>JARGCV010000040.1:4972500-5572500 GCA_034064705.1 Bothrops alternatus
TGACACTATAGGAATTAATATTTTTTTTGCCTCACACAACATTCTATAGAAATATGTGGGAATATAGCAGTTAGAAACTTTTATTGTCTCTTCCTGTGGTTATCCTACTTTCTCTCTTTTTTCTTTCCTTTTCTTCCATTATAATTTTACCCCAAGGTCTGCTGTTTTCGTCCTATCAGAAAAATGGTCTGTCCCTTATTGAGCAACCTTATTGCCCTTGAATCCTTCTCTAATTCTTTCAATCTTTCACCACCACAAACTTTTGAATTCCTTCTTTTTCCATTTCTACTTATGAATCAATTTGTTCAAGCAAACAGGCTGATTGATACCCTTCCAAAACCATACCCACCACCTCCAGTCTTTGTGTGACTCAATAATATTTCATGTACTTTCTTGTCTCTTTTCTACCCAACAGTTCATAATAACATATTTTCCCCTCCATTATCACTTTTATTCAGAATATTCCACATTTTCTCCATAATCATCTCCCAGTTAGATTTTTAAGTTTCTATTATTTTAGCCTACATTAGTAAAGTATAGTTTTAGTCTCACTTGTTTCCTGACTTGGCTTACCTTGAAGGGCAAGCATAAAAGCTTACTGTATTTTCCCTTCACTTATTCTCAAAACCCAGTGAATGCAGAGTAGAACCAGTTTCTTTCTCATGCCTTCTCTCTTTCCTGGTCTTAAGGGGCTTCTCTCTATCAGTCCAGCCTACCATTATCTCTTTTTGGTTAAACGGGCCCATCAAATCACCATTTTTGTTTTCTTGCTTTATTAATGCTTAGAAGGTCCAGGGAAATCTTTGCAAATAACACCTAAGCTAATGCTTTGTTCTACAGTATGCTAGTTTTCCCTACTTTTTAAAAAAAAAATGCTAAGGAAAATATCAGTGACTATCTTGTTGCCAATGGGTGATACGTCTCATTCTTCTGACTGATGGTCTTCAAATCTATAGAAGTCTCACAAGGATTTGAGAAGAAATAAACTCCTACTCTAAGATGGATAACTGGCTTGGACATTGTGTGACCCTTGTGTAATACTTCCAGTGACCAGCAGAATATATAAAACTAATTCTAGCCCATCTGTATACATGTGGGGAATTCATGCACAACTGCTTAGAATCATCTTGTGGTTGAGATGGGCAGCAAATTAATTTAATGAATAAATAATAGCAACAGCAAGAGTACTTAGACTTATATACCCCTCCATAATACTTTACAGAACTCTCTGGGCAGTTTACTAATGTCAGTATATTGCTCAAACAATCTGGGTCCTCATGTTACTGACCTCAGAAGGATGGAAGGTTGAGTTAACCTTGAGCTGGTCAGCATCGAACCCCTGGGTCCAGGCTATTGGCAGAGTTAGACTGCAATACTGCATTCTAATCACTGCACCACCATGGCTTAATAAATAAATAAATACTACACCACCTCAAGCATAAACACCCTTTTGCTTTTGTCCTTTCTTTGCCTTTCTCTAAAATACTAAAGAACTACATGTTTAAAACCCCATGAAATTAATGTAAAAAAGTAATACTTCTCAATCATAAAATAGGATTTAAAACATGTAATATTATAATCTCTAATAGGTTGCTGGCCATTTTAAAAAAAGAAACAAAAAAGTAACTTTAGTCCCAGGAATGTCCATTAATTATGACTCAAACATTATTCTTTATGTCAAATTCATAACATAATATTTTATTTTGCATGTGCATAGTGCTAGCTTTGGGCCATATTACATCAAGCTCGCCATTGTATTTTTCATCATTTTTTGTTAATTGACAGAGTTACCTTTACCCCAGGACTTTTCTCATTAAAGAAATCTGCAGAAATTGAAATCGCCCAAGGTGTCCACCCTTCCTTCCAGTTTTGACGTTAGGCCCTTTGCTAAAATTTTCCCCAAACCAATTTTTTTCCTTAATTAATATAGTTCCTGGATTTTCAGAAAAACTTAGCAGTGTAAGTGAAAAAATAAATGCGTAATAAAGGAAAGTTATGTTTTTTCCATTTATTTTCCTGATGTTGTTTATTTAGCCAAAAATCCAGAGATTTTTCTGTGCATGATCCACAGAAAAAATGAATTTTGAGGAATATGTGTTTTACAAATAACAACTCTATCCAACCAAATGACAAGCTCAAATAGAGAACACATTGCAAATCAGTTTGAAAAAAAGGTAAAATCCTCAAGGTAGGCATTCCTGAGTGGTTCCTTTGATCTGTGTTTAAAAATAAGTCAGCCTGACTTGCAATGCTCAGATCAGAACACAAGTATTGTTTGGATTTTGCACCTCTCCATATTCCATGAATGCTTTGATAAAATGTTTTCAAATACCTTGAAATGTAATACATTCAGAAAAGTGAGTTTTCAAAGAAAATATTTTCAAAAGCAAATTTAGCTATATTCCTTTGGTAGTGGTGGTGGTGGTGGTGGTGACAATGACAACAATGGGCATTAATACTGTATGAGCATGATGCTTGAGAAATAATGCGATGTAATGGTTATGGTCCTGGCTTGTCAGCAAGGAAAATCAGATTCTAGATCAAGGATGTCAAACTCGCAAGGTCACATGACGTATCACGACATATCACAACTTTTTTTTCCATTGCTGGCAATGGGGGGGGGTGCAGTTTCACTATGATGCATCTGGCCCACGGGCCGGCAGTTTGACACCTCCATTCTAGATCATCCCCTAAAAGGATGGCAGAAGCTCACAGACTGATTTTGGGCTGGTCACTCTTTCTCAGTCCCATTTAATTTATAAGCTTATTGTTATGGGGGGAAGGGGAATGGAAGGAGGGACTACTATGTACATAACACATGAACAAAAAAACAGAATATATAACTAACAAATAAATTATTGCCTTTCTCCTCCTCCTCCTTGCTGGCCAAAGGCAGAACAAATAGGTGAATAAAAAAAGTTTGAAGATAATAGAGATAATAGGGACCAAGCACAGGATGATCTGCTTGCTACTAGGTGGCCTACAGTTTTAACACTGTTTGAAGAGCTGTAACAAAGATGCAACAAAACATAGTGATTGGGAGTAGAAATATAATCCAGTGTTACTCAAATTTGTCAATTTGGGGCTATGTGGACTTCAGCTTCCAGAATTCCCCTGGAAATACTGGTCTAACCAATTGAAACTCGTTCAGATTTAACTCCATTGTTGAACTAATAAGAAAATAAAATGGATTCTTTTCATGACTCTTTCCTGAATATTTGCCCCCTCCACAATGTGCTGGAAACAATTCATATGGTTACCTACTGAATGTGCTCCTTGGGGATGAGGGGAATTGTAATGCAGCAACATGTAATGTATCTGATAGGTACATGTTAGGAAAGCTCTTTCTGTGAAGCAATAAGGTGTGATGTTCAGGAAGGCAAAAAATTTCTCAAACTGTCAGCCGTTGTGTATTATTTGTAAACAGCTTCTAATGTCTTCTGAGTATAACTATTAATATTTCATCTTAAGACAGGCTGTCAGATTAATTATCATTCTTTTTAATAGTTAAGTTCTCTTGAAATACAAATACATTATTCTTCTTTTCCAATTCTTGGTTCTCTGAAAGGCTTCATAAGATCATTTCTGAACTTTTCACACATTGTACTTGTTGACTTCTTTTTCGATATAGCTATTCAAAGAAATTATTTCCAAAAATCCTATTTTATGGCTTTGAAAAAAAGTTCCCGTCTATTATTTAAAAAGGGGGAAATTTTCTTATCTACTGTTTTGCCATGACACCATTCAAATTTTCAATTAATGTGAAGCAAAAGAGAGGAAATTATTTAGTGCTTGGCTCCACTTAAATGCAAGCATTAAACTAATAATAATGCAGTCTAATGCTGAGTATCAATTTAGTGAGGGGGGAAGAATGTCATAATAAAACATAAATGCTGAGAAACTACACTAAAATACATTATATACTGTGAATTATTAAAAATTAGTGAACTTTCGTGGTTAACAGCATTTCCTTTCTGAGCATTTTGAAACATAAATCATTTTTATGTATTTTAATTCATACTTCCTTGACTCACAGCCAACCTTGGGTAAATGGAGAGGGTTGAGGTAAGATCCGAAGTGAATGGTTTCTATGCCAGCATTTAAAAAAAAACCTCTGAAGCAAGTGCCAAAAAAGGCATTGTTTACATTCTGAGTGATTTCAATGCAGACGTTGCTAACTAAGCAGAGACAGACATCACTGGCAGGTTTGAACATGGGAGAGGAATGATACAGCTGATTGTTTAGTTCAATTTTGACATAAAAATTGATTTTGAACCATGAATCCTTGTTCAAATGGCTTATACACTTGGACCTCACCAAATAACCCACACTGTAATCTGATCAACTATATCCTATATAACCATCTATGGTCCAATTAAATCTTCCCTTTCAAGATATATTAGGGTTCCATTTGTGAATTGCTAGTGGCCAAGATCAGAATCAAATCATGCAACATAAAAAAGACAGCACTACCAAAGACGTTTGTCCTACATCACTTCCTCATATGCAATTGAGATGAAAAAATGTATTTGAACTGTTGGACACTGCTGAGAAGATCCTCAGCAAAGTGTACCAAAAAATCCAATCGACCATCACTGAAACAGTAGGTGAACACATATCATCTAAGAAGTCAGATAAAAAGTGGAAGTGGCTTTCAGATGAAACTATTAGAATAGCTGAAGGAAGAAAAGTGGCTGAAACAGCAAGCAAATGGGAGGACATAAGGACAGTGAATGCAGGTTTTAAAAGAGCAGCAAGGAAATGGTACAAGAGGACTGTACGGACGGCCACACCAGGAATACATTTGTGCAAGTCAAAAGGATTTGTACATCATTGATTGTTCATAAAAGCATCATCAAAACCAATCAGGGGAAAAAACTGTCTGACCAATAAGGTATCAAAAATGACGGTGAGAATATACAGAAGAGCGGTATGCCAGCCACAAAGAGGTCCAGCCTCCTTAGGATAATGTAGAAAGGGAAGGAGAAATAAAACCACCAAATCCTTCAGGAAGAAGTTTGTGTGAGCAATGAGCCAATTGTCAGACAACCAGGTCCAGGTATTGATACCATTCCCGTGGAATTGCTGAGGCTTCTACCACCCATCTCAGTCTTGTACTAGAAATGAATACATGATCACAGATTTGAACATAATCAGTGTTCAACTGATTGCCAAAAAACAGAGTGACCCTAAGGATTGCTCCAATTACTGCTCAATTGCCCTCATTCCTCAAGCCAGCAAGACGATCCTTAAGGTCATATAACAACATCTGATGCTGACCATTGAAAGCTAATTACAAGATGTTCAATATGGCTTCAGAAAGAGTCATGACACTCATGGCCATATTGCAAATCTATACTGGATCATGAAAAAAAATCTCATAAATATCAAAAGATATGTTGATATTTACATATGCTTTATTGGCTACAAGAAAGGCTTCAATTCTGTGGAGAACAATAGATCTCCTTTGGCTGCTAACGCATCTGGTCGAGTTGGTGCAGTCACTGTACACAAACAGGAAGCCACTTTGCAAACATGTTGAGGAGACACTGTTTAGTCAAGATAGAGAAAAGAGTGTGGTGAGATTGCACCTTTCTTATTCAACCTGTAAGCTGAAATGATAATGAGGACGCTGGAACTTGATGAATCAAAAATCAGAATATAAATTGGAGAAAGAAACATCAACAATGTTCAATAGGCTGATGACACAACTCTTGTCTCTTGACTAAAAGAATTAAAGGAAAAAAGCAAGAAATTGTGCCTTTTTTTGAATGTCAAAAAGACCAAGCTAATGACCCCATGTAGGATATATAAATGCCAGATATAATTTGTGTACACTGTTGTTGCTCTCTAACACCATCTAGTGGATGAGGCCAAATACCAATTTATATTGTTTGGAAGCTGAGTCATCCCTTTAAGAGTCATCTTCCCAGCAGCCCTCACTCCAAAAACAAGCGCATCCTGGGAAGCTAGACTCCATTTCCTTTAGCATTCAGAAGGAAACAGAAGCACCAGGAAGAATCCACTGTAATCCGTGGCACATGGTCATCTGAGGACAAAAACCTATATCCCATAGGCAGAGCATCAGTGGTGAGATCTAGATTTATCTATATTTGTTAATTGTTATGCTCACCAGCAACTCAGCACTGGTTATTTTGTATTTGGTTTCTTATTGTATATATTTCTATTTTTCCCAGTTTCACCCATCCTGTTCCCTTAATAAAGCATCCAGATCTATGGACACAATCTGCTTCATTGGAGGATAAGTGGGTTTAGCTGCATGTCAAGCTGCACACAGAGTACGGATAAAACAGCTAGCTATGGCTGCAAAAGCTGAAGCATGAAAAAACTAGACAGGAGGAAAATCAACACATTTGACTTGTAATGTTGGAAAAGGCTCCTGCACATTTTTTGGACAGCAAAGGTGACAGACAAGTAAGCACTGGTGCATATAAAATCTGGCATATCACTGGAAGGCAAAAATCACAAAATTCTACCTTACTTATTTCAGTCATGTCATGCAATCAAACTCACTGGAAAAGATAGTTATGCTTGGAATGGTCAGCAGTAAAAGGAAACAAAGCCATCAAAAAACCCAACAACACAGTGGCTAGACACTGCCGGCATGATCCAGGGCATAAAACAATGAAAACAAAGGAAAGAAGTTGTACAAATGTGGTCCATAGAGTTGCCAAGGATCAGACATGATTGAATGGATAACATCATCATTGTCTTGGACATTTTATTCCTTTGGTTGTTTGCACAAGTCATCAAAAACAAATAAACAAAACGGGAGAGATGCAAATCATGATGCTATTATGATCCTTTGAGACTCAGCAATCTCACAGCACAGGGCCAGCCTATGACATTTTGTTCTTTAAAGGGAAACATCTATTGCATCTCTTTATTCCTCATTAAACCTGCTGAATGACAAACTGTATTATATTGGCAGGATTTGCTATTTTTCCATGACATGCAACATCAACTGCCTGAAGGATTTGCATCATTTTGCCTAAGAATAAGGCTGATCTAGTAACCTTTTTTAAAAAATAAAGTAGCTCTGCAGGAGTTTTAGATCAGAGACTAATTAGCCTTTTCATGCTTCTTTCATATAGCTCCTGAGAAGCTTCAGTCCACTGAAAGAGAAGTGAAATTATCTCAGTTAAGTTTACATTCCATGGTAAATTCACCCGAGGGACCATTCCTGATTCAGTACCCTTTTTCAGCTTTTTTTTTTCAATCTTGGACATTCCAGAAATGTTGTGTTTAGAATTTCAGCCGCTGCAAAAGATTGGCAGAAACACAATGATTTCATTATATAAGATAAAGTTTGTTGCATGCTATCATTAGTAAGATGTTAATGTCACTTGCATGATTAGGAAAATGGCAGAGATATAAATATATGTATTATATAAATAAGCTTTTAATAGTATGCAAAAACATGAGACAGAGACGTAGAATAAATAGAATATTAGTGGCAGATGTTATATGTTAAACAGATGGGAAAGTTTAGCGTCCTTGCTCAGATGCAGATATTGAGACTGTTATTGCTGACATCTTTCCAGATTCCACATATAAGATTAGGACGGATTGGTGTGCAGTTATTTTGGTGAATATTGGGAGAAAACACACTGAGACCTATACCTTTTCTTATTCTCTCATGCAAGGAATGTTTCTTAATTCAACCAAACTAAAACTGAATTCTAAATGAGAATTAGGTAGCAAGGCCAGTTCTCCCCTATACTTAATGAATTTTCAGAACATCCTATCCTGTCCTTGTTGATACACATGTAGATAAAAAGGTACCACAAAACATTTACAGAGCAAGCCTGTAAATGCATGTTAACTTAGAACTAGTCTCTCCTGTGCATTAAGAGGCTTGCTTGTGACAGTGTGGTTAGGATTTACAGTTCATAATGTCAAAGATTTGGACAGCATAGAACCTGACTCTGCATAACTAATACCAATGTTACTACAGAAGAAGACCTTTGCAATTCTAACAATTCCCCTAGAATTGTATATAAGCACTAATGAATTATAATAATAGAAAATTAATAAAATACTTTTAAGGGGAAAAAAAAGACAATAGGACTGTTTTTTCTTTGAGGAAAATTCCAAGAAGTTTCAGTTCTGGCAGGAGGGTGAGGGTGATACCGGTAGAAGGATTGATTCTGACAAGATGGGGTGAGGGGTGGGGTTGGAAGGATCATGTTTCTTTGCAATTATCTGGTTGTTAGGACTCTCCCTGAGAGTTCTTGAGGCTACTTGGGAATTTATCTGTGCCCTCAGGGTCACCTGTATCAGAGTGAAAATGGAGGTGAAATCTTATTGGAACTGCTGAATGGACTGCGTTGTAAGACAGGAGATAGGTGGAGTCTTATCCCTCCCCCTCTGTTGAGAGAGGGCTGCTCTATGTTAACCTAAATGGCCTTTTTTACCCTTCTTTCAAACCAATGGTCTTCTCTATACAGAATGTGGACTTTGCTGACTTCAAAAGAGTGACCTTTGTCTTATCTTACCCCACCTTATCTTACCCTACCTTATCTCATCTCATCTGTCTCTATTATCTATCTATCTATCTATCCATCCATCCATCCATCCATCCATCCATCCATCCATCCATCCATCCATCATCTCTCATCTATGTAATCTAGCTATAAAAAAGCTTTCATGTATGCTAGCTACATTATTATGAACAACTGTATGTTCTCTTAAACACTTCTTCATGCTATCATTTTCCTTAATTCTTTATATCCCAGCCTCTCATAATTAGCCCTTCAAGATTTAATTCTTTTTACCTTTTTATTATGAAAACCCACCTGCCGTTATCACTCATTTATTTTTTTATTAAAAACATGCACTGTGGATTTAATATTCCCTAATCATCGGCTGTTCTACCTTACAATCAACAATTTAACTCAACATCTGTTAAAGTCACAAATTCTATCCAACTAATATAACCAAAAAACAATTATACTTGCATATAAAAACATTTTCAAATGTTTTTACTTTCATAAACATAAGGCTGGTAAAAAGAAAGGGAAAAAGTAAGCAAAGAAAAACTTTAACAGGTTTAATATTATACTGTAAGAGTACATATTCAAGAGCGTGTTCTTTTCTGACACATTTTTTTATACAATACTCCTACACTCACCCACTTGCTAGGGTCAACAACCACAACTGTGATGAGGACATAGTTCTAATTTTTTATATGTTTTACCTTAAACCAGTGGTTCTCAACCTTTCTCAGGTTGAGACCCCACTTGCCCCGCCCATGCGCGCCGCGCCCCTGACCCGGGCGTGTGCGCGCGCGCGCCGAAATTTTTTTAAAAAAAAATATAAAAAAAATTAAAAAACCAAAAAACAAAATGGCGGCCGCGACGGGCGGATCCGCGCATGTGCAGATTGGCCCGTTGCACACGCCGCGCATGCGCAGATCTGCCCGTCACGGCCGCCATTTTGTTTTTGTTTTTTGATTTTTTAAAATTTTTTTTAATTTTTTTTATTTATTTTTTTTGGCGCGACGGGCAGGTTGAGAACCGCTGCCTTAAACAAACCTGTTTAATATCCTTTGCATGTTGCCTTCTTCCACTGGAAGCAAAAAAATAGTAATGATAAATGAAGTGAATATCAAAAGCCTAGGATAAAGATACTTGGGTGGAAGAATAAAATTCCTTGTGCAGAGCTTTCATTCTATACTCATAAAGAACGGATCTACTCTAGGGCTACATTAGGTCTCTCAAACGCCATAAGATGCTCTCAATAAGTTTGAGTTTTTTTTCATTTCTCTTTGCTGTTATCTAGTACATATCCAGGTTTTGCAACCCAGACATGGTACTCCTAAACATACACACGCAAACATGTATGTATGTGCACACAATGAGAAAAAGAAAATGTGGATGTATGTGACTGTATTTTAAGATCATTTCTCTTCACTTACAATATAGTCAGAAGTTGAAAAACATGCAGCGAAACACTGAAATACAAATAAATAGAGATCTTGCATGATAGTCAAACAACCAAGCTCTCAATGCATTTCTTCACTGATAAATAGGATAGTTAATGAACTCTAATACTACTTTGATGAGAGCATTACATTATTCTTCTAAAATACCACTGCATGTATTTCTTGGTACCATCAGGAACAACAGATAATAATTCAAATTAGTCCTACTACATAATGAGACCTCCTTTCATTATATAAGCTGTGATATTAGTCTGTAGCTATCAAATCGTGCTTGTTCACAAATATTGTGGTTTTTATTCTCCTAGGGGATGAAAACACGTTGCACTATTTTGTTACAAGAAAGCTATATGATGCAACAATAGAGGTCCTTGTGAATCATATGGTTTGAAAAACAAAAAAACAAAACCATCACTGCAGAGATATGATATTTGAGGGATACTCCCCAAATATCTTACTGAATCTTCCTTAGAAGATAGTAAAGTCCCCGTCTTTCTTATTCAAGAGTGGAGGATACTGATTAAGGAAAAATGAAACAGATACCACAATTTATGGAAGGAACACAACCCTTTGATAAGTATTTGATAAATTCAAGAGTGTTTACAGAGCCACTTGTATTAAGCAGAAAATTACTGCAACAGATCTATTGCTTAATAATTATTGTTTATGGTTTAACCTTATTGTATACCAGACAGAGTCCATTTTGGAATAAATGCATAGATGTATAGATTTGATTATTTATATATTTATAAAATTTATATGGCTGCCCAACTCTCATGGTAGCTTACAAAAATAAGAATCCAAATCCAGAACCCAGTAAACTCTTAGCCCCATAGTGACAGGAAACAGGAAAAAAATCAATTTCATCCAGGAATCTCTGAAGTTTCAGAGTAACCATCTTCTGAACAACCTTCCCCAGAAAGGGAAGGATGAAGACAGGACAAAAATTATTCAGAAAATAATACAGTATATACATTGGCGTGGGCAGGGAGGTGAAATTCGGATTTCGTTTAAACTGAGGCCAACAAATTAATATACAATTTATGAAATAGAGCACCACAGTATTGTTTCATTCTTTTGTGAGCAGGAATTATAGGAGAAAGATTCCCTCAACAAACCTGAACTACATTGCTTTCATAGAATGTCATAATCATCAAAAACATTGATCAATAAGTAGCAGCCAATTTCTTGAAGAGTTGTGGTCTGGGAATATGGTAAAAATAGTGTTCTCTGTGTTGGAAAAGGGCAACACAGAGGATCCCTTGTGGAAACTGGATATATTTTTTTTTTCCTGTTAGAAGGTAACAAAAAGAAAAGAAAAAAGACAAGATAAGAAAAAAACACTGATTAAGCACCAACCCCCTCCTTCCTTGAAAATGAAAAACTAAAATATTATCCTGTATCAGCCAATCTTTTTCACTGAGGTGAATATTTACTTATTAGACTCAGTAAGTTGTTGAGCTAGAATTTAGCTGAATCCTTCCTATCCCCTTTATGTATTAGAATGATAAAAGAGCGACTTACTGATGATGTTACCTAGTTTAGGTAATGAAAGGTTTACAAGAAAACAATCAAACTCAGAGAGCACTAAGGACCCTGCATTTCAATTCTGAGCCACAAATATTCTCCTTTAATTGTGGTCTACATCAGTCTTCAGAATCACAAAGGAAAAATCTATAGATGTGAACAGGAAGGCCAGGACTGGGGCACAGCAACCATCTTTGTGACCATGAGATATGGCCATTCTATGCTAGAGAATCAAACATGAATGAAAGAACAGAGAAGTATGAATATTTAGCCAAGAAGCAACTACAGGTAATCCTCAACTTACAACTGCAATTGGGACCAGAATCTTGGTCATTGAGCGAAGCAATTGTTTAGCGACATGTCATGTGGCTGCTCAATATCCATAATCTCAGCATTTCCGGTTGCATTGATAAGCTATTTTATGGATTGTTAAACAGACAGAATCCTAGGTAAGGAGCATGGACTGCCTTAGAGGGGTAGGGGAGACCTAGAGAGGTTCACAGACTGCATGCAAGTATCTTTCCATTCAAATCCTCCCTGTTGAAATCCAAAAAAACAATGACTGTGTAAAGTCCATGTTGTGCCTCCTTGGGTCCCTCAATTCCTCTGAGCTATTCCACACTCCTTACCTTACTCTGCTACCTCTCTTCTCCGGAACTGAAAATAGTTCCTGCTAAAATCCAAGCCTCTGATGACTCCTTACTTGCCTCTCCACTCAGGGCTTGAAAATCCTGCTTGGATTTTGGTTCTCTGTCATCTCTGGAGGCTCCCTGCCAAAGGATTTCAGCTCTTTGCAAGCAGGCATGAAAGATTTCAGCTTGTGCAAGCAGGTATGGTGCTAAAACGGGGGATCTCCTGTCAAAGTGTGTATAGATGACCAGCATATTTTATATGTTCTCTTTCAGTTTTTCTAGCTTGCTTGTTTACAGCCAAGTGAATTCCTGACTGTTATCTTATGGAAAGAGTCTTTGATTAAGAACTTCTCCAGAGAAGAACAATTGTAAATCTTTCCCATTTCACTAGGGGAAGAAGTAGAGCAAATGCCAGTGTACCTGATATGAATGAAACCATTTAATGATACTGACTGAAATACAAATCAGAAGTGAAACAGAAAAAAAAGAAGGGAAAAAAGAAAAAGAGTGATATACTGTTTAAGTCCAGTTCTATCGGTAGTTAATTTTATGAATTTCTTTCTTGTGGAAGTCCACTAATGTATATGCTTGCTTTTCACACTGAGGATGATATCAAGTTGGATGTTAAATAGCAAAAAGATTTTAAAATTTAAAAAGGAAAGCTCAGGGAGTTAACTGAATGTGTTTTCAGCTATTCATCAGCTGTTGGGTTGCAACAATTTGGTGGTAAAATCAATATAAATGCCACCAGAATGAGGATACAGCTCCTACCGGAGTCTCTATCTATACCTCAGAATCCCAACATTTATAAATCAAGCTAAAATGTAGAGAAGCTTAATATGACTTTAAACTTATCATCTCCGACAAAATGATTTTTAAAAGTTATGTCTTTACATACGTGCAATCATATCCTTTCAAAACTCTTCCATTGTCCATGGACTGAAATACTAGATCTTTTGGAATGTCTTTTTCTCATCCAAATGGTTTATCATCTGTGTTGGACACCTATATTTTGGTTTTGTCCCTGTATAGTTTTAAATTAATGTGGTCAACTTTTCCTTTTGGGCAGTGTGGTGACTCAGTGGTTAAGATGCTGGGTTTGTCAGCTGGAAAGCCGGTTTAAGACCTGAGCGCCATGTGATGGGATGAGTAGATAAATAGGTACCACTTCAGTAGGAAGGTAACAGTGCTCCATGATTTATGACTGCAGAAATGTTTTCTAACAGTGCAGGGTCAATGGCCTTGAAATGGAGATGAGCACTGCTCCTTGTAGTAAGCAACAAGTAGCAGAGTAAAATTAACAAGTACTCATTTACTTTTACCTTGTCAAATTTTTCTTTAGTAGGTATTGTAGAAGAAATAGATAGATAGATAGATAGATAGATAGATAGATAGATAGATAGATAGATAGATAGATAGTGTCATTAAGTTGGTATTGATTCACATAGATATTCTCCAAGACAATCTGTCTCTAAACTGTCATTCAGGTTTTCCAACAGCACGTATTGCCACTATAACTTGTTGCTGATTATCCTCTTCTTCTCTTTCAGCCCATGTTTCCCAGCATTAAAGCTTTTTTTCAAAAGGGCTAGGTCTTGACATATGGTATCTGAAATAGGATAACTTGAGCCTAATCATTTGTTCCTCAAGAATACTGGTTTAATTTTTCAATAAGCCATTGATTTGTTTTCTTGGCTGTCCATTGTATTCTCAGGAGTAGCAGTAGTTGTAGCCAGTGGTGGGATTCAAATATGTGAACAACCGGTTCTCTGTGTGGATGCTGCTTGTGGAAGTCCATTCTGGGCCTGGGCAACAAAAAATTAACTACCGGTTCTGCTGATGTGGTGCGAACCAGCTGAATCCTACCACTGGTTGTAGCCAAAAATCAGAAGGGGTCTGAAAGCACTTTTGCAGATTAACGTTGTTAAGAAGCATCAGATTTTGTGAGCTATAGTTCATTTCATTAGATGCATAGTGCCATTCTTCATGGAGCCTCTTCTGTATAAGGCAGTTTTGTTTTCTGAAGTGGCTCCCTAGAATGGACCTTCTAAATGTCTACATCCAATTATGATGGCATAAATAGAAAAAAAAGATCAGTTTGGGTTCTGATCTGGCATATGAGCTGTATTTCTAGGGCAGGGGTCTTCAAACTTGGCCCTTTTATGACATGTGGACTTCAACTCCCAGAATTCCTCAGCCAGGAAGGCTGGCTGAGGAATTCTGGGAGTTGAAGTCCACAAGTCATAAAAGGGCCAAGTTTGAAGACCCCTGTTCTAGGGCATGATGGATAAGATTTTTAAAATAAACATTTTTCCCCAGCACCACTGAGACTCATACAAGATGACTTTCATCATAGTTTTCATGCAACCCAGGGGAAAGTTTTTCAGAACAAAACTGTTTGCAGTAATTAGGCAATACTGAGGTAGTTCACTCATTTCTCTTCCAGCATAACTTCCCAGTGTAGCTATCATCATCATCATCATCATCATCATCATCATCATCATCATCATCATCATCATCATCATCAATTGTTTGTCTGGCTTGGAAGGCCCCACCAGGAGCTATGATACCATTAGAACAACACTTAGCTTCATTGAGACCTTTAAGCCCCTCCATTATGACAAGGTTTATCATCATGATGGTGACTTCTATCACTGTCATGAGAACAATAGAGTTTGTTGCCTCCCTCCTCAGTTTGGTAAATAATGAAATACAATAAACCAAACCCTAAAATGTTTCAATATGCCATTTTCTCTGGTAAAATAAATGTCCTAGTGTGAGATGGTAAATGAATAATATGCTTATCTGCTAAGAACTAATCTCTCTTCCTGATTATCCTATATTATAATTGATGAGGTTCAGATTTACAGTGTTTTTTTAAAAAAAAAACCTCTCTGCAAAATGGGAATTTGTGTTCACAGCCTACTCTTGCTAAAATAAATCAGCTTTGTAGAAGTCAAATAACGTTGTATATAGGCTAAAAAAAAAAAAGGTTTAAGCTGGAATTGGGCCAGCAGACAACAGCTGACTTAAAAGGAAGCACAATTATGCATGCTTGTTGGGTATGATAGCAATAAGAATGTCTGAGTTAAACTAGCCAGATGGATTTTTATAGGAAAGCTAATTTGTAATCTTAATGGATATTAAAGTTTCATGTTGGCATTTTAAAATCAAACATTCTTATATTATTGGTGTTTATCCTCTTCTTTTTTTTTAAAGTATCAGTTTTGCATAGATGGGTCTTGTTTTTCTTTTCCTTAGTGCCCTTGGAGAACACGTATCACTAAGCTCAGATTTTAATTAGCAATTTGTTTTTTATTCTTTGTTTGCATTATTCAACTTCCATTGTTATCATTTAAGGCATAGTAAGTCTGTTTTTTTATGTCCAAAGAACACCGTGATGACAACATTCTAGCGCTTTGATGAACAACTATGAAAGCTCCCAGTTCAAAGCAGCTTCAAAGAGCAATGTATTTGCCTTCTACTCAAAGCAAAGAAGTCATGCTGAATTGCTTCTTTCAGTAGTCAGAACAATTCCAGTAGATTGGTCAGGCAAAGCTAAATACTGCCAACTGGAAGTAGTTGATGCAGTAACTGCTTCTCAGGACAATTTATCTCCTCATAAGGCAACATGAGTACATGCAGAGCTATTGTTTTAAAGAGGAAAGCAAGGAAAAGTCTTTCTTCTTACGCTAAAATTAGATACGTTGGCTCCCTAAAGTTATCTATACTTTTGATGATATTATTTATTTATATATTAGTCTAGGTCAGGGGTAGGCAACCTTGGCTCTTTTATGACTCATGGACTTCATGGCTGGCTCAGGAATTCTGGGAGCTGAAGTCCACGAGTCATAAAAGAGCCAAGGTTGTCTACCCCTGGTCTAGGTAAATTATATTACCTTGTGTCTCAAACATATGACTCATGGTAGCTAACAGAGACATAAAAAACAAACTAAAAATATAGCAAACCATACATTTTGATTAAATTTCACCTTATTCTCAGCAATAATTAGCTTTTTAAATTCTTTAAAGGTTATGTTTACTGCATATGTACACTGAAAATTTTTTTTTTAGGTTGTGTTGGAATGAAATTGAAAGCATGGAAATATAATCCAAGGTCAAAAAATGAGTCATTGAGTCTTGCTGCACTAAAACCCTTCAGCCACCTGACTGCTCTTTAGAACTGGGTTTCTATAAAGATTCATGTTATTGAAAATGAATTCATTTTCTATATGAATTCCTGTTTCTAATTAATCACTAATTATATTATTTGCATGATTATATTACTTGCAGTTTCTGGGTTGTTATTGTTGTTTTAAAAGCTTAAAGCATCCAAATACTTTTAGGAGAAAATTGCATTGAGGCTAATGGGATTTATTTCTACATAATTGAAGCTGAGTAAATACTGCGTTTTTTTTTTCAACATGATAAGTCTTGGGGTTTGGGGACTTTATTTAGTCTATTGGGCTTGGATCTAGATACAAGTGAAATATCTCTCTCTCTCTCTCTCTCTCTCTCTCTCTCTCTCTCTCTCTCTCTCTCTCTCTCTCTCTCTCTCTCTCTCTCTCTCTCTCTCTCTCTCTCTCTCTCTCTTCCTTCCGTCTCTTAGTACTTTGCAACATTTCATACTGAGTCTTTTGTAACCATAACCAAGAATTCAAAATAGGAGGTTTTTTTTCCAGCAAAAGCTTATAATTTTGCTGTTCCTCTCATTTACAATGCTTCTGTACAGTCCATTAGCTGAGATTGGCAAAGATTTCTTTTTAACAAGCTTTTAGCCCACTACATTTCATTTACTTTCCCATTTTCAATTAGTCCATAGATAGCCATGACATTTTTTAAAAAATATTTTTGTTATTTGCCATGAAAGGCTATATATTTTAAACACACATGACACACCCAACATGTCATGTATGTTAAAATATATAGCCTTTCATGGCAGATAACAAAAAATATTTTTTAAAAATGTCATGGCTATCTATGGACTAATTGAAAATGGGAAAGTAAATGAAATGTAATCTCTCCCCATATAACAATTGTTGGAATATTCATGAGCAGGAAGAGTCATGTGGTAACTAAGTCAGCCAATGTGAGAAAAGTGCTACTGAGTCTGTGCAAAAAGGGTATTGAGTTAGGAGCTGGATTTTTTATTCAGTCTCAGGTCTGTCTCTGTATCTCTCTGTAAGAAGTCTTCATTGTGCTATGTTGCTGTAAGGAAGAATGTATGGTATTGTAAATATTTTGATATGAATATAAAGAGGTTATTTGAATCAGCTAAATGCAGTCAACTGTGAGAGCTTCTGATTTATTTTTACCAACAGAGAAATTAAAATTCTCTAACAGGTTATGGGTCCAGAGCTTACTAAGGACTGCATTGTAATTTAAAGCTGGAAGAAATTGCCTGTGTTTAGAAAATATAAGAACAAGGCAGAATTAGCAGAATGGCTGCAATGGAATTTAAGGAAAGCTCTGTTGCTCGTTTGGGACAGAAAAATTACATTGTGTGGGCTGCTAAAATGGAATGTTTGCTGAAAGCTAAAGAGCTGTGGTATATTGTAGAAAATCCACCACAAGTGTTTGCAGCTGCTGATCAGAAAAGTCATGATCGAGCAATGGCTTATCTCATCTTGAATTTAGATGATGAACAATTTCTAAATGTTGCAAATTTAAAGACTGCAAAGGAGATTTGGTTGAAGTTGAGAGCTGTGCATGTGAATGTTTCTGCATGCAATTTAGTGCAATTGTCAAGAAAACTTTACAGGGCCTGTTTGCAACCAGGTGAATCTGTGGAACAGCATTTAAATAAAATGCAAAGTTTATTTTTGGACTTAGAACAATGTGGGATTAAATTCCCTGAGTCCCAGAAGGTTTTATTGGTGTTGAACAGTTTAGATAAAACCTGGGACACAGTTTCTGCGATATTTGAGTGTAAAGAAGAGCAAGACTTAAATTTTGAGGCTTTAAAGGCATGTTTGCTTAATGAAGAAGAAAAGCGCCATTTTAGGAGCAGCCATGAGGAGGTGAAATTCCTGAGGAGGGGGTCCAGACTGCAAGTCTCCAGAGAAGGAGCAAGCAGCAGATGGGACCAAGTTGCAATAAAAAAAGATTGTGCAAGCAGAGGGCTCAGCAAGAGAAAAATTGCTACATTTGCGAAGCAAGCACACACCTGAAAAGGAATTGTTTGCAGAGGAACAATTTGCAGTGAAGGACATTTGTGCAAGCAAAGAAGACTGATTTGCAAAAGGAATATTTTGGTGTTGCAAAAGTTTGCTATAGCAACAACAGAGACAAGTGGCTAATAGATAGTGGGGCAAGTCAAACAATTGTTAATGACTCTGAATTATTTTGCAGGTTTGTTCCAGTAGCAGAAGAAGCTGTGGCTTTGGCAAATGGCCAGAAAGCAAGTCATCGGAAGAGGCAATGTAAAAATTCCATATTTGGAATCAAAGTTTACCAATGTGCTTTGTGTACCTGAGATGGAACATAATTTGTTAAGTGTGTCTAATTTAGACAAAAAAGGTTTTAAGACCATTTTTGTAAATGGGAAGTGTCTCATCAAAAGGAATAGGAATATTTGTGCAGTAGGCATAAAGGAAGATAATCTATATGTATTGCAGGGACAAAAGGTTCAATGTTCCCATATATTTAAGAATGTTGCAGAGCACGATTCGTGTGTTCACCTTCTATATAGAAGACTTGGCTATGCAAGCTTTAAAGTTTTGCAGCAAATGCAAGAGTTTGCAGAAGGGCTAAATTTGAAGAGATGCAAAACATATTTGGACTGTGCAGTATGCAAAGCATCAAAGTCAAAGGCATTCCCAGTTAGTAAATATAGCACAAGACAAACAAAAAGAGCTCTAGAACTGGTCCATGCAGATCTGGTGGGACCAATGCAAGCCAGTTTGGGAGGAGCAAAATATGCACTGCTAATTGTTGATGATTATAGCAGATATGCATTTTGTTACTTGCTTAGAGGTAAGACAGAGGTGCTACAACAATTCAAACAGTGGGTAAGTTTTGTAGAGAGAAGGTACAGACAACAAGTGTGTCAATTGCAAACTGACAGAGGTACTGAATTTATGTCAACTAAATTCCAACAATGGTTGGGGCAGTTGGGGATAAGACACAGATGTACAAATCCTTACACAGCAGCAGAGAATGGTGTAGCTGAAAGAAGGAATGGTGTTTTGCAAACAATGAAAGATTCATTATTAGAGGATTCTGGTATGAGCAGGTCATATTGGGGAGAAGCCATATTGACTGCCAATTATATAGTTAACAGTCTGTGGAGTTCCTCCATTAATAATACTTCATATGTCATTCTATATGGGAGAAAGCCATCACTGGCACATTTGAGAATTTTTGGAAGTACTGCATGGGTACATATTCCGAAGACAATTAGAAGAAAGGGACAGCAAAAGGCAAGAAAGCTCAGGTTTGTGGGCTATGAGCCAGGGTCAAAAGGATATCACTTTAGTGATGGAAGTAAAAGAATTGTAATTTCAAGGTCTGCTAATTTTGCAGAACAAAATTGGGACAGAATTAATGCAAATTCTGGGTATGTCTCACTTAATGATGGTGGTCTATTTAATGACAATAACTCATCTAATGATAAAAAATGATTATTGAAGATGTCAATGTTCAGGGAGGAGAGGTTGAACAAGACATGAAGCCAGAAAGACTTGAGACACAGGAGCAGTTAATACCACGTAGGTCAGAGCGATGTAACAAAGGAATTCTGCCTGACAGGTAATCTGCCAGCAAGGTAAAGGTTTGCAATGTATAGTATGAGCTAAGAAGTTATAAAGAGGTGTTGGCATTACCAAAAACTGAACAAGAAAGATGGAAGGAGGCTATGGATAAAGAGATGAAATCCATGGGAGACCATGAAGTATTTAAATCAGTGACTTTGCCACAGGGAACCAAAGCTGTCGGTTGTAAGTGGGTATATAAGAAAAAGGTATTGTCAAATAATGATGTACAGTATAAGGCCAGGTTAGTGGCACAAGGTTTTTCACAATTAAAGAATGTGCACTACGATGAAGTATTTGCGCCAACTGTGAAAAGTGAGAGTATAAGATTAGCACTGGCATTGGCAGCGGCATATAAGCATAAAATCTGGCACTTTGATATCACAACTGCATTCCTTAATGCTGAGTTAGAGGAAGAAATTTATATGATCCAAACACCAGGGTATGAAATTGCAAAGCCTAACATGGTGTATAAATTAAACAAGGCTATTTATGGACTAAAGCAGTCAGCCAGAAACTGGAATGTCTGTTTAGATACTGCTTTAAAGGGTCTTGGATTTAAGAGTTGCAAAGCTGATAATTGTATATATACTGGACAGTTACAAGGAGGGAATTGTCTACTCTTATCATTTGTGGATGATCTTTGCTTCATCGCAAAGGATGCATCACAAGTCAAGGAATTTGCTGATAAATTAGGAAAGAAATTCGAATTAAAGAATTTGGGAGAAATAAGAAATTATCTCGGTGTAGAGGTACGGAAAAATGAAAAAGGTGGTTATATTCTCAGTTAAAGGAGAAAAATTGAGCAGTTATTGGAAAAATATAATATGAAAGATAGCAATACTGCTCCCACACCCATGAATATGGATTTTTATAATAGTTTAAGTGCGGACAAAGGTGAAACCTGTGATCAAGAGATATATCACTCAGCAATAGGGAGTTTGTTATATCTATCATAGTGGTCCAGACCAGACATAGCTTGCGCAGTAAGGATTTTGAGTCGTTTTACTGCTGCACCTACAAAGTTACATTGGATGGGTATAAAAAGAGTTCTCAGATATTTAAAGGGAACCATAAATTTGGGTCTTCAAATACAGATTACTGAGAAATTGAAATTAAAGTGTTATGTCGATAGTGACTATGCAAATGACAAACACAAGGAAATCAAATTCTGGGATTATAATATTGTTTGGAGGGACTCTGATTGGATGGAAAACAAACAACTGTTGCTATTTCAACAGCGAAGCAGAGTTTATTGCTTTATCTGAATTGTGTTCTGAAGTAACATGGTATGTACAGTTGTTGCAAGATTTAAATGTTAATGTAAAAGAATCTGTAAAGGTATTTGAAGACAATGCTGCCTGTATAAAAATGGCAACTGGTGACAGGGTGAAGAACAGAAGTAAACATGTAGACATTAAGTATTGTAATGTCAGGGAAGCTATAAAAGAAAAATTGATTAGTTTACATCATTGTTCTTTTAAGAATAATTTGGCAGACATGATGACTAAACCATTGGGTGGTGTTCACTATGGAGAATGCATTAAGTCAATAGGTCTGATGTTTCTTTCTGTCATGAAGGGAGGAGTGTTGGAATATTCATGAGCAGGAAGAGTCATGTGGTAACTCAGTCAGCCAATGTGAAGAAAGTGCTACTGAGTCTGTGCAAAAAGGGTATTGAGTTAGGAGCTGGATTTTTTATTCAGTCTCAGGTCTGTCTCTGTATCTCTCTGTAAGAAGTCTTCATTGTGCTATGTTGCTGTAAGGAAGAATGTATGGTATTGTAAATATTTTGATATGAATATAAAGAGGTTATTTGAATCAGCTAAATGCAGTCAACTGTGAGAGCTTCTGATTTATTTTTACCAACAGAGAAATTAACATTCTCTAACAACAATTATCCTTAATCAGAGACTGGCATTGCCACCCCGCTTCCCCACAATATTTTCAGGCGGCTAGGAAACTTAACTTTATTAACCAGTAACTTAGTTTCTGTTTTAGAGGCAACGATTGCAAGAAAGTTCCACAGCATTCACTATGGTGTTGTCAGGTGCAAAGAAAACCAGGACTATACATTAAGTTGCAGTCAAGAAGATTGATTACTCAAGCCTATGCACAAGAATCTAGTCAACTAATGTTCAGTGCTAAATTTGCAGTAGATGAGGGTCAAAAGGATTCAGGAGAGGTTGGACTTACAGCAGAGGTCCCCAATCTTTTGAGCACCAGGGACCGGTTCTGTGGAGAGAGGTTTTTCTGTGGACCAGAGGGGGGGTGTCTTCATATACTGCCTGCATCCTACAAATGGGGCTTTGCTTGTTTGCACGGACCGGTTTCTGGCATGCCATGGCCCAGTGCTGGTCCACAGACCAGGGATTGGGGACTCCTGACTTAAAACATTGGTGGGAATGTGACAACTCTAGGCTGATGATTCACTTAACTCTGTCCTCGGCTCTGCTGGCTTTTTCTCTAGAGGTGCTCTGGTGAACTAGTTCCTTATCTCATCCTGATTCTCCATCCCCAGTGATCAATGAGGCAAGTGGGAATGCCATGTTAGCCTGCTGTTGTTTTGGGTTCTCCGGCAAGAGGAACCACTAACAACAAACCTGTAAAGATCAAATGTAGCAGCAGTGGAATTTGTCCAATGAATGAAACTGCTATAGATGGCAAGAGAGGTAGATCTAACTGTGCCATTGTCCTTACAGAGAATGAGGAAGCTTGAGAATATATGATTTATTCTCTTATCTTATAGCTATTTTCAGCAAAGGGGTGCTGTGGAAGGAAAACAAGCAAACACATTGGAAAATTGTTTATTGCATTTTAGGCATTGTCCTTTAACCTAGGAGTTCTCTGTTGTTTTATGCCCTGAAACATTTACAGCTGCTATTACATTTTGCAATTACAGTGAAGTGAGGCAGAAAATAGCAGTTCAAAAATATATTTGAGTAATGAAGTTTCAGCCATTATTTGAAAGACTGTTGTTGTTTTTTAGTGAATATTTAATCTTCCTACCAGCATGAATTCCTAATTGAACTTTAAGTATTATTGTTTTTGGACACTCCTAAGTGCTATTTTTAAAAAAAAACACTGTAAAAATGGAAGATAATACAGAATAGAAGCTACATCAGTCCGTCTCCATGAACAATACTTAGTAAAAATAATTTTAAAATTCTTCTCCAGTGTCTTCAAGTTTTAGAAATTAATTTTAAACCCATCACTTACATCAGACAGACAGACAGACAGACAGACAGACTGACAGACAGACAGACAGACAGACAGACAGATGATAGATTCTCTTGCATGTATGATAAAAACCTGGATAGAACATTTTACAATTTTGTAAAGACAGTTCATAAAGTGTACCAAATCTATATGTATAATAAAACTCTACTGTCTGTTTGATACTTTGTAACATTTAATTGGGCAAAATGGTGCATCATAGAAAAACAATTTTTGAATCAATGTAACTCAAATGGATTAATTTATGGAATGCAGCAATAACACTTATACTTATATGCCACTCCAAAGTGCTTTTACAGCTCTCTTTCAGCAGTTTACGGAGTCAGCATAGTGCCCCTCAACAATCTGGGTCCTCATTTTACTGACTTAGGAAGAATGGAAGGCTGAGTCAACCTCGAACCCCATCAGGATAGAACACCAGACTGTAGGCAGAGTTAAACTGTAATTCTGCATTCTAACCAATATGCCACCAGGGTGCCTATGACACCAGTGGGATTTAAATTTGGCAAAGTTGTAACCATTTCAGGGACACCATGCCTTTTAACTAGACTTTGCTGGGATAGAATGAGGCTATCTGGATTTGGCTATGGGTATCCCAAAAGAATGATTGAGTTTCTAGGTTTTTGTTTTATGAATTTATTTATGATTTTATATATTGGGTTTTATCATTGTTATTGTAAGCCAGTCGGAGTTGTGCTTAAGATGGGTGACCGTACAAATCTAATAAATAAATACATAAATTTACACTAATTCATAGACCTGCATGCCAGTATAGGAGCTTTAAAAATAACTCAGAAGAATTGATTTTTTTTATTAAGAGTTTATTTTAGTTGATAAAATCATGGTGTTGTTATAAACAGTATAATCTGGTCGGCAGATGTGGATTTCTAGCATTACATCTAGAGCTCAAAATCAAAAATATATAATTCTATGTGCTGAAAAGGTGAAAGAAAATACAACAATAACCATTATCACTCTCCAAAGATAACTGTGTGTGAATGAGTAATGACAGTAATTACAGGAAGATATGAAGCTGCCTTAAACCAAATGAAGCTATATTGGTCTATCCAAAATTATAAATTTACATTCACTTTAGAGCCTCTCAAGAAGTGATCTAAGCAAATCACTAGAACCTTGAGTTATGCCAAGATTTAATTTACCAAAAAACCCATATTAAGCACCAACATTTATGTTAGTATAATTTTTAACGAATATTAAAGATCCCCTCTCCTTTTTTCTTTTTCCTTTCTTTATCCTTTCATGCCCTTTCAAGTGTATACAAGGTGCTAAATAAGATAACATAGGTTATGTTAAAACACTGTGTAGGTTATGTTAAAATGATACAAGAAGAACTTAAGAAGAACTTACATAGGAAAAAGAACTTAATAAGAGGACATGAAGACAAATAAATGAAAGTCAAGAGATAGATTGATAAAGCAGGAAAAGTTATGTTGCATCCAAGAATCAGCCAAAGAATAAGAACTTATTTCATCCTTAAGTGCTTATGGATACAGCTTACTCAAAGTGGATCTGACTGTGTTGTCATGTCTAATGTATTTTGTGTGTGTGTGTTCGTGTGTGTGTGTGTGTGTGAGAGAGAGAGAGAGAGAGAGAGAGAGACAGAGACAGAGACAGAGACAGAGACAGAGACAGAGACAGAGACAGAGACAGAGACAGAGACACAGAGAGATAGAGAGACAGAGAGAAGGGGGAGGTAATCCTGATGGCAGGCAGCTGGCACTCCCCTTTCAGTGGGCAAAGGACTATTAATCTATGGGTAGCAGTGATGAATCCTGAAGGTAGGAAAGTGACATCCCACAATAGTGATAAGAAGTTCATCATTCCTTTTGTGATCAGAAATCGTCTAGAGGACAGATAATTAATGGTTCCTGATAGAAGGCAGAAAACTATTAGTTCTCCTGGTAGGGGTATATAATATGAGACAATGGAAATTCAATAAAGCTAGAGGGGACACAACACTTGTGATTTATACAAATTCAGAAAAAGGTCCAACAGCAGAGCATTAATAATATTTTTGAACAAATTTGGAGGCTGCTTCCAAAAGAATCTCAGTAACTAAAGTTATTTAAGAGCTGAGCTCTACTTCTAGACTGTAGAGTGAAATTGCATTCATTCTTCTAACACTATTTTAAGATTTTTAAAAAGCAACTATATGCAGTAAAAGTGCTACGCTCAATTTGCCAGCAAATTTGGAAAACTCAACAGTCACAGGATTGGAAAGGGTCAGTTTACATTCCAATTCCAAAGAAAGGCAATGCCAAAGAATGTTCAAACTATCATACCATTGCTCTTATTTCACAAGCTAGTAAAGTTATGCTTAAAATCCTACAAGCTAGACTCCAGCAGTATGTGGATCGAGAACTACCAGAAGTACAGGCAGGATTTCAAAGAGACAGAGGAACTAGAGATCAAATTGCCAACATACACTGGATCATGGAGAAAGCTAGGGAGTTCCAGAAAAAACATTTACTTCTGCTTCATTGACTATGATTGTGCGGATCACAACAAATTGTGGCAAGTTCTTAAAGAGATGGGAGTACCAGACCATCTTATTTGTCTCTTGAGAAACCTATATGTGGGTCAAGAAGCAACAGTGAGAACTGGACACGGAACCACTGATTGGTTCAAAATTGGGAAAGGAGTCCGGCAAGGCTGTATACTGTCGCCCTGCCTATTTAACTTATATGCAGAGCACATCATGAGAAAGGCAGGGCTAGATGAATCAAAAGTTGGAATTAAGATTGCCGGGAGAAATATCAACAACCTAAGATATGCAGATGATACCACTGTAATGGCAAAAGTGAAGAGGAACTAAAGAGCCTCTTGATGCGGGTGAAGAAGGAAAGTGCAAAAGTTGGCTTGAAACTCAACATTAAGAAAACCAAGATCATGGCATCCGGCCCTCTCAATTCCTGGCAAATACATGGGAAAGAAATGGAGGTAGTGACAGATTTTATCTTCCTGGGCTCCAAGATCACCACAGATGGGGACTGCAGCCAAGAAATTAAAAGACACTTTCTCCTGGGGAGGAAAGTTATGGCAAATCTAGACAGCATTCTAAAAAGCAGAGACATCACCTTGCCAACAAAAGTACATATAGTCCAGGCTATGGTTTTCCCAGATGTAATGTATGGCTGTGAAAGTTGGACCATAAGAAAGGCTGAGCACAAAAGAATTGAGGCCTTTGAACCATGGCACTGGAGAAGACTCCTGCGAGTCCCTTGGACTGCAAGGCATTCAAATCACAGATATCCATGTGCCGCTTCTATGTTGGTTGAGGCAGGCAGGATTCCCTCGAGTACCATTTGTTGGGGGTCAAGGGAAAGGGAAGGTTTTGTCTTCTCTTTCTGCTCAAGATCCCCATGTACAATTGGTGGGCCACTGTGTGACACAGAATGCTGGACTCGATGGGCTTTGGCCTGATTCAGCATGGCTCTTCTTATGTTCTTATGTTCTTAAATCAGTCAGTCCTAGAAGAGATCAACCCCAACTGCTCTTTAGAAGGTCAGATCCTGAAGTTGAAACTCAAATACTTTGGCCACCTAATGAGAAGAAAGGACTCACTGGAGAAGGGCCTAATGCTGGGAAAGATGGAGGGCAATAGAAGAAGGGGACGACAGAGAATGAGGTGACTGGATGGAGTCACTGAAACAGTAGGTGTGAATTTAAATGGAGTCCAGAAGATGGTAGAGGACAGGAAGACCTGGAGGAACATTGTCCATGGGGTTGCGATGGGTCGGACATGACTTTGCAATTAACCACAACAAATATTATATTTTCTAATGGAAGAGAATATATGCAGCTCACGTTGAAATATGGAGTTTTTGATACACCCTGAGCTTGATTGTTTGCTTGTAGATGTTTCATTACACAACTAAGTAACATCATCAATGTGAATAAATGAGGGGGTTTCTCCCTGTTTATATACAGAAGCTAACTCTGCTAGTTTTGGTGGGGATATTGTTCAAGAGATTATAGCCCAACTTTATTTTAATTAGAAAATGTGATTTTCAGATCATTCATTGGAAAGTGCTATTTTCTTAATTCAAGAGCCTACATCTAAGTTTCAGCAGAAATGAGCACTCATTGTAATAAATTTCAGGTGACAACAAATTATAAACTATTGACCCACCAAATTGAAGTTAGTTTTGAAACTTCTTATTAAGGCTGGTCACTTTCTATAATTTAATTAACTCCAACAAAAAAGAATGAGGGGGAATGTTTAGGAAGAATTAATCCACTATTGGATTATATATTAATCAGACTAACTATTGTGATAAGAATGGGTAAAACTATCAGTTCTGATTTTGTTTAGCTTTTCATTTGACAAACCACAAACTGGGTTTGGATCCAGTTTTCTTGGAAATGATAAAGAAGTAATTTGCCTTTTCTTTCTTACTGGATATTTTTCAGTTCTAGCCTAAATCTTTGACATTTCTTAGTTGCATCTCATCCAGGACTAAGTAAGTCTTGACTATACATCTGAAACAAATATTGCATTGCAACTAATTACCATCTACTATCTCACCATTTAGCTGAACTACTGGCCCATGGGCCGAATACGTCATGGCGAAACCCACCCACCCCATTGCCGGCAATGGAAAAAAAGTTGTGATATATTGCGACACGTCACATGACGTTGCAAGTTTGACACCCCTGCTCTAGTGTAATGCTGCTGCAGCAGCAGCAGCAGCAGGACAAAGGAAGCTTCATTTAAAAGGTTCAAGCACCTAACATTTTATATGAATTTGTGCGCTACAACTGACTTTGTGAATGGAAAATTCTTCATAACTGTTCTATAACGCATCCATATATAATACAGTATCCATCTGACTTTATCTAGTTGGAGAAAACTAAACATGAGATTTTTTTTTTCAAGTCATTGCATGAATTCTGCAAGTCAAATTAGTTTGCGTTAACTTTTGAAAATTACAGTAGCCTTAAATAATCAAGCATTTGAAGAAAGCCTGCTTGTATTTTGTATGAAATAACAAGAAAAAATTCTTTTTTTTCCATTTTCTACTCTAGCAAGCCAAAAAAAAAAAAAAGTCTGACCTGAGTACAACTGAAAAAGGGGGGAAAATCATAACAGAAGAATATATACTGCCTTGGTGCTTATTCAAACCAGATTAAACAAACCAATAATTGTGCTTCAGCGTATAATAGGCATCTTTAGAAGTTACAAAACATGTTAGCCCAACATCACTTGCAGGCTTTATGAAGGCAATCAGCTAGAAAGGATTGACTGCTCACATTGTTTTGTTACAGTTTTAAAATATGTAGCCTAACATAGGAAGTACATTCAGCCATTAAATTCTTCTACTAAGGGAGAAGATTTGTTTTTGGATTAACATTAACTTTATTTTGTTATACAGTTTTGCTTCCTTTACTGATGTCTGGAGAGTGGATAAACCTGTGCTAGCAGAAAAGCACTGAATAAATCCAGCATGACTATCTTTTTTGGTACCCATGAATATTTTTTTTCAGTTTTTGCCAATCAAGAAACAGGGTGCAGTACAACAGTTAGTTATATAATGGACTAAATTCGAATTTGTTTGTTTAGGAATCAGATGAACTTATCATGAATGATAATATGTAAAGTAGTAAAATAAAATATAGTTATAGATGACTACACGAAAGCATCATTTTTAAAAAAAAATCTAGAGAATTTAGTGCTCTTTGATTTTGAGCTGATAAAAATAAACACTTTTGGTTATACTTGGGCCACATACTCAATGTGGGTTATTGTCTGAAGAGAACTTCCTTCAACACTAAGAAAAGTATCAGAAAATGAAAATATCTGACATCCTTTCCAAATTCAGTACTTTCCTGCTTTTTGAAAGAGGTCAAAAGATAACTTTGGATCAAGTCAGTATTTCAATGCAACGTATCTATTTGTTCCAGATTCCTTTATTAGATTTTAGCATAAAGAGAAATGTTTAGCCTCTTTATTCCAAGTAACATTATTTTCCCAGAAAGAAAATGGATTTTTTTTACCTTATATATCATTAAGAATCCACATACTTAGTTTACATCCATGTCATTCTAGCAGACATAGGCCAAGCAATATTTAGAGGGTTAATTTTGGGGCAGAGGGTTATGTGTTCAAATTTCTGCTCTGGCCTGTGATATGTTTAATCACTCACTATATTTTAGACCAGACTCCTTATACAATTGTTGTCAGAATAAAATCCATGCATAGGAGATCCTTGAAAGAAGATTGGGAAGGCAGGATCAGTGGGGAAGACACAGTAAGTATTTATTACTGTGACATTATTTTTCCTCTGCAACATGCTGACCCTTGAGCAAGTAACTTTTTTAAAAAAACAAAGTCATAATGAGGTCATTCTACCACTAAAGAAATTGAAAGGACGAAGATAACAATGTATTGGTTCATTGTATTATTAGTGAAAGCAAACTAAGGTGAAATATAAAAATTCTGCAGTTCATTCACTACTTTAGGAACAGAGTGATAACGTTTCGATGAGTGGCATAGTCACTCGTAATTGCTTTGGTCTGCCTCACTCTCTGTGTGGAAAATGTAATATTAACAAAGCAAAGCAAAACACAGAGGTCTTTAGAGTCTTCGACACACTGATCCTTTGAAAATGAGTATAAATGAATAATTCTGAAATATTTTTCAAAGGAGGGAATAGCATGGGAGGGAAATGTTATTTAATCTCAAATCTTTTGAATAGCTGTTCCTCTTAGATGTGTAAAGACCATTTGATCTTGATCATACAAAATGTGGCCTGAATTACTTCTGGTTATTTTCATAAAGATTTGAAGAGTAATTTTGGTTTTATATTAAATTTGGGAGGCACCACGGCTCCAACTATAACTGTATCCTTAGGACTTTCTCTGAGGGGAGCCCTGACTGGTTTAGGAGGAACACTGTTCCCAAATGCATGCACAATTACAACAGGGCTTGGACAAAATGCTTTTAATTTTTATCTATTTAAATTTTAATTACCTTAATGTTTTAATACTGTTTTAATTTTAATTTTTATTGATCCTATGGATGATGTGGGGGGGATTGACTGTGGAGTGAATCAGGTTGAATGGATGGGTGGTTGTGTGGATTGGATGGATTGTGGACCTGTGATAAATGGAAGGGCTGACCTGTCTGCATTTACGGAAGCTAGAGAAGTGGAGGAGCCTTGCTCTGAGGGATCAGAGGGCCAGTCTATACCGGTCTTATGGGGAAGAGGCAGATATGACGGGAGGCCTGGGGTAGGCCACTCTCGGGGAACAAGGCCTCGCTGCCTGAAAGCGATCTCTTGTTCTGGCCTCTTGAACCTCTCCCGGGGTACTGGTAATGAGTGAAATCTGGACCCTGGACTCAGGCTGCTGCTGCTCAATGCCAGGTCGGTGGTAAATAAAGCTCTCCTCATCCGGGACTTAATTCTGGAGGAGGAGGCTGACCTGGCATGTGTGACTGAGACCTGGCTGACCCCAGAGGGAGGAGTTCCCCTCTCTGAGATGTGCCCAGCTGGGTTTCAGGTATGGCATCAGCTGCGACCCCAGGGAAGGGTGGGAGGAGTGACGATTATAGCTAAGAAGACACTCGGGCTGCACAGACTCGCTGCTACTGAGATATCAGGTTGTGAGTCCCTCCTTATGAGGTTGGACCTAGGTGTACAGGTGGGCCTGTTGCTTACGTACCTGCCTCCCAGCTGCGTTTCTACAGCCCTGCCCACACTACTCGAGGAGGTAGCCGGGTTGGCGGTTGAGTTCCCCAGACTTATTGTCTTGGGGGACTTCAACGTACCATCACTCGGTGAGTCCTCTGGGTTGGCGTGGGAGTTCATGGCCTCCATGGCAACCATGGACCTGACACAAGTAATCAAGGGCCCAACCCATGAGGGGGCACACACACCTGACCTGGTTTTCCTCTCAGAACAGTTGAGGTATGATCTGAAGCTAAGGGGCTTAGAAGTGTTGCCCATGTCATGGACAGATCATTTTCTGCTGCGGCTTGAGTTTATGACACCAATCCTCCCTCACAGGGAGCCAGAACCGATTAAATGGTTCCGCCCCAGATGCCTGATGGACCCTATTGGCTTTCAAAGGGCGCTTGGGGAATTGCCGGATTCGCTCGTACACAGTTCGGCGGAGTCCCTAGTGATGGCCTGGAATACGGCCACTATGGGGGCTCTAGACCGGATTGCGCCGTTGCAACCTCTCTGTGGTAGCAGACCCAGGAGATCTCCTTGGTTTACCGAGGAACTCAGGGGGATGAAGCACCAGAAGAGACGTTTAGAGAAGCAATGGAGGGAAAGCAGATTCGAATCTGATCGAACCAAATTGAGAGCTTATATTAAGACCTATTTGGAAGCGATCACTACAGCAAGATCTCAGTATCGTTCCGCATTGATCGCATCTGCGGAATCTCATCTGGCTGCCCTGTTTAGGGTGACTCGCTCTCTCCTTGATACGGGGAGGACGGAGGAATCTTTGCAGGGCAATGCCAAAGAATTTAACATCTTTTTCGCAGACAAGGTCGCTCAGATCCAGGCTGACTTGGACTCCAATTGGGATGCAGTGTCGGCTGACAATGAGTCAGTCGAGTTGACAGAGGCCCGTCTTAGTCCTGTTGAATGGGAGGAGTTTGACCTGGTAACTCCTGATGATGTGGACAAGGCCATTGGAGCTGTGAGTTTGGCCACCTGTTTACTGGACCCATACCCCTCCTGGCTGGTTTCGGCTAGCAGGGAGGTGACACGGAGCTGGGTCCAGGCTGTTGCTAGCGCTTCATTGAGGGAGTGGTCCTTTCCAGCTCCCTTAAAGGAGGCACTTGTGCGCCCGCTCCTCAAGAAGCCTTCCCTGGACCCGGCAGTTTTAAATAATTATTGTCCAGTCTCCAACCTTCCCTTTTGGGGGAAGGTTGTTGAGAAGGTGGTGGCACTCCAACTCCAACGGTCCTTGAATGAAACTGATTATCTGGGCCCTCAGCAGTCTGGGTTCAGGTCCGGTTACAGCACGGAAACTGCTTTGGTCACACTGACCGATGATCTCTGGTGGGTCCGGGATAGAGGCTACTCCACTATCCTGGTGCTTCTTGACCTCTCAGCGGCATTCAATACCATCGACCATGGTATCCTTCTGCGCCGGTTGGAGGGGCTTGGAGTGCGGGGCACCGTTTTACGGTGGTTCACCTCCTACCTCTCTGGCCGGTTGCAGTCGGTGTTTGCAGGAGGTCAGAGATTAACTCCAAGGCCTCTTCCATGTGGAGTCCCTCAGGGGTCTGTTCTCTCACCTCTGCTTTTTAACATCTACATGAAGCTGTTGGGTGAGATCATCCGTCGACATGGGGTGAGTTATCATCAATATGCTGATGATACTCAGCTTTATATCTCTACCCCACATCATTACAGCGAAGCAGTGGAAGTGATGAACCGGTGCCTGAAGGCTGTTGAGGTCTGGATGGGTGCCAACAGGCTCAGACTCAATCCCGACAAGACGGAGTGGCTATGGGCTCTACCTCCCAAGGACAATCCCAACGGTCCATCCATTACCGTGGGGGGAGAAATTTTGTCCCCCTCGGAGAGGGTTCGCAACTTGGGTGTCCTCCTCGATCCACAGCTAAGTCTAGAACATCATTTTTCGGCTGTGGCGAGGGGGGCATTCGCCCAGGTTCGCCTGGTGCGCCAGTTGCGGCCCTATTTGGACCGGGAGTCACTCCTCACAGTCACCCATGCCCTTGTCACCTCGAGATTCGACTACTGTAATGCTCTCTACATGGGGCAACCTTTGAAGAATGTCCGGAGACTGCAAATAGTCCAGAATGCGGCTGCGCAAGCTGTCTTGGGTCTCCCAAGACATGCTCATATCACTCCAGCTCTCCGTGAGCTGCACTGGCTACCAATTGGTCTCCGAACACAATTCAAAGTGTTGGTTATGACCTATAAAGCCCTTTATGGCAATGGACCAGGATACTTGCAGGACCGTCTTCTGCCTCCTGAATCCCAGCGACCAGTTAGGGCACATAGGGTTGGCCTCCTATGGGTCCCGTCTGTCAGGCAATTTCATCTGGCGGGGCCTAGGGCTAGGGCCTTCTCCGCTGCTGCCCCAGCTCTCTGGAACCAGCTTCCCTCAGAGGTTCGTACTGCTTCCTCCCTCCTAGCTTTCCAGAAATTGTTAAAGACAAATTTATGCCAACAGGCTTTGGGTGTATGAGATGTGTTCTGCCCCTGGGCCTAGGAATGTCCCTCCATCAGTGACTGTGAGTTGACTGTGCTTGTATGTTGTATGAATGTGATTAATTTTATTGTATAATTTTATTGTATTGTTTTGTAAGCCACCCTGGGTCCTAGGAGAAGGGCGGCATATAAGTTTAAGTAAATAAATAAATAAATAATTGAATTTTAAAGAAGTAACAGTAGAGCCCTGTACATGTTTACCTAGTTCTTAACAATATAATAAGCTGGGTTCAGATAGGAAAGTACTCCTTTTTAATGATGCCCTATGACTCTCAGGTTTTAGAATTTATTCCCTGGGGAGATTTATCTGTATTGATTTTCCAGCATCAAGCAAAGACACTTCTATTCTTCCAGGCATTTTATTGTTGGCTAAGAAAACATTGCTGGAGTGTTTTGTGTTTTATTTCTGCAACAGCCAAATATTTTATTTGTTTATTTGTCAGCCAGCACTTCCAAGTTATTTTAGATTATGCCAGACAGACCAGGCAATGAAGAAGAGACCAGCGTATTTTCTTTTTTCCTTATCATAATTTTTAACATCCCGTTTATTCTGGTAGAACAGAAAGCAGATGGTCATGGGCTGCTTCCTTGTGCCCATCCTGGAATATACAATGTTGATATTACTGATCAGCAGAGATGTTGTTTGTGATAAATTTATGCTACCAAAGTTTCTAGTGGTTGTAACTACAGGAAAGGATAGGTGAGTTATGTGCTCAATACCTTTTTTCCTGAAAACAATACAGTGACTAAAACAGGTTTGTTAAGAAGTTGTGGGTTTATTTGTTTCAAAAGTAAAATAGGCAAATAGATGAAAAATAATGGAAGCAGGTTTTTTCAAAGTCCCCTAAGGTAGGTAGGTAGGTAGGTAGACAGACAGACAGACAGACAGACAGACAGACAGACAGACAGACAGACAGACAGACAGACAGATAGATAGATATAGCACAAATAATAAAAATATAGAATTAACTTGGAACTGCACATAGTATAGACCAGGGCTTTTCAACCAGTGGTACGTGTACCTCCAGTAGTACATTGGCACCTGACCACCTAGAGAAGTGGTAATGGGGGAGGGGAATGAGCTGAAGCGGCAGCAGTAGCACACAAGCCTGAGTGAGAGACGGCTGGAGCTGCAGGGCTGTCAGGGCTCAGCAGAAGCACCAGGATAAGCACCAGGCTCCAGCTGATCCTGGTGCTTCTGATCAGCTGGAGCCCAGCGCTGATCCTTGCACTTCTGCTGAGCCCTGAAGAAGCACTGATCAGCTGGAGCCCAGCGCTGATCCTGGCGCTTCTGCTGAGTCCCAAAGAAGTACCAATCAATTGGAGCCTGCCACTGATCCTGACGCTTCTGCTGAGCCCCGCAGAAACGTCGATCAGATGGAGCCTGGCACTGATCCTGGTGCTAACAACAATCACTAAATAAACTGTTGTAAGTTGTACCACTTTTAGGATATGGCAATATCCTAAAATATCCTAGTACCACCAATCGCCTAGCAAGGTGTCAAAAACTTGATGACTTCATACTTTATTACTTTTTTTCTTTTGGGGGGGGGTCATCAAGTTTTTAACACCTTGTTAGGTGACTGGTGGTACTCGGATATTGCCATACCCTAAAAGTGGTACAATGGGTGAAAAGGTTGAAAAGCCCTGGTATAGACAACAACTATGTATTAGTCACAAAATATACTGGGTGATTTTATACAACACCTTATTGCTAAGCAACATGAAACCATGGCTCTTAATTAGGTCTGTGTTATGAATTATTCTTGCTATATAATTTAAGAATAAATTAATCTTATTTTGGATTTTTTTGTATGATACCCTGATAATACAATTTCCACCTCATTCTAATATACTCAGATGCTATAATAGAAATTCAGTCTTAGTTGTATTTAGCTGCTATTGAAACAAATGCAAATAAAAAGACCAGACTCAACTTAAAACCACTGAATTTTAATAGAAAGTGAAGGAACTATTTCTGACCAGATTTGAATTTTCTAGTCAGCCCAACAGCAACATGGGGAAGTCATCACTTTCTTAGTGCAGGAATAAATTATATCATCTTTGTCCCACTTCTAGCCCATTACATATGTAAGCCACATCCATATTTTTGGGGCTTCATTCAGAACTGGCGTTTTTAATGACCAATTATTCTTCTTCAGAATGAATGTTCCCCTATTTTATTCTAGTAATAGTCCCTGTTCTGATTGCTTGCAGTGCTCTCCTATCCAGTGGCTAGTTACTAGTCTATTCAGCCATTTCATTATGGCTGTGCTATGCATTTATTTATCCATTTAAAATATTCACATAACCACTTATCGTAAGACAGCTCTGGCATCTGACTACCAATAATATATTTAATAATATTGTGACCAGTAATGTTAAGTTCTGGTGGTTGCCAGTTGTTGTTTTATTTCTTATGATGTAGTTGGTTTAAACAGTGCCCCATTAAGCCAATGAACTATTTTCAACACTTAAAACTTATGCTCCATTCAACAGTTAAATTCTTCCAGTGGCCATCAGGGAAACGTTCTCCCCTTGTTCTAAAATCTCTGCCCACAGGTCAGCAAAGCTTCTCTTCCCTTTTTTAAAAAACTTGCAACATGACAGATACTAGTGGCTAAAAAGCTGCACTAGGAATGAGTAAATCCAGTTCTAGACCTGTCTCAGTCACCGAATCCAGCTGGATGACTTTGGGCCAGTCACTTTTTCTCAGGCTTCTAAAAAAAGGCAATGACAAAACACTTCTAAAAATGTAGCCTAGAAAGCACCATGAACATGTCCCTGTAGCTTCCAAGAGACAATACTGAATAGGATGGGGTGCAGTGTAGATAGATCTATGGATCTATGGAGGATCAATTGCTTTGATTATGGCAACATAAGAACAACAATGATATCATAAGATTATCATAAGAGAGGGAAGGCTTACATTAATGACAAAGGTAATGTGGGAAGAGGATATGAAGTTATCTATCAAATCTCTCTCTCTCTCTCTCTCTCTCTCTCTCTCTCTCTCTCTCTCTCTCTCTCTCTCTCTCTCTCTATCTTCATCCCTCTTTTATTATGAATATACCTGATACTCCTTCCTTCTTCTATTTTTCACACAACAGCCCTATGAAATGTATTGGGCTAAGCAATAATGACTGGCTCAAACTCACCCAGCTGATTTTCATGCCTAAGGCTGGACTAGAACTCACATTCTCCTGGTTTCTAGCCTTCTGCCTTGACCACTAGATCAACTGGCTCTCTAGAAATTTAAGGAATGGCATGGGGACTATGGAGGATCAGTCCCTAAACGTCAGGCAACAAGCAACTTAAGTTACCGTGTGGAATTGTCCTCTATTCAACTCAGTATGTTTTATTATTTCTCTGTATAAGGGCAATTCTTTCCCCTCAAAACAGAGCAGATTCATTTCTTGTTGACTCACCCTTAAGAATCTCAAGCATCGGATCATAATTCTTCAGTTTGATTTAATAATGATCGCCAGCAAATCCAGCGGCTTGCCAAAAGTGATGACTGTTTTCAGAAATTTCAAGGCAAAGTGATAGGGATCGCTGTTGCAGCCTTGACAACATGATGATTTTATTACTAGTGAAATTGTAAACATGACAACATTTTCTTTGATTAAAACCCAGAGAGAAAGAGTTCTATCTCTTGTATCTGTAAATCAAGACAGCTGCATAAGGCAGGTCAGTTTCATCCCCAGTGTATTTTGACAGAGAAACAAAGGCTTTTCAATTTTGGCTACCTAGCATTTGACATCCCCAGTTTATGCTCTTTGTCTCTTTACATAACCAGCTTCAGAGAACTTGGCCACTTGAGTACAGCGCAGCAATACTACCTTGATAGGTTTTTTTTTTTTTAATCTTTAGTCCCTTCAGCAATGCAGTTGTTTGAAGTAAGAAGTTGTCTCATGCTCAACAGCTTGGAATAAATATGAGTGAGCTGGAAGTGAAAGGGCAATAAAGGATCTTCTGCCTCAGCAGCAATTCCTTTGACTAATAAACCAGCCTAGAGATGCCCATTTTTTATTTGACCCCTGCTGAACTCCTAGCAGTAATATCACCCTGTGAAAAAGTAACCCAGAACAAGAAACTCAGAGACTGGGGTCTGAGATCCTTGATCTCATGTATTTTCTAACATCAGCATTTGTAATTTGATATTGACTCCTTCATAATTGTCCTTAAGAACTACTCAGCATATTTTTTTTTCCCTAACTGGCTGCTGGAGGCCTTCTGGTATAGGCTACTCTCCATTCAGCCTTATTACATTTCACGTTTTTCACTTAAATATTCTATCAGTGGAATTCACCCAAGGCAATAAAGAGTATCTCATGCACATCAGTTTGAAATGGTCCTATTAGTCACTGCAAACAGGACTGTCAGCACAACATAGAAGACAGATGTCTAATGCCACCATTTGGGAAGTTAATAGAGAAATGATGTCACATAGCACTATCTCTTCATCACTGAGTATTCATCGAATCTTATTTTCCTAAGGTTGCCTAACTTAGAAAAAAAATATGGAGCTATCTTTGGGCAATAACAGCTTGATTCAAGCATTGTGGTACAATGAGTAGTCATTGAGGAATATATTTTTCACTGAAAAAGAAAGCTTGTGTCTTGGGCAAATGAGGCTTCTTCGGACTTTAGAATAGTTGTTGTCATTGCTGAATAGGTGAAACAGAGTTATAGAGATACTTGCTCGATTTCTGGTAGATTGTTGCAAAGTCTACCAATTCTAATTCAGAACCAAGGAAAAGTTGCATTAATAAAACATTGAGATTTTTTTGCTTAGGGTGCACAAAGTGATTAAGTAGAAGCAGTTGGATCTTTATTAGCACATAAAGGCTTATACAAATGTGGTTCAATTTCTCACTTTGATAAAAAAAATAGCAGCAAGTGTTTCCCCTGCAGTATGGATACAGATGAGCAATGCACCCATTCCACTATTAACATTAGAATCTATGTGGTGAGGGTTTTGCATATTCATAAAGACCCATTTTTCTTTTTTCCTTTAATCCTGAAAAATAAAGGGAATCACCCTGTGCCACTCCCCTTTTACCCACATCATTTGGAACTGACCATTCAGGCAGGAGAACTATTAGAAAATGTCCAAGCTTTGCAGCCAGTACAGAATGCTATGGTCAATGCTTTCAAAAGCCGTCAAGCATTCAGCAGGAATTTCTTCTTTCCTGCTGCTATCAAAGGCTGCTCTCATCAATATGGCTTTTGACCTATACCCAGGCTTGAATGAGAACCGAATAAGATCTAGATCAGGGGTCCTCAACCTTGGCAACTTTAAGACTTGTGGACTTCAACTCCCAGAATTCCTCAGCCAGCTGATCTAGATAATATGTGCCCCTCATTTTGAAGATGATTACAGTGATTGTAAGATGGTTACTTCACAATTACATTGAGACTGATCACTATCCATTCTTGGAGCACATATCTGCATGTCACAGTGTTCCTCTCATTTTCAGTCAAAGTTTTCTCAAGCAGATAACTCTGTTTTTGTTTGTTCTTCTGATCCAGTAAATGGAAGAATAATTTTCCATCTTTCCCAGCACAAATTAATGCACGATCCCTGTCATTTCTGCAGCAACCATGGGGTTTTATCTAGTTTCCAGTGACTGTTTTCAGCAGCCTTTGGCTTGTTCTCTTCTCTCATATAATCTCTGTGACCATTTTAATTTGTTGGATTGATATGATATTAGAAGAAGAATAGCAACATCAACAGTGTTATAAAAATATTTTCAGCTACATCCAAGCAGAGCAGCTGTGTCTACCATTTTCTCTAGAGCTCTATCAATGGTGTTTTCTTTTTGGAATGGGAATATATTAATGCTTTCCTTTTGTTTGAACAGAGAAAAATATACTGAAGTGTAAAATCAAGCAAATGAAATGGCAGTATATTTGGAAATACTAATTTTACCTCACACTTTCCCTAATTATGCTATCTGATAAAAGTATTTTTTTAAATTCTTTTTAGTTTACTTCATCTGAATGTTAAGAAAGATTAACACAATTGTTCCCACCTAGTGATATTCAGAATACATTTTTCAACATATAAACAGTTACAGTTATTTAACTTTAAAGGCAAAAACCTTTACAGTAGTTTTTTTTTTAATGTAGTAACCTTGCAGTTTTCTAACAAACTTCACATATTTTCTTTTGCAGGCTCAGTGCTAGTTTGGGACTTCCTTGAAATACTTCACAATGCTTAGCAAATTAGAATGATACTGCCATATACAACAGCTTTTGATATCAAGCTATCACAAGAGATAATATAAATGTATTTATAGAGTTCATTATCAAAAACATTATTGAACAAAATCCTATATATTTCAGGAAAGCTACAAAAAAGATAATCAAGATATTAAAAATAATTACAGTCATACATGGAAATAAGACCAGGAAATCCCTAGTTTAAATATCACCTCTTAAATTAAGTCCCAATTATATACACGGACCTATATAGACAGACATACAGATGCACACACAAATACCCACATACACACACACACACCATAGTAAAAATCATCGGGTCCTTAGCAGTTCTTAAAAGTAGGTAAATACAACCTCAGATGAGCAACAACACATGACATATTTACACCATGTCACTGTACACACACACACACACACACACACACATGCACACATGCACACACATTATGAATTGAAGCAAAGATCTGTAATAATTTATAGGAAAATAAATAGCCATACTTTTATATCCAAGCTACTAGGCACTTTCCTTTTAAGTATTGGTTTCTCTTCTATAATATGAAATAGTCATTCTGACCTATCTTGCAGACTCAGCACCTAGTCTACAAGTATAGTTTGCAAAGAATTTTGATCTTTTATTAAACAAGTTACATGAATGTATTTATTATGATGGCTTATTCATATGTACTGCAGAAAGAATTGAGCAAAAGTAAAAACAAATCTGGCAAAGCAAGTCAGCAAATTCATTGCTCTTGGAAAAGAGAGGTTTTATAAAGACTCTCTTCTCTAGTAATGTAAGACCACAATATCTACCCTAGGGAGGAGAAAAGAATGCTCCACATTTCCAAATGTTACATTCAATAAGCAAAATAACAACTCTAAGCATTACAAAAACACTACACAGAAAGCATTGGTCAGAAAGAAGAGTTGATGACCCAAGTGGGCACCCAGGTTGTTATCTCAGAATATCTGAGAAGAAATGAGATTGCTGGCTTGTTCCATCTGAGACCCAGATATTCATTCATCTGGTCAACAAACTGGACGCTCAAAAGGATTTTTTTATTGCTCTCTAAACTATCTCAGGGGGAAAAAAGGGAAACATTTTCCCAAAAGTGTGGTGGTAGTGACATAAAACAAATAAAATAACATCTACTTATCAAAACTATAGAACTCTAAATTCAAATTAAGTGGTGGCAAGCAAGGTTCAACCTAAAATCTCTCATATTGATGGAAACCATTCAGTAAGATAATGGGCAAATGCTGTCAATAATGCTTAATGCAACCTAAAATGAGATTTTGCTGCAGATTACAATCAAGCTAAGGACCATTACATGTCAAGCTAGTCTCCCAAATAATAGAGTAAGGTAGAAAAAAATGCCCAGCCATAGCACACTTTTCTTTGTAAATTCTACATTTATTGTGATGCTCACATTTAATCTCTGGTTGTAAATAGCATTGTGATTCTTAATAACTGAAGCATTTCCTTTCTTTTTGCAACTATTCATGTTTATCCTTATGGTTAGGAGAATCCAATTATTTATTACTACAACCATCCTCCAAAATCCATGAATATAATTAGAAGTACAGGTTTGCTAAAGTAACTCCAATAATTGTAGAGATGTCAGTCAAAGGATATAATGCCCTTTTTATTTTCATTATCATTGCATCATTGATTTGCATTGTCTATTTCTAGAGAGGCTTATGGTTGGGTATATATCTGTATGCATGTGTCAAAAATTACAAAATTACAAATCTCAAAATTACAAACAGCCTTACATGGGGCCTCTTCTTTTTTTACTTCTAAGCATCTGAATTGTCTTAATTACAATGAAGCCTGAACATATTTAAGGCTAATATTCTTATCGTGGACCTCTAACTTATAAGTTAGCAAATAACTGCTCTCAATCCCAAATCAAGTGTACTAGTGCTCCATATTTCAGGAAGTATTATATTGCCATAATGATGATAAAGTCAAAATGAAGTAGAGCTTTGAACATGTATTTAAGTGGTATTATATATAGAATATCATAGTTAAAAAGAGATGTGTTCACATTGCTAGGGGAATGCTGGAGCGATATCTAATCTGAATGATATATAGACAAAATATCTTGTGAATGTTCTACAAGTATTGCCTTCCTTATCGTAATAAAATATGATGTAGGGAGATCAAAGATGAATATGCCAGCAATGTACTTGTATATATTTTATCAAGATCTGTTCATTTCTTGGAGAAGTTACATGATGGCAGTTCTTAGTGATGAAAGACTGAATCATTATCTTTGAGAATAATGTGTCACCACAGCTCTCTGGAAATCATACTAATGGTTGTATATCTTTGACACTCTGATAAATAATCTTTGCCTACTTCACAGATTTTTTTTTCTCAACATAACATCACTACTTAAAAGTTTAGGTTACACATCCTGGCAGGAATAAAATATTTTCAAGGCTATTTCTCTAAGGTATACTAAATTAATCCAAACACATTATGAATATTGTTTCCACATATTTCCCACCATGGCTTATACATCTTACAACTAGCCTGACAATATACAGAACAGGGATTGGCAGTTTTCAGTAACAAAATGAAAATTTTCATGGAGAATGCCTGAGTTCAAAACTGTGTCACCTTCAATTGAAAGTAAAGATCTTAGATAATAAGGTAGAAAGAGAGAGAGGGGGGAAAAAATCCCTGCTTGTACCATTGGAGAACTACTGCAATTTGCAGCAGATAACATCCCTGTGCATTACAGATCCATGTTCAGTTTCAATCTGAGTCCCAGGAGATAAGAGGAAAAAGAATACCAAGGGGTAATGAAGCTTCTAGAAATGGAGATCAACTAGTCACCTTCAAACAAGTTCAGGAAAGAGTTCAGAGATGCATAACCTGTAGATATTCAGGAGAGCCTGCTCCCACAAAGGCTTGGGCATCCTTTGGGCCTCCTCAAATCTTTCTCCTAATGGTGTCTACCCTTTAACAAGATCCACTCCAACCAAATCCTTTTATATTTTGTTTCTGTATATATATGAGTGGGGGAGGGAGGGAGGGAGTGAGAGAGAATGAGGGAACGATAGAGAGAGAGAGGAGGAGAGATTCATTTAATACATTTAATTTTATCCAGTTGCTGAAGCAATGAGAAAAATCACAGTTCATTGACCACATGCAGCCTCCACTCCTACCCCCATCCTAGCATCTTTACATCAACTGTTGTTTGGTATTATTCAATTTTCATTCTGCCTTTTACATATTTTGATCAACTCAATATAGCAAATGTACCTAATTTTCCTGCTTCCTCCCCCCCCCACACACATACACTACAACAACCTGTGAGGTAGATTGGACTGAGAAGCAAGTGCCTGCTTCAAAGTCACCCAAAGTCATGCCTAAGAGAAATACCTGGAACTTGCATGTTCCTGGTTTCTAGGTCAGCACTCTTAACTACTATACCACACTGGCTTTTACTAGAGGTGGCGCCAGACTGAGTTTTCAGTGGTAAAAATGACCCAACAGAATTCTTACCAATCCACCCATTTTGCCACCTTTGCTGGACCTTAGGTGCATCCAGAAATTAAGCTTTATCCTTTTCAATAATATCACCACTCTGCTTGTGTCACTTCTTGCCCTTATGCAGGTCAGCAAATTGTGACACACATACAATATTCCCCTGCTCAAAGAAAATTGCTTATATATTTGATACCATGACACTTTATGAAAGATTGGTAGGAAGTACACAGTTATATTAAAGACAACAATATTCTCTCTTTTTGAAGTTATATATATAGCAGGAATGGGAGCCTGTTTGTCATAGTGGTTAAGCATCAAGCTAGACACTTGGAAGCCATGAGTTCTAATCCCACTTTAGGCACAAAACCAGCTTCGGCCAGTCACTTTCTCTCGACCCTAGGAAGAAGGAATAGCAAACCACTTCTGAAAAAAATTGCCAAGAAGACTGCAGGGAATTCTTCAGGCACACTCAAAGAATTAGACATGATTGAATAAAATAAAAAAGTGGGTTTAACCTAAATGGTGGCATATTTCTCCTGTGTTTTAAACTAATTTTAGAATAAATTGGTATGTGTTTCTACTTTTCTGCTTCCTCATTCTTTTTATTTTGAATCCCAGGGAATATATACTTCTGTGTATCAGCTTCTCTCCACAATGAAAGTCAAAAAACAAACAAACAAAAACCTCTTCCATCGATACATACCTCATATAACCCTTTTATTTCATTTTTACGTTCTACTGATTTCCAGCCATGAATATTTTAAAGGAAAGTTTGCACCCAAAGCATCTTACACCAACTTATTTATTTAAAATAATTGTTTCCTTGGCAACTAGGTCCACCTTTATTAGTAATATATTAGTCTCAGTATCTACTATAGCAATTTGTTTTCACCAAACATTGTTTCTCATTAATTTCCTCAGAGTTAGTAATTAGAAACCCAAACCTTTGATCATTCTTTTCCTTCATTTCAGCAATTCATTCTTCTAATGAAAGCGTTTATGATTTGTTATCAAAAACTCCTCTTTCTCTTATAATTGCACTTGGCTTTGACAAAAATTTCAATTTTCCTTCCACACACTCAAAAATCATATTATGTCATTATTTGCTTCTTTTTCAGCAAGGTTACAATTACTGTTTTCTTTGTGTGATTCAATCTTTTTTTCACATCTGATTAGACTCTTTTCTAGTTATAAATTGCTTGTTTGAATACTTCATAAAATCTGCTTGTCCTTTGGAATTTCATAAAAGCTTTCTGTTAACTCTCCTCGTATGAGGCAGGGAATACATTTCATAACTCTTGTTTCTGAACTTTTCATTTCTTAGCAGTTCTTCAAAATTATTCAGACAAGCCTAGGGGTCCTCAGCAGAAATGTATAAACCAGCCTTTAGTAATGACTATAGTAGGTTTTTGCAACTTGAGTACTTCCAACGCATTTTCTTCTTCTTGTTGTCCTTTTTAATCTTCTTTATCTACCCTCATTTTTCCTAATTCTATTTGACTAGAATGTTCTTTATTCCACAGCTTTTCTTTCAGATATTCTAAGTATTCTCCATTTGATATGTTTTCCCCACTTCCTCAGACTATCCTGAGCACAACAAAGCCCCCACCCAAACAGAACACTCCCCCATCCAATCAGAGCACAGCCAAGCCCCTGACCAATCAGAACACACCTCCACCCAATCAGAACACAGCCAAGCTCCCACCCAATCAGTTCATACCCCCACTGGCAGTTAAAAGGAAGAAACAGCTACGATCACACATTGTTCTTAGAAGCACGAAGCCGAAAACACCAGCCTGAAGATGACGAATGGGACTTCATTGAAATGTTGCCAAGACACTTCCAATTTTATGTGGGAGAAAACTCGAATAACCAAAGACCTACATACAAATATATATATAAAGGACCCATGCTGCAATGTCCTTACTTCCTTTTGTACTTTCTAGTTACCTTAACAATGTTTTTTCCCTTTCTAACTTAAATTCAACATTTAGATATAGTACATAACTCTATAGATAGGCAGATCTTGATTTAGCAGAGGGCATCCCCCTTCCTTAGCTTACACATATATATATATAAAGGACCCAAAGAAAATTCCCTATAAAGGTTAGACTGTTTGAGGCTTATTTTTGCAATAGGATTCCTCCATTTGTTTTTTGCTACTTCAGATTGTTTTCTCTGCTGGATTAATTACACAGATGATCCTCTCCAGTCAGGGTTCATACAATGAATATTATTTGATGAGAAGTTGTGACTGGTGAGATGTGGCTTTAATTTGACTTCATTGAAAATGCAGACATTTTCATACAAGGGAAATATATCAACATGATAGAAAATATTCCTCCATTGTTGGTAAGAATTTCTTCCACTAATATATACATGGAAAGATTAAATGTTTTTTAATGTTGCACATATGTACTTTTCATATTTGTATACCTCTATTAATTATTATATATTTCTGAAATACCACCATTTTTTATTACTCTGTTTGAATCTAGTGAAAATAGTTTGAACAATGCGCAATGCATTTCAATCACAAGTATGTATCTTCCTTTTTCACCATTCATTAATAATTCCTTTCTCATTCCAAATTATATGCAAAAAAGAAAGAAAGAAAGAGGGAGAGAGAGAGAGAGAGAGAGAGAGAGAGAGAGAGAGAGAGAGAGAGAGAGAGAGAGAGAAGGAAGGAAGGAAAGAAGGAAGGAAGGAAGGAAGGAAGGAAGGAAGGAAGGAAGGAAGGAAGGAAGGAAGGAAGGAAGGAAGGAAGGAAGGAAGGAAAGGGTTTCTTAACAATAGAATAAAATATTCCATATTTATTTCTGTATTTTTCATCGCACAGTCATATATTGTATTTAATAAATTAGGTTTCTTTCTGACAATCTGCAAAGCCTTAATATAATATTTGAAATTCAAGCTGTGTTTTTTAGCATTGTACATCATGACTACCAATAATAATGATAATAAAAAAATCACTGATGGATAAAACTGAAGCAAGTGTGCATTCTGAATTGCCAAGGGGAACAAAATACATTTTTGCAATAAACAAAGAAAATATACTGCAGCAATAAAGCTGCTGATATGAAAAGTACATTGGAAAGAGTTGCAATGCAGAGACATGGATCAGAGTTCGCTACATCTTAGTTATCAGAAATTGAGTGGAATACTTGATCAATCAAGTTCTGGTGTTGTTAGCATTCAGATTCTATATATGTTTTCCTAAGTATAAAATAATAAGGTTAATAATTTGAACAGCCATAATTTAACAGTTGTCTAAGATGAAAGTTATGTAGTTTTAAAAAAGTAGATAGAATTCTGTACAGAAATCTGAAGAGTCACTTTGCTGATCATTGACCAAATAAATAAATAAATAAAGTACAAATCTGAAGACTCAGTTGTAAATTTCTGTGGGCAGGTAAAACCTGCAATTCCATGCTGCAATGTCCTTACTTCCTTTTGTACTTTCTAGTTACCTTAACAATGTTTTATTTCCCTTTCTAACTTAAATTCAACTTTTAGATATAGTACATAACTCTATAGATAGGCAGATCTTGATTTAGCAGAGGGCATCCCCCTTCCTCAGCTTTAATTTTACCAACACTAAGTAATCAACACTATATTTTATTAACGGAAGTAATGAACTGAAGAATAATAAAGTATTAGATTTTTTCTTTAGAAAATTGTGCAATTCTCAGCAATAATACTTGTAAATATTACAACGTTATTTTTACTCTCTCCTTTTTGTTGAAATAACAGCATTAATGAAATACATCTCATAAAAATGGTTTCTGCAAAATAGAAAATAAATGTGCACTCTCCTCAAGTATTTATTTTCTAGAAACTGTATTATGTGTACAGATCACCCTTCTCCCAACAGGGAGAATAAAACAATAGAAAAACAATTAAAAAGAATCCCTTCAAAACCCATTTTTTAAAAAATCATGGTATTCCCATTCAGCTAAGGCCTGAACATAAAATAATAAATCTGTTTTCAAAATTGTTATAAAAAGCCAAAAGCATGGAGGATGCATGGGGGAGAGAAATCTATAAAAGACAACACAGTTCATAATAATGTACCCAATAGTCTCTGAGTTCAGAGGGGCTAATATTGTATGTAAATTAGTCTTACAAAGGAGAAGAAATCTTTACAATTTGCAGAAAATGCAAACTCAGTGGTAACTATGGAAAGAGATTCCACAGGGCTGTGCAAACTTTGGGGTACAATTCTATTCCAGAAGACATCTTATGAGACCATTTTTCAGGTGCATTTGCAATTCAGACCTTTTTTTTTTCTTTGCAGACATAATTTTTATTTCCATTTCCTTTATTGTTAATATTGACAGGTGTTTCTGTAAAAATGTGAAGGGAGATATTTATCTTCCCTGGGAATTGCTTTAATTCTTTTTCTTTTCTTTTTATCTCACCAAAATTGCCGGTATTTGCTCTTGAATACTATAGTGTTAAAATAGCCCTTCATAAGAGCTTTACTTACATTTCAAGGCATTCTTAAGTTTGTACAATTATTTAAATTATTTTTTTTTAATTCAGTTCATTATTTTCCCCCCAAACCTTGACTGTAGCTTCTTTCTGTAACATTTCAGTTGATTTCCATCTAAAAGTAATAGCTTTTCTTTATAAACCAGTCAAGGAGTTATGATCAGAAAAAGTGTTTTGATAACATCTCTACTTTAGAAATTCTAGTAAATTCTTTGAAATCCAAATCATAACTATTCTTAAAAATAATCTATGTCATTCTGATAAATAAGTATATTCTTTAGAATTATCATTTTTTCTTTCTCCATGCATCCCAAAGCCATTCAGTGTCCATCACATCCAAAAAGATATTTGGTAGTTTATCTTCAGTTGTTTTAATATTTTTCTTAGGTATTCTGAAGAACAACAAGGAAGGGACATTTTATCACTAAAAAGCCAAACATTGTGGATATACATTAATTCAATATGTTTTAAAACTTAAAATACAACTGAAACCAGTGACTTTTCTTTTATTATTATTATTATTATTATTATTATTATTATTATTATTATTATTATTATTATTATTATTATTACTACTACTACTACTACTATTACTATTATTACTATTATTATTATTATTTAATTTCTATGCCGCTCTATTCCGGAGAACTCAGGGCGGCTTACAACATGATAGAAATTACAATAAAATACATAAATATAAAAACCCTTAAGTTAAAAAAGAAACCAATCATTCCACAAACATACACACAAATATACACTGGCTAGGGGCAAGGTGTTAGCTGCCCCAGACCTGCCGGCAAAAGTATGTTTTAAGCAATTTACGAAAGGCGGAGAGGGTGGGGGCGACACGGATCTCCGGGGGAAGTTGGTTCCAGAGGGCCAGGGCCGCAACAAAGAAGGCTCTTCCCCTAGGCCCCGCCAGGCGACACTGTCTGGCTGACGGGACCTGGAGAAGGCCCACTCTGTGGGCCCTAACCGGCCGCTGGGATTCATGAGGCAGCAGACAGTCCCGTAAATAACCTGGTCCAATGCCATGTAGGGCTTTATAGGTCATAACCAACACTTTGAATTGGGTTCGGAGACCAATTGACAGCCAATGCAGCTCGCGGAGTGATTCCGAAATGTGGGCATTTCTAGGCAAGCCCAACACTGCTCGTGCGGCTGCATTCTGCATTACCTGAAGTCTCCGAACATTTTTCAAAGGTAGCCCCATGTAGAGAGCATTGCAGTAGTCAAGCCTCGAGGTGATAAGGGCATGAGTGACTGTGAGAAGAGACTCCCGGTCCAAATAGGGCCGCAACTGGTGCACCAGGCGAACCTGGGCAAATGTCCTCCTCGCCACAGCCGAAAGATGATGTTCCAAATTTAGCTGTGGATCGAGGAGGACGCCCAAGTTGCGGACCTTCTCCGAGGGGGTCAAAAGCTCCCCCCAGGCTAATGGACGGATAGATTGAAATATCTTTGGGAGGCAGAACCCATAGCCACTCTGTCTTGTCGGGGTTGAGTTTGAGCCTGTTGGCACCCATTCAAACCCTAACAGCCTCCAGACATTGGCACATCACTTCCGCTGCTTCACTGAAATGACACGGGGTGGAGATATAAAGCTGGGTATCATCAGCATACTGATGATATCTCACCCCGTGTTGTCGGATGATCTCGCCCAGGGGTTTCATGTAGATATTAAACAGCAGAGGGGAGAGGACCGATCCCTGAGGGACCCCACAAGGGAGGAACCTAGGGGTCGACCTCTGACCCCCTGCCAACACCGACTGCGACCGACCAGTGAGGTAGGAGATGAACCACCACAAAACAGTGCCCCCAACCCCCAACCCCTCCAGTCGGTGCAGAAGGATAAAGCACAGGCAAGTAGAAAAAAAAAGGCATGGGACTTTGTTTTTACATATGCAGTGAGAATATTCTGTACTCAAAAGTGGAAAGGCATGACTATAATAGAGGAATAGTTGGTGAAGAGGATGGAACTTGCCATAGTCAAATGAAGAGTGGTCCCCAATTCAGTGTCATTTTTTTAAAAGAGTCCCTTCATGTTTATTGTAATTATTGTGAATTCTTCCTGAAACCTTCCACTTGAGGTTCCAATTCCCTTTATATTTTATGATCATATTTGCTTCAAAGAAAACCAGAAGCTTCTTCTTTCTATTTTTTTTAACCTTTACCTTCTGCACTTTTGTCTTTTTCTATCTCTTTTTCTTTCTTTCTTCATTGTCTTTATTCTGTATTAATTTTTGTTAGTATTTATGTTATCTTAAAAAATATTGCAATGCATATTAAAAAAAACAAATAAATTCAAATTTGCATTCAAGTTACTTTCATTTAAAAGAAACACTAAAGAACACAGGAGCAAATTTGTTTCCCATTTTTTGGTGAGAATAAGCAGCAAGATACGCAAACTTGTCCAAATTGCATCCCACCTGTCCTTATGACAATCATGGATTATTTCCCACAGAACAAACAAAATTAAGTCCAAATAACTCTTTTTAAAATCCTCTTCTGTTTCCCCCCCCCTCTGTATGTGCAAATCAAAGAAGCACTCCTTAAAACAGAATAGATGATAGATTATCTTCATTTTCAGTGCTCCAGACAACAAGTTCTGGTTTGCTTAAACTTAAAGCATATGGACAGTGTTAGCTAGTTTCAGTTTATTGATTATCAATTTACCACATCAAAAACATAGCTTAAGTTAACAAATTAAAATAAAAAAGGATATATGACAGGATATATTCAGGTGCTAGTTACCTTGATCTGAAAATATAATTACTTCTCAGGTTCTTTAAGTGGGCAGACTTGATTGTAACCTTGGCAGTTCTGCTAACTATGTATATGTTAATGTCTGTAGAAAATAGGATAGTCTGCTCTTAGGCATCCAGTAGGCTCTTCTATCAAGGAAACAGATGTTACAGTCAGCTAGATTCTGGATTTTTACATCTCAATTCCATGTCCCAACCCTGTTAGCCTTTCACATCTCAATTCCATTCTCAACCCTGGAGTGTCAAATTTGTGAAGGGCCAAAGTGGCTCTCTTTCATTTACATTCAATTTTCATTGACATTTCCATGTAATTTCACATTTCATTTGAATACACCCTTTAAATGTATTTTTTCTCAAAACATATTTTCTTTTCCCCTCTTAATTGGGCTCCCATTGAGATCGATGTATCATTATGCAGCTGGCATAATCTCTTGAGAACTGGGTACAGTTTAGCTGGCATGATCTTTTCCCTTAAAAACAAATTGTTTCTGGCAATTAGTCTATATGCATATGAATGTTTGTATGATGTGCCCAAGTAAGAATTTACTTTTATATATAGTAGAAAATATGTGTTATGGCACCTGAAGTGTTAGTTGCTGGTAGGGGCTTAGGTATGATTAGCTGTCTTGTGATGTGTTGCATGTGTGTTGTTATTTCTGGTGCTATGCAACCCTATGATATTAGGAAGGGAGACTGGTTTGGAATTATCAGCACCTTAGAATACCACAAAGCTGAACACTTAGCTGATGTGGCCAAGATTGAAGGATGAACTGGAGGTGGATTGATACTAAAGCTAAATGCTGGATCTGGGATTGGGTCCCTGGCTGGAGTTGGAATGAAAGCTGGGTTCAATCTGCAGTGTGCTGTGGTCTGTAGGACTGGTCCTGGTAGCATTAGTAGAGGCTTGAGTCCAACACAACCATCTAGAGCAGGGGTATGAAACTGTTGGCCTGCGGGCCAGATGCGTCATGCCAAAACTGCATTGCCAGCAATGGGAAAAAAGTTGTGATATGTTGCAACACGTCACATGATGTTGTGAGTTCGACACCCATGATCTAGAGCTAGCAGAGCCTGTGCTGGGGAACAGCTGCAACAAATTGCTGGGCTACTAGGACCTTATATTACATACTGTAGCTAATGATTACTTAAGGTCCTATGTTGCTTTCTGCCCCCATTGGACATTTGGCATTTGTGTGGTCCCATCCTAATTGTGTTTAACAAAGCCTTGACAACCTGGCAATCTCCCAGGCTTCGGGGAAGAGGAGTGTTTCTCAATGTTGCAACTTGAAGATGTGTGGACTTCAATTCCCAGAATTCCCTAGCCAGTCAGGCTTTGTGAAACACAATTTCACATCTTCAAGCTGTCAAGGTTGAGAAACACTGGGGTAGAGTATAAATAAATAAGTAAAATAAATGTGGTTCCCTTATTAGATGTGTGTATTACTATACTGGATATAACAATGATAACAACAATTACACTAACTCTGTCTATCTATCTATCTATCTATCTATCTATCTATCTATCTATCTATCTATCTATCTATCTATCTATCTATCTATCTATCTATCTATCTATCTATCTATCTATCTGTTGTGAGTGTCTCTGGCCAGGCTAGATACTTGTCCGATGATGATTATGACTCAGCACCGGCAGGCCCTTCTGGGTGTTTTCTCCTCCCGGCAGCTGAGCCAGATACCACGGAGATTGGTATGCATGCTGAGTCAGAGGACGATGACTCAGATGTGGGCCAGGAAACTAATTGGCTCAATCCACGATACCGACGGGCTGATAGGCGTAGGGGTCAGTTGGGTGGACGACGAACGTGACCTGGGAGGCTATATTAACAGGGAAACGGAAGCCTCTGTTTTAGTCACCAGCAACGTTGTGCTCAAGAAGAGACCTGAGAGATTTCACAGTGAGTTTCTAACTGGTGTTCTTAGTGTGCTTGTGTAAACTGTTAAATAAAGCCGTGTGTTTTGAACTGCCTTCGTGTGCACTCTTAACGACCTCGTTAAGGGGATTCTTGGCAGCTGAGAGGGGCTAGACAGAACAGATTGCTCGTGACTCAAAAAACAGCAAAACAAGATAACAGAAAGGACGAACATTAGTCCGAGCTTTCAGTGCCAGCATGGAACAATTACTTGCTGATAACCCGGCTCTGTCTCAATTAGTGCAATCTCTCCAGCAGCAAATTGGACAATTGCAACAACAGCTTCACGCTGCAACAGCCCAAGCTCCAGCCGCCCCTCCCAGACCAAGCAGGTGTTACCTAGCCTTGCCGGATAAGTTCACTGGGGAACGTGGTAAATTTCCTGCTTTTTTGAATCAATGTAAAATCTTCATTGCCTCAACCCCAGCAGACTTTCAGCTGGATGAAACGAAGGTAGCGTTCATTTTGAGTCTACTCTCTGGCCCCGCTGCTGAGTGGTCGTCTCCTTTGATAGAAGGACAAGATCCTGTCTTGAGCGATTATGCTGGATTCTGCCAGTTGATGGAAAGGGAGTTTGCTGATCCCCTTCGTAAGCAAAATGCCACCCGTCAGATACGAGAGCTACATCAGGGATCGCGCTGCGTAGCGGACTATATATCAGAGTTTCGCCGCCTAGCTCAAGACATTAAGTGGAATGACGAAGCTCTCATAGAACTCTTTCTTGATGGTCTGTCTGCGCAACTCCTGAATGGGTTGAAAGTGACTGTAATACCCCCAACCCTGGCTGCAGTATACCAACATTGTTTGGCTCTTGAATCGCAAACACAAGCCATGGATGCCCGCCTGGCCAAACAGATGGTTCCATTCACCGGCAATGCCAAGCCAGTTCCTGCACCGCGCAGAGGATTACAGACCCTACCTATCACCCCACCCATCCCGGCACCCAGACGTCTTCTCCAATCGTTGCTGGCTTACACCGAGAGGCGTCCTGTAACCATGGCCAGTGAGGAACCCATGGATATCGGTGCAGTTAGATCTCGCTTGACCGAGGCTGAGAAGGCAAGACGGAGAGCTGAGGGATTGTGCCTGTACTGTGGAGAGATGGGTCACTTCGTTATGGCCTGCCCCCAGAAACGACGTGGTACGGCAGGTCCTACTCCTGTTCCAGCTCGACCTTCCACTCAGCAGTTTTCAAGCCACCTTGCCGGGAAACGGCCAGAGCCCGGCCTAATGGAAACATTGGGTCGGGCAGGCGTCAAACCCAGTCCTCGTTCCGCAGACGAAGACCCCGGTCCTCCGAGACATCTGATCCTAGCAACCAATATATGTCTGGGAAACCATGCCCAGGGCATTCCAGCACACGCCTTGTTGGATTCTGGAGCCACCACTAATTTCATGGATGAAGCTTTCGCTCGTCACCATGCCATACCTTTGTGCTCCGTGAAGCCACCTATGTCGGTTGAGACAATCGATGGTCGTGAGTTGTTGTCTGGACCAATCAAGTTTATGACCCAGCCCATACGCCTGGTCATAGGACAACATGAAGAAGCCATCCAATTCTATATTACCAAGGGACTTCATTTCCCCTTAGTTCTCGGCTTAGCCTGGTTGAGAACCCATGATCCTTGTGTGGTGTGGTCCCAGAACTTTGTTTCCTTTCCCAGTTTGCAATGCGTTGACCACGTACGCCACGTTTGCACAGCCCAACTACCATCTCACCCTGACATCACCTTGCCGGCCGACCTAGCGGACTTTGCGGATATATTCAGTGAGAAAGAGGCAGACCAATTGCCTCCGCATAGACCATATGACTGCGCCATTGATTTGCTGCCAAATGCCAAACTTCCAGGGGGACGCCTTTACTCCATGTCTGAACCCGAGTTGGCCGCATTAAAAGACTTTGTGGACAAAAACCTGGCCAGGGGTTTCATTCGTCCTTCTTCCTCGCCTTTGTCAGCTCCTGTGTTGTTCGTGAAGAAGAAAACCGGAGATTTACGCCTATGCTGTGACTATCGCAAGCTCAATGCCATCACGGTGCGCAATCGGTACCCTCTGCCTTTGATTCCTGATCTCATGGACCGTCTCCGATCAGCGACCATCTTCACCAAGATAGATCTACGGGGTGCTTACAATCTGGTTCGCATCCGAGAGGGGGACGAGTGGAAGACCGCGTTTGGGACCAGGTACGGTCATTTTGAATATACGGTCATGCCCTTTGGACTCACCAATGCTCCGGCCGTCTTTCAACATTTCATGAATGACATCTTCCGGGATTTATTGGATCAATTTGTGGTGGTTTACCTCGATGACATCCTGATTTACTCCCCGTCACGAGCAACACATCTTCAGCATCTCCGGCGAGTTTTGCAACGCTTACGACAGCATCACCTTTATGCCAAGTTAGAGAAATGTCAATTCTATCAAACCACCATTGAGTTTCTGGGACATATGATTTCTCCACAAGGCATCGCCATGGATCCTGGCAAGGTTGAAGCCTTGCAAACCTGGCAACCCCCATGCAAAGCAAAAGATGTCCAAAGACTTTTGGGATTTGCAAACTATTACCGGATATTCATTCCGAGGTTTTCTGCTTTGACTGCGCCCCTTACTCGACTGTTACGGAAAGGGATTAAGTTCCAGTGGGGCGATGCCGAGCAACAGGCGTTTCAGACCCTCAAAAAGGCTTTTGTTCAGGAACCCATTCTCAAGTATCCAGATCCTTGTCGTCCCTTTGTAGTGGAGGCCGATGCCTCAGATGTGGCAGTAGGGGCTGTGCTACTTCAAACGCGCCAGGATGGCGGCCCCCTGTTCCCGTGTGCTTATTACTCCAGGAGATTGAGTCCCTCCGAAAGCCATTATACCATTTGGGAAAAGGAACTCTTGGCCATCAAGACTGCTTTTGAGACCTGGAGACACCACCTGGAAGGAGCTCGCTATCAAGTTGAAGTTCGGACTGACCATAAAAACTTGGAATTCTTGCAATCTGCCAGGAAGTTGAATCAACGTCAGATCCGTTGGTCTTTGTTCTTCGCTCGATTCAACTTCAAAGTCACCTACATTCCGAAAGGGTACAACAAAAGAGCAGATGCCCTGTCCCGTAAACCTGAGTATCTACAGGTCAAGGATCCCTTGCCGCTTCGAACCATTCTGCCTGTCGAATCGATCGCAGCAGTGCACGATCCGGTAGATCTACGACGACAGATTCGGGAAGCGCAACAACTGGATGACTTTGCGATACGAAAGAGACAAGAGATGGGTCCCGACTCACCTTGGACCTTGTCCGAGGGACTGTTGCGCTGCCGCAGCCTGTTGTATGTTCCAGCGGGCCCACTCCGGGGTCTCATCCTGACTCAGTGCCATGATAACCCTGCGGCAGGTCATTTTGGTTTCTTTAAGACTCTCCACTTAGTGTCTCGGACTTTCTGGTGGCCCAGACTTCGCCATGATGTTCAGTCCTATGTGAATTCATGTGTACGGTGCCGTCAGGCAAAACACGCCACAGGAGCCCCTCCGGGATTATTACAGCCGTTGCCCACGCCGGAGAGACCCTGGGGAGCTATTTCCATGGACTTCTTAACTTGTCTACCTGTTTCTGCCGGCTACACCGTTGTCTTTGTCGTGGTGGACATGCTGACCAAAATGGCACATTTCATTCCTTGCCGACGAATACCAACAGCCAAGGTCACTGCTCAGCTGTTCATTCAACATGTCTTCCGGCTACACGGTTTGCCTGACAAAATAGTGTCCGACCGAGGAACCCAGTTCACCTCGGAGTTCTGGAGAGAACTCATGTCCGCGCTGCAAGTCCAAGTTAATTTAGCTTCCACGCATCACCCAGAGACTGATGGGGGTACAGAGAAAGTGATTGGCATCCTGGAGCAGTATTTGCGTTGTTTCATCAACGACCAACAGAACGATTGGTCCAAATACCTCTCCGTGGCCGAATTCGCTTTCAACAACTCTCAGCACACTTCCACTCAGACCACTCCGTTTTTTGCCAACTACGGCTATCATCCCAGATTTTTCCCGCTCACGCTCCTTGATTCTCCCGTACCAGTTGCAGAGGACTATTTAACCGAACTCCAGTCAGTCCACGAGATGGTGAAGCAGCACTTGACGAAGGCCAAGGAAGACTACAAGAGGGTTGCAGATCGCTCGCGTCGCGACACGCCGCCGTTAGCTGTTGGAGATCGGGTCTGGCTCTCCACCAAGTACTTGTTTCCAGGGAGACTTCACCGCAAACTTGATCAACGTTTCCTGGGTCCTTTTCCTGTGGAGACGGTCATCAATCCGGTGACCTATCGGTTGACTTTGCCTAGGTCTCTTCGTGTCCATCCTGTGTTTCATCGCTCTTTGCTTGTTCCTGTCAACCCTGATTCTCCGCTTCGACCTCCTGATCCGGGCCCGACAGCTCGCCGTGCTCACGTTCCTGTTTCCCGGTTGGAGGTGTCCGGCATCCGAGATTCCCGATGGCTCGATGACCGCTTCCAATATTTAGTTGACTTGACCGGGGGTGGGCCATCCGCTGGCACTTGGGTAGATGCTCAGGATATTGAGGCTCCTGAGTTAACAAGGGATTTCCATACCGCGTTCCCCTCCAAACCACATCCCTTACGACGGACTCCGGAGGAGGGGCCTGCGGGGGGGGGATAGTGTTGTGAGTGTCTCTGGCCAGGCTAGATACTTGTCCGATGATGATTATGACTCAGCACCGGCAGGCCCTTCTGGGTGTTTTCTCCTCCCGGCAGCTGAGCCAGATACCACGGAGATTGGTATGCATGCTGAGTCAGAGGACGATGACTCAGATGTGGGCCAGGAAACTAATTGGCTCAATCCACGATACCGACGGGCTGATAGGCGTAGGGGTCAGTTGGGTGGACGACGAACGTGACCTGGGAGGCTATATTAACAGGGAAACGGAAGCCTCTGTTTTAGTCACGAGCAACGTTGTGCTCAAGAAGAGACCTGAGAGATTTCACAGTGAGTTTCTAACTGGTGTTCTTAGTGTGCTTGTGTAAACTGTTAAATAAAGCCGTGTGTTTTGAACTGCCTTCGTGTGCACTCTTAACGACCTCGTTAAGGGGATTCTTGGCAGCTGAGAGGGGCTAGACAGAACACTATCTATCATCTCTCTTTCATCTATCTACATTAGTAAAGACATATTATTGCACTTGGAGTGTTATTTGCTAGTAGGGGTTTAGTATGATTGGCTGTCTTGTGATGTGCTATATGTGTATTGGTATGTCTGGTGCTCTGCAACCCTATGGCTTTAAGAAGGGAGACTATACATAATTTGTTTCTTCAGATAAATGCCAATCTTTTATTCTTTATATTGTGCTTTGTATTTTCTGCATTTTTTGCTTCATTTTAATTTGTGATAACCCCCCCAGCTGTTTTGGGAGATATCTCAATCTAATAATAAAATAAAATGTCTATAATGTGAAATAATTTGTCATTATATAAAACTATCTTACCCTGCTAACCAGACAAGCTGCTTCTTTTCCTTCCTTCCTTTAGATTGATATGGAAAGTGCTAACTCTATGTCGTGGTTTTTCTTTGTAGAAAATTAATAGCCATAAAGCCAAATAAACATTTTGCCATAACATATTTTTAAGCCATCATATTTCCAATTGAAATGTGATTTATTATATTGATATTTTTCACCCTTGGCAAATATCTTCAAAAAAGAAATAGATAAACAATATCAATTATCCGATAGTCTACAACTGACACATTTATTTTATTTTCCTCCAAGTTCAAGCTGATTGCCTGTAAACCATAGAAGTGAGTTAGAGTATAATAAAAGGCTATTTCTGTAAATCATTCAATGACAATCTAAAATGCTGTTCAGTTACTTTTAAGAATATTTTCCCAACTAAAATGATAAAATATGGTAGTCAGACTTAAAAACAGAAGCAGCAAACTAATATAAATACTCAGCTCAAGTCTAGAATTTCTATTACACCATAATACTAATTGATAAATTAATTGATAAAAGCTCAGTTGATTTAGCAAGGAAAATCAAAATCAAATGCTGAGGATAAAGTTTATATAGAAGAGTATTAAAATTTTGAGGCAATTAATGTAATTTTTTTTTCTAAGAGGACACTATATTTTTTTTAACAATGTTTTTTTCTTAAACTGTAAACTACTTTCTTTGTTAAAAGTGTACATATATATTTCAATAATACATGCATTTTGTTAATGAGTAGACTTCTGAACTTTTCAACTAGTCAAGTAAAAGCAGGCAAGTAATCAATTAAAATTTGCCACTGGACAGCAATTTTATGTGCTCTAAAACAGAATAAACTTTAAGTAAAAGTTGGAAAATAAAGAGTTAGGATGTTACTTAGGGGGGCTGAAGATGGTGAGCAACTGTGTGGACATGGTATATTAACTAGTGTGATACCAAATTCTCTTGCTGTTATTTTATCTTTGTAAATTAAAAAAAAGTGCATCCAGAAGATACATCAGAACTGTGCTGAGAAGTCACATACTACCAGCATGTACCTCCAAAATGTCCTTGGAATCACAACACCCCTAAAGGTGGTATTAGAACATTTCTCCCAGTGAAAACAACGAAAGATGGGGAAAATGTTTTAAAACATTTTATTATCTTGCTAGGCAGATATTTGTGTTCACAGAAGTAAAGAGAAGAATTAAAGCATGATATCTCACTATGATTGCCAGCCTTGAGATACTAGGGGTTGCGACTCAAGGTATAGAAGGAAGGCAAAATTCTAATCAACATAAAAAGGTCAATAATTACAAATGTTTAGACCCAGTGTATTTATTTTTTTAGCATATTTCAAGGACTTCCAGCTAACATTCTCAGAGAAAGATGCAACTCTAGCAAGGTCATTTGCTTGCACTCATTGATGGGCAATTAATAAAGCAGTTATTGATTTAAATTTATTATAATTACCTCATCCCATAGACTTTGAGTGGCTTACAAATACAAATACAGAACCATAAAAATAGTTAAAAATACACAGTTCTACAAATGGCCCCAACTAAAACAAACAGTAGCAAACCTAACCAAATCAGAGGCCTCACAAACACATCAACCCAGACCGTAGATTAAGGCCAGATCTTCAGTGCTTTCATGAACCCAGGAGACAGAGAACTATATTTCCAAGGGGGCGCCACTCAAGAGACAGGGACTGTAACAGAAGATATACTGCCTTTGTCCCACATGGTAACAACATTTAATAGAAAAGACCTTGTGCTTACCCACTCTGCCTTGTACCAGTTACCAGGTGGGCAGAAACAACTGAAAATAGTTCTATCCAGACCATGAAGAATTTTTAAATTGTTTATTCAGCATATTTATATAGTTGTTCATCTCGCAAAGATATGACTCTGGGTGGTTTACAACAATAATTATCCATAATAATTTTAAAACAATCAAAAATAAACATACACTTTTTTTTAGTAATGATGAGCCTCTTGAATTGCAATCAGAAGCTGTCTGACAACCATTGCAATTGCATAACAATATTGACACTTGGACATACTAGAAAGACCTTTTACAACTCACACCATTGCATTTTGTATCAGCTGTCACTTCCAGATGTTCTTCAAGGACTGACCCATGTAAAGAGCATGGCAACAATTCAGTTGTGAGGTGACCAAGATATGAGTAACTGAAGGACCTTCCAGCCAAGGAAGGAGTTCAGCTGACACACATGATCACTCTGTGCAAAGGCCCTTTCTGGTCACAACTGCCATGTACTTTTTTAAATGTACTCCAAGTTTTCATCCTTGCACAATTGCGATTGCAGCAGGCTGGAGAGAAAATACAATCCTCACTCTACCAAATCCTTGCTAGTTTACAAGGGATTTGTTATGCTGTCATGACTTTTAGGGGTTATTAATGTTCTACATCAGGGGTGTCAAACTGCCAGCCCATGGGCCAGATGCATCACAGTGAAACCACGCTGACCCCATTGCCGGCAATGGTAAAAAAGTTGCAATATGTCGCGACACGTCACATGACGTTGCGAGTTTGACACCCCAGTTCTACATGAAAAAGGCCAGAAGTGTTCATTCTGATGCCTTCCATATTCTGTGGGCCATAGTTGCTATTTGGCCCAGTCTGATGATCCATGTTCAGGAACAAAAGGTAGAACATTGCTTACCATTGAACAAGTCCATATTTATTTCGTATAATGTCTCTGGGTTATTTCAGTAATATATTTTCAGAGCTTGCCAGGAATAGTTCATGCTCCTGCTTATAGCAGCTGGGTTATTTATTGGTCTGGGGGCATGAAAGATTGATGAGAGAATGCTAACAGAGCCAATATCTATGTTACCCCATATTTATAGAAGACAAGGCAGCAAATGTTTATGGGGCTAGTCACTGGCAACAATTCTCTGTGATCAACTTCTCTAAATAGGCTTCCCTTACAAACTAGGTTGTCAAGGTGACACTAACATCTTATTTATTCCAGGCAAGAAAGAGAACTACATGCAAAAAGGAGTGAAAGCAACAATCACAGTATAAAAAGAAACCGATAGTTCATAAAAAATTACCAAGCCATGTTCGGGGTTTGGGATTAGGAAATAAATGCCTTAATCATAATGAGCAAAGGCATCCATTCTTAATGTTGAAAGATGCTTTGTTTAAGAGATCTTGTGATCTATGTTTACTCATATGCATAAACAAAAACAATTACAGTTCACACAGATTTCAGCTTTTGTCTAATAAACAAGAAATATTATGGCAGTTTATTTTAATGAATTTGCCCAACTTCTAAGATATAAAGATGGCGTTTAAGGGGTGACTTGATCAAAATCATGCATGGGATAGAAAAGGTGGATAGAGAAAAATTCTTTTCTCTATCACACAATACCAGGACAAGGGGGCACTCCCTAAAGCTCATAGCTAAGAAAGTGAGGACAAATAAAGGGAAATATTTCTTCACTTCCAGAATGGGTCGTGAATGCTGTCAGCCTTGAAAGCTTCAAGGCAGGGCTAGATAGATTCATGGATGCAAAGTGTATCGGTGGTTATTAAAATGGATGTCCATGTGCCGCCTCTATGTTGGTTGAGACAGGCAGGATTCCCCTGAGTACCATTTGTTGGGGGTCAAGGGAAAGGAAGGGTTTTGCCTTCTCTTTCTGCTCAAGATCCCCACGTACATTTGGTGGGCCACTGTGTGACACAGAATGCTGGACTCGATGGGCTTTGGCCTGATTCAGCATGGCTCTTCTTATGTTCTTATGTTCTTATTTCCTCTAGTTCAGTAGTTCTCAACCTTTCTGAGGTTGAGACCCCACTTGCCCCGCCCATGCGCGCCACGACCCCGACCCGGGGGCGCGCGCGTGTGCGCGCGCGCGCAAAAAAAAATATGTTACATTTTTTTTAAAAAATCAAAAAAAAAACCAAAAACAAAATGGCGCCCGGGACGGGCGGATCTGCACATGCACGGATCGGCCCGTCGCACGCGCCACGCATGCGTGCATCCGCCCGTTGCGGGCCGCCATTTTGTTTTTTTATTTTTTATTTAAAATTTTTTTTAAAAAAAACAAAAAAACAAAACAAAATGGCGGCCGCGACGGGCGGATCTGCACCTGCACGGATCGGCCCGTCGCACGCACCACGCATGCGTGGATCCACCCATTGCGGTCCGCCATTTTGTTTTTTTTTTATTTTTTTAAATATTTTTTTAATTTTTTTTTCTGGCGTGATGGGTGGATCTGAGTGTGCGCGGCGCGCGCGCGCAAAAAAAAAATAAAATTTTTTTTAAAAAAATTAAAATTTTTTTTTAAAAAAGTAAAAAAAATAAAAATAAAAAAAACAAAATGGCGGCCGGCGGTGCCCGGTGACCCCCGCGAAATGGTCTCGCGACCCCAAATGGGGTCGCGACCCCAAGGTTGAGAACCACTGCTCTAGTTAAAGCTCTCTGATAGCATTTATTTGACTAAACATTTTCTAGGTAGAGGAGAAAAAAATATAATATTACTTCTATAAAAGTGAACACGAACTTGATTCCTCCTTATATGACCTTTTCTATGTAATTTTCTTGTCAGATAATTTAGAAGGTTTTACTGAAGCTATTGGGGTGTCTGGATGTGCTAAATGTATAAAAAAGGAGCAGATATGACCATACAATCAATATGGATATAGGGATAGATCACCTAGATCTGCAAATATTCCATTTTCAGCCATAGATGGGATTGCAGCTGCCCATTCAAGAGTGAACATAATCTGGGATCTCCTGTTCCTGTTCAGGGAATCTCAATCCAATGAGATTGCATAGAGTGGGTGTGCATCAGGTCCCATCAATTAAATAGGGTGGAAGGAAGGAAGGAAGGAAGGAAGGAAGGAAGGAAGGAAGGAAGGAAGGAAAGAAAGAAAGAAAGAAAGAAAGAAAGAAAGAAAGAAAGAAAGAAAGAAAGAAAGAAAGAAAGAAAGAAAGAAAGAAAGAAAAAGAAAGAAAGAAAGAAAGAAAGAAAGAAAGAGAAGGATTAACTGCACACATAACTAGGAGACATGATGAACCTTCATTCGTAAACATATGGCAGAGCCAGAAAACAGGAGACTTGAAGATATTTTCAGAAACTACTGATATAGACTTTGCAATTAACCACAGGGCATCTCCTAGACAGGTTACTTAGATTCAGACAATCTTGTTTTTCCTTAAATAGAGACTTTATGAAATCTATGACTCACACCAGAAATAAAATTAACAACATTTATACCAAGTTATAAAATCCTTCCCTAATATTTTTTTGCAGGAAAACACAACAATTACATGCCCATCTATAATTTCAACAATGGGATGCTAATTATCATGCAATTGGCTGTTCAATTTCTCGATGTTGTTTATTTTGATGGAGACATGGGACAGAAATGCAATGTGTAGCTTTTATAAAAGGCTCCTCCCCAAATTATGCTTTAGTTACAAAGACAATAAGTTATTTCTTCCCCAAATGTTCCTTTTTGTATATATTCAAATTACTGCAAAGATAATTTAGCATAACATATGTAGATAAAGAAAGAACAAAGATCAATAAGAATCCTGTGTTGTTATATAAAAAAGCATCATTATAATTTCATTTAAATTTTAAAAGTTGGATAGTAAGCCCTAGATTTTGAAAGAAGAACAATGGTCAACTATTATTATAATTTGGAAATACATGATACAACCTTTACATCATGTTTCTGCTAAAATTCAAAGAAGTATATAGAATTCAAAGCACTGGCTATTACCTGTAAAGCCCTTGGCTTCAGGCCTTGGTTATTTAAGGGATTTTCTATGTTCATCCAGTGAGATTGTGTAGAGTGGGCATGTCTCAAGTCTCATCAGTCAAGTGGTGTTAACCCCAAAGGTACTTTTTTAGGACTACTTTTCTTGTTTTTCTTTGAAGACATTTCACTTCTCATCCAAAAAGCTTCTTCAGCTCTTAGCTTCTTGGATGAAAAGCAAAACATTATCAATATTACACTCCCTTGTGGAAGATGACGATAACAGCATGACCTGGATACCACTAGAACCAACAAGGATCTCTAGTAACATTTAATAGCAGAACTGTAGTTTAAAACATTCAAAAGGGGTCTGAATATTTTTTTTTCAATAATTTTCAACAGAACTGTAAGAAGCTTCAGTTTGGGAAAATGATCACAGTCAGAATTTTCCTATCTAGAATTCTAGATTTAGATTCATCAATACAATTTCCAAAAACACTTCTTTGGAGTGTTGACAATCCTAAGAAAGTACTCTTTTGATCAATCCCAGTGCTAAGATTTTTGCTCAAAGAAATGATAAACATAATAAAGGAAACGAGCTGCAAAGAAGAGAGGAAATGATCCACAAAATCATGAACAGGTTAAAAAACAACAACTCACAAACAGCTTAGGTCAGTGGTTCTCAACCTTTCTCGGGTTGAGACCCCACTTGCCCCACCCATGCGTGCCGCGACCCTGACCGGGTGTGCGCGCGTGCGCGCGCCCGCGCGTGCCGGAAAAAAAATTAAATTTTTTTTTTAAAAAAATAAAAAATAAATAATAATAAAAAAACAAAATGCCGGCCGCGATGGGCAGATCCGCGCATGTGCAGATTGGCCCGTCGCGCGTGCCGCGCATGCGCGGATCTGCCCATCGCAGCCGCCATTTTGTTTTTTTATTTATTTTTTTATTTTATTTTTTAATTTTTTTCGGCGTGACGGGCGGATCTGTGCATGTGCGGCGCGCGCGCACCAAAAAAAATAAAAAAAATTTAAAAAATTTAAAAAAATAAAAATAAAAAAAACAAAATGGCGGCCCGCAGTGTCCGGCGACCCCCGCGAAATGGTCGTGCAACCCCAAATGGGGTCACAACCCCAAGGTTGAGAACCGCTGGCTTATGTTTTAAGATAAAAGTTAATTTACACCAAGGAAGAAAAAGTTTGAAAATATCTTCTTGACATTATTTGGAAGGTGTTGCTTCCTTCTATATATTTCTTTGCATACCTTTAATCTTCATAACACAGAGAAGGAAGAAATTAAAGTGTTTTAAATTGTACTCAGCTGGTTTGTTGCAATTTGGTTGTACCTATGAGAGAAATAAAAGTATTTTTGACTGCTTAGAAATATCTTAGTTATTGCTGCACAAAATCTGTTCGGCATTTTCCCAAATGTGTTTTTCCTGTGCAAATGATGCTTGTGTTTTCTGTTTCAGTGTCAGGATGTTTTAGATTTTCTTTATATAACTTTTGATGGTGTTTTCAGATTGTCTTACACGAAATGAGTGCAACTTATATAGGTATATACCAGGGATAGGCAACCTTGGGTCTTTTATGACTCGCGGACTTCAACTCCCAGAATTCCTGAGCCAGCACAGCTGGCTCAGGAATTCTGGGAGTTGAAGTCTGCGAGTCATAAAAGAGCCAAGGTTGCCTACCCCTGATATATACAAATAGCCCCTTCAGTCTGAGCAAGTTGGTTAGGGAGACCTTAACATTGTTATATGGAGATGGACATTGGGTACACTGGGAGAAACATAAAAAATAACTGAAAGTTAAAGATATAGGAGGCAAAACAGGAAAAAGAACGGTGAAGTGAGGCTACCAAATGAATATGGGCTGATTAATTGGTTACAAACCATCACATCATTTTCATCTCCTGATAATCACAGATAGATTTTCTCCATGACAATTTATCCCTAACCCAGTCTTTCAAATCTCTCAGTGATGCATTGTCATCATACCAAAGTCCATCCACTGATCAAATTTCCCTGCACATGAAACTCATTTACTTGGGTAAGCACTTCATTTAGGTCTAGAAAGAGTAATAATATTATTAATATGAACATCTGTAAGCAAACTTATATGGCCACTTTTAATTGACTACATCCCAAATTTAATAAGATAAATTTGTTCCACAATGATCTGTCCTAACCTGGTCCTTCAAGTCTTCCAAAAGTGCACCATCACCATTGTAACTAGTGTCTATCCACCTTGCTATTGGTTGTCACCTTCTTTTCTTTCTTTTTTTTCTACCTTTGCCAACATTAGAGTCTATTCATGAAATCTGGGTCTTCATGTAATATATCTAAAGTGGGATAATTTGAGATTAGTCATTTATACCTCATGTGAGAATCCTGGATTGATTTGTTCAATGATCCATCATTTTGTTTTCTTGAATGTCAATAATATTCTCAGGTGACTTCTCCAAAACCAAAGTTCAAAGATTTTCTTTCTATCCTGCTTCTTTAAAGCCATTTTCCATAGAAAATCACAGGGAACACCATACCTGCATGATTCTGGTCTTTGTAAGTATGGACACCTCAAGGCATTTGAATATATTTTACAAAGTCTATCAAGTGCTGGTGTGCAGTGTGTTTTTTGACTGCTTGTTCCTTTACTGTTGATGGTTGATCCAAAAAAGTAGAAGCTATTCACCACTTTGATATCTTCAATATAAATTCCAAGGCTGGTTGTTCTGTAAGTTGTCATTACTTTGACATTTTCTCTATTTAATTTTAGTCCCATTTTTTTCATTAGGCCCTTGGACTTTTACTACTAGGGCTTGCAGATCCTTTACACTTCTGACTACCAAAAATAGAGCTATCAACATAGTGCAAATTATTGATATTTCTTTCTCCAATTTTAAAACCATGCTCATCTTCTTCCAGTGCAGGTTCCCTTAATATATATTACACATCAATTTTGAATGAAAAAATAAGGAGAGAGTATCCCATCATTCCACACTCCTTTGCCAGTCTTTGCTTGTTTGTTTAAAATTAAAAACATCTTCACAAAGATACAGGTGAAAAGTTTAAACCAAAAGGCAATGAATACAGCTATGTATCATCATTTACAGGACCACCTTCTGCCAGCAAATACCTCCTGCCGTCCGGTACGCTCCCACAGAGTGGGTCTCCTCAGGGTGCCGTCGGCCAGACAATGTCGGCTGGCGACCCCCAGGGGGAGGGCCTTCTCTGTGGGAGCTCCAACGCTTTGGAACGAGCTCCCCCCCGAACTCCGTACGATGACGGAATTGCGTTCCTTCCGTCGAGAATTAAAAACATATTTATTCCGACAAGCCGGCCTGGGATAGTAGCTCCGGTTCCAACAAGGCCATAATTGTTTTTAGGGGATTGAGTTTTTAGATTATGTATTGGGTTTTTAAATGATTGGGCCAAATTATTTAATTTATTTTTAATAATTTTACTTTTTGTATGTTGACGTTTTTAATTGGGCTGTACACCGCCCCAAGTCCTTCAGGAGGGGGGGCGGTATAAAATCGTAAAATAAATAAATAAAAATAAAAATCATGGAGGAAACAAAGAAGACAGAAAAGTTTGGAGAGTTACAGTGAATGGTTTTGGGGTAAGTTCATTTTAGTTATGTTCCTTTTTGCTTCTTTTACTTTGTGACTATAATTAGTTTGTCACACTATTTATTATTCGTCATCTGCAATCTACATAATTGTCCTTATCTTACTGAGACTAGCATAATACAAAGATATATGAATGGGATGATTTGGATTGCTTTCTGCTTTCCCCTTTCCATTAATTGCACTGAATTTTCTGCAATCCACTAACTGCTCCTGTTTCTGATGGGTTGATTTTTTTTATATATATAATTTCCATATTTTAATGAGCGTAGGCATGGATTCTGATGATGGCTGGAAAGATGATTGACAAAATATTCATACACTTCCCTTTTCCATCTAATACTAAGGTAAAGTTAAGATTCCTGACATCCACTCATGTGAATTTCAATGAAATGTTCCTATGAATAGATTTTTCTGAACAATTCAATTTGTCATATTGAATGAGAAAGGTCAAAATTGCAGAATGAATTTTTAGCTCACCCATGTTTCTAATAAATATTCTGTAGCAAATCATCCAGATATAAGTTCTGATGTAATCTAATAAAGCAAAAAGCTAAATGCCCAGAAATAGAAAGGTATAATGATTGTCAGAAAACAGATTAAAACTCCAAGACGATAAAAGAAAGAAAAAGAATTTTAACACAACACTATAATGTTCAATGTCCAAATTAATGACAAAGAACTAGGTCAGGAAACAGCTTCCAAATAGAATCTTATTAGATTTTATTTCCAGTAATGTCAAACAGACTTTTTTAATCTTACAGGAAAGTCATTAACAAAATTACATTTCCTTAGCAGTACCTTCTGCAAGCTATGTAACAGTTAAATTTACTAGCTTTAATTCAAGATATTTTGTTGCTCAGATATCATCAAAATCTGAGACTACTACAGGGAAAAACTGTGAACTGAAGACAGCATACAAAAAGTGACAATGTATCAAACAACAAAGGGTCAGTGAGTAGACTGATTCTTTGGAACCTTTCCAGATAAAAAGAAGATTAAAGCTCACTCAACTATCCTCCAAACAGTTGTTTCTCATGAGAAGACCCCAATAGGCTTTAAGCACTGAGAGAAAATGGGAATAACCATCTTGCTTGCTTGTTCTTGTTGGTCAAGACCACTAAATTTGCAAACTTTCATTTCTAATCACTTTTGGAAATTGCTTGTTAACTACTTTTAAGCTGTTAGCCATCTATAGATTGACACATCTGAAAACAATAAGTGAGTTTGTTATGTTCTTAATGAAAGAAAGTTTTAATCATAAATTTAAGATTTTTTTTTCATAAAAATGTGAAATAAACAACAAAAAGCTAGATAAAATTTAGATCCTAGAAAATTATGAATGAATTAAGGGGCCAGATAAATTTGCAATAAGATTGTCAGATTAATTATAAGAACCTTTCCTTGAGAAATAGATTAGTTTGGACTTTTGCAAAGCAAAATATACAGAAGCAATTAAAAATGGACACTTTAACTGGATTTCAATTAAAGGAGAAAAATATACAGGCTTGATTAAAGGCTAATTAACTAGAGTGACACAAAGCATTATAACACTGAAAATATTGAAGGACACCTTTGAAAAAATGAAATCTGAAGTTAGTATCAACAATGTCAATAGTGATGTTTTCTTTTATGGTTAAGTTATGTCCAAAAGATGTTATGAAAGAAATAGCAGATAAAGAAGTTTTATTAGATAAGACAGAACTAGCATTAAAAAAAATGCTCTACATCCAAGTATATATTTGGATCTATTTTGGAGGCTTTTTTACATGTTTACCAAGCCAATAAGCAAGAGGTTCTTGAAAAGTTGATAAGGTTGAAAAAGTTGATTTTTAAGTATCTCTTAACTGTTCCATTCTATTAATTTTTCAAATTACAAACATTCTTTCCATCTTTCCATGGTTTTCAGCCTTATGAATGAGTATAAGAAATCACTAGTGTTTTAGGGACAGATAGAGGGTAAATATCTCAGAAAGAAGCTTACATTTTTGTTTGAAATGAATAACTATTTTGTCAACTTAGCTTAGAGGCCTGGCTGCATTGTATCTGGCCTTTTTTAGGGATCTCTCTCTCAAATCAGTTTGGTGCTGACAATATACATTGCCATTCTTTTTGGTAATAATCTTTTTTTCTGAATAGTGGTCTTACTACATTACTCATTGCCCTTTTCATTCAGCAGGAAAATAAAAATGCATGACAAGTTCGCAATGTTAATTAGCTCCATTTCTCTCTGTACAAAACAATAGAGAATTTTTCCATCATGTAATCCAGTAATTCTCTCCATTACTGAGATGTTGAGATCTATAATAGATTTTCATTAAACACTTTGAAGTCTCATTTCTTCCCTCTACTTCTAGAAATACTCTTTGATTCATTAACTTACTTGAAAAAGAATGTTTCTTATCATTGCCCAACTTTTTTATTTTTTTTCTTTAAATAAAAAAAAACTACTGCATCAATAATAAACAGAAACAATTAGATAGGATTTCCCCCTTCTCATTTCTAAGAATATTAACAGAATAACAGAGTTGTAAATGATCTTGGAGGTCTTCTAGTCCAACCCCCTGGTTCTCCAATCTCTTTTTAAAACTTCCAGTGCTGGAGCATTCACAACTTCTGGAGGCCAGTTGTCCCACTGATTAATTTTTCTAACTGTCAGGAAATTTCCTCTCTTAGTTCTAGGAGAGAATCCTTGATTAGTTTCCATCCATTGCTTCTTGTCCTGCCTTCATGTGCTTTGGAAAATAACTTGACTCCCTCTTCTTTGTGACAACCCCTGAGATGTTGGAACACTGCTATCATGTCACCCCTAGTTCTTCTTTTCATTAAACTAGACATACCCAATTCCAGCAACTGTTCTTTATATGTTTTAGCCTCCAGTCCTCTGATCATCTTTGTTGCTCTTCTCTGCGCTCTTTCTAGAGTCTCAACATTTTTTTTTTACACTGTGGCAACCAAAACTGGATGCAGTATTCTCAGTGTGGTCTTAACCAGAGATTATAAAGTGGTATTAACACTTCATGTGATCTTGATTCTATCCCTCTGTTAATGCAGCCTAGCACTATGTTGGCTTTTTTGTCAGTTGCAGCACACTGCTGGCTCATGTTTAAGTGATTGTCCACTAGGACTCCAAGAGCCCTCTCACAGTTACTACCATTGAACAAGGTACCACCAATACTATACGGGTGCATTTGGTTTTTCTTGCCTAAAAGTAGAACCTCATTTTTTTCACCATTGAATTTCGTTTTGTTAGATAGTGCCTGATTTTCAAGTCTGTCAAGATCCTTCTCTATCTTAAGCCTATCTTCTGAAGTATTGGCTAATCCTGCCAGCTTGGTGTCGTCTGCAAATTTGATGAGTCCCCCATCTTTATAATTGAGGCTGCAGCAATTTTTTTTCATTTTTAGCCTACTTTTTTTTTAACTTGAATAGGTGGTGCAGGCGAAAGGGATTAAATAGTTTCTCCTTCAAGACTGAATTATATTAACAAGCACACTGATAGACAATTAGCAATATAAATATAAATTATCTATGACTCAAATGAAAATTTATTTTTTTATGTTCAAGTTGTTATTTGGAACAATTTAACATCAATATAATTTTATAATATTCTGAGCCACCACAGAAAGCATTTTTGAGTATATAGATCAGCAGTTCTCAACCTGTGGGTCACGACCCCATTTGGGGTCGAACGACCATTTCACGGGAGTCGGCAAACACCGCAGTCCGCCATTTCCCCCCCCATTTTCCCTTGGCTGCCGCGCGCACGCCGCGCATGCATGATACGGCCCATCGTGCCGCACATGCATGGTTCTGCCCATTGTGCGCGTGCTGCGCATGTGCGGTTCGGGCCATCGTGCCGCGCATGCGTGGTTCGGGCCGTCGCGCGTGCGCCGCACATGCACAGTTTGGGCCGTTGCGCAGCGCATGCACGGTTCAAGACATCGTGCATGCGCCGCACATGTGTGGTTCGGGCCATCGCGCATGTGCTGAACATGCGCAGTTCGGCCCATCACACCGCGCATGCGCGATGTGGGCCGTCGCACTGTGCATGCGCGGTATAGGTTGGGGTCGCGCCATGCATGGGCGGCGCAGGTGGGGTCTCGGCCTGAAAAAGGTTGAGAACAGCTGATATAGATAATAAATGCTCTCTACATGGGGCTACCCTTGAAGAGTGTTCGGAGACTACAATTAGTGCAAAATGCAGCTGCGCGAGCAATTGTGGGCCTTCCACGTTGTGCCCACATTTCGCCAACTCTCCACATGCTGCATTGGTTGCCTATCGGTCTGTGAGCGCAATTCAAAGTGTTGGTTATTTCCTATAAAGCCCTTCATGGCATTGGACCAGGATACCTACGGGACCGTCTTCTGCCACATACTTCCCTTCGACCGATGAGAGCGCACAGGGTCAGCCTCCTCCGGGTCCCGTCAGCGAAACAATGCCATCTGGCAGGTCCTAGGGGGAGGGCCTTCTCTGTTGTGGCGCCCACCCTCTGGAACCAACTGCCTCCTGAAGTCCGTGCTTCCCCCACTCTCCTGGCCTTCCGAAGGAATCTTAAGACCTATCTTTGCTGGCAGGCCTGGGGTTGACTGTGGAATGTTGAGTAAATGGTGAATGCGTCTGGGGTTGTATTTTTTAATGATTTTTAGATTTGGACTTAGTTTTGAAGTACTGTTTTGTTTATGTTGTAAGCCGCTCTGAGTCTTCGGAGAGGAGCGGCATATAAGTCCGAAAAATTAAATTAAATTAAATTAAAACAATTTTTCAGTGTTCATAATAGATTTAAAGGAAGAAGAAGAAGAAGGAGGAGGAGGAGGAGGAGGAGGAGGAGGAGGAGGAGGAGGAGAAACTTTTCCTTGCCTTTTCCGTTTCAACCTGAGGGTGTTTGGACATCTTTGCAATAATAATGTAATTTTCTACAGTTCAAACATAAGTCAATTTCATTTTTTCCTAAGTATGCCAGTTGAATGTTGCTCTCTGCATTTTGCATAGCAATTTAATCGCTTGCCCTTTATTTTTGATAAAGTGCAGCTGTAGATTCAGAAAAGAAAAAAAAGATTTTCAAAACGATGTCAGCTTGAAATCTGGCACAATTGCCTTTTACAATCTCTCTCACACACATACTCCATTACATGGTTTGTGAATCCATTCTCATACCTCTCTATTTTTGAAACTGTGTCCTTGCACATAGTTTTCTTCATTTTCTTTTTCTGTACAATGTTTTGTCAGCAAAGGTAATATAAAGTACTTGTTCAATGTAGAAACAGTTTTTGTCGTGTTGTGAATGTATTGCTATTTTGAGTTCCATGCTGTGTGGTATTTTCTGCCACATCTTAGTGCCCTACGCCCAAATCTTTACATATTTTAATGCTTCCTTGTAGGTTATTACTGCCTCCCTTTGTTATTTAGATTTCTCTGTTCTTTTTGAATTTGAGAAACCTGAATTGCATATTATTATACATGAGTTTGGGCTTTGAAATCCTTTGTTAGTATTAACAAAAGAAAAGAAAAATTACTGAAGACCTTTAAAAATTAAAAAAAAATCTAAAAGAGAATACCTTACCATTTTTTTAAACAATAATGGTAGCCTTATACATTTTTGTTACAGGATAGATGGACTCTAGGTAGATTTCATTCCTGCTGCTATGTCACCAAAAGCAAAACCATCATATTCTTTTCCAGAACTATTCATGAGAGACTTCTTTCAAATCCCTGATTAGAAATGCAATATTTGAAGTGCAGATTTTGGTAAATGCTTTCTTCACTATTTCTAATACCTTCATCCTGAAGAATTAATTGATTGATTGATTGATTGATCTTTTTTATCCTTATTTTTTTTATAAGTCATGCAAGGCAGCAAATGAACATCATAATACTCATTCTCCAGAATTTACATCAAAACTAAAATTTTGTGAGGCAAATTGGGCAGGGGGAGAAAGAGGGGGAAGAGGGAGAGAGAGAAAAAAAAAGAGAAAGAGAAAGAGAAAGAGAAAGAGAGACTGGCCCAAAATCATTTAGCTTCTCACTGTCAATATAGGTGTCTTAATCACTGGGCAAATTGACAAATTGACTCACTGGTTTATAAGATATGTATGTGGATGAACAATATAACCATCTTCTTTGTTGTCCATTTTAGATTTTGGATTTAGTGGCCTTCAAGGACTCCCTTTGTCTATTAAGTTATCTCAAAATGAATTAATATAGTCCTGCTGCATTTAAACTCTCCTATCTGCATAGACTTTCTACCTAACATCTAAAGTTACCATTGTTCTCCTCTTTGGTATCCTGCCACTCTCCTTCATTAAGGAGATATGTTTAGTGGTGGAAAGAGTATCTCTCTCTTTTGTTCCAGAAAAGACAATATTTCTTATTGTTTGGAGCAGCGAAGAATGTTTTGTCACCTTACCTTTGATGGAGAAGTTATACATAAATCTATTTAATTAGCAATTATTAATTAACAGTAAAACATAGCAATGATTTTCCCAGTTTACTTCCTTCTAATATACTGGTAGTCCCAAAGATTCGTCATAAGAAATGATTTGCAAAGAAATTAACATTTTTCACTAGGGCTCACAAATGTCTGATGTCTGCATTAATAATAATACAATTATTTCTCATTAAAATACTGAGCAATAGTAAACAGGGAAAGCAAACCAGAGCTGCCTATTCTAATCAGTGCGTTATATTTTTATTAACAGCTTTGGAATGGAAGACTGCATTGAGCGGCAAAATGCATATTAGTTTGATTGCACTGCTAAATAGGTAATAGACAAAACATGTATATTGCAACAATATTTGCCATTTCATTTAGTTTAACCTTAAAAATATCAGAGGATTAGCATATTATGGAATTAACGTATATTAGTACGTTAAAAGTGACAAAGTAGGAATCAGACATAACATGCCAGTTTAAATCTTCATAATGATATTACAAATGATGAGACAAATTATTCTCTATGCCATTATTTCAACTAAACAGAATTCTGGAGCTGATAAGTCAGAAAACAAGAATCCTGGGAATAATACAAGCATTCTATTATGCTTTCAAATCAGTACTGATTTCTGGGAACTGCCTGGACTAGGCCCTGCAGTTTTTAATGACAAGATTTCAGAAGTGGTTTGTCACTGTCTCCTTCCTAGGGTTGAGAAAGAGAGACAGACTGCCCCAGCTAGCTTTATATCTAAGGCAGGGCTATAATTGACAATCTAATTTCTTACCTAATGCCTTAATCACTACATGCAATTGGTTCTTGCTATATACTTGGATTCTATGGAAGTTGATGTTGATCATTGCTAGGGCTACCGGGGTGAAGAATTTATCTCAGCAGATATGAAAAAAATGGAGTTGTTTTGAAAATGAACCCTCAAGTAAAATCAGAACTAGTACTGACTGATGAACATGGTTGATTTATTGGGTAGAAACTACTGAGGGACCCTCTTTTAGATTATCCCATTAGATCAGCGGTTCTCAACCTGTGGGTCGCGACCCCATTTGGGGTCAAATGACCATTTCACGGGGGTCGCCAAACACTGCAGTCTGCCATATTTTTTTTGGTTGGCCATTTTTTTTGGTCCGCCATTTTTTCCCCTTTGCGATGCGGGCCGTCGCGCTGTGCATGCGCGATGCGGGCCCGCCATTTTTTTTTGGGTCGGCCATATATATATATTTTTTGGTCGGCCATTTTTTTTGGTCGGCCATTTTTTTCCCCTTTGCGATGCGCCCGGCACGCCACGCATGCGCAATGCGGGCCGGGGTCGAGCCCCGGAAAAGGTTGAGAACTGCTGCATTAGATTTTTTCCAGAGAAGGTATGCTGCAAGTATAACCAAGCATCCCATATTTGGTGAGTCCCAGGCACCTCTTTTGGTGCCTACCTTATGGAAAATTTCCCCTACCCCCCCAAAAAAAAGATTTCAGAAGGCCTTCAAGACTTATGGTATCAAATCAGGGGCTTCCAGGAAACTGGAGACATGCTGAGCTGGTTTCATTGCGAGTTGACTCTATTGCTTAGTTGGCTATTTTTATTTCCTCTTTACCGATGGTTTGTATCCCTGTTTTTATAATTTGTATTGTTAATAGGATGTAGATACATACCCACATACACAGATATATAGGTTTTTATTTGAGGTTTTGCCTGTTTGTTGCATGCCTCCCAGAGTTGCTTTTTGTTAGATGGACAGCCACTTAATTAATAATTTGCATGGGACTACGACAATGGTATTTGAAGTCTACACCCTAAATGAGGAAAAAGTAATGTTCTGCAAAAGACTTATGGTGAGACTAATAGATTCTACTTATGAGAATTGATGTTTGATGGGGGAAAGTGGGTGAACTGTTCCAGGTAAATTTCCAAAAGGGTGTTGTTGTTGTTGTTGTTTAAATCTAATGGATAACTTAAAGTTGGTTGACATACAGAGATAGAAAAATGATTACTTTTTAAACATAAACCCAGACAACATGCTGTTTACCAAATATCAAGGTGTTTATGTTAAAAAAATCAATAAAATATATTTTTACAAAAGAAAAGAAAAATGGCAATTCAATAGAAAATATTTATTTGTCAGGAAGCTAGAAAACAATAATGGAATTTTGTTTTATATATGATAAATGCAGTGACATTATTATATGCTTGAAGTGGAAAAATGCAACGCTACCTACAATGGAGGAATGGTTGGTAAATACAATGGAACTGGTAGAGATGGCCAAACTGGACTTTCTTGATTAGAAAGAGAATAACATCTACATTTGCTGACTGGAAACACCTTATAGAGTTTTTGCATGAAACAGGAAAATAATGATTTCATGATTTAAGGCTTAGATGATTTTAAAAAAGGTATTAGAAACATACATTTCTTTTTTTTTCTTTTTGTAACCATACAGTAAAAAATAATTTCCTGACTGTACTTACATTTACTATAGAGAAGATTGGAAGCTACTTTCTATTACTTTTCATATTTCTTTTTCACCTTTTCCTTTTCCCCCCATTTTTTCTTTCTTTCTTTTCTTTACTTTAAATTAGTTATTGTTAGTTTTTATCTGATTTTCAAAAGTCTTAATTTAAAAACTAGGAAAGTTAGTACAACATGCTAGGTAGGCTATTAGGGAACACAAATTAAACCTAGTTTATCTCACTGGGTCAGAGAGATTATAAATAAATGAAGTCAGAACTGCAAAGTACATTTCAACACTTTATACATCACTGAATATATTTCAGAATATCTTGACAGCCTTGTTAATAAACAGTAAGGTGTATACCATGGCCTCATTAAGTCTGCAATCATTTTAATGTACTTAGAATTAAGCTTACTGAACTCAATGGGATATAGTTCTGATTTCATATGTGTACAAATTATGGTTTAAATGTCACTTGTTGGAGAACCCTGATTCATTACAAAAATTGCATTTAAAATGCTTTATTAAATATTAGCCAAATTAAAGTGAACTCAGTAGTTAAGACAGATTCAATTATAATCAAGTTTGTATGCTCCAGGTTCTATGCCAGTGGTGGCGAACCTATGGCATGCATGCCAGAGGTGGCACTCGGAGCCCTCTCTGTGGGCACGTGTGCCATGCCCCGGAGATGGCAACCATCCTCTTCAACCAGCCGCCTGCTAACTTGCCGAGGTCCCACGTGGCTGGATGCATCCCAGCACCCATGCATTTGCTGGCCTTTGTGTGTGGGGGCTGATGGTGTCAGGCAGCGGCCGCCCCGGCCCCTGCCTCACCTTGCCCTGTGACATGGCACCCCTGCCCTGCCTCGCTTCAACCTGCAGAACCAGCTTCCTGCCCACTACCCCACCCGCCAGAGACCCCTGGATCTCCCCCAACCCTGCCCATCCCCCACAGGCATCCCTCCCCAGGAGCAACATCGAGCTGGCCGTGCCCACCCTGGCCACGCCCACCATCTGCCATGACCATGCCCACCCGGTGGGCCACACCCACCTGGCACCCGGCAATACATAAGTGAGTTTTGGATTGAAGTCTGGGCACTCGGTCTCTAAAAGGTTCACCATCGTCTATGCAATCATTAATAAGATACCAACTGAGTAATGCATTTGAAGTTTAGTTTGCTTTCTGTTTTCTTCCCTTCCTTAATTTTATATTTATATTTGGTTTGTGAAAATTTCTGAAACTAGAGCAGACGTAAGGATCCTTTGGTCCCTCAAACAATGTACCATCATGCTTTCAATTTCTATACTATACTATACTATACATTTTCCTATCCTTGAGCTAATTAATGTTTCAGTGACTTTCTGGGTGTGATAGACTTCAACTATTCTGTAGGAGTCTCAAGATCAGTGCCCTACAGATCTATGATAATAGCAAAACACATTTCAATTTTTTTATTATATATTACTGTTACAGTTTTGCAAATCTGCTTAATCTGAATACAATTTGGTTTCAAGAATCTACCTTCTTGAAACCAAACCAATACATTAAATATTCTTAAACCTGAACAAAATAATGTTTCAAGGACTTTCTGGTGGAGATAGGAATTCAACTATTCTGCAGGCGTCTCAAAATCAGAATCCTCAACTGAAGATGATAGAACTTGCTGAGATGGCCAAATTGACTTATTTGATTAGAGAAAAAGACAATATTTACATTTATTGCTGATTGAAACTCTTTATGTACTTTTTGTATAAAAGAGAAAATAATGATTTAATGTTTGGATGATTAGATAGGATAGATTATAGAAAGAAAAGAGTGATGGTGTAACTTTAGTGAAGGAGGTAAACTTATAATTGTACTTATAATTGTTGTAAAGACTGGGTTTTCTTTCTTTTTTACTCTTATGTTACTTTTTCTTTCTTTCATGTACTTTTAGTTCTGTCTTCATTTTTTTTCTTTTTTCTTTTTTTTCTTTTTTCTTCCTTACTTTATATTAGTTTGTATTAGTTTTACCTTTTTAAAAAATGTTTAGTGCGTGTATGTATGTATGTATGTATGTATGTATGTATGTATGTATGTATAGATGGATGGATAGACAGATGAAATGCTATATTATGTTTGCATGTGTGTGTGTGTATACACACATACACACATACACACACACAGACACACACACATACGCTAACCTAAACACATACACAGAAACAAAGTATACAACATAAAAGACCAGTGCCATCCAGCTCTCCTATGATAAAAGCAAATCACATTACAAACAAATTAATTTTGATGTTACAGTTTGGTAAATTTGCTAAATCTGCATATAAATTGGTGATGCTGCACAAGCTAAGTTTGAATATATAATAAAAACTTGGTGTTAGAACTAGGCTAAGCATGCAATTTTATGCTCCTAAGTCTTGCCAAGATTTGAAAAGCAGCCAAGCAGTCAGCCTGAGGAAATAAATAAATAAATTGTTGATCAGCTGTAGCAAAATAGTTATGTGCTATGATGAACAGAACTATGGCCATTTTTATCTCAGATATAACTAATTCCAATTGTAACACATATAACAGGATTTCCCATACTCCCTGACTCTCCTGTGGCAGTTCTGATCCCATTAGATGTTGCTGGTATGATGTAGAACAGGGCTTTTCAACCAGTGGTATGGGTACCACCTGTGGTACATTGGCATCTGGCAGGTGATATGCGAGCATCCTAGCAAAGTGGTAGCGGGAGAGGGGAATGAGCTGAACTGGTGGCAGCACTGCACAAGCTTGAGCGAGAGATGGCTGGAGCTGCAGGGCTGTCAGGGCTCAACGGAAGAACCAGGATCAGCACCAGGCTCCAGCTGGAAAGCAGCACTGATCCTGGCACTTCTGCTCAGCCCAGAATATGCGCTGATCAGCTGGAATGTTGCAGCATCTCCAGGGTCTTGTGATTTACATTCAGATGCTTGGCAACTGATTCATATTTAGGATGGTCACAGTGTCCCAGGGTCATGTGAAGTGACCAAAACCTGCTGCAACCACCCAGCAGACGGGGGGGGGGATAAAAACCAAACAGCCCCCCCGCTGCCAATCCTCAACATAAATGCTCACAACAATGGAAACCTTGGACAGGAGAAAGAGCGCCGCCGGGCGGGCAGGCAGGTATCTTGCTCGGCTGTGACTTGGGGGCACTTTTTTCAATGCCATTGTAACTTCGACCAGTCACTAAGCGAACTGTTGTAAGTCGAGGACTGCCTGTACTTTATCACTTTTTTCCTTTTGGGGGGGGTCATCATGTTTTTGACACCTTGCTAGGCGACTGGTGGTACTCGGATGTTGCCATATCCTAAAAGTGGTACAATGGGTGAAAAGGTGGAAAAGCCCTGATGTAGAAGGTAATACATATCATAGAGAACCTCATATAGGCATAGCATTCTTGAATTGATGGGTAGCCATATAAATTAGATGGATAAATAAATAAATAAATAAAGTCTAAATATTTGTCTTCTTAATTTGCCAGAATTCCCAAGAAATTATTAATTTATCCCCTTAGTTTCCCATAATTCTCAAACTTTGTGACGGTATAGAAAATTAAGACAATACAAGAATAGGTGCACCTTGTGTGATACCATTCAAGTCCATGCTTTGTTTAATTATTTGATATAATGTGCTTACACAATACCATTAGCACTTTATACACCAGTGGTGGCAAACCTATGGCACGTGTGCCAGAGGTGGCACTCAGAGCCCTCTCTATGGGCATGCGCACCATCACCCCAGGCCCACCTCCCCCTGTGGCCCCCCTCCTCCCCAGCAGCCTCCCAATAGGAGAGTTGTCCCCAGGCGTGGCCTGCATGGAGCAGCACAGCCAAGGACATGGCAGCCGGACAGCAGGGACAAGACTCTGCCCTTGCACTCCATTGTGCACAGATGATGCTGCAGGGTGCGGGCAGAGGGCGTGGCCACCATAGTGCTGCTGGGCCGTCTGGGTGATCTGCTGCAGCAGGCCGTGGAGGTGGTGGGTGGTCCTGCGGATAGGTGGGGGTGGAGTGGGGGTGGGGAGGGGGTGGGGAGGGGTTGGAGCAGAGGCAAGGCAGTTTTGGGGCACTTGGTCTCTAAAAGGTTTGCCATCAGTACATAGGGTTAGGGCCTTCTCTGTTGCTGCCCCAGCCCTCTGGAACCAGCTTCCCTCAGAGGTTCATATTGCTTCCTCCCTCCTAGCTTTCCGAAAACTGTTGAAAACACAGGTTTGGGGTGTGTGAGTGCACTCTGCCCCTGGGCCTTTGATTGTGACTGTGTGTTGTATGAGTGAAATAAATTACCTAGTTTTATACTGTAAATTAGTAATTTTAATTGATTTTATGTTATGTTTTTTTATACTTGTATTCTTGTTGTGAGCCGCCCTGAGTCTTGGGAGAAGGGCGGCATATAAGTTTAATTAATAATAATAATAATAATAATAATAATAATAATAATAATAATACTGATATTCAAAGAGACACCATCCAAAGAGAAAAAATGAAATGCATGCAGAGCAACAAAGATGGTTAGGGGATTGGAGGCTAAAACATATGAAGAATGGTTGCAGGATTGGGGTATGGCTAATCTAATGAAAAGAAGGACTAGGAGTGACATGATAGCTGTGTTCCAATATTTGAGGGGCTGCCAGAAAGAACAGGGGGTCAATCTATTTTCCAAAGCATCAGAAGGCAAGACAAAAAGCAATGGATGGAAACTAATCAAGGAGAGAAGCAATCTTAGAAGAACAAAGGAGAAATTTATTGACAGTGAGAATAATAAACTAGTGGAATTGCTCCTTTTCAGAAATTGTAGGTACTCCATCATTGGATGTTTTTAAAAAGGGACTGAACAATCATGGTACAGGGTCTGCTGCTTGAGCAGGCAGTTGAACTAGAAAATCTCCAAGGTCTCTTCCAATTCTGTTATTCTATTAAAATTCTTCTGGTGACATAACCAAAAGATTATGTCTAGATCTTGTGAGATTTTAATAATTTTGGAAGTTTTTAGCTTTTTTCAAAATACTTTCTTAAGACGGGGATTGTCTTGGGAAATTCACTGAATACATAATCAATTGTTTATGTACATGTTATTAAATCTCCACCAATTCTCATACAAATTGAAGGCAAAACTTTAAGTTTGGGAAAGATGCAAGTGTGATAAGAATTGATAAATTTTCCCAAATTGTGAGATAGAGATGGTTGACATATCTCTCTACATAAGAGATGAAATACAATTGGCCACAAAGTTATAATGGCTAGGGGAGAACTATAGATAAATAATATCCAAAGTGTTTACTTGGCAATCTTTTCTGTCATATCTATTTATCAGTATTGAAGTCATTTATCTATACATATATTTCCCACATGCACTGATGCCAGAAATTTTCTTCGAGTGACATTTGCATTTTTAACTTAATGCAGCTTTACAGCTTGCCATGTATTCATCTCTGACAAGGAAATATAAAGCCTACCATTATAAATCCCTTATGATGACCCTGTCACCCATAGTATTCCTCTAATCATAGCGATGGCACTTGCTATTTGTGTCATTTGGAGAAATATATAAGACTATAAAAGTGAAGGTTTCCTCCCCACCATTTCTGACATTATTCAGGAAGCTATAAAAATAACACTGAAAAGAATCCATGCAGAATTTCAAACTGGGGTGAATGAAATTTTGCTTTCCATTTGTCCTTGATGGCATTGGTGAAATGATAAACTTCATTCTCCAACCAGCAAATAAGATTGTGCTGCTCGTATTGCATGTCTCATCTCTTCTGTCAGTGGAAAGCAAGGAAGGACTTCGTAAGCTTTCTTCTACCTCTACTTTCTTAATAAAACAAGTTCTTGATTTCATTTATGATCAGAATTATCCCTGACACACAATTTTCAACAGAGGAAAATAAGGAAAAATATGAAGGATAATATCTTAGAGAAAAATAGATAGGAAAAAAAAATATAGGAAAAAATCAGTGTCTGGTGAATTTCTCTGAAGAGTTTTGCACAGCCCTACCTTCCGCCACACTATTCTCCACATTGAAATAAGTGAAATGTTTGTTTGTTTGTTTTTCTGGTTTATCTGGCTGTCTGTCTCATCATAGGTGACTTTGGGTAGTGTACAGAAATGTAAAGCTCTCTCTCTCTCTCTCTCTCCTCTCTCTCTCTCTCTCTCTCTCTCTCTCTCTCTCTCTCTCTCTCTCTCTCTATATATATATATATATATATATATATATATATATATATATATATATATATATATATATATATATATATGTGTGTGTGTGTGTGTGTGTGTGTGTGTGTGTATGTATATATGTATGTATGTGTATGTGTATGTATATATATATATATATATATATATATATATATATATATATATATATGTATGTATGTATATGTATATATATATATATATATATTTGTTTTCTGAGGTTTTCGCGGGTGTCTGTATGCAGGTCTTTGGTTCTTCGGGTTTTCTCCCACGTAGAATTTGAAGTGTCTTGGCAACGTTTCGATGAAATCTCATTCATCATCGTCAGGCTGGTGCTTTTGGCTTCTGCTACCAGGAGAAGCCTGGTAGCAGAAGCCAAAAGCACCAGCCTGACGATGATGAATGAGATTTCATCGAAACGTTGCCAAGACACTTCAAATTCTACGTGGGAGAAAACCCGAAGAACCAAAGACCTGCATATATATATATATATATATATATATATATATATATATATATATATATATATATATATATGTATGTATATGTATATATATATATATATCTCAAAAGCAGCATCTGAATCTCGCATCCTTATACTGTATAACAAAAAGCTTCATCTATTCAATTATTATAGATACTGCTTAGCACCATTTCTCCCTAATTTCAGGCAGAAATATTCCAGACCTATCTTGCAATAACTTGGGAATTTCTGCTTACAGTACATTTATTTATTTATTTATTTGATTTGACTTCTATGCCACCCTATTCCGGAGAGCTCAGGGCGGCTCACAACATAAATAGAAATCACCAATTAAAAAATACATATATAAAAACCCCTAAGTTAAAAGAAAGCCAATCATTCAACAAACATACACACAAACATACACTGGCTAGGGGCAAGATGTTAACTGCCCCAGGCCTGTCGGCAGAGGTGTGTTTTAAGCAGTTTACGAAAGGCGGAGAGGGTGGGGGTGATACGGATCTCCGGGGGGTGTTGGTTCCAGAGGGCCGGGGCCGCAACAGAGAAGGCTCTTCCCCTAGGCCCCGCCAGGTGACACTGTCTGGCTGACGGGACCTGAAGAAGGCCGACTCTGTGGGCCCTAACTGGCCGCTGGGATTCATGGGGCAGCAGACGGTCCCGTAAGTAACCCGTAACATGCCATGTGTTCAACCACTTAGCTATTCCAATGCAAGAAGAATCAGGCTACTGAACAAAGTCAGTTTTGATTTTCTACCATGTTCTGGAACTAGAGAAAATCAGGGAGCTACAGTACACAATGTATAAGACATACACACTACATTTTGGATATATATCCAACTTTTTGGTGCAGCAGATCAACCAACCTTACTTTTCTCAGGCTGTCTGCTTGGCAGCTTTTCAATTAGCAAGGCTTAGGATCAAATGATTGCGCATTTGGTCCAATTGTAAATTATCAAGTTTTATTTTATTTTATGCTTTGACTTGCATTTAACTATGCTGTTCTTTTTATTGTAAGTACAATAATTTTGTAAGTTTTTTTTTTAAGCTTCGGTTAATTGTTTCTGTTCTGACTGTGATTTTTACATACAGTGAAGATGTCTTCCCATTTATATATGAAAGAAGGAATTACAGTATACTGTATACTTGCAACATAAATAAATAATAATAATAGAAACTATATGCCTACATAGACAGTCAGTTTGAAGTAGTGGTCAAGGCACTGGGCTAGAAACCAGGCAATTGTGAGTTCCAATCCCCCTCTAGGAAAGTAGCTAGTTCGCTGACCTTGGGCCAGTCACTCTCTGTCAGCCCAAAGAAGGAGGCATTGACAAACCACTTCTGAAATCTTGCAAAGGAAATTACAGAAAGTAGTCTAGGCGGTTGCCAATAGTTAAGACTAACTCAAAAGGACAAAAACAAAGAATATGTACATGTGGCTAAGGCTGGTAAAGAAAAATAATCTCCTCCTGATGGTCACATCTTGCTGCAATCAATTTGCTCCCATTATTTTAAATATTTTTATGGTTTAATACTGCATTAGGTTTGGGGAAAATGCATTTGTGTTGGAAACAGGCAGCAAAGCAGAGTCAACTTTTTTTTTATTAAAATGAATTAATAACAAACTTTATTGTAAATAACATCAGCTTCAAGGGTAATATCTTAGAGTAGATTTCCAGTTACTTGTTCAGCTGCAAGGCATTTCGCCTTTTCCTATTTCCACCCCAACTTGCTAAAAAAAAGTCCAATATCTATCGTATTGGTTCAAAAATAATTGCAACACACAACAGCCACCAAAGTATTAACAACGACACCTGTCTATGAGCTGCCACAAAGTAACAATTAGAAAATGTCCTGTTTGCAAATGCGGCTCTTCTCAAAATGTTTTGCCAGGTGCCTGTTGTTGCTGCTGTGGTTATTATCACTTTTTTCCACTTTCTTGGAAAGGGTGTAACATTTAAAGATAGTCAAAAGTGTTAGGAATTATTCTGGGGCATAAGAAACCAAGAACCAGTTGTTTGTTATTTCTGCTAGAAAAGCAGAATAAGAAAAGTGATCATTTTTACCATGTTTGCAATAGCTCCTTTATTGTTTAAGGCATATATGGTAATAAGCAGAAAATAATCAGAAGCAGACTGAGACAGGGAAAAAAATAATCCATGTTTTGTAGGAAATATGCGTTCCAGGTGTTCCATATTGCTTTTTTTTAAAATTAACTTTGTCAGTAAGTACTCCAAGTTAAAATAAGAATGTCATTTTTCAACACTTAATGAGCAATCTATTTGGTAACATCCAGAAACTCTATTCTGCATTTTCTTCCCCCCAGCCTTCAAATCTGTCCAATAAAAGAAAGTTATACTATTGTTTTGGTTTATCTGTCAGATCAGGATGTCAACTTGAAGTCACCTTTGTTGCCTCTATCATTTATGGGGATTTTTAAAAGCATTTTTGTGAAGGCAGCAAGTAGGTTCCAACCCACAACACATCTAAGTAAGAATAAGAATACAATGATAGATTCTGAGTGGAAAAACAACTGTTCATCTCATTAAATGTTCCATTATTTTTAGGTGTATACTTTAAAAAAATGTATCTCAGCATATCTTAGGCTACAGGGAGTAATGGATTTTCTCCGCTGCACACATTTCAAAGAGAATTTTTATTTACGAAAATATAAGTCTTCTTGAAATCCAGAGAGCAGTACAGGTGCCTATAATAAAAGTTCACCTTGGGATACTGGTTCTCTTTCTTTTTAAGCCATACAAAGTTGTAGAGTGTAGAATTCCCACTCTGCAGCCTGTCTGGTTAGAATTATCTAGCTAGCTATCTTATATATATGAAGTCAGATGGCATAAATAATTGATTATTTAAATTATATGGATTGTTCAAATTGGCTGTCCTTTTCTTCTAAACATTGCTTTATTCATTTGATACATGGGTGTTGTTATTTTTTTTAAAAAGGTTGTAATTGGCCTAACATTGATTTTCCTTCCTTCCTTCCTTCCTTCCTTCCTTCCTTCCTTCCTTCCCCTCTCCCCCTTCCTTTCTCCTCCCTCCCTCCCTCCCTCCCTTCTTCCTTCCTTCCTTCCTTCCTTCCTTCCTTCCTTCCTTTCTTTCTTTCTTTCTTTCTTTCTTTCTTCTCAATCTTACACATAATCAAGGATTGCAACAAATTATATTGCCAAGAGCCATATACTGTAAGTACTCATTAGAGCACTCCTCCCTCCCCCACTATGTGCATTCCCTGAATTATCCCCCATGGCAGTTCCCTTTAGGATATATTAATCCAAATCATTAAATATTTGGGCTGATACAATTATTTTTGTGTTTTGAAAATGTCTCACTAGCAGAGACTGAATATTGTTGGAATTCGAAGTTTAGTGTATTTCATTTGCTTCTGTTATATCATTCAAATTACCACCTACTATTAAGTGATCTCATTATCAAAGTGTCCAAATAGGCCTTTAAAGAGCACCAATAACAATTAATTTGTATTTTAGAAGTGGGTGGCAAGAAGAAATGCCTCTGTGGGTATGAGGCAAATATGTTAAAATTTGACAACTAGTGCCAGCAGGTTTCATGGGAGGGGGAAGAAGGCATTACAAATTAATGAAATGCAAAATGTAATGGAAACCAATCTTCCTAGCCTTATACCCATTGGGCATAAAACACTCTATGCCTTTCTTTATAAATTCATCGGGAAAATTGAGAAAATATAGAGAAGGACCCATACTTCTGTTTATTTCCCCCTTTCTACCAAATACTGCCCTACATTGCTTTGAAAGAAAGGAAGTAATATGTTAGATTAACGTTCCCCAACCTTTCCGGGTTGGTGGCCTGGTGTGAGACAGGAGGGAAAAGAGGGGGTGCTTTTGTGCTAGGGGCAGGCAATGCCCGTGGGCGTGTGTGCACCTGCCACTTACACGAGTGGGGCTGTGAGCATGGCACATGCCGCTTGAATGAGTGAGGCTGTGAGCATTGGCCCAGTTGCAAATAGGCCGCAGCCTGGTAGTGGGTCACATCCCACAGGTTGGGAACCTCTGTGTTAGATAACAGAAAACCTTTCAAAAATTGCATGTTGCAGGAAGGGAGGTCATTTTCTGAGTCTTAGCTCAGTTCAGACAACGATCCAAATACTTTTCAGTTTTGATAATGGACACAGATGGTTTCCAAGACAATTAACTGAAAGCCAGATATAATATAGTAGGAATCTATGCCACATAATCCTTGGGTTTTCCTTCCAAAAAAAAAGGGAGAAAAGATACATTTAACTTTTGTGTTCACTGTGAATTCAGACAAAGTGTTGGAATCTAGCAGAGGTTTGCAACACTCTGATTTGGAGCAAGCAAACTGCTTCAGATGAGGTATAAGTATACTTTCTGTACCTTTTGGGTTCTCCTTAAAGAATCTCTCTCTTTTTCTCAACTGTCATGGTAGCCATACAACCCCAGGAAAATAGAGGCAGGAGTTTAAAAGAAATTTCAGAGGTAGCCACAAATACCCTGGCACAATTCCCTCAATGTCTCCTGAATTCCAATATACAGTTCATTGAGAGTCTTTTGACAATGTTTTATGGTTCTTTGAGCTTCTGACATACAGTATACAGTGAGGATGCCTATACTAGAACAGAGAATAACAGAGCTGGAAGGGACCTTGGAGGTTATCTACTCCAGCTCCCAGATCAAGCAGGAGAGGCTACACCATTTCAGAGAAATGGCTGTCCAGTCTCTTCTTAAAAGCTTCCAGTGATGGGACACCTACAACCCCTGAAGGCGAGCCATTCCACTAGCTGATTGTTCTCACTGTTAGGATTTCTTTTTTCTTAGTTCTAGGTTGTTTCTCTCCTTGATAAAGTTCCATCCATTGGTTCTTGTCTTGCCTTCTGGTGCTTTGGAAAATAGTTTGCCCCCCTCATCTTTGTGGCAGCCCTTCAAATACTGGAACCCTTCTACCATATCTCCCCTAGTCCTTCTTTTCACTAGACTAGACATGCCCAATTCCTGCATCTGTTTTTCATACATTTTAGCCTCTAGCCCAGGGGTCGGCAACCTAAAATGGTGAAAGAGCCACTTGGACCCGTTTCCCTAAAAAAACCCAAAAAACTGGGAGCCGCAAAATGGGGGGAGCAGGACGGGGAGCAGGACGGAAGCAGCGGCGGCTCTGGTGGCGGTGGCACAACCTGGCCGTCGGGTCCTTGGCTGAATGGGCGGGAAGGGGGAGCAGGATGAGAGCAGCGGCTCTGGTGGCAGTGGCACAGCATGGCCCCCGCGTCCTTAGTCAAATGGGCAGGGAGGGGGAGCAGGATGGGAGCAGCGGCTCTGGTGGCAACAGCATGGCCCGGCCGTGGGGTTTTTGGCCGAACGGGCAGGGAGGGGGAGCAGGACGGGAGCAGCAGCTCCGGTGGTGATGGCACAGTACGGCCCCCATGTCCTCGGCTGAATGGGTGGGGAGGGGGAGCAGGATTGGAGCAGTGGCTCTGGTGGCAGCAGCACAGCCTGGCCGTCGGGTCCTCGGCCGAATGGGTGGGGAGGGGGAGCAGGACGGGAGCAGCAGCTCCGGTGGCATGGCATGGCCCCCGTGTCCTCGGCCCAACAGGCAGGGAGGGGAGCAGGACAGGAGCAGTGGCTCTGGTGGCAGCAGCATGGCCCGGCCGTCGGGTCCTCGGCCGAACGGGCAGGGAGGGGGAGCAGGACGGGAGCAGCGGCTCCGGTGGCGGCGGCTCCGGTGGCGGCGGCCCGGCCCAGCTACCACCCCCGCTGCATCCTCAGCCACTTTGCTGTCCTAAGAGGAGGGTGCCAAGGCCAGGTGCACCATGGGCGGCCGTGCCAGCAATTGAGAATGCAGCCGCGGGGATGTCCCGGCCAGCCCCGCCACCCTCACAGCCCAACATATCCTTCTCCTGCAGTGGCGGCGGCGGTGGCAGTGGGAGGACGGCAAAGTGGCCCGGTTGCCTACTCGCCACCACCTCGACAGTGCGACCGGCAACAGCAGCAATGGGAGGATGGCCAAGAGGACTGCGTAGCAGGTGTGGAAAGGGCCAGGCAGGTGCCACGGGGGAATCTGCTGCCCATGAGATGGACGAAAGGCGCAGGTGGAGAGGGGAAGCTCCAGAAGACCCCCAGCAACCCCCCGACTAACAGAGGCAGCAGCGGAGCAGGGCAAGGGGAGACCCACTGGGCAGGAAAGAGGCACCCCAAGACCAGGCACCCGTGACTCCTTACCAGGGACACTTTTCCAGCAATCCTCCCGGCCACCACGTGCAGTACAAAGAAGAAAGGTTTGTGGGCAGTCCCACAAACCAAAGAAGTTCAACCAATCAATTAAAACTTCATGAGAAGTTTGAATTGATTGGTTGAACTATTTTAGTCCTACTTTTTTTTCAGACTGCACATGGTGGCTGCGGACAAGGAGCCACAGGAGACGGCTGAAAGCCGCATGCGGCTCCAGAGCCATGGATTGCCAACCCGTGCTCTAGCCCAACTATACTGTACTTTAATTTGAATACTGCATGGCCTCTCATTTTTGATGGGGTGATATTAACATTAATACTCCATACATGCCATGCGGGATCCCAAAATTCACACAGGAAATTATTTAGTAAACAAAGTCAGTAGGGCACATACAGAAGATGTCAATGTTAAAAGTATTTCCAGAATATCCAATATGGTAAATGTGACTTTAAAAAAAACCCTAAGTATATATTAGGCTTCCTTGGATGGAATCTGTGCTATTTTCATTTTAAAAAATGCAATAATATCAGATCCTGGGGAAAAGTTAAGTTTCAAAAGATTCATTTTATAATAGCTGCATCCAATTCCTAACTTTAGACTTTTTGCCCATAATGTAAGCGCTGAGTTTTGGGATCTTGGAAGTGCCATTCTTTTCTCTTCCCTTTCTTTTTCTAACAAGACAATTCTATGGGCATGTTAACCTTGAAATTCAAACCACACTTCTCTAATCCTATGTATGCCTGAAGGAAAGTTTGTAAGTTGCTGACCTTTTTCTCAAGTATCCCATTACTACAAATACTGCATATATTAACTATAAATTCCTCTAAGATGGAAGTTTGCATTTCATTATTTTTTAAGGAACATGACATAAGGTTAAAATATTTCTCTAGAGAACTACTGTGCTGTACATTTGATGGATCATTTATTCTCTGTCTCTTTTTTCCATGTGTCCATGATCATTTCTTTAAATATTTTATTTCAGAATGTGAACATGTGTCTTCTTCTTAGTTTGTGTCTGTATATAGTTTGCCTGTTAATAGTCTGAGAAGATAGAATCCTTCATGTCAGAAAGTCAGTTCTAGAAATGGGTTGCTATTATCTGCTACGCTATTCGAAATGGATCATAAGTGTCCTTGACCAAATACTATTAAGTCTTTATCCCACATTAACTTCTTTCATATGATCTTCTCTTTATGTACAAATTTAGAGAGAGGCTTTGCAATCAGTCTGTTTTACTGCATGATACAGCAGGGAGACATTCACTCATAAGTGGTATATTCATCTAAAAAAGGTAAAGGTTTCCACTTTCCAGTTGTGTCCAGCTCTAGGACATGATGCTCATCTCTGTTTCTTGGCCGAGGGAGCAGTGTTGTCCAAAAACAATTTCCATGGTTATGTGGCCAGCATGACTATTCACCCAAGGTGCATGGAACAATGTTACCTTCCCACCAAAGTGGTACCTATTAATCTACTTGCATTTGCATGCTTTCAAACTGCTAGATGGGCAGCAGCTGGGGCAAGTAATGGGAGCTCACCCCATTGTGTGGAGCTCAGATCTCAAACCCAGGCTGTCAACTTTCCAGCTGACTAGCTCAGTGTTTTTAACCAAAACTGCCATATAAATTACAATCTTCTGTAACAGATTTGTTTTACATACCTTATGTGAAGATATTGTAGCTTCAACCCCAATGAGTTTTAAAAGTATAATAAAAACAATGAATACTTTATAAAAAATATAATACTTTTTTATATATATATAAAATTCTTTTATTAAAACAATCAACATTGAACATGAAAACATATTGTGCAGCAATCATCATGGCACCTGATATACAATACTAAGTATTAGTCATTGAAAACGTCTGAATTAGTAAGCCTTTTTCCACCCCTCGCGTCTAGCCTCAACTATACTCCTGTTACACTTTGTTTGATTGGTGTTTCTCTTATCTGGTTCCATATTAATGTGATCAACATTAAACCAAGGATCCTATTGCTAAACAATCATCCTAGAACTTAGCATACAACATTAGGTATTAATCTTTGTAAACATCTGTTTTAGTAAACGTTCTTCCCTCCTCCCTTCCCTCTTCAAGTATACTCCGAGTACCTTTTGTTTGGTTGGTATTTCTCTTATATATGGTCTATCTGCTGTATCTAGTCTGTTGCATATTGTTCGTTTGCGCTTCTGAATTGACTTCATCCCCTTACTAGTGCAATCTTTTATGGTCCCTAACCAGAGATCCTGAGGTAAAAATTTCATATCCTGAGGTAGAGATTCAGTCCGCTTTAACAGTATTAAAGCAAACAACATTAGTCCTAAGATTATGTTAAGAGGCATTAGTTATAGAACATATACATTCAACATTGGGTGTTAGTTTATGTAAACATTTGATTTGTTAACCCTTCTTCCCTCCTCCCATTGAGCCTCAGCTAAATGCCAGCTGCATTCTGTTTGATTGGTGTCTCTCTTGGATATAGTCTATCCACTGTTTCCAGTCCGTCAGAAATTGTTCATTGGAACGACCCTTCAAATATGCTGATATTTTCGCCATCTCCGCCAGGTTTGTTACTTTCACAGTCCATTCTTCCGTAGGCGGTATTTCTGGGTTCTTCCAATATTGTCCCACCAACAATCTCCCTGCTGTAATCAAGTTCAGAAATAAGTTTGTCTCTGAGGTAGTGATGTCAAACACTCAACAACAACAAAACAATAAAAAGGGACTCAGAAGGATGCTACAGCTAGCTACTTCCTTTTTTGTTATAAAACCTACTGACCTGAAAATGATTCAATAATTCCAAGTGGATGCATACCATTGTGGACTAAATATTGGTCACTTTGAAATTCTCTGTCCATGATCAGAAACATGCCAACATGTAATGGGAAATAGAGCTCTGTAATTAGAACTCCAAATACACAAAAGGGATGAAATAGAAAGATTTAGATTTAGTTTTGTTTTGTTTAAAACAATTATTAGCAACAGGAGGGAGTTCGTTTTGATTAGAAGTATACTACACCCAAATATCCAACTGCTACTACTAGAATGCTCCAGAAATTAGCCCCTACTTTTGGAACCTTCTAAAGTCATAAATCCCCAACTTTTTAAAATTCTAACTAGGCATTCTGGCAACAAGCACATAAGGTGTCAGATTCAATACATAGGTCACAATCAGTCTTTGAAGTAGAGGGGAAAGACGACCTACTGTTTACTTATTTAGAAAATCTGAATTCCCCCTTTAATCTCTTCATAGCTTTGCGGCTTCTAAATAGACAATACAATCATTCTGGACTTATTTCTGGGTTGTTTTTTAAGACAAAATCATTTGATTGATTTTTATTTTCCCTAAAATTTGCCAATTGACTGTTGTTTGGAGCTGTTATGCAGATGGCAGGTATTACTACTTTGCTGTTGTTTTATTGCATTTATACCTGAGCTGTGATGACCCTGAGGATTGGGATGTAAACTGTACTACATGGATATACTGGACATCTTTTCAGGAAGTAATCGCCATAAGTAAATCCATATTACAGGGTGCAAAAGAATCCTACGTATGGAAATTCTGTAACTTGCCAAAGGCTATTGCAGAAATTGTGGCCAGTGAGAAGAGATTTGATGGGCAGATTTCTACCTGAGGTTATTAGCCACAATTTCACACCCGCTCAATGTATTTAATAGAAAAGGTATTAGAAAGGTGCTAGTATAAATGAGAGGATAGTGTGTTTTTCTTTAGTCTTGATACTGAGAGCAGATTCCAGAAGTGAACTTTTTCTAATTTAGTATGACTTAGGTTAAAACTTATCTATTTGTCACTCTGAAGCCTACAGGGAGCTTAATAAATGTATCACTGTGGTCTTCTGACCTTCAAATTGAAAAAAGAAGAAGAAGATAGGAAATTGAGGTCTTGACCTGAAAGCCAAAATCAATATGGTAAACTCTATTCTCCAAATACCATCTATATTAGGTTTTCCAATTTATCTCTGCATATCGATAAATTATGAGTTTGATAATTCTGGTCACTAAAATTATTTTCCTCTGCATTAAATAAAATCATGAATCCTCCATAACTTTTTTGCTATCATGAAAATCCACCATTATTCTAACATTTTCTCCATTTCTCCATTTTATACAATTTAAGGCAGGTTTTCCTTTTGTTTCCTTTCTTCATCTCATCTCATGTCACCTGTGTTTAGTTGCTTGGCATTATTGGAGTGTTTACATTTCTGAATAACTAAGTAAACAATCTTCAGCTATTTACTTATCTATAATTGAATATTGGCGAATATTTTGAAGCTTTCCACAAACAAGGAAGAGGAGAGGTGGCCCTGTATTCTTGGGAGTTCTCTCAACTTAGGCATGTGAGAATGGAACATGATTGGCCTTTCTAAAATTTAAAATTTAATTTATGGAGGAGCGGTTAGGAGATGCATTCTCCTCTGTGTTAACTACAGAACCTCAAGTAACAAAGAATACTTTCAGTGAAAATATTGCCATATCTAGATCATGATCACATTGTTTCCCAAATTGACTTTCTTCAAATATAGAATTCAAAGCAACTAAAATTACAGGTAGTCCTCAACTTACAACTTAGTGGTGGTTCAAAGTTACAGTGGCGCTGAAAAAAAGTGACTTTTGACCATTTTTCACACTAATGACCATTGGAGCATTCCCCATGATCATGTGATTTATATTCAGATGCCTGACAGCTGGTTCCTATTTATGACTGTCCCAGTGTCCCGGTGTCATGTGATCCCTTTGTGCAAACCTCTCACAAGCAAAGTCAATAGGGAAGCCAAACATACTTAACAACAGTGTCAGAACCCATTTGTTGGGAAGGGGTGATTTCTTTATTCTCTGTTCCTGTGGGTCCTGGTGGGAGGGGTAAGCTATGGGCACTATAATGTATCCCTTCCACTTTCCTCTGGCTCTTTGATCTATTTCTCTTGTTGCCAGCCTGGGGTGGAGAATGGAATGTACCTCTGGCCTTCTGACTTATCTCTAGCTGCGGAAGGAAAAACACGAAAACCTAACAGCCTAACAACCTTGGGAATGGCATCTTATCAACCCCATTCCCACAGCAGGTTCATACCTGGAGATTGGCTCATTTGAACTGACCAGAGGAACTATTGGGGTGGGGTTTGCCAGTTACTCTTTTAACCTATTGAATCGCATGGGAACCCTCAGATCCTACCTTCTATGCCTGCTGCCAACTTCTCCTAATAGAAATTCCTTTTGGAATGAAGCTGTTCCAGAAGTTCTGCTTTCTTGGGAAGAAGGATTGAGGCAGGTCCTTACAAACAATGTTACCAATTTAACAACTGCAGTGATTCACATAACAAATGTGACAAGAAAAGTTGTAAAATGGGGCAAACTCATTTAACAAATGTTTCTCTCAGCAATATAAATTTTGGCTCAATTGTGATTGTAAGTCGAGGACAGCCCATATTAGGTGGATTTTTCATAACATCTCAGTTAGCAAAACCACTTCTCCTTTCAGAAACTCATGTCATGTTCTGAATAGGAAATATTCCCTGTACCTTAGTTTTGCAGAAATCAAGTAAAAGACACTAAGTTAATGTTTGCAGCCATTGGCATTCTTCTTTCAGGTCTAATTTTTACTGAAGTGGGTATAAACTTGTATCTGATGCACAGTATGTCAAACTATAATGGAGGTATACATAATTAACGACTATCCATAACAAGCCAGGAACAAGAACTTGGAGGATAACTGAGGGTGAAGGTGTCAGTTCAATGCATGGAAACAGGGAAAAGATAAATTCCACACTAGAGATCATTTAGAAAGGACTAAAAAAAATAGCCTCAATGCAATGCCTTTAAATACATCTACAATAGGTGTCTTCATCTGTTCTGCTGTGTATAGCTGTCATGTTACTTGAAAATGAATAGAGGCAGAAAAATTGCAGAAGAAGGTAATTAAAATGTCAAGAGACTTGAACACCTTCCTACAAGAAAAGGCTAGAATATTTGGAAGACTTTAACTTGAAAAAGGTGTCTGATGGAGAACATGATTCAGTTTTTAAAATAATACCTGGCATGAAGAAAAGGGATATAAAGGTTTACCCCTCTCTATCAAAGCCACTGCTGAAGTCAATTGAAGGTGATTTAAAACAGACAAAAGAAAACACATCTTGACACAACACATCAATACCACAAGACCTGGTGGTGGCCATTAACATGAATGATTTTAAAAGGCTGTATACTTTTGTGAAGTTTAAGGTATTTGAATCATTTCTTTTTCTTTTTAGTTCTTCTATATGTGGTTTCTTGACATCAACTTGACAGCAAATCAAATCAATTATCGTTATCCTCTCTTCTTACTTCTCTTTGTTCTCTTGCTGTTCAGTAGTAGATATTTCATCCAGTTTTATTTATGATAGCTTTCTATTATACTTTGGAAAATGTTGGTTCATACCAAAACCATTCAGGTTAATAATACTTCATTATAGGTGATCTGTAGAATCTTTGTCTATTATCTCAAATATATCTGTTAGACAAATATTTTTGTCACTACAAGAACAACTATTTTTGTTGAGGAAAGCAGCACACCGATACATGTACCCCAATACAAACAGTGCCATAGCACATGAATATTCATGAGCCTAAAGTCATTTAACTTCAATCAACTCTCATTTTGAAAGTAGGAAAGCACTTGCATTTTTATTGTAAAGAAAGAGTAATTTGAGTAATTTGTCATTCTTCTGGTAATGAGTTTAATATGATGTTTGAAGGGAAAGGAAGAAAGGAAAGGAAAGGAAAGGAAAGGAAAGGAAAGGAAAGGAAAGGAAAGGAAAGGAAAGGAAAGGAAAGGAAAGGAAAGGAAAGGAAAGGAAAGGTTTTTATATATCATAGATACATATAGAAAAACATCCCTATTAGGAAAACAATTTCTTTTATAATTTGAATGGCAGTTTAGTAGGTATTTATGCATAATACTAATAACTGTTTCAACAACAGCATAAAGATCATTATGATCAACAGGCCTAAACTGAATTGATTTGATAAGGTTAAAAATCCCAAAAGAGCTAGAAAACATTTAAATATCAAGGAAGCTTTGGCAATGAGCTTCTGGGCAGTTCAGGAGCAATTATTCCAAAATAACTTTCAGAGACAGTTCAAATCTCCAGTCTTACTTTTGTTATGTATACACAAACAAGGTAGTGGCCTAAACTAAAAGAATAGCTACTTCAAATAAAATACATGTAATCCACATTTAAGGGCTACAATCCAGTAATACTGAGGTTTTTGCCCAAATGCTACATTCTCTTCTCTCTGCCACAATATGCTTTTAGATGTCAAATTCTACACAGTGGTTGAAGGAATGTAGTGAGATAAGTCTATGTCTTTTGTAGATGTTGCATTGCATTCAAGAAAGGATCCTTCTGCTGACTATTCAATTTTAATTCTTCATACTTACCCACAGACATCTCTGTTGGAATACTAGAAGTTATGACAGTTCTTCTACTATTCTCCTGAGTATGCTGTGACGCCTATGCTGAAATGAATGGGAAGCCTTTAGATGTACAAGCTGTCTAGGGCTTGTGTAAGACATTCAGAATGTTATGCTTTTTCACATGTTCAGTGTTGGGAAATGTCCTAATCAATTACTCAACAAATGAAGAAAGGTAATTACATGCATTGTGCATTTGGAAAGCAAAGAGCAAATAAAAAAGTTTACCATTTTTCAAGCCAGCAGTGTAAAACACTAATTTTGAATGTTTGCTTACAATAACATGCCCTGTCTACAAAATTTATGCATTCATATGACGAGCAAGTCAAGTTTCTTTTAGCTAAAGAAAAGACGCCTGTGGAAGGCAAATCTGATTCATTCTGACAAGGTGCTCACTGCCACAATACATGGTCATTCACCTCACTGAGACAAAGTGGAGCTGTGATTTGCCTTGACAAGATGCTTTGTGTCACCTTGCAGCCTCATCTTTGTCTTCTTTGGCACTTCCAAGGAGGAGGCTATGGAGGTAAATCAAGCAGAGACAATGATTGGTGAAGTAAAGCACGTTCTTGAAGAACTGCACAATTCTCAGAGAAAGTGCATCACAAAATTATATGTGTGTATGTGTATGTGTATGTGGGTATGTGTATGTGTATGTGGGTATGTGTATGTATGTATATATATATATATACACACACACACACACGCACACACACACATATGTATACACACACACACACACACACACAGGCATATGTTTTCTGAGGTTTTCGCGGGTGTTTGTATGTAGGTCTTTGGTTATTCGGGTTTTTCTCCCACGTAAAATTGGAAGTGTCATCTTCAGGCTAGTGTTTTCAGCTTCGTGATTCTAAGAGCAATGATTGATGTGTGATCATAGCTGTTTCTTCCTTTTAACTGCCAGTGGGGGTATGAACTGATTGGATGGGAGCTTGGCTGTGTTCTGATTGGGTGGGGGAGTGTTTTGTTTGGGTGGGGGCTTTGTTGTGCTCAGGTTAGTCTGAGTTGCAGGGGGATTTGAGATGGTGAGCTGCATTGCTGTTGTTTGGCTTCGCGTTCGTGGTCGTGCCTCATCTTCATGGTGGGTGTCAGTTTGCTTCATGTATGGATTGGAGGGGTTTAAAGTGGCTAATGATGCAGCTGTGGTCTGTCTTCTGGTTTGTGGTCATGCCTCATCACTGGTGTGGGTTTGGGTTTGCTTTTTGCATGGATGCATGGTGGTGACATCCTGTGTGGTTTTTGTGAGTGTGGGTCTGGTGTCATTCTTTATGTTAGGGACTCATTTGTCAATAAGGGCGGGTTTCCAAATGGCTGGTAGGCGGGAGGTATCATCTCGTTTATTCATGCTGTGTGGGCATTTTTCTATCTCTGATTATTCCGTTATTAAAGTGTTCAGTTTTGGCAATAATTCTGGTTTTTTTAAAGTCAATTGCATGTCCTGTGGCTTTAAGGTGTTGGACGAGGGAAGAAATTGGTTCCTCTTTTTTGACCGAGTTCTTGTGTTCTTCAATGCATGCACTTATTCTTCTTTTGGTTTGTGTATATATATATATATTGAAACCAGCCTGACCAAAATCAACCCCGATGACGCTAACAGAATCAGACTCGAAATCACCAACATACTCTGCACCAGCAAGCCACCCAAAAGCAATCTACCCAAAGAGGAGCAGACAGCACTACTTAACCTGAAACAAGACACCAGCATAATAATCCTACCAGCAGACAAGGGCAACGCCACGTGGTCATGAATACATCTGACTACCAAACCAAATTAACCAACCTACTCCAAGACTCCACATACAAACCCCTAAACATAGATCCCACCACCTACCTGGAAAAAACCACTAGATCCAAAATAAAAGCCTCCCCCATTAGCGAAGAGATCCAGCAAAGAATCATTCCCAGAGAGAAATCATCCAGATGCCCTAAGCTCTATGGTCTCCCCAAGATACACAAAGAAGGAACCCCACTTAGACCCATAGTCAGCTCCATAGGCTCACCTCTACAAAACCTAGCCAAATTTCTCGCCAAACAACTACAGCCCTATGCAGAATCCATCACCTCACATGTAAAAAACTCATTCCAGTTCATAGAGATCATAAAGAAACAAAACTTACAGCCCAGCGATCTACTTGTTAGCTTCGATGTCATATCCCTCTTCACCCAAGTGCCAATCAAAGAAGCCTTAACAGCTATCCAAAACAAATATAACCCCCCCAAACATATCCTAGATCTGACCAACCACTGTCTATCCAACACATACTTCATCTATAATGGACAAAAATACAAACAAATAGAAGGAGCACCCATGGGATCACCCCTCTCACCTGTCATTACAAACCTCTACATGGAACACTTTGAAACCCAAGCTCTAGAAAAATCTGATCACAAACCCAAACTCTGGCTCAGATACGTAGATGACACATTCGTAATCTGGCCGCATGGGAAAGAAAAACTGGACAACTTCCTCACACACCTCAACAGCCTACACCCCAAAATACAGTTCACCATGGAAACAGAAGCTAATAACCAACTTCCCTTCCTGGATGTCTTAGTCTACAAGAAATCCAATGGCTCCCTAGGACACACCATCTACCAGAAGAAAACACACACAAACCGCTATCTGCACGCACTCTCACACCACCACCCAGCACAGATCAACTCCGTAGCCAAGACACTCATCTCCAGAACCAAATGCCTAGCTGATGAACAACACCTAAAAACCGAACTACACACTCTCACTAATGTACTAACATCCAACGGATTCCCAAGAAATAAGATTTCCAACTTAATCCAAAAAGAAACTCCCACTAAAATACAAGACAGAGAACAAGAAAATGGCAAAGCCCTCCTCCCATACATAAAAGGCACCACAGACAGGATCAGCAAAATCTTGCACAAACATAACATTAAGACAGCATTCTGCACAAACAGAAAAATATCCACCATCCTAAGAAACCCTAAAGACAAAATTGAGTTAGAAAATCAAGGAGTATATGAAATCCCATGTACTGCTTGCTCCACCACATACATTGGACAAACCAACAGAAGAATAAGTGCACGCGTTGAAGAACACAAGAACTCAGTCAAAAAAAGAAGAACCAACTTCTTCCCTGGTCCAACACCTTAGAGCCACAGGACATAAAATTGATTTCAAAAAGACCAGAACTATTGCCAAAACTGAACACTTTAATAACAGAATAATGAGAGAAGCCATCGAGATAGAAAAACGCCCTCACAGCATGAACAAACGAGATGATGCCTCCCGCCTACCAGCCATTTGGAAACCTGCCCTTATTGACAGACGAGTCCATAGTACGGGGAATGACACCAGACCTACACTCAGAAAAACCACACAAGATGTCACCACCACACATCCAGGCAAAAAGCAAACCCAAACCCACACTGATGAGGAGGCACGACCACATACCAGAAGCCAGACCACAGCTGCATCATTAGCCACCTTAAACCCCTCCAATCCATACACGAAACAAACTGACACCCACCATGAAGATGAGGCACGACCACGAACGCGAAGCCAAACAGCTATGCAGTTCACCATCTCTAATCCCCTTGTAAATCAGACTAACCTGAGCACAACAAAGCCCCCACCCAAACAGAAAACTCCCCCAGCCAATCAGAGCACAACCAAGCCCCTAACCAATCAGAACACACCTCCACCCAATCAGAACATAGCAGAGCTCCCAGCCAATCAGTTCAAACCCCCACTGGCAGTTAAAAGGAAGAAACAGCTAAAATCTCACATTGTTCCTAGAAGCAGAAGCCGAAAGCACCAGCCTGAAGATGACGAATGAGACTTCGTCGAAACGTCGCCAAGACACTTCAAATTCTACGTGGGAGAAAACCCGAAGAACCAAAGACCTACATACAAACACCCGCGAAAACCTCAGAAAACACACACACACACACACACACATATGTATGTATGTATGTATGTATGTATGTATATGTATATGTATATGTATATGTATATGTATATGTATATGTATATGTATATGTATATGTATATGTATATGTATATGTATATGTATATGTATATGTATATGTATATGTATATGTATATGTATATGTATACGTATACGTATACGTATACGTATACACACACAGAGACATACACACACAAATATATATTTGTTTTCTGAGGTTTTCGCGGGTGTTTGTATGTAGGTCTTTGGTTATTCAAGTTTTCTCCCGTGTAGAATTTGAAGTGTCTTGGTGACGTTTCAACGAAGTCCCATTCGTCATCTTCAGGCTGGTGCTTTCAGCTTCATGCTTCTAGGAGCAATGTGTGGCTGTTTCTTCCTTTTAACTTCCAGTGGCGTTATGAACTGATTGGGTGGGAGATTGGCTGTGTTCTGATTTGGTGGAGGTGTGTTCTGATTGGTTAGGGGCTTGGCTGTGCTCTGATTGGACGGGGGTTGGCTGTGCTCTGATTGGGTGTTTATATAAGTCCTTGCAGTTTTCTTGGCAAGGTTTATCGGAAGTGGTTTACCATTGCCTCCTTATTATGCTGAAAAAAAGTGGCTGGCCTAATGTCAGCCAATTAGCTTTGTGCCTAAGAAGGAACCAGAAGTAACAGTCTCCCAACTTCTAGCCTTATGCCTTAATAATTGCACCAAATTGGCTTTAAATCTCAGAATTATGGGTACATATAAAAATTCATTTTCATCTAAGATCTAAGAAAAGATAGGCAACACCAAGATCTATATTAATATTATTTACTGTATTTACATTGTTGTAAACTTACCATAAGTTTTAGTCGTCAAGATCCAGAATTTTTCATGTAGGAATCCATTAACCAAATGTAAGTCTATATTTGATTAGCTTTTGAATACAACTTCTAACTGGAAACAATAATAACTTCTTCTTTACATTTCTGTGAACAGTTAGTTTGCCTCAAAATTCAGATATTCAATTTTCTCTTCCACTATCTCTTCAGCCAATATTTGATATATTTCACGCCAATACACATTCATGTATTTATTTACTAAGATTAATTCTTCTGATGGGAACATTTTAAGCAAATTTCTGTAGTGTAATGCTACTTTAACAAAAGTTTCCCTGTTGTTTCTGCTGTTGTTTTCATTATTGTTATTCTGAAATATCCCCAGAGCATCCCAGAGGCTAATTTTTCTTCCCCAAAATCTGTATCTGACAGAACTTTAAAATTCTTATTGCACTTACACAAACGAAGTGGAAAGAACTAGAGTACTCCCTAAGGGAATCCCTGAGAAAGCAATTTAAATTATTTTTTACCCCCTAATCAGTGGTGGGATTCAGTCGGTTCGCACCATTTTGGCAGAGCTGGTAGCTAATTTTTTATTGTCCAGGCCCAGAATGGACTTCTGGAAGAGGCATCCACATAGAGATCTGGTTGTTCACATATTTGAATCCCACCACTGCCCCTAATATAGCACTTACAGTAGCACAAATAAATAATTGCAGTTTTTCCAATGTAGCTTCCAACTCAAGCATCTGATCTCAAGCAGATTATGTCACCTCACAACTACTTTGGCAGACTTCCATTGTTGGACTGAATTCTTAATTGGAGTACCATGTTTGCAAATAAGGATTTGTGACACAAAGTTGATTTTCAAATGCCACACAATCCATCCTTAACAGAAAAGGGCACTAGATTAGCAATCACTTAAGTAAAATAAAGCAGGGTTTGTTTGTTTTTTTGCAAAATTAAACTTGTAAACATGTGTTGTGAAGCACAGTGCCAATGCTATTTAATTGCTAAACATGAATCTCTGATTCTTGGTAGGATAGTATAATATTGTGGAAAAATCCCCAGCTTTTTCTCTGTTTTGATACTTGTAGATCTCATCCTCCAGTGAACTCCCTATGCACTGATTAGTCTCGCCCCTGACATCCCTTGAACCAAAGTCACTGACTGAATGACCCATAATTGAATATGTCAACCCAAATTAAAGAAATGGAGATCCAGGGTATCATATCTAAATTAATATCCCAACTTTGCATGTAGACCTTTTGCTCTCCCAGTTAGAAAAATGAAAGATAATGCTGTTGGAAACAGAAAGAGACACTCTCAAGGCTGAAAGTCTTGTAAATTAAACAGACCTTGACAGTTGTCTCATTTGATTGCATTCTCCAAGTGCACAGAACTTTTATGAAATGGCCCTCTGGAGAATGCAAATTGAAGTGCTACCACTGGAATTCGTTGTTCTTTCTTGATGACAAAGTCACATTTCCTTCGTAATTAAAATAAGAGGTACACATCTTTTCTATATCTGAAAGGTCTTGCCTTTTCATGTGAAAATTATTCAGGAAACCCTCTCTGTTTATGATTCAACACAAATTGTTCTTTTGAGTTTGCCTCCAAAATGATGGCCAGGATGTTTAGTTAAATTATCTTAGGCACTGCCTCTGTCTGAAGAAAGGCGGTTTCCAAATACATAAATATCAAAATGCTATTTAGCCTGGGGGCATAGACTGATTGAAGTTACATATAGTAGTGGGCAATGCATCTTTATTTATTTTCCTAATTTTTAGATGAAAATCCTGGGTTTGGATTCACTCGTTAGAGAACTAATAATATCCACTACATATCCATTGGTTTGGAAGCATCACTGCTTCAGACAGAAAGGCGGTGCAGAGAGTGGTGAGGATGGCTGAAAAGATCATTGGCAGTTCCCTCCATCCCATCCAATACATAGCACAGAAGTGTTGTTTGAGCAGGGTTCATAAGATTGTTTGGGACACTATCCATCCTCTTCACAACTTTGTTACCTTCTGGGAGGAGGCTCCATGGTATCCGAAGCAGAACATCTAGATTCAGCCACAGTTTTGTTCCATACAGTATAAACCTTGTGAACTTTAAAGCTTTCTCCTTCTGCTTTATATTCAAGATGGACAGTGTTTAATATTCATATGTTATGTATATGTAGGGGTGTAGATCTATACATATGTTGTATATAGTGCCATGTATGTGTTCACTTCTGATGTGTGTCATTGTGCCCACAGTCAAAAAAAATGACAGTAAAGGCTATCTTATCTTATCTTATCTTATCTTATCTTATCTTATCTTATCTTATCTTATCTTATCTTATCTTATCTTATCTTATCTTATCTTATCTTATCTTATCTTATCTTATCTTATCTTATCTTATCTTATCTTATCTTATCTTACCTTATCTTACCTCACCTCACCTCACCTCACCTCACCTCACCTCACCTCACCTCACCTCACCTCACCTCATCTCACCACACCTCACCTCACCTCACTTCACCTCACCTCACCTCACCTCACCTCACCTCATCTCATCTTATCTTATCCCAAAAACTCATACTTACTGAACCGTTCACATGGTTCACAACAAAAATCCACACACATGCAAAAAAATAATTCATTAGGAACATATCCCCAAGATGCATATCTTCTGAGAGGAGGAGAGCCTGGAGTAGTGGAGTGACGAGGGTGAGAGCTTCGTGGGAGAGAGCCGGCTGGCCTCCCCCTTCCCTCAATGATAGCTGAGGAGCCTCCCCTGTGTTGCTCAATGACAGTGTTGCAAATTGCTAATCGTGAGAAATCCAGCAAGAACTATTATGTTTCCAGCCTGCCAGGCCAGCACAAGAGGCATCACACATGGAAATTGATCGATACCTCAGGATCCGGAGAGATGAGGGGAACCCCCTATGATGATGAGCTTCCTCCTTCCTCCTCCCCCCCCAATGACAGCTGAGGGCGTGGTGAGGTGAGGTGAGGACATGCTGGTGCCTCGCGGCCCCACCTCACCCCAAGACCATATGGAATTTATGGACAAACCCTCATCTCTGTGTTTTTTACCCAAGCTATGATTATTGGATGCAGGATAAGGCGAGCCTTCTTGTACTGCGAGATGCCTCCCTCTCGCAGAAATGGCCTGTATGTCTTTCGAAGGCCTACCTTGATGACGGATTTTGGAATCCTGAGAGGTGGCATGCTCAAAAAAAGGGGTTATGGAGGTTTTTAAGTAGGGGTTTTAAATGTTTTTAAGGGGTTCTGGGGTGGGGGTGGGAAGATTAATAATAGTAATGGTGTAGGCCTGGGAGGAGGTCTATGGGATAAGGGAGGGTTAGGGGTTGGGAATAAGGAGGAGGAGAAACATGGGCCAGGCAACGGGTGGGACCGGAACCATGAGGGTGCAGATCAGGGAGGGGGCAGAGGTGACTTAGTTCCCATCGGTTTTGTAAGTGGGAGGGACAGATATGGTGGGAGTAGGGGGCCACATCAATTTATGGGAGCGCGCCCCCGCTATCTTCGAGTGGTGCCGCGCTCCGACCCCTGCGGCTCTACTTGTGATCTGGTTGTTTAGAGCCAAAGGGCCCGGGTTGTAGGCTGATGCTGTGCAACGCCAGGTCTGTGGTTAATAAGGCCCCCCTGATACAAGATTTAATTACGGAGGGGGCTGTAGACCTGGCAGGTTTTACGGAGACCTGGTTGGGACCAGAGGGTGGTGTCCCTCTGGTAGAAATGTGCCCTCCAGGCTTCCTTGCATTTCACCAGCCGAGAACTCAGGACAGGGGTGGGGGAGTGGCGGTTGTGACTAGGGAAGGTCTCAGGTCAAGGGAAGTCACTGTTCCTCAGATGGCAGGCTGCGAATCCCTCCTTGTGAGGTGGGACCATGGGGGTCCGAGGGCTGTGTTGCTTACGTACCTGGCTCCCTGCCACATGTCAACCTCCCTGCCCAAACTGTTGGGCGTCATCGCTGTGGTGGCGGTTGAGGTCCCCAGGCTAGTAGTCATGGGCGACTTCAATCTGCCGTCTGCGGGCGAGGCCTCTGGGGAGGTTCGGAAGTTCATGGCTTCCATGACAGCCATGGACCTGACCCAGGTAATTCAAGGTCCCACACACACGGGGGGAAACACGCTTGACCTGGTTTTTGTCTCTGGTCAGTGTCTGAGTGATCTGGATACGAGAAATATAGTTATTACACCTTTGTCATGGTCAGATCACTCTCTCCTACACTTGGACTTTCGGACCGCTACACCCTACTGCAGGGAGGCAGAACCAATTGTTTGGTACCGCCCCAGGCGACTGATGGAACCCGAAAGGTTCCAGACGGAGCTGGGGCCAATACCGGAGGCTCTAACACATATAACACACAACTCGGTTGGGGCGCTGGTAGCTGCCTGGGATAGGGCAGCTGCTGATGCCTTGGATAGGGTTGTGCCTTTGCGGCCTCTGAACCGGCGTGGTTCTCGATCAGCTCCCTGGTTTAACGGGGATCTGAGGGAGATGAAGCGCCAGAAAAGACGCCTAGAGAGCAGTTGGAGGGCGAGTCGCTCTGAGTCTGACCGAACACGAGTAAGAGATCATATTAGGACTTACTTAGTGGCAATAAGGGCAGAGAAGTGTTCTTATGTCACTGCCCTTATTGCGTCATCAGATAACCACCCAGCCTCCCTGTTTAGGGTAACCCGCTCCCTCCTTCATCGGGAGGTGAGGGGGACCCCTTGGAGGGAAGAGCTAAGGATTTTGTGCAATACCTGCATGACAAAATCGCTCAGATTCGGGAAGGCTTTAACTTCAACGAAGGCAGTCCAGCAGAAGTGGCTGAGGCTGGTCTTGAGACTGCTATGTGGGCTGAGTTTGACTACGTCACAGCTGATGACGTGGACAGGTTGCTGGGAGGTCTTAGAGCAACCACATGTTTATTGGACCCGTGTCCCTCCTGGTTGGTTCTGGCCTCCAGTGAGGTGACGCGAGGCTGGCTCCAGGCAATTATCAATGCCTCGTTGAGTGAGGGTGTCTTCCCCGCTGCCCTGAAAGAGGCGGTGGTGCGACCCCTCCTCAAGAAGCCCGCCTTGGACCCGGCTGTTCTATCTAATTACCATCCTGTCTCCAACCTTCACTTTGTTGTGAAGGTTGTTGAGAGTGTGGTTGCTCGACAGTTCCCTCAGCACCTGGAGGAATCGTCGTACCTGGACCCATTCCAGTCTGGCTTCAGGCCAGGTTACAGCATGGAAAGAGCTTTGGTCGCATTGGTGGATGATCTCTGGTGGGCCCGGGACAGGGGTTGCTCCTCTATCCTGGTGCTATTGGACCTCTCAGCAGCTTTTGATACCATTGACCATGGTATCATGCTGCGCTGACTGGCGGGGCTGGGTATAGGGGGCACCGTGCTTCCGTGGTTCTCTTCCTTCCTCTCTGGCCGGACACAGTTTGTGTTGACAGGGGGTCAGAGGTTGACCCCGAGGCCCCTTGATTGTGGGGTACCTCAGGGGTCGGTCCTCTCGCCCTTGTTGTTCAACATTTATGTGAAGCCGCTGGGTGAGATCATCCAAGGTTTTGGGGTGGAATTCCATCAGTACACTGATGATACTCAGCTGTACATTTTCACCCTGAACCACCCAAATGAAGCTCTTGACGTGCTGACCCAGTGCCTGGAGGCCGTGCAGATCTGGATGGGGAAGAACGGTCTCAAGCTCAACCCCTCCATGACCGAGTGGCTGTGGTTACCGTCGTCCCGGTACAACCAGCTGACTACATCGCTGTCTATCGGGGTGAGTCAGTGGCCCCCACGGGAAGGGCTCACAACTTGGGAGTCCTCCTAGATTCACGGCTGTCCCTTGAGGACCATCTGACGGCCATGGCCGGGAGGATGTTTTACCAGATTCGTCTGGTACGCCAGTTGCGCCCCTTCCTAGATAAGGATGCACTACACACGGTCACCCATGCCTTCGCCACTTCCAGACTGGACTATTGTAATGCTCTCTACATGGGGCTCCCCTTGAAGTGCACATGGAGGCTTCAACTGGCGCAGAATGCGTCCACGCGGGTGATAGTGGGGGCACCCTGGCGGGTACAAATGGCCCCCATACTGCACGAGCTGCACTGGTTGCTGGTGGCTTTCCAGGTGTGCTTCATGGTACTGGTTACCACTTTTAAAGTGCTCCATGGCATAGGACCCAGTTATTTACAAGACCGCCTTCTGCCAGTAAATACCTCCCATTGACCAGTTCGCTCCCACAGAGAGGGCCTCCTCACGGTGCCATCGGCTAAGCAGTGTCGGCTGGTGGTGCCCAGGGGGAGAGCCTTTTCTGTGGGGGCACCGACGATGTGGAACGAGCTCCCCCCAGAACTCCGGATATGTCATGATCTCCATACCTTCAGAAGAGAATTGAAGACACATCTCTTCAATCAAGCCGGCCTGGCCTAGATCTCCTCGGGTTTTAAATTTTTAAACAAGGCTGTTCGGGTTTTAGAATTGGGTTTTTAATAGGTTTTTAGTAACAGCCTTGTATTTATTTAATTTAATTTAATTTTAAATATTTATAGTTATTATATGTTTTTATAGGGTTGTAAACCGCCCCGAGTCCTACGGGAGAGGGGCGGTATAGAAATTTAATAAATAATAATAAATAATAAATAATAGTGGCCCTATCCACCATGATTAGTTTTTGTCCAATTACATCTTACTAATGTACTGAGGCAGTTCCTCAGGAACCTCAGTCCAAAATAGTAAACTTTATATTTAATGACAATTTCAATTGCTTCTCCCCTAATAGATTTTCAGTAAATTAAAAGAAAAACTTTCAGTAGGTTTCAAGATCAGAAATTTGCTTGCAGACATCATTGTACAACATACACCAAAGTCCTTTGCATTATTTTTTAAAATCTTTAAATAATCCCTGTTTTCCCACACTTCTTTGATTTTAATTTGTGGAGAGAACTTGAAATTTGCAAGTTTTACTCTAAGCATTTATGAAGGCAACAAGTTTGCCAAAGTGTCACACTTCTTGACTTATGGTGTAATGACTATTTTTGTCTCATTCCTTGGATGCATACCAATGATTTCTTTTTTAAAAAGGCTACAGATTAGATTTAGCCATTCTGAAAGCCATTTATGAAGGCAAAACAGATAGGATTGCAAATAAATGTTTCTGGTACCATAAGATACTGAACATTTTTTTTTACTATTTTCTTTTTCCAATTAAATGTGTCTAAACTAAGTGAAAAACAACAATAGCACTTAGACATATATACCACTTCACAGTGCTTTACAACCCTTTCTAAGCAGTTTACAGAGTCAGCATATTGCCCCCAACAATCTGGGTCCTCATTTTATCAACCTTGAAAGAATGGAAGGATGGGTCAATCTTGATCAGGAATAGCAGGATCGAACTGCTGGCAGTTGGCAGAATTAGCCTGCAATACTGCATTCTAACTACTGCGCTACCACAAGAAAGGTAAAGCCACTAAAATTAATCAATGAATTAACTGTCTAAGCAACAGACATAAAGTAAAGTAAATAATAGGTCTATAAGCAGCCTAAAATTTGGACGAAGGGCAAGAAAAGCAAAATATTGGTACAGATTTAGAAAATATAGGGAATCCTCTTATCCTTCAAATGTAGCTCTGAAAATGAGCTCAATAAAGCACGGATGGATGGTGGATGGATGGATGGATTGATGGATTGAGGGGGGGCATGCAGAGAGAAATCAGAAGACATTTGTGGATAAATGCTGGTGACTCTAATGAAATGAAATTTACATTCCCCCCAATTTCCCCACCCCCAAAAAATTGTCTTATACATAACTCCTAGTATGCTGCAGAACTAACAGTTACCCTTCTGGAAACATGTGAAATGACATTAAGGGTACAGAAAGATAAATTCATCCCTAGTTTGAACTAGATCACTAATGTGATAAAATAGGGCAGATCCATGTTGCAAATTCCAGTTGAAGCAGCTGGACTAAGTATGTGTGTGTTTGTGCGTGTGTGTATGTGCATATCTATGTATCCTAATGTATGTAGAAATACAAAAAGGGATTTTTTATTTGTTACTCTTCACTTATTTAGATATCTAAACTCATAACAATATAGCTCCATTTTGAGCATTCAATAGGAACATTCAGCATAATTTGATAGAATAGAATAGAATAGAATAGAATAGAATAGAATAGAATAGAATAGAATAGAATAGAATAGAATAGAATAGAATAGAATAGAATAGAATAGAATAGAATAGAATAGAATAGAATAGAATAGAATAGAGCTGGAAGGGACCTTGGGGGTCTTTTAGTCCAGCCCCCTGCTCAAGCAGGAAAACCTACACCATCTCAGACAGGTGATTGTCTAGTCTTTTCTTAAAAAAAATTCAATGATGGAGTACCCACGAATCCTGGGGGCAAGCAATTCCACTGGTTGATTGTCCAAACTGTCAGGAAGTTTCTCCTTAATTCCAGGTTGCTTCTATCCTTGATCAGTTTCCAACCATTGTTTCTCATCCTTCCCTCTGGTGCTTTGGTGAACAACCTGAACCCTTCTGCCTTGTTGCTGCCCATCAGATACTGGAATACTGTTATCATGTCTCCCCCATTTCTTCTTTTCTTTGGACTATCCAAACCCAAGTCCCTCAGCCATTCTTTGTATGTTTTAGCCTCCAGGCCTTTGATATCTTAGTTGCTCTTTTCTGAATTTTTTCCAAAAGTTTTTTTTTTTGAAACTTTTCAAGTATTTCTTCCAGAGGGAAAAATAGAGATTCTGAATCTTCCCCAAAAAGGTATATCTTGTAGAGGAAAAAAAATTAGATTACCACCTCCCCCAAAAAACTATAATCACTCATTTTTCATCCAACAATTGCTTGAGTAGAAGCACTATTTTAATGTCATCTTAACAAATTTACACAGAACAGATATTTGAAGATGGTTGCCAAGTCAGACTCACTGTACATAGTCAACCTTGTTGAAAATGTAATTATTTTCTCCTGGAAATGAATTGGAAATAGTAATATTTCTTTTGATGTCTAATGAAGGTTAGACTGAAGGTCAGCAGAAGGCACCCTTGGAACAAATAACTACAAATAATGTGACTGGTTTTCTTTAGGCTGCCCTTTTGCTATGATGAACTTAAATGCAATGTTATTTAACACAACTTAACTTTTTCAGTGCTTACTAAAAATATATGACATGATATGTTTAGTCTCTTTGAAAATGGATTGGCTTTCAATATACAGGTTTCCAACAATTATGTCAATTCAGTTCACTTGTAGCCTACTATCTGGATTTGGGATAAATATCTAACAGGATTTCTAATTAGGAAGATCAATAAAAGATAATGTGCAAATAAAATAGGAAGCTCAATAAAAATAATGTGTAAATAACTTAGAGTAAAGCTTTTCTTTTGAAAAAGATCTGAAATCCAGAAAAACTTCACACTGAATATGTGAAGTTCAATCTAAAATTCTAGATTTAGAAAAGTATCTTATGAAAAAGTATACATTGATTTTCATTTAAACTAGTTAACATGGTATTCTTTTCTTAAAAGAGAGAAGTTGATCATTGATTAGTTATTTCTTCAGAAATGAATGGTCAGTTATTAAAAATATCTTCCTGGTCATCTTCCAGGACAACTATTTATCTAATGTCCAACCATTTTAAAAAGAACTATTTATCTGCAGTTCTAGCTTCTGGAGCATTCGCAGCAAGCTAGATAATACTAGGCTACTAATCTGGCCTGTAAGTGAAATACAGATAAGAAAATTCTCTTTGCTGCCATTTATTGGTTACCAGCCCAGATATTGAAACTGTGCAGAAAAATTCATGTTGCATTTTATGTTGCATTTCTATCCATGTATCCCATGTGCTGAGTGACGTACAATGCCAGGAATCTTCTCATCAGGCAATCAGAACACTTGCTCACTATGATTACTGAGTTAATGCATTTTGTTAATGTTTTTGTTAATGCTTTTTATTTACTTTTCTCATTGATTTTCTTGCTTTGTAGAGGTTTAGGCTGTTTTATTTTTTTAATTAAATCTAAATTTTGTAAAATGCCCAAAGATGTAAGCTGTGCATATTATTATTATGGTTGCTCCCATTGTCAGTCAGACTATGGTTGATGTTAGCTGGCTTCCTCTATGCTGAGTCTGTCTGGTTTGCTCCTACAGTCCAAACTAGTTCTGACAAGGCTTTGATTTCTTTTCCCTGAGTAGAACTTTGCAGTTCTTCCAACTGTGAGTTTGTGAATCCTTTATTTTATATTATAAATTGACATTGATCAACTAGCATCTGTTCTGCTATTTCTGATTCTGGATGTTGTTCTTTCCAGAACTTGTGCATTCTTCTCAGATAATACTCTTCTTGTTGCACTTGTTTTGTTATCACATTATTTTGTTGTTGTTGTTTTCAATCTTTGTATATTTGTGACAAGTAAACAACTTTCAAAACAAAAGTCTTGCGAAACCTTGTTTGTTCAGCCAACAGTTCTGAATCCTATAGTCCATTTGTCACCAGATATCCAGGAACTACAAAACCTAGTGCAGTCATTGTTGACTAGAGTGATGATTGATTTGGTATGAGTTACTGTAAATTACATCTCCAAGTCGTCCCTCATTTGGTGTTTTTATTAATATAATGGCTGGTCACACACTCAGCCAACAATTGTTGTTGCTATTATTATTATTATTATTATTATTATTATTATTATTATTATTATTATTATTATTATTATTATTATTATTATTATTATTATTATTATTATTATTATTGTTGTTGTTGTTGTTGTTGTTGTCATAAAAGTGTAAAATCACAGTCCCACTTCTTTAGCTGTTGTCACCATTCATATGCAAGAAGTTCTTCCAAGAACCAAGGATGTCATGATGTATTGGCATAGTATATGTTTATGGATCCAAGCAATTGACAGATTTTGTCAATGAGCATTTTCTAAGTGCTGTCCAAGATTTTGTCTGACCTCATAACCCTGGTTTTGAACCAGGATGAATTGGCTGACAAATCTACTACAAACTTTGACTCTTAGACTCCTCCTGACCACTCTGCTACTTGCAACTTCAATTTGGAATTCTTGTAAGCCAAACTCACTGAACTTTGGAGGAAGCCTGTCTCTACACTGCAAGGGGTGTGTGTGTGTGTGTGTTTACAAGCCTTATTTAATAAACAAAACCACCTCTTTGCATGTTTGTGTGTGCTTGGCCTCAGACCTGACAGTATGACGTTAACATGTACACCTTTCTAAATGGTGCTAACTACTAGAACTATTTCTACCTAGAGTTAAAGTATATTGGATTATAGTAATAGGCATTTCTCCATCAATCAGACTTGTCACTGATTCTGTGCTTGCAAATAAAATGTTGATTCTTACTTTCCATCATCATCTTCAGCTTCAGCAAGAACTTTATATTAATTGAGTAGAAAGACATCTTATTTTCTACAGCATACCTTCTTGGATAGCACTCAACAATTTCTCTTCAACAATTGTCCCATTTATCTATGAATCAATCCAATTTAGGTTTATCAATTCAGATTGCATTTTACTAAAAATCAATAATCTATCCTCAACATCTAATTGCTGCCTAAATCATTTAATCTATTTTTGTTGTCAGTCATCAATTCAAATTCTATTTCTTTTAATCTCTTCTTCCTGAAGTCCTTTCTGATTGTAGTTAATTTCACCTCTAATATCAATATAATGTCTGATACTGATACCAGAACAGCTGAAACCACTGAGGTCTTTCTTATAAGAATTAAGCTGCCTAACTCTCAGCTCCTGATCAGGTACACATTGTTTTAGTTGAATATCTGTATGATGCATGAACATGTGCAGAATTGGCAAGAGACCGTGGCTGAAAGCAGGATTATTACATATTAGACAAAGTTCTGTTCTGAAAAACAGTCAGTGTCTCTAGACAGATCTTTATATTCCCTATTTTTCTATATTTTCTGGCTTTGAGAAATGTCATTTTTACATAACTCTTTAAACAAGTGTTCAAAGACTTATCTATGGTAGAACACTTATATTCAAAAATGGTTCAGATAAAAAATGGCTTTGTGTCACTTGGCAGTTTCATTTATCACCCCCATTAATTTAAAGATCGGACAAATTTCCTTTTTCCTGTTTCAGCAAACAAACTTGCAATTCCCACAGACACATACTAATACAAAATGTTATCAATATTGGTATTACTTATTGTTCACCCTAATGCTCTGATAATCAAAATTAAAAGTAATAATTTCACCGTCTATCTTTAATTTCTATTTAATAAATGCTGTAATCAGATGACTATGTGACCAGTGTCCATTTTCTATCTAGACAGGGAATATAGATGATAGATACAAGAAACAAAAGGAAAGGAGCCAAAAATCTTCTTCAAATATTCAGTTGGATGTTCTCCCCTTTGTAAAGATATTGCTAAACTTTTAATAGTTATGATGGTTCTCAGAACAATTACCAGTGCTCTGCTAGGAAACCATACATTTAACAAGAGGATGTATATACTGGAAGAAAAGATAAAATGGCTAAAGCTGCATATTTCTCTCAGTTATAATAGGGTTGCTTAAACACTATCATTTTGAAGGCTTCATTGGGACATACATAGCATGCCAAGGTTCGGAGGAGAAGGACCAAGAGAGATTTTTTTTAAACAAAGGTGCAAGGCTTAAGATGTCCACTTTTCTTTGTAAATCACCCAGTGTCAAAATCTTAAAATAAACATACCAAACATTTTTGTCCCCCTTAGAAGCAAAGTCTCAGAGTTCTTCAATAATACAGATAGGCTATTATAGAATAAAACATACACACGCTCAAATCCCAAGAATAGCACAGAATTCCAATTTTTAAAAATTGTTATTTTCCTAATTGGAAAACAATCCACTGGGTTAATCTGGAAAAGGGAAAGCTACTTGAAAAGCATCAAATTAGCCCTAAAGAAATGTGATCAGTCTTTTCACTGTTCTGTTACATAAGAACTGCTAGTCTATTCTTTTGCAGTGGAAGTCAGATAACCTATGGCTCATCATCACACATCATTAAATATACTGTTTTATTTGCCTAAAATACAATTACCTTTTATCATATGGTGGTGATTTACCTTATCAGTGCAACAGGTTTGGTCAATGGATATGGGAAGAAAGTTCAGATTAACCAGCTTCTCATACTGAGATGGGAACCTTTGCTTTGTTGCTGATATATTAATCCAACTTTTTTCAAGGAGAACTTACATGTATGAAAAACTGTGTGTGTGTGTGTGTGTGTGTGTGTGTGTGTGTATGTCTTTGGTTCTTCGGGTTTTCTCCCACGTAGAATTTGAAGTGTCTTGGCGACGTTTCGACGAAGTTCCATTCGTCATGTTCAGGCTGGTGCTTTCGGCTTCGTGCTTCTAGGAGCAATGTGTGATTGTAGCTGTTTCTTCCTTTTAACTGCCAGTGGGGGTTTGAACTGATTGGCTGGGAGCTCGGCTGTGTTCTGATTGGGTGGAGGTGTGTTCTGATTGGTTAGAGGCTTGGCTGTGCTCTGATTGGATGGGGGGTTGGCTGTGCTCTGATTGGATGGGGGAGTGTTCTGTTTGGGTGGGGGCTTTGTTGTGCTCGGGTTAGTCTGAGTTGCAGGGGGATTAGAGATGGTGAGCTGCAAAGCTGTTTGGCTTCGCGTTCGTGGTCATGCCTCATCTTCATGGTGGGTGTCAGTTTGCTTCATGTATGGATTGGAGGGGTTTAAGGTGGTTAATGATGCAGCTGTAGTCTGGCTTCTGGTTTGTGGTCATGCCTCATCATCGTTGTGGGTTTGGGTTTGCTTTTTGTGTGGATGTGTGGTATATATTTAGATTGCTAACAAAGAATAAAGGGAGAACTGGAATAGCTATTTCGAGCTTCTTAACTCTCTTCAGCCAGACATACTCTTCTGAGATTCGAACCTGGGCTGTGTGCATGTTAGGCAGCTGTATTAACCTCTAGGCCACAGGCTTTTCCCCACTTTGTCAGCTGTATCAGGGAGGGAAGAGACAGGGGGAGGAGATTTACCTTGAGTGTTTATTGATGCACCCTGTCGGCCCAAATATAGGAGAAAGAAATCTTCTTTCTTTTTCTTTTTCTTTGCCTGTATCAGCTCAATCCATAGCCATCCACAGGCAGCAGTCGCCAACTGCGACCTCATTATACATTTTTTTTTTAGATTGCTAACAAAGAATAAAGGGAGAACTGGAATAGCTATTTCGAGCTTCTTAACTCTCTTCAGCCAGACATACCCTTCTGAGATTCGAACCTGGGCTGAGTGCATGTTAGGCAGCTATATTAACCTCTAGGCCACAGGCTCTTTCTCACTTTGTCAGCTATATATATACGTACGTACATACGTACGTACGTACGTACGTACGTATGTATGTATGTATGTATGTATATGTATATTATATTTGTATAATTATATTAAAAATATGAATCCTGAGTAAAGCCATGCGATAAAATAAGTAAATTCGAACACCAGGATAATATCAAACTAAAAGCTGTTTAATACAAGTGCTGAACTTTCGTCTGCTAGCACTGCCGACATCATCAGAGCATAAAAGCAAGTTAATGGGAGTTCTCTTTATGTTACTAGCTGGCTTTGTGCCTGGCTTCTTGACCTGGTCATTGGTCCACTCGATGTCTCTAATTGTTTTATTTTTAAAGGGCACGCATTTGCTTCCCCCTTGATAGTTTCCAAAACTTCCAAAATTCCTTTCTATATTTACTAAAGAGGCAGTGAGTAGGGTGTGGCTGGCAAACATTTGGAAGTGAGCAGAACTAATTCAGGTATTACCTTTCTCATATGTTATTCTATTGTATAAGCATATTTGTCTGATTTGTCCCCTAAGATGTTTTGCAATAGACTAAGTGTTAATGTGACAGACAAAGATATTCCAAACGTTATGAATAATTTTCAAGGTTTGATAAGGATACAGGCAAATAACAAAACCCAATGATCTGAAGATATATGTGAAATGACTATTCAATGGCTGCTCTGTCCCATATTTGGGGTAGACCAAGTTATCCTGATAGACTGGTCTCACCAGAAAACACCTGTTCAACTGTAGTTAATTCCCATAAAACACATTTGCTTTTAGTTAGGGCTTTCTAGATTTTTTTCTCTGTTACCCATTTGCTTTGCTTTTTTAATAAAAAAAATTAAAACACATTTTAATGCTTTTTTTGCCTCTTTTGCCTATGGAATATTAATAATTCATATATTTTGTTATCTTTCTTACATAACAGTTTTCAGATACATATTTTGACTTTTGACTTGGTAATAAACTCATAATACTGCAAATATCTTTTGGAAAATCTTATCATGGGCAGGCACAATTGAAGATGGTCCTTCAATTTGTTTCAGCATGACAGTTCAGTCTAAAGATCAATGTAGTATTTTAATGGAAAAAGACTTAGGTTGCTCCTAGTCAAAATTCCTAATTCTACAACACCAGAGAAATGGTACTGGCTCAATTCAAAACTGGAAAAACAAAATGCCTCAATAATACATAGAATGTCATTGATTAATGGTGACTGCATCCTCCTATTGGTGGTTCAAAATAAGAAATGCTATTGCTGAATTGTATGGATTCTGAGGTGTAATTACTACCTGTACTTGTCTCTTCCCTTGGCCTATGCTATGATATACTATGTTTTGATTCTTGTGATTTTATTTGCTTTGTACAAAGAAGAGCAGCACAAGTATTCTATAATTCAGAGGCAAATACTTATTTGTGGGCTAAAAATGAGCACATTAAGAATAGATCACAATGAAATGCTGATTTCTCTTAGTAAAGCATCCTGATACTCTTCTGTCCCCAGGCATATTTCCTTTTCTTTAGATATGGTTGGTTTATATTTGAAATTTGGTGAGTCTCTTTCTAGTGAATTTTGCAGGATTTTTTTTAAGGATAAGAAATTCCAGAGAATCGTTTATCTCTGGATTGCAGCCCAAGACAAAATCTATTATTAATGCTACATCTTCATTCCTAATATTTTTACACTTGCTGAGCTTTGTTGCCAATCTTTCTGCAAAGGAAATGCCATTTTTTAAGTTAATTGTCCAGTTACTAGAAACAAGGGCTCATTGATTCTTACTCTCTCCTTCTTGACATATTTTTTTGGGAGAAAATCATCATTAAGAAATCCTTCTGTTGGTCAGGTGAAGAGAAATTAGATTAAGTTTACAACTTTCTAGAGTCCAGAATCTAGACATTCTCATTTTCTGCCAGCATTTAAGGGAGTACCGTAGTAATTTCTCCTGATTAACATATATTCATTATTTAAAATGAGATTGTGGAAATATTTTCTAGAATGTTTTAATCAGAATACTGCCATCCAGAACCTGCTAAAAACTTACTAAACATTGTATTTGATTACTCTGATTTTTCCTTGAAAGTATTACTTTGTCATTTAAACTATTAATAGCAGAGTGATCAATACACAAATATATGTATATAAACACACACATTTGCACAGTTACACACCCACAATTAGACAATCAAATACAGTGTAAATATGTGTAACACATTGTTTGGAAATAAATTATGTATGTATTACTCCCCCAAACATTATTAATTTATGAATTTCTGTTAAGCCCATTTCACTCCATTTTTATTAAATTTGAGAGCTGTGACCTATCTAGAGATTCCTGTTAAATTAACCTAATTAAAAATTAGAAGCACTGAGGGTGGGGGAAATGGAATGCATATTTAATGCAACTTTAAGTTAAGGAATAAGAACAAATGGGCAATATTCTGTTTAATATTTAATGTAGATCTTCTGCCTGATAGAGAAAAAATATTCTGCCATTTTCTAATATTTCTATCAAAATGTTCTAGTATTTTCTATTCTTTTGAAATTCCTTAGATTATATGTCCAGGCAGGAACTGCTTGTTAATATATTAACCTCAGGCTCTAATCAGATTTACTTCTGAATTATGATCAAGTTCCATTAAGCAGTTCTACATCTACAGTAAAACTGTATGATTCTATGCATATTATGACTGCATCTTAACTTAGCATCTATGCCACAGAGATTCTGCATGTGTAAATAATGACAATGTCCATTAAAAAAAATCTTTATAAAGTGTTTTTTTTCTTAAGCTCCAGATATTTTTTAGGATATTTACTTATTTTATTTATTTATAAATAAATAAATGGTTGCTTTATTATAGTTTTTTTTTGCAAATTTCATTCAACCAAGAATCCTACTGGGGGAAAAATGATATTTTAATATTCTTGTGTTTATGCCTTTTCTTTATATCTTAGTAAAGAAATGAAATATCCTTTCATTTTAACTGTAAGGTAGCATAAATCTGTATGGAATCAGTGACATTTCATGCTGTGAATGAGTGAATGCTGACTTGCAGACTTTCTACACAGTTTTTGCTGCCTGTGGGTTATGGTTATGTAGTGTTCTTCTCAAATGTGAAATCTTAAATATGTAATAGCAGACAGGTTAAACATAAATATCTTATCACTTTGGAGCTGCTTGTCCATTACAGTGCCTGAGACTTGATTTAATATACCTGCATCTGCTCTCATTTTAGCAGGAGAGATTTAGCATTATATCACTGACATATTTTGGCTGATCCTGAAAAAAACAATCAAATCAGAGTATCTGATTAATCTTGAAGAGAAGACTTCTAGGAACTCATAGCCGTGTAGCTTAGATTGGAATTTATGTAAAATAATGGAAAAAGGAAGTAAATATCATTTTTCTATTGTTGCCAGTAAATTTATGTGTTTGGATAATTGAACTGAATTAGTAAATTAATAAACAAAATGTTTACTTTCTATTACAATGTTTACCTTGTACTGTTAGTGTTGTGCTCTTTCTTAAGATCATAGGAGCTTAATATTTTATTAGTGAACTCTCTTGTATTTCCAGTATGGGGACATAATGTTGTTATTTAAATGATTCTATAACCTGGGCAGTTGCTGCAGGAGACAAGTATCAAATCCCCAGAATGAGATTTGGGCAGAAAATTATAAAGAAAGTGATGTTATTATCACGATAAAATATTGTCAATTGCAGATCCTCCCAATTCTGCAGAATGTTAGAGGGTCTCAGCACCCCTTTTTTGTGTGGGGCCCCAGGATCATTGTATTTTTTTGTGTGCCAATAAATAAACTTTCTTGCAAATCTCAAATCCCTTTGGTTTCTTATTGCCAGTAGCAAATTTCAACAACAGACATTCCCATGAAATCATGAAGAGTTAATCTCTTCATGATGGCCTTGAGCATAATTCTCCACAAACCTAAAGACACATAAGTATGAATGTATAACTGATTCATTTGAGAGTGGGTGACATGAATGTTTAATTAAATAGATCTAATAACATATCAATAAAAAATATTCCTAGACTTCCCAAAGGATAACAGTAATGTGTGTTTAATCCTGATTTTGAAAACCATCATCATTTAAATGAGAAATTCTGTATTTTTTATTAATTTTATTTATATGTATGTATGTATGTATGTATGTATGCATGCATGCATGTATGTATGTATGTATGTATTATGCATTTATTCTCTCTGTCTGTCTATCTATCTATCTATCTATCTATCTATCTATCTATCTATCTATCTATCTATCTATCTATCTATCTATCTATTATTTTTATTTATTAATTCTTGGGACCAAAATTTGAAAGATGGTATTCCAGAAAAAAAAATTAGGCAGCATGAGATGTGAAAGAGCCTCAAAAACTGCCTTCTTAAGATCCCCTTCTAATGCTGAAAGGGTCTGGTGACAGGCAGGAGAAACATATGTGCTTTAGGCTGGAACCATTCTAATTTTACTCAGTATGTACAGTGGATAATTTTAGGGACAACTTTTATTTCTCTAGAGCTTTTGAAAAAAGAGGGCCTGGTTTACAGCGATGGGACTCTTGTAGAGGCCTAAAGCCATAGTATTCTAATACCAGGTTAGGGAAATGGGGAAAGATAGGAGAAAGAGTATGTCTCCCAAAGCATTTTTTTTTTGAGACAGAGAGAGATGTATCATTTGAGGACGGATTCTGCACAAATATGAACCAATTCTAATTGCCAGTTGAAATATTCCAAATATAGAATAGTGGAAACATTTGACACTATTTTATGATTTTCAGGGAAGGAACAGTAATACTGGCCATTTGCACCATTTGGTGCTTGTCGGTCAAAATAGTTTCAAACACATTTCAAAAAACTGCTTAATTACACTTATCTCAAAAATTAATAAAACCTCTTTGCCTTACATGATTTTTGGGCATTATATTGCCACTATGCAATATCACTAAAAATATCAGTTTAGGTATTCCCGCTTTGGCCAAAAAACATTCAAGCTTCAAAATAAACTTCACAAAGAATTGGTTTGTCATTTTTCTGCTTGAGTCTGGTTCTGCACAAACTGTATTTTTAATGAAATTGAAATCAATAAAATAGCTTACTTCTCTCATTATACTCAAACTTTCAGCAGCTCTGTCACAGACAATGGAACTGAGGAAACACACTGAAGATTTAATGAGAAAATAGTGAAATATCTTGAAACAACCAGATGTGGGTTTGCAAAGTTCTTCATGTTCTTCATGATTGCCCTCCTAGGCAATCAAATGGCATGTTTCTATATCAAATTGCTAAGACTGATGAGAACAACAAAAACCTCATCCAACAGCCTTACACTTTACACCAGGGGTGTCAAACTGCCAGCCTGCAGGCTGGTTGCATCATGTGGAGGCTGTGCCCATCCCAGCTCCGGCAAAGCAAAAAAAGTCATGATACGTCATGTGACGCTGTGAGTTTGACACCCATGCTCTACATCATATTCTCTTCTTCTTGTGCCATATCCATGATGGGACATTGGTGATCATGTTGGCGATCCTGTTCTTATCAGCAGCCACACAAAAAAGTGCTGCTGAGTTTTGTCCAAACCAGTCCCTTAGATTTTGAAGTCATGATGTTCTTCTTCTGCCTGGACCTTGTTTGCCTTCAATCTTTCATATATCAGATAATAATGAGAAAGTATGATTCTGCTTAGGATCAGAATGAAAAGCTCTTGAAAAAACAAAAAATGGACAGTTCATTAAATGTCCCTCTTTTCTTCTTAACATTTTTGCGAGAGGAGGAAGTATATCTCTTATTCCTGGGCAGTTCTTTAATTTGGAAGTTGCATATCTGTATTGCTAAAACTAGCAGTTTACTGTAGTCACTTGTTTGTTTTTAACAGGCTGAGAAGATGGCAGAAGGGAAAGAAAAAAAGAGAGTTGAGTTGAACTGAGTTTATTCTCAAGACTTGTGAAAAAGACTTCAGATGTCTATATAATACACTTTAAGAGACCTTTAGTGATTTTAAACTCATATAGAAGTTCAGGGGGGGAAATGCTGTAGAACTGTAGTATTTATTCTAATATCAAATCCGAAGCACTTCTTCCAAATATAAATATTTCTGAAAAATGACTACATATGTATATATGCCTATCTTAAAACCTTTGGAAAGAGTATTATTTTACTTAATGTTTTAAAATGATTTCCTGTATAGAGACACCTGCTTCCTCCATTTTGACAGAAATTTGCCTGAAATGGTCTTTGTACCAAAATGTTCTTTTCATCTGTGAGGAAACTACAGAAGAGTTTCCAACAAAGATCTGCTTGAGTAAAGAAAAGATAAATTCTCTGTCATGTGTCAACAGCATTCATTGCCCTCCACAGGCTTTTCAGAGTCTTGATTTTTAATGCTGTTTATTGATGTCACTGTGTAATCTCTGGAAATTTATGCAATGCCTCATCAAAGATTCAGAGCCGAGTATGCCATCAGCTCGACATCCTTTCTCCAGCGGCACAAGCCATGTATCTTGAATTGCTATGAATAATTTGCAATGCTATATACACCAACTGTTGCACAGGGAGATGAGGTTATGTTACCAATTTTGATGAAAAGAAATCTCCATTTTATGTGCTTGGCTGCTGATGCAAGCTTTACTTTGCTCTAAGAATTACACTCATTCATTATTTAAAAAAAAAAAAAACTAATCATTCATTATCCCTCAGAAGCATTTATGAAATGAAGTTAATCAAGCATAGCCTTTAAACTGCCATAAGATTCTCCTGAGGTCATAACTGCATTCAAGTGAGGGCATATTAAGGGTTGTCTCTTACCATGTAGTGAAATATCTTTTAGGATCAAAGAACTAGAAAGGCAATGACACAGAGCATTCATCTTAAAGATTTTAGATCTATAAGTAAGTCATTCTCAAACTGATCTATGTCAAATGCTGTGATGACAAATTGTTCAATACTTTAAAAAAAACCATTTTCATTAAATATTGAAAATGGTCCCTCCTCCAAATGTAAAGTTTAAAAAAGTAGTGATATTCATAGGAGTAAAGGGCTTGGACAAAGAGAGTCTGATTAGTCAATGCTAATCTATGTCAACATCTGTATTCTGATCTGGAACATTTTCTCAACTCTTCTTTCCTTAAAATCTCATTTACTTAAGAATCCATTGATTAATTTTTCATAATGTAGATCTGCAGAAATGAATGTCTCATCAGATTTTGCCATAACTTCAACAGCTTCCATCTCATCTTCAGCTTCAGCCTTGATATATCTATAAAACAATCCAATTACTTGATGTCACAGTAAATAGACACATAAACAACAAGTTATACAGGAAGTCTACAGATTATTATGCACACTTACACATTTCTAGCTTCCACTCACAATACATGAATAAATCTATTATCCACAGCCAGGTTATATCCTACAGCCATTACAGTCAGGAGCAACAGCATCACCAGCCACAACAAATTCACACACAAGATCAGAGGTATCTTTGCATGCATTTCCTTGTATGTGAGATATACCATTATCTGCCATCAATGCCCTTCTGAATTGTATGTAGGACAAATGGAACAAACTTTGTGCAAAATGATTAATGGAGCTGAATTTCACATCAGGACTCAAAGCAAGGACAAAATGTTATCAGATAAACCTAACCTCCCTGGACACTATTGTCAACTATCTTGGAAAAATGAGATTCTATCATCATCACTAAATAAGAGATTGTTGAACTAACAATCTCAAAAAGCCTCAAGAAACACAGTGGGTTGTTAACACATTATAGTTGTAAATTGAGAAGGTAATGACAATGTGTCTCACATTTAACCTCCATCTGTATAATCAACCTGCCTTCCCTTCCCCTCCAACTTATCCCCATTTAAATCCTATATAGTATCAGCCTAGCCAAACTATGTATCCAATGAATTGAACTCCAGACTCCTAATGAGTAAAAGGCAAGGTTCTTCAATTTATCTTAGTTTTAAAGCAGCTGTTCTGTATGTGTAAGTATGTTCCTGCCTTTCTTTATCAAAGTTCTGCAGGTTACTTGAATTCCCACATTTGATTTTGATCCCAAGGACAAATATTATGAACAAACCTTATAGATATGAATAGAGGTGTGGAATAATGGGGAGTGTTAAAAATAAAATATCAGCACCTTTGTTTGATCTAATGGTTAAAGACACCAGATTAGAAACTGGGAGACCATGTATAAAAGCTGAGAAACTTTATAATAGGATGCTGATACAGTTTCAAATATAAAGCTCTCAGTCCAATGTAGTAACATGCCCTGTATAAGACCTGGTTTAAAAACTGCATTCAAAGCTAAAACCTTTCAGTTTCTCTGCCTTATATAAAGAGGGAAAAAAATCATAAATACAGTTTTATTTGAATCTAAATTCAAGCTTGCCTACCAATATTGTTCCTCCTCCCTCCCCAAAATAGAATAGCATTTACTAAAAAATGGCATTGCATGCATGTAGGAATCTTAAGAAATTATCTCTAGTATTAGGTATAAAAAAATCCCAATGACCTGTGGATGATAATTCCTCCTGGATCTTTAACATATGTGCTATTCAGTTTTGCAGAAAATAAATGATGGCATTCATTAAAAGATTTTATTCAAAATGTTTTAGACTGTATTAAAGCAAAAATATCAAGATGTCTTATTTGATCAAACAGTGTAAAGGGACAAGTGATTTTTTGGTTTATCCGACCTCAGCTTCAAATAGTTTTTAATTACTATAATCAAATTTCACCTGGAAAGAAACCCCATTGACTTCCTTAGTAGGAGTTTTGCATATGATCTGCTTACTTAGTTCCTATTATTTATGCTTATTTCCTATTATATCCACTTCTGAATGCTTGCTTTGCCTTGTCTACAGAATGAAGTTCTCCTCTATAATCAAATTAATTTGCTTTAGCCTCTCTGATATATACAAAATCAGAACAACCCCTAGTGTCAGAACATAGTACACACATATATATCTTTACATAGTAACTAATCTGTAGGAGAGGAGCTTGGCTTGGAACCATTCTCCTCAACAAATTAATGAGAAGCTAGATATGTATATGGATGGATGGATAGCATTCAATCTTTAAGAAAAGCAAAAAAAAAAGGCATGTTATCTAGTCCTTCAGTAAAGTTGTCTCAAAGATGCTTTTTCAAAAGATAACTGGACTTTGTTTTTCTTTGAGGAAAATATTTAGCTTCTCATCCAAGAAGCTTCTTCAGTTATGAATGAATGAAGAAGCTTCTTGGATAAGAAGCTAAATGTTTTCCTCAAAGAAAAACAAAGTCCAGTTTTGAGACAACCATGACCTGGATGACTGCTAGATCATTTAGATTTGCTTAGGAAACAAATTGGTTGTTTTATATAAGCCTTTGATGCCTGCTTGCTTTGGTTGTCTGATTTTTGCAGCCCAACCAAATAAATTAGTTGCAATAATGTAGCCAGATCAACTAGAAGCCCAAAGGGCATAGATTACCCAGATCTTCTCTTCCAAGATTAAATAGAGAAGCTGTCTATTTCTGACATCTTAATATTCAAGGATGGTTGGAAGATCTGTGGCTCTGATAGTTCCCAAGCTTCTCCTGTCCTCCTTCACACCCTTAATCTGTCAAAACCCTTAAAACAGTCCTGGAATTGCTCTGGATAAATTCCTTCTCAGTGTGATGCAAATATCTGTCTGTTCTCATTTCTGCTCTACAACTGGAAGGGTTTAAGGAATCGTGACAGCCCTCCAGACTTTGGAACCATCTGAGATTAGGATTTGGGTTGCCATGCGCAAGTGAAGTAAAGCAGTGTTAATACTTCACGTGAAGTATTACTACCGATTTATAAAACTTTAGTAAGATCACATTTACTGAATACTGCATCCAGTTTTGATCATCGCATTACAAAAAAGATGTTGAGACTTTGGAAAAAGTACAGAGAACAGAGAGCAACTAAGATGATTAAAGACCTGGAGCTTAAAATATACTGCTCAAAAAAATAAAGGGAACATAAACGTATAGGATCCTATACATTTGTGTTCCCTTTATTTTTTTGAGCAATATATATGAAGAATGGTTGCAGGAACTGGGCATGGCTAGTCTAGAGAAAAGAAAGATGAGGGATGACATGATAGCAGTATTCGAGTATTTGAAGGGCTGTCACAAAGAAGAGGGAGTCAACTTATTTTCCAAAGCATCAGAAGTCAAGACAAGAAACAATGGATGGAAACTAGTCAAGGAGAGAAGCAACCTGGAATTAAGGAGAATTCCTCTCCTAACAGTGAGAACAATTAACCATGGGATAGGTTGCCTCCAGAAGTTGTGGGTGCTTCATCACTGAGGCTTTTAAGAGAAGACTAGACTGTTGGTTGTCTGAAATGGTATAGAGTCTCCTGCTTGAGTAGGAGGTTGGACTAGAAGACCTCCAAGCTCCTTCCAACTCTATTCTTATTGACTGAAGTGATGAAACAGGTCTTCTATACCTTTATTTAGCAGATGGAGTTTTGACAAGTGCAGCATATTATGCAGATATGAAAAAGAAAAATCTTTTTTATGCCCTCATTAAAAATGCAGCAGCATTATATTTGTCATCCTTCACAGCTCTGCTTACAGTATTTTCCAATATTTTTTAATTAGGTAGCAATATTCTGTGTATTTCTTTGTTTAGATCCAATTTTCTTGCCATCAAACAATTTTCCTATAAATTTCCTGCTGATACTATGCAATATTGTGCCTGGCATGAGACAGGAAGCCATTTCTTCCAAGGCAGTACAACAATTTTGTTTAATTGAGCTTTGACAATAATGAAAACATTTGTCTCTTTACAACAACTTCAACTGACTTTGATTAAAGATATTAATAAACTTCAAAAGGGTAAATCTAATTTCCCATTTGGAATGGAGAGCAATGTTCCACAGCAATAAAGTGATTACCTCAGAGTTATTGGCAGGGTGACTTTATCCAGGTTTCTCAGATGCTATTTATATTGACCCAAGTGCATCTGGAACCATTGCTGAGGTTAATCCTGTGATGCTGGTTGGTGTGTTTGCTAAGTAATATCTAGGATAAATAGTACTTGATCTTAGTCTCCTCAGAAGAGTCAGAGTGATTGTAGCATGTCCCTAATATATAAAAATGTTTGAGCTTCACTGACTTACTGACTCTTTAATTTACTGGTAGGCTCCTTCAGCTACTAACAGAGTGTTGGAAACATTTACAAACTTAAGTCAAGGGATTAGCAGAAGAAAAACATCCAAAAAGAGAACTGCCATTGATAAGGGATAGTGCAATGTCATATAATTGAGGTCATATAATTGTAGGTATGTCACACAAAAAAAGAAGCAGCCAATATCTAAAGTCAAATCCTGAGAGGAGGAAGTAAAGAATTACTAAATATTGAGAGAGATTCATTTATTTTGTGCTAAATATAAATTCAAGAAGTTTTATTCTTCGAAGACAACATTTTGATTATCTTGTTTAGGGAAATGGTACTGGCAAGGTGAAATCTATAAAGAAATCTAAAAAACAAATTAAGAGATGCAATATTGTCTCTTTTATTCATGTTGCAAACAGGAAAATGTGTATTTGTGTAGTTATTCATTCTATATCTTTTAATCAGTAGTTTTTCTTTTAAAAAAGAAAAAGAGAGAAGCAACCTAGAACTAAGGAGAAATTTCCTGACAGTTAGCACAATTAATCAATGGAACAACCTGCCTCCAGAAGATGTGAATACTCCAACATTGGAAGTTTTAAAGAAGAGACTGGACAGCGATTTGTCTGAAATGGTATAGGATTTCCTGCCTGAGCAGGGGGTTGGACTAGATGACCTCCAAGGTCCCTTCCAACTTATTATTATTGTTGTTGTTGTTGTTGTTGTTGTCACAATTGCATACTTCCAGTTTCTCATTAAGCAATGATAATTCCCAAGATGGAGCAGCACCAGATAACAAACCATATTTCGCCTGTTTCTCTTCTGAAAATATTTCAATCTGTCAAAATTGAAATAGAACTGAAAGTTTTCTAATTGTTATAGAAAAAATATTTATTTATTTATTTATTTGTTTGTTTGTTTGTTTGTTTGTTTGTATTATGTTCCATCCATTTCATCCAAAGGCAAAGATTAGTTAGTTACTTTAGGCTCTTAATTTCTAATTTAAATAAGATTTATATCATAGTCCTTCTCAAGTTAGGTTAGGTTAAGTTCCTATTATATATTCCAATTATAATTCTTTGATAAATGTAGGTGCTAAGATTTTATCAGCTAATAAAGTAAAGCTTGCATAACTAAGCCATTGTATAACCAATTCAGGATGAATGTACAGGAGGCCATCAAAATTGCAATAATGACATCTTTTTTTTAAAAAAAAATAGTGTTTTAACTCAGAGTAAAGTGAATCTAGCAGCTGTTTTATATTTGATGTTGAAAAAGAATTATACCTTATTTTTTGAAGGTTTTGAAGCAGGTTTTGAGCTATTATGAATTTTTACAAATCTAAACTTTGGTTAGACATGGTATTATATTCTGTTCCTCGCACAAGTTTTTAAAATCAGTATTATATCTTATTTATTTATTTTCTTAAAAAAAACATGCCACATGTTAATAATGCTGTCTTATTCCTTTTCTTTTTAATTACATTTTAATATTTCTTTTCTTAAGCCCTTATTAATTTACAAAATATTAAAGGGTTGCAGAGTTTTGCTTTATATGAATAATATATTATGTTTTATACATAAAACACAAACCTCCATTACTAATGTCATAACATTGGTATGTGAGCTTGAAATTATATAAATTAGAGTAAATTGGGTGTGATAATACTGGCTGTCAATAGGAATTCTGACACATTTAACAACACATTTAATAGTTTTGGATTGCATATAAAAATCTAAAGTTTCCTCAGACACCTTTTCAACAGAGATAATTGAAATTCTCAATTTTGGAAGAAAATTCTAGACAGATGATTTAAAGTTCCTCTGAGTGTATTGGACAATATAAATACTACAGGTAATCCTTGACTTACGATCACAAGGTGGTTGTTAAGTAAATTGTACCCTATTTTGCAACTTTTTTAATAATATATTTTATTAATTTTTTTAACAAAGCATAAGTCACTCAATAATTGGTAAACAGTGTGTTGTCTGGGTTACATTTGTAAAAACACTCCTTAACAATTGATTTCTATAATCTGTATTCCATATATTAATTTTAGTTGATTTCCTCTTTCCCCCAAAATCCTTTTTTGCAAACATTGAGTTAATACAATGCTTATTGTTTTAATAAATGACAATTAAGTACCGGTATATAATTTTTCCAATATTCCTAAAAATAATCATCATATTAATATAATATTTCTTTTCTTTTCAGTAATTTGGGTTGCCTTATCATCATTAAGTTGAAAGTGCACCAGAAAATTACATATAAATGTCTGTACATGAATGCTAGAAGCATTCGAGCAAAAATAGGGGAATTGGAATGCTTGGTGAAGGAAAATAATATTGATATTATCGGCATAACAGAAACCTGGTGGACAGATGAAAACCAATGGGACACAAGGATTCCAGGTTACAAATTGTATAGGATGGACAGGAGAGGGAGAAATGGTGGTGGCGTGGCCTTGTACATAAATGAGGAGTTAGAATCTCATGAACTCGAAATTCAAAAAAATTCAAACTCACCCACAGAAACATTGTGGATAAAAATCCCAGGACAGGAAACTAATCTGATGTTAGGGATCTGCTATCGCCCTCTCAACCAAACTCCAGATGCTATTTGGAAAATGAATTCAAGGAGGCCTCAAAAAGAAATAAGGTAGTAATAATGGGGGACTTCAACTATCCCCAAATAGATTGGGTAAATTCTTGTTCTACACATGAAAGAGAGACAAGGTTCCTCGACATGTTAGCCGATTATTCCCTTGAGCAGATGGTCATGGAACCTACCAGGGGAAAGGGGATCCTGGACTTGGTTCTAACTAACGCACAGGATTTGGTTCATGATGTCCTTGTAACCGAGCCCATAGGAACCAGCGATCACAACACAATAACCTTCAACTTAACCATGGATAGCAAATTGTCAGTGAAAACTAACAAAGAGACCTTAAACTTTCACAGAGGGAATTTTGACAAAATGAGGAAAATAGTAAAGTAGAAACTAAAAGGAACAGTAAAAAAAGTCAAATCCCTCCAAAATGCTTGGAAACTGTTTAAAAATATGTTACAGCAGGCTCAAATAAAATGCATTCCTAAAAGAAGAAAGAGGAATGGAAAGTCCAAGAGGATACCAGTATGGCTTACGAATGAGGTAAAGGAGGTTATTGGAAAGAAGAAAAACTCATTTAAGAAATGGAAGGCTCTTCCTACCGAGGAGAACAGGAGGGATCACAAACTCTGGCAGACCAAATGCAAGGCGATAGTCATGAAAGCCAAGGGAGACTTTGAGGAGCATATAGCCAAGAATATTAAAAATAATAACAAAACCTTTTTTAAGTACATCAGAAGCAGGAACCCAACCAGAAAATCAGTTGGGCCACTTGATGACAATGGTCAGAAGGGGATAATCAGAGAAGACAAGGAGATTGCTGAGAGGCTAAATGACTTCTTTGCCTCCGTTTTCACCGAGGAGGATAGAGAACATTTGCCTGCCACTGAATTAGTTTTCCCAGGGAGGGAAATAGAAGAATTAAACCTGATAGAGAAAAACAAGGAAGATGTTCTTGCATGCCTTTCTAAACTAAACGTCAACAAATCGCTGGGTCCAGATGGCATCCACCCTAGAATTCTCAAGGAACTCAAGTGTGAAATTGCTGAACTTCTAGATAAAATATATAATCTTTCTCTAAGATCAGGCACTGTACCGGAGGATTGGAGGGAAGCAAATATAACCCCGATCTTCAAGAAAGGATCCAGAGGTGATCCAGGAAACTATAGACCAGTCAGTCTAACCTCAGTTCCAGGCAAACTGATGGAAACCATTATTAAAGATAAAATTACAGGGCACATAGAAAAACAGGCATTGCTGAAAGAAAATCAACATGGTTTCTGCAAAGGCAAATCATGTCTTACTAACTTGTTAGAATTCTTTGAGGGTGTAAATAAATACATAGATAAAGGGGCCCCAGTTGATATTGTATATCTTGACTTTCAAAAGGCTTTTGACAAAGTTCCTCACCAAAGGCTCCTAAAAAAGCTCTCCAGCCACGGAATTAGAGGACAGGTCTTGTCCTGGATTGGTAACTGGCTAAATTATAGGAAGCAAAGGGTGGCAATAAATGGACTATTCTCCGGATGGAAAGAAGTGAGAAGTGGTGTACCCCAAGGTTCAGTTTTGGGACCTTTACTTTTCAATTTATTCATCAATGATCTGGATGTAGAAGTTAATAGTGAGGTAGCCAAGTTTGCTGATGACACTAAATTGTTCCAGGTTGTGAAAAGTGAAACTGATTGTCGGGAGCTCCAGAAGGATCTCTCGAAATTGTGTGAGTGGGCAACAAAGTGGCAAATGCATTTTAACCTAAACAAGTGCAAAGTTATGCACATCGGGGCAAAGAACCCCAATTATACTTACCAACTGATGGGGACCAAACTTTCTGAGACAACCCAAGAAAGGGATCTTGGGGTTTTGGTGGACAGCTCGATGAAGATGTCAACCCAATGTGCAGCAGCAGTAAAAAAAGCAAATTCCATGCTTGGCATGATTAGGAAGGGAATTGAAAATAAGTCAGCAAGTGTTGTATTGCCTCTGTACAAATCGATGGTGAGACCACACTTGGAGTACTGTGTACAGTTCTGGTCACCGCACCTCAAGAAGGATATAATGGAACTGGAAAAGGTGCAAAAAAGGGCAACAAGAATGATCAAGGAAATGGAGCGCCTCCTTTATGAAACCAGATTGCAACGCCTTGGTCTCTTCCGCCTTGAAAGACGGCGTTTAAGGGGTGACTTGATCGAAGTGTATAAAATCATGCATGGGATAGAAAAGGTGGATAGAGAAAAATTCTTTTCTCTATCACACAATACCAGGACAAGGGGGCACTCCCTAAAGCTCATAGCTAAGAAAGTGAGGACAAATAAAGGGAAATATTTCTTCACCCAGAGGGTCATTGATTTATGGAATTCACTTCCAGAAGGGGTCGTGACAGCTCTCAGCCTTGACAGCTTCAAGGCAGGGCTAGATAGATTCATGGATGCAAAGTGTATCGGTGGTTATTAAAACGGATGTCCATGTGCCGCCTCTATGTTGGTTGAGGCAGGCAGGATTCCCTTGAGTACCATTTGTTGGGGGACAGCTTCAAGGCAGGGCTAGATAGATTCATGGATGCAAAGTGTATCGGTGGTTATTAAAACGGATGTCCATGTGCCGCGTCTATGTTGGTTGAGGCAGGCAGGATTCCCTTGAGTACCATTTGTTGGGGGTCAAGGAAAAGGGAGGGTTTTGCTTTCTCTTTCTGCTCAAGATCCCCATGTACAATTGGTGGGCCACTGTGTGACACAGAATGCTGGACTCGATGGGATTTGGCCTTATTCAGCATGGCTCTTCTTATATTCTTATGTTCGTATATCAATCCTGTTACAATCCTTATTTTAGTTTATTTCTCCCACCAAATTCTAAATATTGTTACTCGTGAAGATTTTCTCAATGATTAGTTACATTTACATTGACAGATTTAATTCTATTTTTTCCATATAAGCCATCTCACATTTTTACATTTCTTAAGGAATAGATAAAAGAGTAAAAAGACAGAAGAAAAAAAAAGAAAAACGAAGAAAAAAGAAAAAAGAAGGAAAGAAAGCAAGAGCAACGGAACATAAGAAATAACATACTACTTAGAATATATATCCCTCCTGGGTTAATATGTATTTATTTCCTCAAATTTCTTATTCTTTTTAATCATAGTTAAGAATATATTTAATCTTTAGACATTCCATTCAATAGGTCTAGTCATCTAATCCCTTAACTCTGATTCAAAACATTTTTATATACTTTTCTTAAATTCAGTCACATTTAAGTTTCTTTTTTTTTTAAATTCTTTTATTAAAACAATCAACATTGAACATAAAAACATATTATGCAGCAATCATCATGGCACCTGATATACAATACTAAGTATTAGTCGTTGAAAACGTCTGAATTAGTAAGCCTTTTTCCACTCCTCGCGTCTAGCCTCAACTATACTCCTGTTACACTTTGTTTGATTGGTGTTTCTCTTATCTGGTTCCATATTAATGTGATCAACATTAAACCAAAGATCCTATTGCTAAGCAATCATCCCAGGACATAGCATACAACATTAGGTATTAATCTTTGTAAATATCTGCCTTAGTAAACGTTCTTCCCTCCTCCCTCAATTTTTTTCTATTTCTTTAACCCTATTCAAACACATGCTTCTTTTTTAAGTATTCTCTCTGATAGGTCCCATCATCTTATTTTCTTAATCTACTTTGCAACTTTTTTTTTGCCACTCTTAAGTGAATCACTAAAGTTGTTAAGTGAAACTGGCTTCAGCTATTGACTTTGCGTGTTGGAAGGAAACTTGGGAAGGTGACTGTGGGATTCTGCAATCATTGCAAACATGCCAGTTGACAAATACCCAAATCTGATCTTGTAATCATAGGGCTGCTGTAGTGGTCATAAGTGCAAGGACTGGTTATAAGACACTTTTTAAAAAAAATACCATTGAAACTTTGAACAGTTGCTGAATGAATGGTTGTAACTTAAGGACTGCCTATATTAAAGAAAAGCAGAAGTCTAAAACTAATTTATATTCTAAGGGGCCTTACTAGTTTTAGTTTTGGTGTTATTTTGAAGTACATAGATGTATATGCATCTTGCAGGGTCATGTTTTCATCATGTATAGGGAATGGAAAATAATAATTATACAACACTGAAAGCAGAAATCTACCTATAGTTTGCATTAGTGGTTTGTTGATGTCTGTTACGTGTCAGTATTTGAAAGAGGCATTTTTCTTCCAAGAAACACAAAGGCTTGTATGCTTTTCCTTAAACCACATAATTAATATAAATTCTCTAAAGGAAACAATAATATTTTTTCTAATAGCATATTCTTTATCAAATACATTTATTGGATACAAGCTGTTTTAAATTTTTTTTCCTGGGACTTGACATTCAGAATTGCAGTTTATTTTTCAGACATGTTTGCCACAAACAAATGTGGGGTTTGTTTGGGAGATGTTGTTTAATGCCATCATAAGTACCACGAGAAGTGTCCACCTTTGGTAGATGTTGCATATCTTCTCTCAGAAAAATCCATGCAGAGTTTCATTTTTGTCCTTAACATGAAATAGACTTACAAAAGTAGTGAATGTATTTATATGGCCAGGGTAATAGGGAAGAGTGGACACTGTTTTTCAAATAATAGAATTTAAATAATGAATTTCCTGTTGCAATAATAACATATTACTGATGAGACAACCCAAATGGCTGTTAAAAGCTGTTCTATTGCTGTTACTAGCAATATACATATAGAACAGGTGTCTTCAAACTTGTCCCTTTTATGACTTGTGGACTTCAACTCCCAGAATTCCTTAGACAGACTAAGGAATTCTGGGAGTTGCAGTCCACAAGTCATAAAAGGGCCAAGTTTGAAGACCCCTAGATATAGAACAAGAAAGATTTTGCAGCACCTGGTAAGCAAATGTAAACCATATTTACATTTTCAGTGCCATTAAGTGTTATGCAGAGAGTTGCAATTCAACACATGGATAGTGCTTGGAAAAAAAGTGGGCAGGAGGAAAGTTGTGAATTTCTTACATTTTATTTAATTCAAGTGTACACACAATGAAATGCAACCAAATTAATAATATTTTGACTCTAAAATACTATAATATAGACTTTAATATGATTACCAACATATATACAGTAGGATTACTTTTTCATAGTCATGAAACAGAAAAAGAAATGTGAGAACAATCAAGATTATGACATATTATTTTTCAGTGTATAGTTATTTTTTGTAGGTAGATCCCTAGTAGTTTCATTAAAAAAGTTGAATCCGACTGTAAAAATCAAAGAAATCAAAGTTCAGAAGAAAACAATGGAGTAAGAACAGTGTCCTTATATTCAAAATGTTGTGGTGCATTGTTGATTTAAGAATCCTTTCAATTTTCCATGCTTCCTTCCTTTCCCAGCAATTATTTAATTATGAAAAAAATGCTTTCCATGACACCTCCCTACTTTCAAAAGTATTCCAGTTTATATCAGGTGAAAAAAAACTTCTGTCTAGATATTTTAAATGATTAAAATTGGAAGCCACAGAACTTACCTGTGAATCACCCCAACTTAAATCAATTTCTCTTCAAATAAATTAAGGAGAAAGCCCAGATTTTTGTTTGAAATTGTGCATTTGTGCGTGTGTGTGTGTGTTGATGTGGGTGTGTACTTTTCTGCCTTAATACAGACATAATACATGAACTTGTTTCATTGTAATGTTTGCTATATATTAGTAAAATGAAATCTTTGTGATATTTGACCTAAAATGATGCATTTCTATAGTCACATGATTAGTATTGGCATTATGAAGTGATTGCCATGTATATAGAAAGTAGCTTTCCATACCACAATTGTAGCATTTACAGTAGTCAATAAACAATATAATTCTTATGGGGCAATTTCTGCTATGGAATAAGGCATACCTATTCAGCATCAACTATTTGTAGGAAGATAGAAAATCATTAAGAAGAAAAAAGAGAGTACTACTAAAAATATTTGCCCAAAGCTATTAAGCTATGTCTGATTTATTAATCAAAAGTGAATAGCAATATGCTATGTAGTGTAGATTTATTTAACATTTCTCCTCCTTAAATTATTTTTATATAGAACAGGTAAAAAAAGTAATTATTCTAATTAGGAAAAAAATCCTCCAATGGTTTAATTCATTGTCCAACAAATCAATATTTAATTAACAATGTGTCAGAATCAAAATATTTGGTATTAGCTGCTTCCTGGATAAGTATGTAGAGCAGCAATAGCATTTTTCACTGCTTAGCAAGCCTAATTTAAAATACATCACTATCTCAAATTTGATATCGGCTCCTCCTTTCCACCAGTTTTAAACCATGTAGCAAGTATTTGACAAAAAAAAACCCACTATTTTATGAAAAAAAATATGGTTTGCCACTAGCCCACAATAGGATAAAGGCAAATACCATATGAGCTTATAATAATCTTTCTTCACCCTGGTTGATCATGTCCTATTTTTAAGCCTCCAACCAATCATACAACTAATTTAAGCTGTTGATTGTTTGACCACAAATCTGGATTTACTACCCACTCACCTCAATGTGTCAGTATTAAATGGGCTGCAGTCCTACCAGGCCAAACAGATATTTGAATCCTCTATTCCATCCAACTGGCCAATAACATAAAATTGACAGGCATCTCAGTCCTTCAGTTCTTAGTGCCCTATTATGCTTATCAATATAGCTTCAACTCTTCTAAATCGCACATTACATAGAACAGGGGTTTTCAATCAGTGGTACGGGTACCACCTATGGTACATTGGTACCTGGCAGGTGGTACGCGACCATCCTAGAAAAGTAGTGGGGAAGGGGAATGAGCTGAACCGGTGGCAGCACCGCACACGCCTGAGCGACAGATGGCTGGAGCTGCAGGGCTATCAGAGCTCAGCGGAAGCGCCAGGATCAGTGCCGCTTTCCACCTGGAGCACGGCGCTGATCCTGGCACTTCTGCTGAGCCCAGAAGAAGCACCGATCAGCTGGAATGTTGCAGCATCTCCAGGGTCTTGTGAGTTACATTCAGATTCTTGGCAACTGATTCATATTTATGATGGTCACAGTGTCCCAGGGTCATGTGAAGTAACCAAAACCTGCTGCAACCACCCAGCAGATGGGGGAATAAAAACCAAACACCCCTCAACCCACCTTCACCGCCAATCCCCAACAGAAATGTTCACAACAATGAAAACCTTGGAGGAAGAGCACCGCCGGGTGGGCAGACAGACGTCTTGCTTGGCTGTGGCTTGGGGGGCACTTTTTCAGTGCCATTGTAACTTTGAACAGTCATTAAGCGAACTGTTATAAGTTGAGGGCTACCTGTACTTTATTACTTTTTTCCTTTGTTTTTTTTGGTCATCAAGTTTTTGACACCTTGCTAGGCGACTGGTGGTACTCGGATATTGCCATATCCTAAAAGTGGTACAATGGGTGAAAAGGTTGAAAAGCCCTGACATAGAACATAGAGTTGCAAGGGATCTTGGAGGTCTTCTAGTCCATCCCCCTGCTCAAGCAGGAAACTCTATACAATTTCAGACAAATGGTTGACTAATCTCTTTTTGAAAGCCTCCAGTGATGCAGGACCCACAACTTCTGAAAGCATGCTATTCCATTGGTTGATTGCTCTAATCATTAGGAATTTTCTCCTCAGTTCTAGGTTGTTTCTTCCTTGGTTAGTTTCCATCCATTGTTTCTTGTCTTGCTTTTTGGTGTTTTAGAAAATAGTTTTCAAACTGTTTTGGAAAATAATATCCAAACTATTTGGGGCTTTGGAAAATAGTTTTCCAAACTATTTGGAAAATAGTTTAACCCACCCACACACACACACCAACAAGGGGGCAATCAAAATACAATGACCCAAATGAATGCAATGCTTTTGAACTCAGTCATGTAGACTGGCTTCCTAACAGTTTCTTAGTATAACAGAAAGACAGAAGTAGCCAAGTTGAAAAGGAAGAGGCAAGTGAACTGTTAGAGAAATGAAGAAATTTTTTAAACTCCAAATATAGTCCAAATATAGCTGAGATGTACATTACATTGGAAAAGTTCTTGTTTAAATATACAGAATAACAGAAAAATAGAACAGGTGGAGAAAAGGTGCAAAAATCTACACAAAGCTTACAATACATTATCCAATTCCCTCCAGATCATAGCTTCCATCCGATAGAAAGCTGTGATACAAAAACATCTTAAAGAGCTGGTTGGGGTTGTCACTATTCTCCATTTCCATTCTAGAATTAATCTCTATACTAAGCAGTAGCAATGTCTTCCTAGACTGTGCTGTCTATTGTAAAGAATCACAGACATGGCAATTCTCAAACAAAACTAACTGATATCCATATCAGCCTCCATATTACATTATTTTTAAGTAGAAAAAGGAAGGATTGCAGTTGGAGAAAAGTAAAATGTTCAATGAAGTAATGAGTTGATATGCTCAACAATGTCCTGCTTCTTCACAAACTCTTTTAAGAACATTTGTTCCAGTACTTTTCATGTTTTATAGTAATCCATTTGCTACAAATCAAACACAGTTCCTGGAAGATACAAAGTTCTATTCTAGGAATGCTGTGCGATTACAGCTGCTTGTCACTGTTTTGTCACACACAGATGTTGCAAGCAGAGACTGGAGACCTTTTCTATAATTGCAAGTTTTAAATGCCTGAACTGAGTACTTCTTGAGTTTGGGGAAGGTAAAATGTCTAACAGATAAAAATCTTCACAAAATAAAATGAGCACAGATTGTTCAACATTATGTTATCTTTAGGCAGCTTTATATTGTGATCATACTTAGTTAACTGCAAAGTTTTAGTTTCTAATCTCAAAGGAATACTCCAGAACATTGGGGGGGGAGTAGAAAAGTACAATCAAAAGGATGTGAAGCAGCTCTCTGATAAGAAAAAAAAAGTATAGTTTGCACAGGTAAAAATCAACTTGTACAATACCTTCCCATTGGCTATTCAAGTGGATTTTATGACAGATGGGTTCTATGGCAGTTGAAGTCCAAATGCTTAGATATCAACTTAGATTTCAAGAAGAGTCCATCATGTCTTCTGAAATAATTTAAAATCCATCTTCTGAAAATAAAGCCTTATCTTATATTATAACTTTCATTGGCGATACAGTAGTAGGTTCACACAGCAGGGGAAACAAACGAAGAGAACAATGTGAAGGAGATCTAGCTTTTTGTGGAGGATAATCAGATGTAGCCTAACATCACAGAAGAACATGTATAATGATTCTCTTTCTGTCCAATAATGGGTACCTCTGAGATATGTGCTTCAAGCACACAAAGGACACTAAAACTGAGTATTAATTTATCATACAATACAGACATTCGTTTTTTAGAACTATATCTCTTTTTAATGTGGTACTGAAAGTGTTTTATGAGGTCATGGATTCTATGATCCTTGAGGCCTCTCTGTCTCTCCCCTCCCTGCCCCTGTTCCTTTTTATTCTGCTCTGGGAATTGGGCTTGGTGGCGAAATTAACTAGCCTTTAGCTGTATATCCATTTCTTCAAATATAAATTTGAACTTTAAAATCTCTTCTCTCAAAGAAACACTCATTTTATTAAGCAACCGTATTTCTTTTCATATACCTTGGGCAAACAGTGTCAAAAGCCTTCTGTGTCTATTTTCCTTTGCCACAGTGAAATGGAAAAAAAAACCAGAACTTTAATAGATTACTTGGGGAAATTGATTACTGTGGAATGTAGATAATATTTTTCTTCATTGCAGCTGGTTTTTAGTAGGTGACACCTAAAAGTCTACAAAATCAGGATCTTTTCTGCTTGAAAATCCTATGAATAGAATTCATATTTTTGTTAAGAGAGTGTTAAGCTTAATTTTGCTTTCAGTTCATTTCTTTTAGTCAAAAATAATGGAAAGGAAACTCCATCTAAGGATGTAGCAAGTAAAAACAAAACCAGAGATTTCTCAAAATTTCAGCTGGTGCAAAAATAGTAAATGTTGTCAGATATTCAACACAAGTTACACCACTACTACATGAGTTGCATTGGTTGCTAGTATGTTTCTAGATGCAATTCAAGGTGCTGCTTGTCACCTTTAAAGCCGTCTATAGCTTGGGACTGCTGTAGAATAAAAGGTCAGAGGGTCTCAGGTTTACCTGCCAAAGGAAAACCAGCAAACAATAAAATGGCACCTAGAATTGAGAGAGAATGAGATCAAGAATGAGAACCTCCCTTCCTTACTATAGGATTAGGTTGGATTAAGACTAGAGTGGATTAAAACTGTATTATACTCTGCACATATATATATTTGCAGAGTTGCTATGCAGTTGAACTTTGGAATTCAAAAAAAAGAAAAAATGATTAAAATGCAACAGGCTGTACTTACAGTTAGGAAAGAGGGAAGGGAAGATTCTGTTCACAATGAAATGTAAGGGAACATTATTTGGGGGTTAAGAGATTTTTTTTAAAAAAAGAGTATCACCCCAAAGTATTGATACTTGGTTCTTTATTGATACCCCAAATCTAGACAATAGCTTACAAATGAACCTGTTTAATGGAATTCTTGAAAATATGCACAGTAAAGGCTAATGTATCTGCAAAAAGCTTGAACATGTCATGTCATCTATTTTTTTTATAACCACTGAGAAAGTGAGATTGTGTTGTATAATGTTGCAGTCAAATTTGGCAAGGCAGAAGGGCAGACTTAAGAAAATCGGATACAATATGTGTAGCTATTTGTTCCAAGGGATACCTTCAGTTGACCTTTCATCTGACCTCCATTCAATAGAAATATTATACTCTCCTTGTCATTTCCAGAAAAAAAGAAAGGGAAGGGAAGTAAACAAACAATTCAAATGACTTAACAAATTCTTATGATTCACTTATAATTTTGTATAAATGTACAAACATAGTGACTGCACAAAATGATCTAAGCTTGACATTTATGGAAGAATATTTTTACCTATATGTTCTTTGGATGGAAAATAAATATGTGAGAGCCTTGTTTTGAGTTGTAATTGTTCCATATACTGGAAAACAATGCATCTGAAATTTTGTTCTTCCTCAATGAACTCATGCTAAAAGTTCCATTGGAATGTTCTAAGTGGGACTGCTTTGTTTTGATTTTACAATAACACAAATATTCAGTTTTAAATAAACAAGAAGGGATTGTCAAATACAAACATTGTATAAACTAGACCATCTTCAGGATATGTACAATTTGCTTCAGAAATTCACTTTTAGGAAGAATGGGGAAAAAAGTGCATCTCTGCTTCACAGCTAAATCAATTTTGGTTTAATGGCAATGTGAACATCTAAACTCGGGCAAAATCAAACATCTTATTCACTGCACCAGGTCAAAGCCAACACAGATCAGTTCATGAAATGCCCTTGGATGTTGTTATATAAGCCCCTGGCTTATGTTCTCTGTGTATATTACACTGAATTCCCATAAGCCCATCCAATATCTGAAAAAAACGTACCAAATACTTGTCTAAATAAATAATTCTGGTGACCAGCTCCCAGCAATATCTGCAAACAGCTGAAAAGCTTCGAGAATCTTGTTGTTCAGTAATCTGGCTGGCAACCAAATTACTATATTATTCATTTAACCAGACATTTATATAGCTTTGAAGGAAAGTAAATAGCTTACGGGCATAATCCTGTATTTTTAAGCACACAATATGTCAAGCATCCTTCACTCTATTACTCTGCTAGCTGATTGAAGTGTGCATGGTTAAAGGGCAGGTGAATGGATTTCTCATCATTACAAATAGATAGTTGGAATGGGTGATTTGGCCTGTCTGACTACCCCATGTTATTCATGTATGATCATCTTTCAAAATACATAATTCATTTTAGGTTGAACAAATTAATGAAGACCTGATATAACTCTGTTTTTCTTCCCCATCTGTTGGATTAATGGCCTATATCTGGCAGATATAGCTTGTAGAGAGAAATAGTAATTTGAAATATTTTCTATCCTCATAGTAAATGAGCTGCTTCTTCTTCTTCTTCTTCTTCTTCTTCTTCTTCTTCTTCTTCTTCTTCTTCTTCTTCTTCTTCTTCTTCTTCTTCTTCTTCTTCTTCTTCTTCTTCTTCTTCTTCTTCTTCTTCTTCTTCTTCTTCTTCTCTCTCTCTCTCTCTCTCTCTCTCTCTCTCTCTCTCTCTCTCTCTCTCTCTCTCTCTCTCTCTCTCTCTCTCTCTCTCTCTGTGTGTGTGTGTGTGTGTGTGTATATATATGTTTGTGGGGGTATCTTTCTGTATAGAGGACATGATGTCAATATCTGGAACTCCAAAAAATAGTCCACTCCAATTTAATGGCCATATTAATTAGAAAACATAACATCTAATAAAGCAGTATGAAAAAAATACAAATGACTGTAACCTTTATGACCCTGAAAGGTTTCATTTAAGACCCAATTGAATCTCCATATTCCATTGATTTTCTGAATTACTTTAATGATTTAAAAAATTGATTCAGAAAATTCAACCTACTCCATTTGCTGCATCTATTCAAAATGAATAAATTGAATAACATAAATGATCTAAATTGAATCACTGATTTATATTGGATTGGATCTTGTTAGTGAACTTAAGACAATGAGATTGGAATTCAGTTCCCAGGCAAAATGGCTCTCATGAAGAGCTCTAGTTTGCTAAATTTGAGATTTGGATGGCTCCTGCCCTGATCATATTCAGGATATTTGCCCAGGTTTTGAGGTAGGCTGGTATTTAAGCCATTATTGGTTGAATCATTTACATTTGTCTTTGAGTCACTTATGAGATTTTTATGATTATTGTATTTTTTTTAAAAAAAAGAATTATATTTGTAAACTGCCCAGAGGTACTAGGAGTTCAATGGCCTCGAAACTGTATAAACACATACATCCATAAATAAATTTGATTCTTTAAAATCCAGATTTAACAAAATCAATTTAGTAAATATTTGAGAACAGAATATGGTGAAATCTAGAGATTATAGGCCCCAAGCATAGGCACATTCCTGCCAAATTCAAGTTAAAAACATTGGGAAAGTTGGAGTGAAAGAAAATGGAACAAAGATGCAATTTTCTGAATGCAGCAGAATTGCTTGCTATGCTTGAAGGTGAAATATAAGGAATTCGTTCACTAGAGTTTTCCATCAAATAATTTACTCAGTGCATCAACTCATCTCATAAAACATGGTCACAAGACCATTAATATCTATATTAAATAATAAAGCAAGAATAGCTCACAACTTTCAAAAATATATTCATCTTCCCCTTTCTGTGGTTGCAACAAACAGTAATGGTCTGCACTGTGGGGAAAAAAATGTCTATTTGAAGGAACCAAAGAGGTTGGAGACAAATGCAAAGAAGTATCACTTATTGACATGCACAACTACAATGGGGTCTTATCCATGACAGCATAAAATAACCTCAAACTAAGTTTGTTTGTTTATTGGGTTTTTTATCTTTATTAATAACTCAAGGCAGCAAACATACATAACAATCTCTCCCCGTCTTTTCCTTTTGTAATTTTTTTAAAATTTTATTCAGAACAAAGTTAAAATACAAAATAAAAATCTCATTAAAAATCCAAGAAGACATAACAGAAAACAACAACAACACAAAACTCCTCCTCTTTTCTCAACAACAATCCAATGAGATGGGTTGGGCTGACAGAGAATGACCTGCCCAAGGATGTCCGGTTGCACCCTTCAGCAATGCGACTAAGAGATTGCAGGACTTTGCACCCCATGGCTGATTTCGCCCTGCCAGAGGTGACGAAGAAGGAGGGGTGCCCCAATGATCATGGAATGATGGCAGTCAATCCAGTCAATCCAGGGGAAGCCCTCCAACCTGACAGAAGAAAATCTAGCTGCACATCAGTGTCTAGCCCAAGCTACTAGCAGCCATAGTCCAGAAGCACGAACCAGAACAATGATGAACAGCATGCTTGAAACTGGGTGAGAATATTGATCTTCTCTCTTCCATTTTGTAAGAAATCTTCCGAAAGTGAGGGAGGGCACTATATAATTTTTGATATTTAATATTATTCATATATAAATGATTAAATAAAAACATTTTCTTCTATATTTATACCAACAATAATAGTGTCCATATATAGCATTTTTAATCTTATCAACTTATGTTATTTTCGTAAAAGTCATTGTATTAATTCACTATTTTTCTTATTTTCATAAATCTTGTTTAAACTCATTCTCCATAATATTCAAACAATTCTTATTAATCATAATTTTCTCAATAATTAACATCTAAATATCCAAATTTTCCACTTAAACATATCAAGTATTTTCATATTTCATATATTATAGAAATACTATAGGATAATAAGTAGTATAGTATTTTTATAACATATGAAATATGAAAATATTGGAATGGTATATATAAATGAAAAGTTTGGATATTTAGGTAACCAATTTTGAGAAAACTATAACTGATAAGAATAATTTGAATATTGAGGGGAAATTAAGTTTAAATAAGAATTTTGAAAACAGGACAACATAGTGACTTAACAAGATGACTTTTACAAATACAAATTAAAACATAAGTTAATTAGAAAGGCATTATATATGGATATTATTGTTATTTGTACAAACACAAAAATATTTATATCCAACCTTGTACACATTTAAAATATTAAGAAGTATATTTAGCTAATGTTGACAAAGGAGAATACCATTGGAAGAAGGGAAGAACAAAGAAACATACTATTAATTAATATATTGATCATGGAATTATAGAAATTAATCATTATTGATTGTTTTTTTTAATATATGAACCCAGACAACACACTGTTCACTAAGCACCAAAGATAGTTATTGTAAAAAATCAATAAAATATATTTTTTTTAAAAAAGAGAGAATGACCTGCCCAAATGGGGTTTCATGCCTAAATTGGACTATAATTCATACCATATCCTGATTTCCAGCTTTGTACCTTAACCACTAGACTCAACACCCCCAGAATTATTACACAGGAATAATAAAGAAAATGGTGTAAACAATACTGAGACCTTTATAGCTGGAATGCAGTTTTTGATAATACTATAAGCTGCCCTCGCTATGGTTTGACCCAAGGCCTTTAAATTTTACATTGTAATCTCAAAGGCTCCAAGTTAATAGGGTTGTTTGGTACCCACTGCTATCTATCGGCCTTCCCCTTTCAAGGTTATCAGCTTCATTTATTCTGTTCTGCTAATATATATTTCAGAATCATAAAAAAGGGTAGAATATTGCTTGTCTGCACACTTGAATCACAAAGAGCATCTTGGTTTGTAGCCTGCCAATCACTGTATCTACCAAATTTCCAATTCATTTTGTTGAGGAATAGATTTTTTTTCCTAATGTTTGTTTCATGTTGTTCTTTGGTCCCAAATCCCACAGCACCATCATCTGTCTGAGAGTGGAGCAATGGAGAAACAGAGAGAGAATAAAGTCTAATTCTGAACCAATAGTCAGAAATCAAATAGCTTAGACATCCTGCTTCATTTTGGGATAGATTTTTATCTCTGAATAACACTACTCTTTAGTAGTAGTCCTGATCAAGTCTTTAGCTTAATGCTAATATACACTCAGTAATCACTTAGTAAGTGGCACTCCAAAATTTGCCATAAAATCAATATCTTTTTCTGATTAATGATAGAAAGTTCTAAGATCATATAGTTATAGTCTTGCAATGCAGGAGGCAACTATCATTATCTGGTAACATTATCTTCATTAAACTCCATGCACAAAAACCCAGTCAAATCTGTTCTATCTTCCTTAATTTTCTCCCAGGGGTATTCTACGACCAAGAGTGCAAAGTCCTTTTCATTTTTTTTAGTACAAATATGCTGCCCTTTTCAGTACCTTAAATCATTTTCTTATTAATTTTGCATTCCCAAAGCTCCTCCTTTGTAGAATTACAATCCTTTCAAAGAAGGTGAAATTTGGTTTACTCTGTAAAATAATAATACAATCCAAACACTTTACTTGAGTTATTTCTTTCAATGCCAGATAAAAACATCAGATAGGATGGAATATAATTGGGTTTTGTCAGGTATCCTGTCTTCTGTTCTGAAATTAACCAAACACAAGTCAGCACAGCTGTCTTATCATTTCCTGCCTCAAGATAAAACCAAGCCTATGTGTTTTATTTTTTGCTCTGATTAAGGCTGGAAATTATATAATATGTGTCAATTGGTATTGATTAAGATACTAGAGATCATTGCTCTTAATAGTTCACTGATCTCCATCAAATAAAATAATACATGGTTGTTATCCCTTATATTAAAATTATTGGATGGGAGTGACATTTTTCCATGTTTCTTCTCGATAAAGATATATATGCTTTAGGACAGAGGTCCCCAATCCCCAGTCCTTGGACCGGTACTGGGCCATGGCATGTCAGCAACTGATCCACACAAAGAAGTAAAGCCCCATCCATGGGATGCAGACAGCACACAAAACCATGCACTCTCCAGTCCACGGAAAAACCTCTCTCCATGGAACCGGTCCCTGGTGCCCAAAAGGTTGGGGACCTCTGCTTTAGGATCTTCCTCTGGCACCATGCCAATAATCAACAGAGAAATCACATAAGAAGGGCCTGTGTGATTTTATAAGTTGATATTCTAAGAGCACAATATAGTATTTTAGATATAGAAAACTGGTGTTTTAATGGTATATTCAGATTTCATCTCAGAAAACAATTGATTGTTAACGATTTAAACTTTGCTTAGCATAATTCCAAAAGAACAGGTAATTTAGTATGCCGCTTCTCTTTAAAGTATCAAATCCCTACTATATCCTTATTAAAATCCTATTTATTTCTCAAAAGTCTTTCCAGGGTCTCCCTTTCCTATGCTAGGTACTAGTTATTTTCTTTTCTTTTCCATCTTACCCAAATGGCTACATTTTTCTTCTTGTTTCTACCTTTTCTAAATAACCTGTCTTCTTTCCTCATGAGAAAGTGAACAGTTAATCTTTTACTTGCATTCCAATAGGGCAATTACTGTTTTGTTATACCCAATCTAGTTTTCAAATTAATGTCCATCTGAGATATTAGACTAAAGGTTTCCATGAACATGGCTATTCTCAAATGAATCTTATCAGATTAATAAAGAGAAGAGGGGCTAGAGTGAATTCATGGAGTCATAAGAAGTTGAGATACCTCACAATCCTGACCAGTATGAATGGCATTGCTGATTAGTAGGGCTATCAGGTTAGCAACTGCACTAAAAAAATCCTACCTGATCATTAAATAGATATCAACCCCACTAGATACATCAGACTAGAAAATACATCAGTCCACAGTAAGACTAGAACTACTTTTATTGAGATTGGCTATAATCAATCCCAATAATCTTATACTACAGTAAATCCGGAGGCCACTTTCAAACATGATCTTAATTATCAGGGATTAAAACTGTTTCAAGCCTTCTTTCCCTAGGTTCCAAGGTTATATATAATAACAAAGAGCCAGAATGGTCTGTATCTCTTTGCTGTCCTCTATTGATTATGTGGCATTTTTAAGATTAAGACTCCAATAGAAAAGAGTGTCTGTAGCTAAGTGTTGAAATGTGGAGTCCTTGATGCTCTCCAGGCTTAGTTGTTTGTTTTCAGATGTTTTATTAGTCAACTAGGTAATATCATCAAAGTGAGTGGGTGTGGGGTTTGCTAGTAGTTCAAAAAAGGGGAGGAGTAATCTACATTCCTTATATTATATAGTAGTTTATATAATTTAAGGACCGTAACAGCCACAAACAGGTAGAAGAGTAGCAGAGTGCATCTATGAACACTAACTAGCAATCAAAAGACACAATGAAAACTCACATGAACATGAACTCACATGAACAGACTCAACTATAGCTTCAGCTGGGAAATTGTGAAGATCCTAGACCAAGCTAAATCCAAAAATGAATCCAAGAATTCCTGGACACTTGGTTTTCAGACAAATCAGCCATCAATAGACACAGAAATAAACCACATTTGCATACCAATTAAGGAGAAAGGAAGGAAGGAAGGAAGGAAGGAAGGAAGGAAGAAAGAAAGAAAGAAAGAAAGAAAGAAAGAAAGAAAGAAAGAAAGAAAGAAAGAACCAGAAATACATCCTTTCCAATCACCAACCCCCAGATAAGCAGGCTTTAACCATAGAAAACAACAGCATAATCAAGGAATTACCAAGGTGAAAACTACTCCCTCACCAAAACTGGCAAAGCCAGCTATTGTATATAAACAATACTCACTTGCATATAATGCTACCTATTTGAGTAATGAAATGTCTCAGTGCAAACAATCAAGCTCAGAGAACACCAAGAACTGCATATAAGCTTATGCCTGGTGATTCTAGAAACATTGAACTACATTTTTTCAATGCCAGAGTTCTTGTATAGAAATTTATCCCAAGTTGATTTTTATTCAACTTTGGGCAAAATACTGTGCTGTTTCTGAATTACATTTTTGGACATAAAGCTATCATGTACTGAAGATAATGTTTGATGAAGATTCTCAATTATCTAGGCAGAGGTGTCTAAGAGTTGATTCATGCCTGTATACTTTGACCAAGCCTTGTTACCAGACCATGGAACATTGAACTGCTACTTGAATATAGTTTTCATTTGTTCCTCCAGGTGCAAGGTACTTTCTCTGCTATTTCAAATATATTGGACTTGGATTATCCTTAATGTTTTCTTTGTGTTCTTAATGTTCCTTGGGTTTCTAGCCATGTTCATTGCTTGCCATCCCTTCCCCACTTGGACAGATTATATACTATACTTTACATAATGCAGTAGGATTTAACCTTTCATAAGTTTACAAGGTTATTAATTTTGTTGCTTCTTCTCTAAGATTCATCACTAGGTTGGATGGAGTAAAGCAATCTTGCTATAATAGATCCTAATTCTAGGAGAAAAATAGCACGATTGATCACTTTAGTTGGTAAAGTGACTAAAGCTTGAGGGAAAGAAGAGTGCAAAGTTGCAAGAATCAGCTTTCAGTTGAGGGAGGGAGGAAGAAAAGATTAAATTGGTATTTTGTTCTTAAAAGTAACAAATTGGAGTTTAAAGTTGCTGTGAAAGGTAGTTTGGATTGTTAAATAAGTAATATGAGGCTCATGACTATCGAATAGTAGTGATGTTAGCAAGTTTCCTTAAAAGATTCCTCTCTTGATAATAAACTCTTCCAGTCTATCATTATTGAGCAGTAACTGTCTTCCATTGTGCTATTGCTGTTTCAACAAAGCTTCTGTTGTTTTTGCTGACTTCTGTTATTTCTAGGCACTTGATTATTCAATCATGTGGCAGGGATCAAATGCCTTCTTATAATCAATCCAAACTACATTCAAGTTAGTCTTCTTTCTCTCGCAGTTTTCCAAAATCATGTTAGGAGCTGGGGTTTTTTTTTTCTGTTCCTCTGCCATTTCTTTTCTGCTTAGATGGAAAGAAAGATGGATTTCAATTGCATGCTGTTGTATAATAGCTACACGAGTAAGGAATGGTAAGCAGGTAATCTGCCTCTAATTGCCTGGTGTGTCCTTTTGTTAGAATTTTCATTATCATGTAGGCTTTATTACTATTTTATTCTCACTTTCATTATTTATCACCTAATGCCTTAACCATGGGTGACAAACTCGATCGTGTCACGTGATGTATCGTGACATATCTTGACATTTTTTGTCTTTGCGGAGCTGGGGTAGGTGTGGCCTGCACGTGACACATCCGGCCTGCAGGCCACCAGTTTGACACCCCTGCCCTTAAACAATGAATACTACATATATAATACTGCTAATTTAACAATGCTAACGAAATCTCATTATTACAACTGTGTGAATATAGGTATACAAGAGTGCACCTGTATTCTATTCCAAAGCTTCTGCCTGCTGAAACTTCTTCTTCTTCTTTTGTTTGTGTTTCCAGTTTCCTTGGCTGGATGGTTGTCAAACTCATTTGTTTTAGAGGATTTGCAAATTTGATTTTCCTTGACAGGCTTGGATTAAAAATGTATCTTACAGGAGTTGTTTTCTATTAAGTAATGGCAAGTGAGAGACAAAAAAAAAAAAAGAACTGTTTTGTTCAGAGGCCTTCAGCTGCATGACATCAATCGACCTTTGTTTTCAAGAGAATTAACCCGGTGGTAGAATTGTGCCTTAAGCTGGGGAAAAAATAACAACCTTGTAATATGTAGACGTGCATAAAATAGACAGTTATCATGTCCCTTAACAGCTGTAAAATCTTTCCCTCAGAAATGTGTAACTTGTAAATACAGTTAAGGTTGTGCCACCATAAGAATAAAGACTAAATGAGGAAAAAACATCTTAAAATTAAAGAGATGTTACAAAATGCAGGTGTTTTACCTTCAACCCAGATATTTCTGCCTCACCCAAAACTGAAACTGCATGTTGTAGATATTTATCTATAGGAGAAAAAAAATACAATCCAAAGAATTACTTATTTGCATTATGTCCTGGGGCGCTAAAACTATGGAGAAGCAGAATGGGATATCCTGTTGGTTCCTTTCTTTGTCTCTGCTCCTCTTTCTGCAGTCAGAAAACTGATGCCATTAGAGCTCACTCTAATGTTCTGCTTACTCCATCAGGAAAATCATCTTGATAACATTTCCTGAGGACTTAATCTCATGTAGTCACCTCTGTCTCATTCCCATCCCACTGAGGAAACAACTCAGAGTTGTTTTGATGTGAAAGTGGTCCTTTCCTTCTTCATCTGAAACCAATTTACTCTAGTGAATTAAGCTGTCAGGGGCAATGATCCAACCACTGCCTAAGAGAGGGAAAAGCATCTCATATTGCCTAAGCTCTAACCAAGAGTCTTGAATCAGAGATCAGTAAATGGAGATTTAAATGTGACTGTTTTGGAGAGGGAGGCAGTGCAGAGGTAATGAGAGAGGAGAAAAGTTCAGAGATTTTGGGACAGAAGATTTGTGAAATGACTTTCTCTTCCTTAGCATCTAACAAACACAAATGTTACTCTGCCATGAAATATGACATGGACCTATGTGAAAATGAGAAAAAGAGTGAGAAAGGGAAGATAAGCTACTTGTATAAATGTTACTTCACAATGTATCAGCCCCCAGTCCTAGAGATGATAAACATATTCATTAAAAAGAAAATAAAAAACAGGAAGCATAAGTCAGAAGTGGTTCTTTTTATAGTCAAAACAAAATGGTAGTAAATGACTTTGATGCCTCACATCTATCTGAAATGACTAGTATATAGTTATCAAGCTCTTTGGAGAAAAATCAAGGAGGAAACATTATCAACTAACTAAATTAATTTAAGTAATTTGAAAGTTACTATAGCCATCACTTTTCTGTGAATTACTTTTTCATTATTATCTAGCCTTCTAAATTCTTTCTGATAGGGTTCAAAGAGAAACACTAGTTCAGTCTTCGGTCCCGTTCTTGTCTAACAAAGGTACGAGAAAGCAGCCTCAAAAATATTGTGTCCTGGATACTGGCTTACAGTTAATATTTTGTATAATTCACTTTCATTCAATTGTGTCTGATATTTGGAGATTGCTTGGACAAATGCTTGCAATTTTCAGAAGTGGATTGCCATTTTCTCCTATTTAGAGCAGAGAGAAAGTGACCAGGTCAAGATCACCCAGCTAGCTTTATCCCACAGAGGGACTAGAATTCATGATTTCTAGCCTGCTGCCTTAACCACTACACCAAACTGGCTGTTTTTCACAAAGGAAAGTGTTTTTTGTTGGCTGGATTTACTGTGTTGCCCTCTAGAAGAGGGAAGCTGATACTATCTGTTTACAAGACTCCCTTTACTTCTGCTCAGAAATGTTAAGCTGTTTGATTGCACTATCCTCTGTACCAAATCTTAGTGTTCTGATCTAGTAACACTGTTTAGTTCTGACCTAATAGCTTCCTTATTAGTTGCTCATCAGCCTGGATAATATCTACAGAAATACCTAAGAGGTATGGATTTAATTTTCTAGGACTGTTAATTTGGCAGTTATATTTGATCCTGGTTACTGCTTTGAGTTTTAACTAATATTTATTTATTTATTTATTTATTTTTGATTTTCATTTACTTTGAAGCGAACATATATTTGGTTGGGTTTCTGGATGTAAATAAATAATAAATAAAACATAATTTGTGTTATAGGATATTCATGATAGATTTGCAAAACAAAACAAACTTATCCTACTTATAAATTTCCAAATGTTTTCTCCAAAATACATTTTAATATAACCTACTAAACTAAAACGACTACCTATTTATATTCATACATTATCATGAATTCATAATGTGGTGAATGAATTCAGGCAATGGTATAATTAATTCTTAAAAAATATGAAGCAATAGATCTTAAAGGTCAGCACCAGTGACAGGCATGTTTTCCCAGCATAATGATTTCTGATTTTTTTTTATTAAACCCCTGCCGATTACATATTTCTGAAAATGCCAAGCAAATGTGCCTTTCAGCCAATCCAAACAATAAATAAAAGTTTCAACTTTGCATCTTGGAAACGTATTATCCATCAGAATTATTGGGCTATCTCCCCCCCACTAGGTATACATGAAAAAACAGCAATGTTGTCACAATTAATTAATTTTTTGGATTATACCCCACCTTTTCCTCAAAGCTCAAGGTGATTCCTCCATGCTTATTAAATAAAATTTAATAATAATTTACAATTAGTAACAGTTAAATAAATATTGGAATAGCCATTGATAATGCCATGTAGACATATTTGTTACCAAACTGAAAAGTCAAGAAAGGAGCATTTCCTGTAGCTTGACTTGGAAAGGCAAATCCATCCAGCTTTAAGCACAATATCAATTGTTAAATTTAAATTTAACGATAAAGAATTTAACACATAAATAGTCTGTTGCAGAAGCGACTTCCTGTGAAGGTTCCTAGATTGGAACTGAAAAGCAAAAGCAGAAGCAGTATGCTCCGTCCCATGTTTGGGATAGACCAGGTTGCCCTGATAGACCGGTCTCACTGGAAAAAACACACAACATCAGTTCCATCTCTAAGTTTAGTTTTTGTGTTTCCTTTATAGCTCATACAATGAATTCTATGCTGAGGAAGCCTGTCAAACATCAGATGTTAGTCAATGATCAACAAGGACAGTGGGACTCAGGAACTTTATGTCCTTATGTCTTCTGTGAAAAGCTAAAGATTGTACAAATCTGTGGTTATGTGTGCATGTATTCTAATAAAACAGTTGCAGCACAAAATGTGGACTTCAAAATTAAATTTGAGATTATGAATGAAATAGTTGATATTTGCATAAACATGCATCTTCTTCTCCTAACCTTAACTAAGATCCAGAATGATAAATCTAACTCACAGGTTATGAGGAAAAAATGTGAAGGAAAGTTTCCATGAGTCTTCAGCCAAGGGTTGTGGTACCTGCCAAGCTGCTTGATGCTTTTCATGTTTACATTTTGTAAAAAAAAATTAATTAAAAGCTAGGGAAGCTGAATATGCTATACTAAAAAGTGAAGCTTTGTGGCCCAAGGAGTCTTCACTTTCAAGAATTGTGGTTAACCCCAAATAGGACTTGTAAACTTTTCAGAATACTTTTGAAGAAAAAAGAAAATGTGTACTGGTAATTTGGAACTGTGAAAACCTGCCCAAAAAAAGACCAACACAACCCCAAACTTTATCTACTAGCTGCCTTATTGTAGAGATAGTGGAATGTCATCCACTTCTGATATCCATGAAGTTTTTTTTTCTTCCTTTGTTTGAAATGGTTAAGAAGAAGCAGGGGAGGAATTCAAACTGAAACAGGAGGTAAAAGGATTATATATTTCCAACAGTAATGCACCAGATTGGGATCCATATAGAGGAGGAGGAGGAGGAGGAGGAGGAGGAGGAGGAGGAGGAGGAGGAGGAGAAGTAGTTCCATGCTACATGCATAATTTAAAGCATAGTTTGATATTTTCTCCTGAATTTGAAAATATTTTTTTCAGTTTCATGGTTATGTTTCTGTATATTCAATATATTTCAGCCTGGAATATATTTTACTTATTGCTTTATAGTCCAATACGAAACCAAAATATTTGATATATATATTTATATATTATATATATTTATATATTAAAATGCATGCTTAAAAAATAACCACCACTATCCCAAATGAATCAAAACTGCGAGACAGTCACAATCAGTTTCTGTAGACCAATTGCTACAGGTAAGAATTTCTCCATCATCCTTGATAGATCTAAAAATTGATCACTTAAAAGAAAAACAGTGATCACATTCTGAGGGAAATTGAAGTACCTAATAACTGGATTATCAGTTCAAGTCACCAGTGTGAATATAGTGGGCATCTTAATATGATATGAAAGACAGATTCAAACTCTTCGTACAAGCATGATTTTGTTTTACAAGAGATGTTTTTTTTTTTGGTAGTCATTATCCTGATGAGTAATGCACCCATTTGGACAGAGGAAAAAGACTCCTGTGCATTGGAGTGTGCCAATGTCAATCCTAAAATCATGTTATACATTTCATCATATACTTTCAGGTATTCTTGGATATGTTTCTAGACATGCATTGCCAGCATTGCCTTTCTCTTTCAGCTCTTGCCTATTGTGGACATTGGGTGCTATCATGAAATTGTCAAGAATACTAGCAATGATGCCTTCTAGCTTCAGCAATAGCTACAAGTGCTGCTCTCAACCCTTCTGTGAGCCTGCAATGTCAGAAATGCCAGATCAATTTTGAAGATCAATTTCATAGTTAATTTGTTTTTAAAATAACCAACTAGTAGGTTGGTGGGTGGAATATGGGCCTGGTATGATGTACACAGGAGTTTGCTTTTGCTTCTCCTTCTCTGACACATCAACGTAAGAAATAGCCAGGTTATTTTTAAACATTGGTTAAATGACCTTCCAGAAAGCCAGTAGCCTTGTTTTCAGAATTAGCCCAAAAGACATGTCACCAGCATGGAATACTTCCTTGCCAGCCACTAGTAACTTAGACAAAATAAACAATAGCTAATAAAGACCTGATTACATTTGCCCAGGTCCTACTCCACCTACATGAAATATGGTGATTGATAGCATTAGTCTTCCACTGTCGGCTGCTGACCTCAGTGGTCAGAGAAATGGGCCAAGAAACTGCTCACTGTCCTTAAATGGATCTATACTAAAGCTTTAAGGATAGGACTATTCACAAACCTCATTAGTGGGGAAGAAGAAAGATCAGTATAGGGGCAGTGCAAATTTTGATGTCATGCTTTCCCAACCAATCAAGAAGTGGAAAATGCACATCAAGAGAGCCATGAGAAGACCCTCCAAATCACAACTATGATGGGACATTAGGAGATATGAAACTCTTAACAGCCACCCATACATGGGAAAGAAGTAAGCATTTCCACAGTTGGGCAACCTTACAACCATTCATATTTATTAGACTCTACTGTCCTTTTGCTGAATTTCCTATTATAAAGAACCAGTTTATTGTTTGTCTCAGCAACAGACCATGATATATATTTAATACAGAATTATAAGCAAAATTCTGGACAGAAGATGAAATATGAGAGATAAGATTCATTAAAGAAACACTTTACATGGCCCTCTATATTAAGACAATCTGTGACTTCAAAAAACGAAATAGTGAGCTATAGAAGGCATTGTCCAGAAAAGCATTAGCATGGGAAGAGAAGGAACTCAAATTGTATATCAGCATTTCCAAATATTTCTGGCTTTGTGGACCAGCAAGGGTGGTGGAGAGGAGATGGTTCAATGTGAGAGGCTGGCAACCACACACATGTGCAGCTCCATTTGCACAATCAGTGGGCACATCTACCCACTGCTCATGCAAATGGAGTGCATATAACTCACCTGCTGTTTGCACAAAGGGAGCACGCATGCATGCACTCATCCACTCTCATACAAGTGGAGATATGCATGCAAGCTCACCCATCACTTCCATGGCCTGGTTACTAACAGCTTACGATCCAACAATGGTCCATTGGCTGGGGATTGGGGACCCTGTTCTGGATGAATCCAATAGAAAAGAAAATAGGTAGCTTCAGGACTGAACTGTGGAATATTTGGTGATATCTGATCTTGATAGTTTGCTAGCACATGTTTCATTACCCAACTAGATAACATCATCAGTGCATTGATGAAATTACCTAATCAAGTAATAAAATATCTGGAAACAAACCACCAAGCTCGGGCATCACCAAAATCGCCATATAGTTGATGAATATTCTATTATTACTACACTGATTATTCTAGGAAACTTTCCAGAACATTTTATAATGTGCAGAGTTTCCATGAAATGAAAATCAACACTAAAAGGCTTGCTTAATAATTGACAATTAAAAAAGCAGGATTTCTTAAATCCCCACCACCATGATTTATTAGACATTTTCCATGTCTTCACTATATGGACTACAATAGGCTTCCCCCATCTGGCAACACAGAATTGTATTGGACTGCAGTTCTCAGGATTTCTTATTACTGGATATACACCAGAGTAGGAAAAGCATGCCCTAATAAAATGTGAAGCATTTATTTATGAGTTTTTATACTGCTTCAGTCATATCCAACTCTAACTGGTTTGCATGTCAAAAATATGCATAATAAAATGAAATATATAAGAAAAACGGTACACAAATATATCCGGTTACAATATTCATGGTCACATAGCTTTCTTAAAATGATGGTTTTTGTCCCAAAAGCCCTTTTGGATTAAATCAGATTTTTAATATGTTTTGGAAGATCACACAATAAGTTTCTGCTTTTTCTTGAGTTGCCCGTTAAGTATACAGGTAATTGTGTCCTGCACCAACTGACATTTCCAGGCAATCTTCAAGGGAAGCCCCACATAAAGTGATTTACAGTAATCTAATCAAGAGGTGACTAGGGATGGTTGCTAACTGAATATTAACATTAGCATGTTGGTGAGTCTGATATATATATTTATTATTTATTTATTTATTTACTAAATAACTCGAAATAGCTATCTCAGAAATCCCTTATTTCTTTGTCAGCAATTTTAAAAAACATATATATATATTTGTGCTTGCAGATGGCTCTGGGTTGAGCTGAAACAGGCAAAAGGAAAGAATGATTTCTTCCTCCCATATTTGGGTTTACAGGGTGCTATCTAAAAAAGAAACACTATATACATACATACATATACATATATATACATATACATACATACATACATACATACATACATACATACATACATACATACATACATACATACATACATACATACATACATACATACATACATATATATATATATATATATATATATATATATATATATATATATATATATATATATATATGTAGGTCTTTGGTTCTTCGGGTTTTCTCCCACGTAGAATTTGAAGTGTCTTGGCGACGTTTCGACGAAGTCTCATTCGTCATCTTCAGGCTGGTGCTTTCGGCTTCTGCTTCTAGGAGCAATGTGACATTTTAGCTGTTTCTTCCTTTTAACTGCCAGTGGGGGTTTGAACTGATTGGCTGGGAGCTCAGCTGTGTTCTGATTGGGTGGAGGTGTGTTGTGATTGGTTAGGGGCTTGGCTGTGCTCTGATTGGATGGGGGGTTGGCTGTGCTCTGATTGGCTGGGGGAGTGTTCTGTTTGGGTGGGGGTTTTGTTGTGCTCAGGTTAGTCAGTGTTACAAGGGGATTAGAGATGGTGGACTGTATAGCTGTTTGGCTTTGCGTTCGTGGTTGTGCCTCATCTTCATGGTGGGTGTCAGTTTGCTTCGTGTATGGATTGGAGGGGTTTAAGGTGGCTAATGATGCAGCTGTGGTCTGGCTTCTGGTTTGTGGTCGTGCCTCCTCATCAGTGTGGGTTTGGGTTTGCTTTTTGCCTGGATGTGTGGTGGTGACATCCTGTGTGGTTTTTGTGAGTGTAGGTCTGGTGTCATTCCCCATGCTATGGACTCGTCTGTCAATAAGGGCGGGTTTCCAAATGGCTGGTAGGCGGGAGGTATCATCTCGTTTGTTCATGCTGTGTGGGCGTTTTTCTATCTCGATGGCTTCTCTGATTATTCTGTTACTAAAGTGTTCAGTTTTGGCGATAGTTCTGGTCTTTTTGAAATCAATTTCATGTCCTGTGGCTTTGAGGTGTTGGACCAGGGAAGAAGTTGGTTCCTCTTTTTTGACTGAGTTTTTGTGTTCTTCAATGCGTGCACTTATTCTTCTATTGGTTTGTCCAATGTATGTGGTGGAGCAGGCAGTACATGGGATTTCATATACTCCTTGATTTTCTAATTCAATTTTGTCTTTAGGGTTTCTTAGGATGGTGGATATTTTTCTGTTTGTGCAGAATGCTGTTTTGATATTATGTTTGTGAAGGATCTTGCTGATCCTGTCTGTGGTGCCTTTTATGTATGGGAGGAGGGCTTTGCCGTTTTCTTGTTCTCTGTCTTGGATTTTAGTGGGAGTTTCTTTTTGGATTAAGTTGGAAATCTTATTTCTTTGGAATCCGTTGGATGTAAGTACATTAGTGAGAGTGTGTAGTTCGGTTTTTAGGTGTTGTTCGTCAGCTAGGCATTTGGTTCTGGAGATGAGTGTCTTGGCTACGGAGTTGATCTGTGCTGGGTGGTGGTGTGAGAGTGCGTGCAGATAGCGGTTTGTGTGTGTTTTCTTCTGGTAGATGGTGTGTCCTAGGGAGCCATTGGATTTCTTGTAGACTAAGACATCCAGGAAGGGAAGTTGGTTATTAGCTTCTGTTTCCATGGTGAACTGTATTTTGGGGTGTAGGCTATTGAGGTGTGTGAGGAAGTTGTCCAGTTTTTCTTTCCCATGTGGCCAGATTACGAAGGTGTCATCTACGTATCTGAGCCAGAGTTTGGGTTTGTGATCAGATTTTTCTAGGGCTTGGGTTTCAAAGTGTTCCATGTAGAGGTTTGCAATGACAGGTGAGAGGGGTGATCCCATGGGTGCTCCTTCTATTTGTTTGTATTTTTGTCCGTTATAGATGAAGTATGTGTTGGATAGACAGTGGTTGGTCAGATCTAGGATCTAGGAAGAAACAGCTAAAATCTCACATTGCTCCTAGAAGCAGAAGCTGAAAGCACCAGCCTGAAGATGACGAATGAGACTTTGTTGAAATATATGCAGTGCCATTTTTATGAAGGAAATAGAAGTGTCCATTCACAATAGCAATAATTCACAATAATAGCATCTCTCTAGCTTTACTATCATGTTATAACATTTGTTATTGGAATAAAACACATTGATTCCAGTTGACTGTTAAATTGAAGGAAATTTACTCAGCTATTCTTCAACAATTTAAACCTAGGTTTGTTTTTGTCAGAGAATTGGTACATTATATTAGCAGCAAAATATTGTGAGTGATACTGCTTTCTCAAATTTGTGATTTAATTACAGTTTATTAATTATAAATTAGAATTGGTTAAGTATTAAGAAGTAATGTTTTGTTACCTTAAGTTGGCCTGCCAACTCTATGGATAACTTCTAGTTTTATACCAGATATTTTTTCTGTGACTCCTGGAGTCTCTTTAAATATTAATTTTGCAGTATATTTTTCTTGTGGGAGAAATATAATTATTAAATACACATTGAGTTCATCATATTTAATACAGGTGTACAGTTTGGCCTTGATCTAATTGGAACAATCAGTTCAGCTTGGATTATCAATTCATCAAATTAATTTTAATCAAATTATCCAAGTAGATCAAATTGATTTGAAGTTATTTAAAGTATAAAAATACATATACACAGGCATGAAAAGTCCAATTCAATTTAATGGTAATAAAATTAGCAATATGATTGGAAACTTTGATTTGTTGCTCTATCAAACTAATTTGAAGTCTGGATGTGTATTTATGCATCCCTGCTATTTGGAGTCCTTCCTCCTCAATTTTCTTTAACTATTTTCATCTGTTTTTTGACATGTGGGCCAGCTCACCACTCAAAAGTTAAATATCAGTCTTCAATAGACAATGGCTTGTATGATATATTCTGGTATATTCTGGTTACTAACTGAAAGCATGTTGACATATAGAGTATGTTATCAAGGGTTTTTTGTATTTTCCCCCCAGATATCTCTGTGTCACCTGTTGATGTCAAGAAGCTACCAACCAAGTTGTATGGACCAATCCAGGGCCAGGTTGATATTTGGATGGAAATTGATGAAATCTTAATTGAATTTCTCAGGCATTGTCTTCCTATTGGACAACCATTTAAATATGAGCCAGCAGTGTGTTGCAGCTGCCAAGAATCAAGATCACGTGAAGTATTAATACCACTTTATAATGCCTTGGTAAGGCCACCTTGGAATATTGCATCCAGTTTTGGTCGCCACAATGGAAAAAAGATGTTGAGACTCTAGAAAGAGTGCAGACAAGAGCAACAAAGATGATCAGGGACTGGAGGCTAAAACATATAAGGAACGGTGGCTGGAATTGGGTATGTTTAATGAAAAGAAGGACTGGGGTGACATAATAGCAGTGTTCCAATATCTCAGGGGCTGCCACAAAGAAGAGGGAGTCAAGCTATTCTCCAAAGTACTTGAAGGCAGGACAAGAAGCAACGGGTGGAAACTGATGAAAGAGTGAAGTAACCTAGAACTAAGGAGAAATTTCCTGACAGAACAATTAATCATTGGAACAACTTGCCTCCAGAAGTTGTGAATGCTCCAACACTGGAAGTTTTAAAGAAGATATTGGACAACGATTTGTCTGAAATGGTATAGGGTTTCCTGCCTAAGCATGGGATTGGAGTAGAAGACCTCCAAGGTCCCTTCAAACTCTGTTATTCTATTCTATTGATTAGGTGATATCCATTTACATTTCTCTCTGTGGGAGAATAAATCAGTGGGAATAAAAATTCCTTTTCTTGAACTACAATAACTCCCATAGGGAGTTAGAATTTGAGCTTTCCAAATCAGCTTTTCTCCATGGTTGATTCCTGTGATGATTCCAATTTAAGGCAAGATATGAATTACCAAAAAGGTGTCATGACATTACAATGTAGACTTTGAAATGGAGTTTAAATACAGTATAAATAGAATATAAATACAATGGAGATTCAATCAGGGCCTATCTATTGACAGAGTTCTACTTGAATACTTTTCTTCAATTATGCTGGATAAACAAGACTAAATCAATCATGAAAGGTATCAACATTCTTTCTTTCACAGAAAAGTATCAGGCATCTTCCCTCAATTGTGATGAATATCTTTGCTCTTTCATAAATCAGATATGAGTTTTTTGGGTATGAAAAATGGTTGCACTACTGTTGGAAGATAGAGGGAGTAAAAGTTCTTTCCAAAGAGAGGTCAACACACAGACTTATTCATTTACGGACAATACTTAACCTTTCCCCAAGAATGATGTGATGTAATGTAATGGTTTGTAACGAATTATACTGTATTCATATTGCAACCAGTGAATTGGAAACTATCAATATAGAATAATATTAGTAAACCCTTTTTATATGCTTTCCTTATGATAAACAATGAACTAAATTTTGTTGAAATTGAACAATAACAGCTAGTTTGATCTAGTAGTTAAGGTGCCAGACTAGAAACCAGGAGAATGTGAGTTCTAGTCCTGCTTAGTTATGAAAGCTACTAGGATGATTTTGGGCCAGTCAGTCTTTCTCAGACCAACCTACTTCACAGGATTGTTATTGTTGTGGGGAAAATTGGAGGAAGGAGGAGCATTGAAACGTCGCCAAGACACTTCAAATTCTACGTGGGAGAAAACCCTAAACCAAAGACCAAAGCAAACCCAAACCCACACTGATGAGGAGGCACGACCACAAACCAGAAGCCAGACCACAGCTGCATCATTAGCCACCTTAAACCCCTCCAATCCATACACGAAACAAACTGACACCCACCATGAAGATGAGGCACGACCACGAACGCGAAGCCAAACAGCTATGCAGTTCACCATTTCTAATCCCCTTGTAAATCAGACTAACCTGAGCACAACAAAGCCCCCACCCAATCAGAACACTCCCCCAGCCAATCAGAGCACAGCCAAGCCCCTAAGCAATCAGAACACACCTCCACCCAATCAGAACACAGCCGAGCTCCCAGCCAATCAGTTCAAACCCCCACTGGCCGTTAAAAGGAAGAAACAGCTAAAATCTCACATTGCTCCTAGAAGCAGAAGCCGAAAGCACCAGCCTGAAGATGACGAATGAGACTTCATCGAAACGTCGCCAAGACACTTCAAATTCTACGTGGGAGAAAACCCGATATATATAATATTAAAAACATATATATATATTTGTGCTTGCAGATGGCTCTGGGTTGAGCTGAAACAAGCAAAGGAAAGAATGATTTCTTCCTCCCATATTTGGGTTTACAGGGTGCAATCTAAAAAATAACCACTTGACACACATATTCACTCCCTGACTGTTAACAAAGCGGGAGAGAGCCTGTGGCTTGAGGCTAAAGCTTCTGCCTAGCATGCAGACTGCCCAGGTTCGAATCCCGGAAAGGGTGAGTTCTGACTGAAGAGAGTTAAATAACTTGAAATAGCTATCTCAGAAATCCCTTATTTCTTTGTTAACAATTTTAAAAACATATATATATTTGTGCTTGCAGATGGCTCTGGGTTGAGCTGAAACAAGCAAAGGAAAGAATGATTTCTTCCTCCCATATTTGGGTTTACAGGGTGCAATCTAAAAAATAACCACTTGACACACATATTCACTCCCTGACTGTTAACAAAGCGGGAGAGAGCCTGTGGCTTGAGGCTAAAGCTTCTGCCTAGCATGCAGACTGCCCAGGTTCGAATCCCGGAAAGGGTGAGTTCTGACTGAAGAGAGTTAAATAACTCGAAATAGCTATCTCAGAAATCCCTTATTTCTTTGTTAACAATTTTAAAAACATATGTGTGTGTGTGTGTGTTTGTGTGTGTGTGTGTGTGTGTATGTTTTCTGAGGTTTTCGCGGGTGTTTGTATGTAGGTCTTTGGTTCTTCGGGTTTTCCCCCACGTAGAATTTGAAGTGTCTTGGCGACGTTTCGACGAAGTCCCATTCGTCATCAAGAATATAATCAACACGCAGCTCAATCAAGTAGGACCTATGACGAGATCCAGGAGCTGTGTGCATAGACTGACTAGCACTATAAAGAGACTCCCATTGACCGGTTTTAAGCCCTGATGATGTCAGCAGTTGGCCGACAAACGCTTGGGACTAGATTAAACGTTTTTAGTTTTAAATCTTTTCTGGTGTTCCTGTTTGTTTGCTTTTATTATATAAATATATTCTCCCACATAGAATTTGAAGTGTCTTGGCGACATTTCGACGAAGTCCCATTCGTCATCTTCAGGCTGGTGCTTTTGGCTTCGTGCTTCTAGGAGCAATGTGTGATTGTAGCTGTTTCTTCCTTTTAACTGCCAGTGGGGGTTTGAACTGATTGGGTGGGAGCTCGGCTGTGTTCTGATTGGGTGGAGGTGTGTTCTGATTGGTTAGGGGCTTGGCTGTGCTGTGATTGGATGGGGGGTTGGCTGTGCTCTGATTGGCTGGGGGAGTGTTCTGTTTGGGTGGGGGCTTTGTTGTGCACAGGTTAGTCTGAGTTGCAGGGGGATTAGAGATGGTGAGTTGCATAGCTGTTTGGCTTCGCGTTCGTGGTCGTGCCTCATCTTCATGGAGGGTGTCAGTTTGCTTCATGTGTGGATTGGAGGGGTTTAAGGTGGTTAATGATGCAGCTGTGGTCTGGCTTCTGGTTTGTGGTCGTAACCTATGTCTAAAGTGGGCTAAAATATCTGAATGAACTGGGATCCATTTATTTATTTATTTATTTATAATATTGCAGGTGCTGGCATTCACTGAAAAGATACTTCCACATTGCCCGTTTTTGAATTAGTGGGAGTAAACTAAATCCCTTCTCCCCACAAAAGAATGAAGAGAAAATAAAATAAAATAATGCATATCGCATGTCTGCTTTTTTCCTGACAATAGAAGGAAGAGGCAGAATTTCACACTGTCAATTTCACTACACTACAACATTTCTCTTACAGGAACTGCTAGAATGACCGGAGTTCAGAATACAAAAGAAGTAAGTCAAGAATTTCCTCCATCCAAAAGCAAAACTGACAATTCTGAGACAGGTAATTTGTAGGTGAATATGTGTGGTTTTCGTTATATCACAGCTGAACAGGAAATACATTAGTTCAGCTGCCAAAGTCCACTGATATCCTGGGATCCCAGTGTTGTGCATCTAATTTTGAACCCACAGATCTTCATCTGGAAATGTTCCCTGAAGTTGTGTGCAAAGGGAAGTGGTATTTTTTGAAAAATATTACTTTCTTCCCACAATACAATGGATCCAACTGTTAGGGATTTAATAGTGGAAAGTGTAAGGCAATGACTCTCTTTGGCAAAGGCAACATTAACTAATTAAGGAGCTCCAAAAGAACATTGCAGAACTAATTAGCATATGAACTAATAATTAGTATGAACAGCAAGGCAGAATCACGTGGAGCAAATGATGAAATTACACAGAGCTGTAAGCCCTAGATTTTGCCCATCATAGGATAAAGTGAGGGAGTTAAACAATTTTGGATTAGGATCTACCCTGATCTCAACAGTCATTTTTGATATGAGAGCAGACTTTTCGATTCCAATGATCCACTGCTTTTATTTCTTTTCCTTCTAGCCACGTGCCAAGCCATAGCCTTTAAGGTAATATAATTGCAGCGTCCATTGAACTTGATCAAAACATATTGGAATCCAGGTTTCACTGAGTTTGAAATGAACATACAGTACTAACTAATTTCTTTGCTTGTAAGCATGGGGCTACAATAGAATTTCACTAGACAAATGGGTCATGTTACGTGCTGCTCTTAGTATAGAAGAGCACATACTGTATAAAGCTGGTAACTAAGGTAAGAACAACATAACAGTGTTGTTTGTTTTCAAAGGCAAAGCAAGAAATCACACGTATGAGCTGCAAGCAGTCAATATTTTTACCTGTTGACTTTGCTGCTAAATCAAAAACCAATAGCAAAAAAAATCCCAGGGGTATAGACTATGGAACAAGGAGATATTTCTTCTGTTAAATCAGCAAGCTTATTAATAAGAAAGCATTGTCTCTTGTAATCTCAGGAGCCTTATCGAGAATGAATGAACACATTTTCTAGGAATAATATGGAAAAGGTTTGTCATCAGCTTCTAAGAATTTTTCTCCAACTTCCTTGCCTACAATCCTAGCATTTCCTGAAAGAATTGCATGTAAATGTTAACCCAGTCTCAACTTCCTTAGCATCCATGATAAGCAAAGGCCAATTACACATTGCTACAGTGGAGACTAATATTCTCTAAACTATATTTAATTAGCCCTTTATAACTGAACTCTGTAACTATCTCATAAAAAAAGAAAGTGTTTATTATCAAGATATGAAAATAAAACAGAAATTGAATTCAGCATAAAGTATTGGTGCGAACTCTCAAAATAGTCTTTGACATTTTGACTGTAATGTGTTCTAATTATATCTGTCCTGTTCTCTTCATATATTTGAATAACATATTTGGAAAGAATGGATTCAGAAATAACATTCATTTCTGAATTATCACCACTACAGGATAGATCAGACTAAGAAACCAATGCCATGTACTATAGATTAGGATTACTTTTATTATAAGAGCGATAGTAACAGAATTTTGTCTGTTACTAGAGGGTATAAAGTCTGAGTGTGCTTCTCTCCTCCTCTTTATTCTTATGTGAGCCAGGGAAAAACTTGTTTCCAACATTTTCTCAAGTTATTTTCTTGGCTCAAGTGCAAGCTTTTAAAAAGCTGCTTACGTAACCATCGCCTTAGTAGCAGCTCCTATCCTTCAAAGTTCTAAGCCCTCCACGTGACAATTGCTTACAAAACTGTGTGTATTAGCTTAGCTGTAAAAAAATGCATATATTAGAGATCGCTTGTTTACAACAAGTATTCATTAAGGAAAACTGAGACCAGAACTATCAAGTCCAAATCTATGAATATAGGTACGCATATTATTTAGCAGATGTTTTAAATAATATACATACATAAAATGAATAGTATAGAATAATACTTTAAGAGGAATGCAATGCTATATGACCTGGACTTTGAATGATTTGATCTGCACATAAACAGATGTGAATAGAAAGGTGGAAAAATAATATAATTCATGATGAAAGATTGCATGTATACATTATGTGATACAAGGGCTAATTCTTGTAAGGACTGGAGTCAAAACTGTTAGATCTAGTGATGCAATGTGTAATTCTGCTCATTGAAATGGGTCTAGAACAGACATGTCAAACTTGTGATGTCACCTGACATCGCGCGACATATCGGAATTTTCCCCCCATTGCTGGCAATGGGATGGGCGTGGTTTCCTCGTGACAAGTCTGGCCCACAGGCCGGCAGTTTGACACCCCTGGTCTAGAACAAGGGCGTCAAACTCACCACATCACGTGACATGTCACAACATATTGATGGAGCTGGGGTAGGAGCAGCCTCTGCATGATGCAACTGGCCCACTGGCTGGCAGTTTGACACCCCTGCTCTAGAACATTCAGAAAAAGCAGTTTGATATTCAAATCATTGTCAAGAAGATAGTTGGCAGAACAAACCTGGAGATATTTGTCAAAATGTCCCTTTCTTTTAAACAAAGATTTGAGAAAACCATTAATAGATTGGCCTAATTTAATTAGTGTGATTCTACAGGTTAATGAAGCAGAGGAAACAAAAGAAGTAATTCAAACTGTGATAAACTAGGCAAGTTTCTTTCCATAACTACTTTTTTTAGACATTGTTATAACTAAGCAGCGATTTCACAAGCATGAAAGTTGGGGCTCAAAAAGTTAATAAATATAACTATAAATTTGTAGACCTTCATTTGACTGTTGTGCCATCAAGTCAACATCAGTTCTTAGCAGCCACATAGAGTTTGTCTTTGATAATTGCCACTGTGAATGAGTCTATAAACCTTTCTGCTGGTTGTCTTGCTCATTTCCTTCCACCTTTCCCATTATATAAATAACTATTTCTCCCAGAGAGCTAATTATTTATATCACTTGCCCTAAACTGGGACAATCTGAGCCTGGTCATTTGTGCCTTGGGTGAGAATTATAGATTGATTGGATGAATGATCCATTTGTTTGTTTTATTATTGGGTGTCTACAGTATTGGCTGAACAATTCTGATCTTTGTAGATATAGATCACAGGTGTCAAACTTGCCACGTCATGTGATAGGTCATGACATATCACAACTTTTTTGCATTGCCAGAGCTGGGGTGGGCGTGGCCTCCATATGACGCAATGGGCCCATGGGCCGGCAGTTTGACACCCCTGATATAGATACATATTGACATTTGAACATCTTTTCTAAGGGCTTCATGGGTGCTCTACCAAGAGTTGGTCTGTAGCCTATTTGTGGACTTATATAAACTGTTAAATCATTTTGATATGAAGAAGACTTACTTCTAAAGAAATGGATATGAAGATTGCAGCACAATATAATGAAATGTGCTAAGATAATTTGGCCTTAATTATTAAAAGGATACTTGTTATAGCACTTGGAAAGTACTTGGTATGGTACTTGGAAAGTAACTTAAGGTTACTTTCATAGTCTTAGTGAACTTAGATTGATTTGCCACATATCTGGTCTGAAAAACAAGATTTACTATTTGAGAAAAAAAGTTGGAATTTCCACTTAGAATAAGTCACTTTATATTACCAAGATAAAATTCAGTGCATTTGCTCAAAATATTGCTAATTTTACTTTTTTCATACTACTTTATGCATTTAATGTCCAATCTGATGCTCAGTCACTGGGAAATCTTGATGGTCATGCTATGTAACTTGACATAAAAATATTTTAGAAGTATCTGAGGAAGGAAGGAAGGAAGGAAGGAAGGAAGGAAGGAAGGAAGGAAGGAAGGAAGGAAGGAAGGAAGGAAGGAAGGAAGGAAGATGTCTTATGTTATATTTAAAGAACAAGTTCTTCCTCTCTCTCTCCTATAGAGAGGAGAAATGACGTAGTATGCTCATTCCAGGTAGTCTTAAGGTTTGTTCACAAGTTACAATTACGGTTATTCTATAGCTATTATACCTCATCATGATTCTAGAGGTGTGAATGACAAAGCTGTGACCCAATCTTTTCTTTTTCTGGTTTGACAGACTTCAAGATTATCTAGTTTTCTTTTTCAACCAAATGTCAGAGTCATGAAAAGTAATAACTTTTGGTGAGCTGTGATTTCAGCTCACCAAAAATACTCCAAAGCATACTATTTTATTCATTCCTCCCCACTCCCTGTCATTAAATCATTTTGCTGTTGTTTGAGAAGGAGGGTGAGGATTAATGAATTAATATGAATTATTTAGTATCAACACACTTGGAAACTGACAGACACATACTGACAAATTGCAGTTTTAATTTCCGATGCATCTGTGTGATGTACCTACTTTTTTATTATTGCTGAATGCTAAGAGTATTCATAGTGAATCTTAAACTGGTTTAGATGAGTTTATGATTTTTGGAGTTCAATGAATGGCAACAAAAATATTAACTCAGTAGTATCACATTTCAATGCACCACAACTGGAATTTCTGAGGGTGTACAGTCTTGAAAATGTTAATTTTTCTGATCAACTATTTGACAGGAAAGGATGAGAGAAGCTAAATTGGGGGAGAAGAGAGAATTTACCATTTCAAAAGTGCTTCACAGTGCTTGCCAAGGATCTCATTGATCTGTTTTATTTAATACTATATACCAGACGTCCTCAAACTCTGGACTGCAGCCCACTACCAGGCCATGCCCTCTTGGCTGCCACTGTGTGAGTAGCTGGGTAGTGCACTCACATGTGCATGTGTTCACCTTCCTCCTGCCACCATTGCTGCGAATGTTGTGCAGGTGGTGGCAGCACCGCTAGTATCGTGTGGGCGTTGGCGTTGCCACGAACCTTGCATGAGGTATAGTAGCACCGCCAGCAGCGATGGTCCACAGTACGATCCTCGCACAGAGGTGGCAGTGCAAGCCTCGCACTGGGGTGGCATTACTGCGGGCTGTGGTGCAATCCTCGCACAGTGGCGGTGGCATGAACCTCACACCAGAGTGGTGACATGAACCTCCTGCCAGAGCGGCATTGTTGCAGGCTGTGGTGCGAGCCTCGCACTGATGGTAGCATTGCTGCAAGCCTGGCAGTGTCAGTGCCACAAGCCTCATACAGCTGCCACCATCACTGAGAGCCTCACATGCATGCTTGCAGCCCCGTTTGCATGGTGCGCATGCTCACAGCCTGTTTGTATGTGCGTGTGCACATGTGGCCACATTCATGTTTGTGCATGCATGCGAAAATCACCTGCCCCTCCCTCTCCAACCAAGCTGCCAATCCAAAAAGGTTGGTGATCCCTGCTATATACCTAATGTATATTTTAATGCAATATACATTCAAAGGAGGCCATTGAACGAAGAAAATAAGTACAGGTGGGTCCTCAGCTTATGACCACAACTGAGTCCAACCTTTTTGTTGCTAAGCAAGACAGTTGTTAAGTGAGTGTTGCCCCATTTTATGACTTTTCTTGCCACAGTTGTTAAGTGAATCACTGCAGTTATTAAGTTAATAACACAGTTGTTAAGTGAATCTGGCCTCCCCATTGTCTTTGCTTGCAAAGTTTGCAAAAGGTGGGTCACATGACCTGGGACACTGCAACCATCATAAATACACACCAGTTGCTGAAGCATCCAAATTTTGATCACATGACCAGGGGGATGCTGCAAGTGTGAAAATCAGTCATATGTTACTTTTTCAATGCCTTTGTAGCTTTGAACAGACATTAAATGAATGTTGTAAGTCAAGGACAACCTATACTACCTTTGTTAACAATTTTAAAAACATATATATATTTGTGCTTGCAGATGGCTCTGGGTTGAGCTGAAACAAGCAAAGGAAAGAATGATTTCTTCCTCCCATATTTGGGTTTACAGGGTGCAATCTAAAAAATAACCACTTGACACACATATTCACTCCCTGAATATTAACAAAGCGGGAGAGAGCCTTTGGCTTGAGACTAAAGCTTCTGCCTAGCATGCAGACTGCCCAGGTTCGAATCCCGGAAAGGATGAGTTCTGACTGAAGAGAGTTAAATAACTCGAAATAGCTATCTCAGAAATCCCTTATTTCTTTGTTAACAATTTTAAAAACATATATATATTTGTGCTTGCAGATGGCTCTGGGTTGAGCTGAAACAAGCAAAGGAAAGAATGATTTCTTCCTCCCATATTTGGGTTTACAGGGTGCAATCTAAAAAATAACCACTTCACACACACACACACACACACACACACACACACATACATATATATATATGTTTTCTCCCACGTAGAATTTGATGTCTCATTCGTCATCTTCAGGCTGGTGCTTTCGGCTTCGTGCTTCTAGGAGCAATGTGTGGTCGTAGCTGTTTCTTCCTTTTAACTGCCAGTGGGGGTTTGAACTGATTGGCTGGGAGCTTGGCTATGTTCTGATTGGGTGGAGGTGTGTTCTGATTGGTTAGGGGCTTGGCTGTGCTCTGATTGGCTGGGGGGTTGGCTGTGTTCTGATATATACACAAAGCTTATAATTTGGGATAGGTACATTGGTCTTTGAGCCCATGTATGCTTCTTTTCTCACATGTAAGGTCAACGTATCTTGAAACAACGTGGGGTTCTTTGAGGTTGTATAGGCCCAAGTTCTAGCACAACTCGCCACAGCCAACTCACTGTGGCCAACATGCCATGGCCAATTCACCATGGCCAACATGCCATAGCATCTTACCGTGGCCAACCCAGACATCTCAATGCAGTGATCTTTCTGCAGCCAATTCACTGCAGGACAATTCACCACGGCCAACTCATTGCAGAACAACTTACTGGGGAACAATTCCATGAAGGTTAACTCAGTGCAATAGATGCTATTAGCTACTGTTTATTTGATATTGACAAAAATGGAAATAATGTAGACCTTGGAAATCTTCTAGTCCAGCCCCCTGCTCAAGCAGGAGTCCCTATCATCTCAGTGTCTAGTCACTTCTTAAAAACCTCAAGTGATGAAGCATCCACAATGTCTGAAGACAAGCTATTCCGCTGGTTAATTGTCCTCGCTGTTAGGAAGTTTTTCCTTAATGCCAGGTTGCTTCTCTCCTTGATTAGTTTCCACCATTATTTCTTGTCTTGCCTTCTGGTGCTTTGGAAAATAATATACTGTGGTTTTCCCCATCTAGATATTGGAGAATGATATTACCCAATTGTGTTTATAATAAATAGCTGCTGCTCTATAAGAGGCAGGATTTTGAAATACTGGGAATTAGACTGAAATAATAAAAGCACTATGCCTTGGTTTGGCTTTTAGGAACCAAGAGCAATGTTTTTCTTAAAGTGCTGAGATCAGAATTCTGGGGATTTAATGGGTGTCATGGGGAAGGTTTGCTATTACTTTCTTCAACACTAGAGTAGTTATTGTTCCTGTGCAAAGCTAATAAATTCCAAGGGGAAGAATTACAAAGATCTTCATCTAGAATTCAGTAAGTGCAGATAGTTGCTTTCACACTATTTTACAATGATTACTGATCCAGCCTAAACTGTATTTCTTCTGTGAAGATTCCTTTTAATTAATAGAAATGTACACAAAAAGAAGCCAATTTTTATCTTCACTCAAATTGGCTGTTTGGAAACCGGGAATACTCCTTGTTGAGGTGACCAAATTGGAGTTACTTCATTTGGATCATTAATAGGTAGGCAGCTGCATTCAGCTGTCATCTCCTGATTTCAAAGGAAACATTTTTGTATTTTTAACCTCATCTCTGTTTAAATTCCGCTAAAGCTTGTAGTAAGCTAAGAGAGGCAAATTGATGGAAATCAAGTCCATGTATTTGCCAGATGCCTTCATGTGGTATTCATCTTGGCTAGTTTATCTAAAACAAACAACAAAAGGCTAAGAAATTTGGGCTTTGTTATATGGATTTTGCATGCATTATGTTTTTTTTAAAAAAAATATATGGAACTACAGTTCCAATGTTTTTCTTCCTGCTACATGCTATTTATACAGATTCCATTATAGTGTTATATGTAGCCCTTATATGCATTGTTATGCAATTTTTATTCATTCATTTTTTCCAAAAGAATGTACACTGTTTTATAGCTAAGAACAATGAACAGTAAATAGCTTCTTTATTTATACTGCTAGTGCCATGGAAGATTATTATTAGATTATTAGATTTTTTTAATCCCATCTTTATTACTTTATAACAGGGGTGTCAAACTGCTGGCCCACGGGCCGGATGCGTCATGGCAAAACCACACCCAGTCCATTGCCAGCAATGGGAAAAAAGTCATGATACATCGCAACACGTGACGTGACATTGTGAGTTTGACACCCCGGCTTTATAAGTAACTCAAAGGAGCAAACATACATAAAACTACTCACAACAACCCTTTGTGGTGGGATGGGCTGAAAGAGAATGACTGGCCCAAAATCAGCATGTCCTTCGCTAGACAATGTCAATTTGACTTGAAAAAGAATTCATTAACTAGCAAGACAGAATTCAAAGTCTACATTTAAAATGTAAAATAGCCTAAACAACTCTGCATAGCTCTTGGATTAGCTATGGCAATCATTTGTTTTATCAATATAGTTGAAAGAATAACCTAGGATATTAACCCAGTTAAGAGTTTTGTACAAAGCTCTTAATTCTTCACCTACTCAAGGAAAGGGCTCAGTAAGTTATGCATTTTATATACAGTAGGTTGACTTTATTCATTTCTTAAGCTTGTTGTGTTCTGCTCAGAGGATTCTATTTAACGATTATTTTATTGAACATGTTTTATTTTAGAACTGAGCAAAACTATTATGTGTGTGTGTGTGTGTGTGTGTGTGTGTGTTTTCTGAGGTTTTCGCGGGTGTTTGTATGTAGGTCTTTGGTTATTCGGGTTTTCTCCCGTGTAAAATTGGAAGTGTCTTGGCGACGTTTCGACGAAGTCCCATTTGTCATCTTCAGGCTGGTGTTTTCGGCTTCGTTCTTCTAGGAGCAATGTGTGATGGTAGCTGTTTCTTCTTTTTAACTGCCAGTGGGGGTATGAACTGATTGGGTGGGAGCTTGGCTGTGTTCTGATTGGGTGGAGATGTGTTCTGATTGGTTAGGAGCTTGGCTATGCTCTGATTGGATGGGGGCTTGGCTGTGTTCTGATTGGATGGGGGAGTGTTCTGTTTGGGTGGGGGCTTTGTTGTGCTCAGGTTAGTTTGAGTTGCAGGGGGATTTGAGATGGTGAGCTGTGTTGCTTTTGTTTGGCTTCGCGTTCGTGGTCGTGCCTCATCTTCATGGTAGGTGTCAGTTTGCTTCATGTATGGATTGGAGGGGTTTAAAGTGGCTAATGATGCAGCTGTGGTCTGGTTTCTGGTTTGTGGTCATGTCTCATCATCGGTGTGAGTTTGGGTTTGCTTTTTGCGTGGATGCATGGTGGTGACATCCTGTGTGGTTTTCGTGAGTGTGGGTCTGGTGTCATTCTTTGTGTTAGGGACTTGTTTGTCAATAAGGGCAGGTTTCCAAATGGTTGCTAGGTGGGAGGTATCATCTCGTTTATTCATGCTGTGTGTGCGTTTTTCTATCTTGATGGCTTCTCTGATTATTCTGTTATTAAAGTGTTCAGTTTTGGCGATAGTTCTGGTCTTTTTAAAGTCAATTTCATGTCCTGTGGCTTTAAGGTGTTGGACCAGGGAAGAAGTTGGTTCCTCTTTTTTGACTGAGCTCTTGTGTTCTTCAATGCATGCACTTATTCTTCTGTTGGTTTGTCTGATGTATGTGGTGGGGCAAGCGGTGCATGGGATTTCATATACTCCTTGATTTTCTAACTCAATTTTGTCTTTGGGGTTTCTTAGGATGGTGGATATTTTTCTGTTTGTGCAGAATGCTGTGTTGATGTTGTGTTTGTGGAGGATCTTGCTGATTCTGCCTGTGGTGCCTTTTATGTATGGGAGGAGGGCTTTGCCGTTTTCTTGTTCTCTGTCTTCTCTTTCTCTGTCTTTCATACCCTCACTGGCAGTTAAAAGGGAGAAACAGCTACGATCACACATTGCTCCTAGAAGCACGAAGCCGAAAACACCAGCCTGAAGATGACGAATGGGACTTCATTGAAACGTCGCCAAGATGCTTCCAATTTTATGCGGGAGAAAACCCAAATAACCAAAGACCTACACACACACACATGCACACACACACACACACACACACACATATATATATATATGTGTGTGTGTGTTTGTGTATACATACATATACACACATATACATACATACACACACATATATACAAACACATATTTCTGCATATGCTTTGCTTATCCAGATGTGTTTGTGTGTGTGTATCTCAAATAGTTGTGCTCAGTTCTGAAATAAAACTTGTTTTACTGTGTAACTGATACTGTTTACACAATGTTTGGGATATGCTTTGCAAACAGCACCAGTTACATAATAAAAAAATACACTTCTATTTATAGAATATCACACCAGTAATTCACACTAGCATACATTTCATGCCAATTTCTTGTCCCATATTATGTCTGCATAGTGGAATGTTTTACTGTTGTATGACTTCTAGCTTTCCATTCACCTAATTTTTAAATGTAGGGTCGAACCCCTAGTGGTTTGTCGAATAAAATCAAGACTGGTGTCATATGCCTTTATCATTTGAGTGGCATTACCAAATTACTCATCAGGTTGTTAATCAGCTATCATTTCTTCAAAACTGCAGAAAGGATGTTTATTCTGCACGAGTGTCTACTTCTGATTCTTGGGGAGGGGGGGTGTTAAATAGACTTCTGAATAATAATACCAGCTGTCTCTTGCTAACATCATGGTGAGGCAGTCCTTATATTTAGAAACATTGGAGAATTAATGAGGACAAAAGACAGAAAGTGATTAGACAGATCCTGATGTGGTTTCAAAGCAATTAATTATTCTGAAAAACAAGAAATAATTAAAATATGCTGCTTGGAAATCTCCAGTGAAATACTGCATCTGTTGTGACACTTTATCCTCCTTTCACTTATTCTTTTTGCTTGATATTAAAATTCAAGAATACACATTTTGTGTGCAATGTGCATACTATTAATCTATCAAATGGAGAGAAAGAAATTACATATAAAGCATTAATTTTAAATGTAATAAAGAAGCACAGTAGGAAGTATTCATTAACGGATGGTGAAGTCTTTAGACAAAGTAGATTCCCATGTAGCTATCTTTCACGTTCATTAACATCCCAGCACCTGATTCAAATAAAATTAAGCACTTTAAAATCAGGTGGATTTGGATAAGAATATTAATCAGACTTTTTTTTTTAAATCCAGTCACCAGAATCAATGAAATTATGAGTGATCAGTTCCTGGATGCACAACCATTTGTAAGAAATGGTTATATGGTACTCTTTTTCTCCAAGGGGAAAAACAAAAGTTCTTTAAAACTGAAAATTTGTTTCTGAATCTCAAAGCTGAATTTTTTTTATATTAAATAATGTTCAGCTTTTAGTCCTTGGAAGCAGATTTTATTGGCTTCAGTAGAAATATACCTCAAACAGGTGCCTATGATTTAACCACAGTGTTTCAAAAGCAAATTTTAATAAGCAAATTTGAATTTGTACTAATTTCAATAATTCCTTAAAACAGGGGTGTCAAACTGCCAGCCCAGGGGCCGAAGGCATTGTCGGGAAACCATGCCCACACCACTCCTGACAATGGCAAAAAAGCTCCGATACGTTGTGCGACATCACGTGACGTCACGAGTTTGACATGCCTGCCTTAGAATAAAATAAAGGATATCCGTGGGTCAGGACTAGGCTTAGTCTCCATCTCAAATAATAGTCTACCAGATATGCTAGGAACTCCACAGATTGGAAGTCAAGAGACCTACATTTCTCATTATTGCCCCCATGTACCTAGCATGCAAAGTGGAGAAGGAGCCTGAGTTGTCAGCCAAGCATGCAAAGAGAGAGACTGACTAGATGTCTGGAAGCAGCCTCAGTCAAAACGAGTAGCTATTGATTTACATTCACAAATTTGATGTATTCACATCAGTTTTAAATCTTCTAATAGTTTCCTTGAAGGCCCTCTAGTTCTGTAATTTTACAAACATCAATTCAGTCTTGTAAAATATTTTTTTTTCTCTATGCTAAACAGTTCTGCCTGTAGTTATTGTATGTTGAATTCATATGGAAGGTGGTCAAGTCCCACGATGATCCTGTTTGCCCTCTTTTATGTCTTCATTAGCTTGACAATATCCTTTTCAGATGTAATGATCAAAAAGGTATGCAATATTCTAAATTTGGTATAACACAGATTATATTATTTTATTTTTATTATATTAACTGATTTATAACTGCCTCTTTTCTAGTGCCCACAGAATTTCCTTTCTTTATAGCTGTTATACATTGTATAGATTATTTCACTGAAGTATCTACAAAGTTCCCAAGATCTGTTTATGCAGTTGGCTACTGACAGTTCAGTTCCCATTGTATTATTAGTGAAGCAGAAATCCCAAGCTTCAAACTTCACACTTCCTACCCCTGAATTGCATTTGACATTTTGTAGCCCAATCACCAACATTGAAATACTTTTGGAGCAATTTACATTCTATTTGTATTTTCACCATGCTGAAACTATTCTGGATTATCTGCAGGATTTTCCACTTAATATAACTGCTGATTTATAGCCTCCTTAATTGAGTTCTTCAGTCACAAATGCCTTCTTATATGGGTATGAGTATCTGCATATTTATGTTTCTTTTTCTGCATCATGATATACATTCTATCCAGACTTCCATTGTGGTTTACAATATCTTCCAAGTATTAAAAATACTGAAAATAGCTTCTGTATTTCATCTTATTTTAAGAGTAAATATTGTTTTGGCTACATTTGAATACTTTTGATTTTAATCCTGAAGTCAAACAAGCAAAAATTGTTTTGGCTTCCATCAAGTCAAATTTGATGAGCTGAGGTTGGTAAGAATTTGAAGTATTTATATCTTGATTAGGACAAAGAGGACAATGACATTTGACTGAGATCATGAATTTTTCATACACAAAATGCCTAGATGAGTCTCCTGAGATACCTAGATATGTTTCTTCATTTCCCAATAAAGCTCAGCTTTAGTGCCGTCTGAGAAATGTTGATATTAGCCAACATTCTTTTAATAGGTATAATATGAAAACAATGTTTATGACTGCTGAATGCAAGCTTGCTATTTTTCTTCGTCATCTATTCATGCAACTTTAAACATTTTTCTGCCTCTAATCTAAATCTGCAAATAGTCAGACAAGAACCTGCTCATTCTTCTTTTTAACGACATCCAAAGTAATGTGTTAATGACTTGAGGTTTAATTGCATTGCAGTAATGTGACTTTAGGGATCTGCTGTGGGGATTGTGTTACATTTCTAAAACACTTTTGCAAAACATTAAACCTTGTCTGTAATTATGTAGCAACCGCAGAATTGTGGAATTAAACAAAGAATCATAGCACTATAGAATCACAGAAATGTAGATATTCATTTACTATGAATATGTTAAATGGAATTCCAACATGCCTGCATAAGGTTGTTCCAACCCTCTTTATCAGAAAAATTATAGCCTGTCAAAGTTGATGAATGACAATTCCCTCTCCACTGTCAATTCTAGAAGAGGTTGCTGGAAGGCAAAGTTCCATAGTAGATGAAGAGCACAGATTCCCTAAGAAGATTGACACATAAATTTCCCATATGTACAAGCTTCCTATTCTCTTCTATGAAATTAAGGAAATTCACAAAATGATTGTGTGAGTTTTCTATAATCATATCAAAGTATATTTTTTGTTCTTATTTCTCATGCCCTTCAAAAGTTTCTCAAGTTTCATTCAAAAAGAAAATTAATTTATATATCTCAGAAATGATCTTGGGGAATTTTACTTAAAAACCTGAAATCTTTACATTTCATTTTTTTTATGATCTTTCATAGATTTTAAGAGGAAACTAGACATCAAAATGTGTTTCCTCCTGTAATACCTGTAATATATAATAATAAAAAATATTTACTGAGAAATTTGGAGAGGGGTGTTGCTCGGACACCACCTCTGCACTACATCTGAAGGGGGAAGAGTGTAAGAGGGGAGAAGGAAGTAGGAAGGTTGGAGGAGAAGAGGAAGTGGAGAGAGAGGGAAGGAGAGAGGTGGAGGGAGAGGGAAGTAGGATGATAAGATAGGGAGGAAGAGAGAGGGCGGATGTGGTGGGGGGGTGTTGTCTGAGCAGCACCTATAGTCAAGTGTAGGTATTTGTTTTATTTTATTTAAAGTATTGTATATATGAATCTAAATGAATGTATGTTGATTTTTGTTTTGTGTGGGAGAGGGCAATAGAAAGATGAACAAGAATGTATTAAGTAGAGTTGTATAAGTATGTTTTTATTCTGGAATTCTTTTTGTTTATCTAATTATTAAGCATTTATTGTTAAAATTATAAAATTAATAAAATATATCTAAAAAAATGTGTTTCCTCCTTATTGCAGAAGGACAGTAACACAATGAAATCTACAAGTATCCATTTATTTCAGTTTTTTTAATTACATATATATATTTATAAGTGACACACTGAAAAAATGTCTTTTACTGCAATTTTGATATGAAAAGTGAAAAGCCTAGATTTGTGGAATTTATAGTTTGAAAGCCTGAAGTAGAGAAAATTGCTTGTCAAGGATATTTGTAGTAAAATGTTTCTTGGAAATGTACATGAACAACCTGATCAAAGAAAGTTTGCTATTAAAAACCTCATGTTTTCTTGAAAGTTAAAATGTAATCGTTCTTTTTTCTTGCTATAGAACATTCTATAGAACACAAAAAAATAAGGACAGACTGAAATACTGATTATTAACACAGATCACATTTATCTCATTTATATCTTCTAACTAGTTATGGGACAGTATAAAAAAGTAATAGTGGAATATGACCATTTGATATTTGTTTATTTCAAACATAACTGGATCCCTACCTAATAATCATGTCCACTTCTTAATCAAAGTTGTCCTAAATATAGGATATATTGATAGGTTGGAACCTATAACAGTGTCTAGATATTTATTTATTTATTGATTTATTTATTTATTTATTCACTCACTCACTCACTCACTCACTCACTCATTTGTTTGTTTGTTTGTTTGTTTGTTTGTTTGTTTGTTTGTTTGTTTGTTTGTTTGTTTATTTATTTATTTATTTATTTATTTATTTATTTATTTATTTATTTATTTATTTATTTATTTATTTATTTATTTATTTATTTATTTATTTATTTATTTATTTATTTATTTATTTATTTATTTAGCATATGGTGATGTTTTATTAGCCAGGAGACTGCAGTGCTAATGCAGAGTAGTGGTTTGACTGCCTAAGGCTGCTAGCCCATTCTGTTCATGCTCATGTGCTTTCCAAGGTGCACTACAAGGAGCGAGAGAGCTGCACACCAGAAAGAAAGACTAATGGCAACCTGAAGCATATCTGAGCCTTCTCCTTCCACTGAAGTCACCTCTCAAATAGGCATTGCTAGTGTTTTTTTTTGAAAAAAAGAGGTGCTGGAACTCACACATGTCATACAACCCACCTTGCCTACCGTATAAGGTTCCATCCAAAAAGGTGCCTTAACTCCGTTCTGGGCGTTCTATGACAAAAAAAAAAAAAAAAACAACCCTGGGCATTGCATCCAGGAAGTTCTGACCATCCACAGGAAGCATTCATCTTCCCACCAAAATGGTACCAATTTATCTACTTGCATATAACATGTGCCTAGTTGTTCAAATAGGATGGGCAAGAATTTTTGGAAAGGCATCCTCTAAAATCTACAGATCCTGATGCACATAGGTTTTCTTGATTGAAATCAATACCTTGAATTACACTTGAAAATCTACTAATAACCAGTGCATCTCATGCAGCAGAGAAGACATGTGCTAGGTATCACAATCTGTCTCCTTATTGCATTATGGAGTACCTAAATATTCTGAGTGGTCTTCAAGGGATCGCCCCATGTGGAGAAAATTACAATAATCTAACTCAGAGGTGACAATGTATCTTCGGTGCATTGTACTCCAAGTAATGTCACTGTTGATATACCAAGAAAAGCTCCGCAAAATCCATTCTGTCCATAATCTCCACGTGCTCTTCTAGAAAAAGTCCAGAACAACGTCCAAATTGCAAGGTTACTCTTTCCAAGGAAGGGTAAGAAATAGTATGATTCATCAGTCAACTGGACTTGGAATCAACAGACAATTGGTCTGTTTTTGGTTGACTCAAAGACTATTCTCTCTTATCCAAGCATTGCCCATATCCAGTCCATATCCATATCCAGTCATTTATATTTATCTATCTATTTAAATATCTTTCTCTGTTTTCTAAATAAAGAAATGAAGCTGCTAGTAAAGTCACTAAAATATTTAAAAAATAAAATGCTATTTATTTAGGACATTCATTAATGCATGAAGGCATTAAACATTCAGTTCAACAAAGATAAAACATGATCAGCTGATACAGATAGATATATGGAAATCATTTATCATCTGCTTCTACTGACAATTGTTCTGGGTACCTGCATCCCTATTGTTTCTCTTCAGGGAACATCAAAACATCTAGGAAATACTGTAGTCTTGGGAAAACAAAGAACTTATCTTAATCCATCTTCATTTAGTTTTTCCAGTGAAAGATGTCTTCTTCCAAGTCATCTACAACTATAATTTCCAAAAGGTGGTTTCCCATCTCAAGATCATGCTGAATATTTTGATCATGAAGTTGATTCCATGGAAAGGTTTTAACATTTTAATTTTTCTTGACACCTTGTTTTGGTTCAGTAGTGTTTTGGTTATATATTTTGCATTAGGTGATGTCTTATCATCAGAAAACAGACTTGATTACCTACCTATCTACATACTTACCACAACATTTTTGGTGAAATCTAAATCAAATGCAACCTACTGTATCTCACTGATTATTGTCCATAAACTGGATTTTGCACAAATTCTATCTGAGAACAGATTCCAGTACGTCAAAACCTTCTCTTCCTGTCATGCACATATTAGACTAAAATCTGAATAATTTAAGTACAGTAGATGAAATTTTAGATGCACATTCCAAGACAATTTATAATTACATTTTAATTTTTTTATTTGATGATTGTATGCTGCTCAGCTTCCAATGACTTTGGGCAGTTCACAACAATCAAAGAACATGCTAAAGAACTCTCCACATATTCAGAAATGAATCAAATATTTCTTTGTTTTGTTTAAAATAAGAAAGAACTAAATCTGGGTCTACCTAGCTCTTGAACCTCAATAAGTGGTACAATTTGTTAAGTCCCATTAACAATGTATTAGTTTTCTTTCCACATCTTCACATTTTTGAATGTGTCCCTCATTTCTTACTTTTGACATTTCAAATTATTCAAATAAATAAATGCAGGTTTTGGGGGAAGGTGGAGAGGTTTTCTTTTTGAGATACTTCCCACAATTCCGAATTTAAGGTGTTTGTAGTTTAATTTAATCATCTCATCACAAAATAATGCTTCTTTGTATTTATAGCCTGAATGTTTTCAGCTGTTACATTAAAAAAAGTCTAATCATGATATGCTAAGTCCCAGCCCTTCTTTTTCATTATCTTACAAACTTGACTGCATTATTTTCCATCTTTTAGTTTTTCTGTTTACCTCAGGTCAGTTTGTTCTTGACATGGTGGGTCCAAGTGGATTTCTAGAATTAGAAGCTTTTTAAACCACAGAGTTAATATTTTTAAATTGTGAAACATCAAAAATAAATTATTTCCTAAGTGATTTTTTTTTAAGAAAAAGAAAAGAAAAGAAAAGAAAGAACAGAATGCCTTAGTTGAAGAATCCCAAGAAAGACATAAGCTCCAAATACCGGTAAAACGTTAAAAATTACCGATGGATTGGCTTTCTATTCAAAAGAAATATACAGTTTGTGAGGGTGACTGAAAATGCCCAATTTGCTGTAAATGTTGAACAGTGGACTAATTCCCCTTTATGTGCATGCATAGCAGCTATTAAATGTAATGGGATTAAATTCCTAGGATGAAGGAAATGTTATATCTATTGTGCTTATAAACCTGCAGCGGTTCTTTCTGAAAAGTAATGGCTGTGCTTATAAACCCACAGTGATTCTTTCAGCACAATAATGTTTGTGCAGTACCTGAAACTCCTAAATTGGAAAGGTGCCTTTTCATCATTTAATCATGTCAAAACAGTTGGGGAGGAAAGGGGGAAAAAAAGGATGTGATATAAAGTATTTACAAATGGGTAAATGATGAAGTATCAATGTTCCTCTCCCTCCATTTCCAACAAGGCAATACACATTTATTCTGGTTTTCGGGACTCATCAGAACGCATGCTGAGTAGGAGAAAAGGGATAGTAAATGAATACCTTTTAAAGCAATCCCCCACCTGCTCAAATTATTGCATTCTTGCTAATCATCTTGATGTATGCAAAGCAAAGTAAGGAATAAATAAAAACAAGATAAAACAAAGCCACATAGCATACATGAAGTGAGCAAAGGGCATATCAGGTCTGGACCTGAAATGTTATCAGAATTTAAAATGCCTAACAATGTGATCAATTCAAATTTTTTAACACATTTCCCCTGAAGGCTGATACATTTTATTGCCTTTAGTGGCTCAGAACGTTAGAAGTTAAGAACTTTGTTCCCCAAGCCAGGCTGCAAATGACAGCAGACAACACTTCCAGGGGCTTCAGAAAAAATGCTTTATTTGCAGTAGAGTCCAAATCAGCCAGTGGGCAAGGCAGAATGCATCATTGGCTACATTGGGTCATTCCTCTCCACCTCTCACAGAATTCTAATTTAAAAGTTTAGGCCAATCATTAACAATGAAAGTGTTGGCCAGTCATATGCTTCCTCCACTTATTTATGCTTTGTTAGCATGGACAGTCCACATGCAGTTCTCTCTGTCTTATTAATGATTAGTCACAATGGCTATAGAGGTGGCATCTGCAATAAACAGCTATGCCATTACATTTTCTTTCATACAATTTTTGTTATGTATATATTTAACCATGACAGAGCTAGCCCTGTGGGGTCCTTTGTGCTTTTTGAGCCTGTTTTCCTACAGACATTTTATTACCCAACTAGGTAACACCATCAGCTGGCCCTCTTTTGCAAAATAGCCTCACTGTTGTTCATTACAATCATTTAGTTTCTTACCAGTATTTTCACTACTTTAGATATTATAATAAACAAATGTTCCAACAAGAAGAATGGCCATTTCTCCATTGAAGGAGAAGGAGGTGATCGACTTAAGGCCTCAACTGAGCCCCAAACTACCATTGCTAAGCAAGACAGTTGTTGAATTTTACCCCATTTCTTGCCACAATTGTTAAGTGAATCACTGCAGTTGTTAAGCTAGTAACATGACTGTTAAGTGAATCTAATTCCTTATTAACTTTGTCAGAGGGCCAGAAAATATGATCACATGACCCTGGCACATTCAGCTGACATAATACATGCCAGTTGCCAAGTGTCTGAATTTTGATCATGTGACCATGGGGAGGCTTCAATTGTTGTAAGCACGAAAAATAGTCAAAAATTATATTTTTCTGGTGCTGTTGTAACTTTGAACAGTCATTAAACAAATGATTGTAGGTCGAGGACTACCTGTATGGTCTAATACTTGTTTGATAGCAGTGGGCATTGCTTATTTGGCTGAATAGGTTGGGGGGATAAAATTTCTTACATAGAAAAGTTCAGTTAACTAAAACCAACCAGCCTTTTTTGCATGAAGTTGCCAATTACTAGTAGTGAACCATACTAAAATGTTAATGATTAATATGTATTCTGAAATAGCTGGTATAATTCTATGCAAACAGGTCTTTTTAAATTATTTTGACAGTTTCTCCTGCTTTTCCTGGAGATGTTAGATGGAACTAATGTTTCAGTGACAGCAGTGAAAAAACAAAATTGAGCTCAAAGTCTGGATTAGATTTGCATGACACTCTGAAGTTATCCATACTTGGTGATCTCATGATTCTTGTTTTTAAGAATTCTTAGCCAATATTCTCACTGAATTTCATTTTACTCAACCCTCCTTTCCCCAGTTTCTAGGTTGGGGTGACAGAGTTATAGTTTAGGGAAACGGGCATTTGAAGTTTGGGTTACACTTTTATGCCCTGAGAAAACTAATGTCCAAGGTCACCAAGATCAGAAACAAGATCAGCAACACTGGCTGATTAGCAAGTGAATTCACAACTTCCTGGTGGAGCAATTGCATAAATAAAGTGATGGCTGACCTAATGAAGGGTGGTGACATAAAGGATAACTGCATCATAGCAGTGTCACAGTATCTAAGCACTTCCCAGTATTTACTACTCAGAAGACAGACTTTTTCAATAATAAAGCAATATTGCAAAGCTGTAAATGATTACAATCTTAGCTCTTTTATCATTGGTTTGGAGTGACTGACAAAAGATTGCTTAGGTGTGAGCATATGTTTGTGTCTCGCATAGTGGTTCTCAAATCAGTAAGAATACCCTTAGCATTTGCTGGCTGACAAATATAATTTGCATATATTTTCATATTAACCATCTTCGTCTCCATATATATTCTAGGGGATGAAACAAAGATTGCAATAGCCTTATGGAGCCTCATAAGAAAGATTTATTATGTATGAGGCATTCCTGCCAGATGAATGTTTAGTGAAAGGGTTATCTCATAGACATCACATCTGTGGAATCCATGACCTTGTAGGCAACAGCTGTTGAAATTTCCTTACCTATGAAGCTAATATAAACACAAGAGACAAATTCTTTTATAAATCTGCCTTTCCTAGGTTACATGATCTTCAGGATATTCTCTAAACCTTGGTTTACAAAGCACATGAAACCCTAAATCCCAAACACAATTGCTGTGTTCAGAAAAATGCTACGTGCAGAGAAACTGCATAAATATTCAGTTAACAAATTTAATTAAAAGATGACCTATTTGATTTAATGATTCAGTCCAAATTTCTGAAAGCATCAGAAATGCACTTTGGAAATTTTTGAATTCTGTTGCACAACCTAAAATAAACCATATAATGATTTTCAGAGATAGCCTTTTTTCCACAACATGGTAAATCACATACCATAGAATACCATTTTAATGTATCCATTTCCCTCAAAGGTAACAAGAGCAGATAAAGTGGTGTCTTCCATGGAATTTGAGTTAAAATCCCTGTAATTACTTTCTGTTGGCCATGAAGGTAGCTGAAATTGGAAATAAAGGTATCAGGTTGCTTGTATGGAACAAAATACATAACGTTGTTATCTCAATTGTATCGGGTAGTGGTAGCTTTCATATTATAAATAAAATATTAAAATAGTGCAAATGATGGCTAAGACAACATTTAGAGGTGGAGGAGTTTGGAATGATTGAAAAATCAAAGGATGCTATAGCTTTTTTCTAGCTCTTTCTTCTCTTTGAAACACTATTCCTCTTGGCTGCAAAATGTGGAGCTTATAGAATGCATCAGGTCCATTGGGGATTTATTATGTGAATGTACAGATCCCCAAAATGAATGACATAAAAATGTTGGCTTTTTAATATTTTTTTTAATCAGAATGAAGAAAGTTTAAGGGGAAAACTTAATGCCTTAAGTCTTGCAGAAGCTTAAGGCACTCTCTTGAAAGTGTAGGCTTTCCAAGCCAAGCAAAGTCTGAAGTGGCCCTTGTTCAATAAAATCTACTTGAGATCTGTCAAAAGAGGCTGAAGAGATATCATTCTATTACAGCAGCGGTTCTCAACCTGTGGGTCGCGACCCCATTTGGGGTCGAACGACCATTTCACGGGGGTTGCCAAACACCACAGTCGCCCATTTTTTTTGGGTCGGCCATTTTTCCCCCTTTGTGATGGGGGCCATCGCGCCACACATGCGCGACGCGGGCCCACCATTTTATTTTTGGTCAGCCATTTTTTTGGGGTCAGCCATATTTTTTTTATTTTTTTGGTCTGCCATTTTTTTCCCCTTTGCGATGCGGGCCGTCGCGCCGCACATGCGCGATGCGGGCCTGCCATTTTTTTTGGGTCGGCCATTTTTTTTGGTCCGCCATTTTATTTTTTCCCTTTGCGATGCGGGCTGTCGCGCCGCTCATGCGCAATGCGCCAATCATGCCACGCATGCGCGGCACGGGCCGGGGTCGAGCCCTGGAAAAGGTTGAGAAGCGCTGTATTACAGGCTCATGAAAGTCCTCTGGCCCAATTTTCTGAAGAACAGGAATGATTTGCTTTTGTCCATTAAGAAAAATGGAATTAAAGGCCTGGAGACTAAAACATATGAAGAACGATTGCAGGATTTGGATTTGGCTAGTCTAGAGAAAAGAAGTACATGATAGCAGTATTCCAGTATTTGAGAGGTTGCCACAAATAGGGGAGAGGGGCAATTTATTTTCCAAAGCACCAGAATGCAAGACAAGAAACAATGGATGGAAACTAATCAAGGAGAGAAGCAACCTGGAATTAAGGAGAAACTTCCTAACAGTGAGCACAATTAACCATGGAACAACTTGCGGTCAGAACCTGTGGGTGCTTCATCACTTGAGGACAGTCACTTGTCTGAAATGGTATATTTCAGCGAAACAATGTCGTCTGGTGGGCCCTAGGGGGTGGGCTTTCTCTGTTGTGGTGCCCACCCTCTGGAACCAACTGCCTCCTGAAGTCCGCGTTTCTCCAACTCTCCCGGCCTTCCGGAAAAACCTAAAGACTCATCTTTGCCGGCAAGCCTGGGGATGATTGTGGTTGATTGATGTATTGAATGTGTGTTTATTGGTTTTTAGATATTCTGTTTGGGTTTTTTATATTGTATTTTTTGTTATGTATATGTTGTTAGCCGCTCCGAGTCCCTTGGAGAGGAGCGGCATACAAACCCAAATAAAAATAAAATAAATAAATAAATATGGTCTCCTGCTCTATTCTAATTGATTGATTGATCTGTCTCGCTGTCTTCTTTTATTGATAGCCATTCGGGCAGTATCAACCTTGTAATTTCCCAAGCTGGGACACAGCTTTTGTTTTAGTCCACCTCAACTCAACATGACCATAACATTGTTTTCTTGAAGGGTTTATTTCTGGATGGTCACTGTTTACCCAGACCATTTCCATAGAAGTCCACAAACTTAAAATAAAACTTAGCACCTACAGCTGAATAGCACTTATGACATTCCTTGCTAATATCTCCAGCTATCCTTTTACTACCTTTTACTACGCAAATAAAATCACCAAAAAGGGAATAGTAATGATGCTTTAGCTTAATTCTTTCTCCTGCTCCATCATGTCCATTTGCATAGTGTGTTTGCTTTTTCAGTTGTTATTTCCATGGTTGTTTATAGTAAGGCTAACTTTTAAAACCATACATTTATCAGGAGAATCATAGATAACTTTGAATAAGAACAGAATGTGTGTTCTTCCTTGCATAAATAACAACAAAATAATTCCTGTCCATTTCAAGAATTTGGATCTTCAGCTTATTCCAGTGTAGAATATTATTGGTCTATGACTAGGATGCAAAATGTTAGAGTGTGAATGCTAGCATCTCTCTTGTGGATTTCAAAGATTAAGGCCAATATTTTGAGTTCTATTTTTGGGGAAAATGGGGGGGGGTAGAGTGTAAGGAGAAGAATGAGTTCCTTAAAATTTTCAGATACTTAAGTTGTATGTTGTATTCACACCAAAGTGTCAGCTTAAATAATTTGATTATTGTTATCATTATAGCATAGTTTTAAGGTTCCAAATGACAATTAGCTAAAAAAAAGCTACATCTTTTTTTGTGTAATGAAAAAACACATTTCTGTTCTATTTGACCTCTGAACTGAATAAAGTGAAATTAGAAAGCATATGTGTGTGTGTGTGTGTGTGTGTGTGTGGGTCTTTGGTTATTCGGATTTTCTCCCATGTAAAACTGGAAGTGTCTTGGCGACGTTTCGACAAAGTCCCGTTCATCATCTTCAGGCTGGTGCTTTCGGCTTCGTGCTTCTAGGAGCAGCGCAAAACCAAAAGCACCAGCCTGAAGATGACAAATGGGACTTCGTCGAAATGTCACCAAGACACTTCCAATTTTACACGGGAGAAAACCCGAATAATCAAAGACCTACATACAAACACCCGCAAAAACTTCAGAAAACATATATATACATGTGACTTTTTAAAACTTTTAGATTATAGTAGAGAAGCTGATCCTTTTCTTTGCAAAATAGGAAAATACAAATTAAAATAAAAATTTAAATCAGAATCTTATTTCTATATCACATCTGCAACCAGGATGCAAAATAATCCAAAAAAAATTTATGGAAAAAATTTGCTTTTCATGAATTGCTTTTAATTTGTAATACAAGAGAAGACTATCCATTGGAATTAACTGGAAAGGTTCCACAAACTCCTTAAAAATCAAAATTGAATTAAAACAGTGAAAGGACTTGCTTTAGAACAATCAAACACAACGGGAAGTTATGCCTGAGGTTGTGATTATGAAGAAAATAATGTTAGATTTCACCCAGACAGAAACATGCGAGCATGTTTAATTTGACATTTATTAGCAGCCATCTTTCAAATATGTTCCCTGCATTCAAAATCTGTGGGATACATCCCAAGTTTAACCAAATCTGTCACATTTTATTCCAGGCAATTCAGCATGGAGTGTGGAGCAAGATAACAAACTATGTCTTTCACTGAAAAGGACTTAGATATATTTTGTAGGACTTCCTTTGTATAGATTCTAAGAAATTGTACAAAAGAAACATTTCCTAACTGGAAATAGACAACCTAATAGTGAATAAGCACTGATTACAAATGAGAAATTTCATTGTGGCTCCAACAATGTTATCATTATGCAAGTTGAATGGAACACAGTTTTTTAAAAAGAAATTCTGGAGGATGCACATGAAATAATCAGAAAATGTTTCCTAAAAAACATGCTAAAGTTACAATGGCTCAAAATTAATTTTTCTACATACAAAGTAATTGTGATTACTGATTCAGTAAGTACTGTTTACACTTTTGGGAAAACAAAAAGAGAGAAGGAACATGATAAAGAGGGAATACTTTATTCAATTTAAAGAATATTGTCAAAAAATAATGAGTTGTTGAATGGATTGATCATTACATGGATTTAAAAAAACTTTCAACTCCAGCTAACTCTGGAGTGACTTCCACATTAAAATAAAAACAGAGAAATGATATACATCCAGAAAAACAAAATAAAACCCTCAAAGCATTTATTTTTTACAAAGGCACACCTACTATCTTGCCACAAGACCTCAGAAATTAAACATGCTTTCAAGTTTTTTTAAAAAAAATAACTTTATTTAGGTGGAAGCCACACATATTTCTGGGAGTATAATATTCCAAATGACACCAATGTAACAGAGAAGACCATGTCTCTGAGGCTCCAATAAGTAGCTTTAAGTGAGATGTCTGTGCTGTATCTTATGGATGGACAGTAGGTGATCCCTCAAATAACCAGCTCCTGTGCCATGAAGGACTTTGTAGATAATAACCATCTAGTGCCGTGCTTATTATGCATTCCTATTATACCACATGCTAGCACATTCTGGACCAACTGTATTTTCTGAGTGTTGTTCAAGGCCCGCCACATCCAGAGTGGTTTATTGTAATACGTTCATGAGATGACTAGGGCATAAGGGCTTCCAAATTCAGAAATAGACACAAATGTTCAAGACAAACCTGTGCAAATACTTTGTTTGCTACCTACTTTACAAATGTGAATCCAAGACAACTGCCAGATTATGCATGAGTCCTGAATAGAAAAGTGCCATCCACTCAATACTAAGAATGCAAGCTCACGAGGATGAGGTCCTGACAAAATCCACAGCTATTTGGTGCCATCAGAATTTAGCCCATTTCTATTTTTAATCATCCAGATTCATACAAATACTGGGACAGAACATGAACAAGAACATTCAGAGAGTTCTGAGGTCAAAATGTACAACTGGTATTATCAGGATTGTCATCTATCAGGTAGATCTATCTCCCTCCCTCCCTCCCTCTCTCTCTCCTCCTTTTATTGCACTGTTATGCTGTTGATGCATAATGTTAACTATGTTGATGTTAACAAATTCTTGAAATTCTATTATTTAGATAACTTAGAGTCTTGGAAATAAAGAAATGAGAAAAAGTAGATATTTTATTTATACTAGCTATAATTTAGGATATCAGGGTTATGAGCATTACAATTATTTGGATTATTTATTCAAGGTTAATACTGAAAAGGAAAAAAAGAAAAGAAAACCACACACTGTGACTTACATTAAAGTATTTGTTATATAATAAAGGATTTGGTCTTAAACTAAATTATTTAATACTAAAATTTTCATTGAACTGTTACTTCGTATATGTATGAATGTATGTATATATGCATGTATAAAATACTACAAAGGAAAAGAAAGATAAAAAACTAAAAAAACTAAAAAGAGAAATGTTACATTTTTGACTTTCTTTTATATATTTGCAATATTTGAGTACATGTAGACCGCCTTAGGAGCCAAGCTATAGAAAATTATATTTGTTGTGTTGTGTATGAGGACCATTTATGCTTAAATTTAGTTAACCTTCTGCCATTGCTGCATATTCTCCAAATTTAAGTTCCCAATCAGATAACATTGGAAAAAGAGTACTTTTACTGAGAGTGGCTATACAGTAATACCAAAATCTTGCAAGTCTGATTGCACTGTGCTTCTTCTCCTTGTTATAGGCACACAAATTAGAGAGGTGTCTGAGCTGCTTATCTATAGTTTGTGTTTGTTCTGGATTTAAATCATGGGGTTTTTTCTTGTTGCTTTGGTGATAGATCTGGCTTATCTTGTTAAAGTAATCTTCCATATTACCATACTGGCAATACCATAGCCTAACCCAACAACCTCACTCAGCAGTTTCAAGTAAATATTGAACAGGATGGTGGAAGTGTTGAGCTGTAAAGGGCAAATGAGAGGTGCCTTCAGTCTCTCCCACCGTCAATACAGATTGAAATTGACCACAGAGAAAAGAGAAGCACTATAGCACAGTGACCATACCATCACAATCCATGAAGTCCCTTATGGAAGGATTCCACGATAGACTTTATCAAAAGCCTCTGAGGGATTACTGAGCATAAGAATTCATGGACCATTCCTATACCAGTTTTATCAAAGATCAACAAGTGAAAACAATGCTGCCTCAGTATTATACACCAGTCTGAAATTCACCATCCAGGTAATCTGCTTCATCCAAGGTCCTCCGGAGCAGTTAGCCCATGACCTCCTCAGAGATTGGATTAAAATTGATCTGAATTGTTGAATCCAGCAATGGCTTATCAAGGGAAGGGCATACCACTGCCTCCTTCAGAAATGAAATAATCTCTCAAATAAGCTATACTGCTAAATGCACCCAACTATAGGTCAGATCCTGAACAGTTTTAACCACCCAGGAGGATCCTGAATCTAATAAATAGATGGGTAACCTTAGTCTAAAAGAACCTATCTAAAGACCATGTCTGAGATGCTTCAGCTGAACTTGCCCAATTAGAATTCAGCTCTGAGGGACTCTGGCAACTATTTGCTATATAGCTGACACACTGTTCACAATAGTCAAGTAGATATACTTGTGACTTGTCCCTTGAAAGCAAGAAGTGAATTTGATGGCTATCGGTGACATGATAAAGACAGAAAAATAATGTTATTTTGCCATTATTATCTCCATGATGTAATCTCAAAATTGGCTTTTACAGTACTTGTGTTTGATCAAATCTTTGTCTTTCTTCAACGGCATCCCAGGTGTCTCTTCTGTATTATTGTTATTATATGTTTATTATATATGTTTTTATAAAAAAGATAAAAACTAATAGAAATTACTATAAAGTTAGAGAAAGGAAAAATAAATAAATAATAGAGAAAGCTAAATGTGTTCAAGAAAGGAAAAGAATAAAATAAAAATAGAAAAGAAAGAAATAAAGATATAAAGAAGTAGTTTTCATCTTTCTTTACAGCCATTGTAAATACAATTATAAATTTACCTTTTATTCTATAACTTTCTTCTTTCTATAATCTATTCTGTGAAACCATCAAAACTATAAATCAGGTTCAGTTTTTACATTGCAAAAAGGTCTGTAAAGAGTTTCCAGTCAACAATAAAAGTGAATATTGTCTTTTCTCTGATCAATGAAATCAACTCAGCCATCTCAGAAAGTTCCATCATCTTTACCAATCATTCCTCCATTATGAGAAATGCTGAATCATTCTATTGTTATGCATACAATAATCTTGCTGAAATTATCGTGTACATTAATAGAATTCCATACCGTTGTTACAACTCTTTGTCAACCAGTCCCAAAAGAAAAAAAAAATCTGGTTTCAATTCTATATTGATCTTTAAAATCCTCTGAATCAGTGTATGTATTTGAATCCAGGATTTTCCAGATATTTTACACATCTACCAGACATGATAAAATGCGCTTTCTTGTTGTTCCTGTTTCCAGTATTAACTTGAAATATCTTTATACATTCTAGACAATTTCTCTAGTGACATAAATGGTATATCATTTTATTAAAATTCTCTTTAAGGTTATAAAATACTGTAAATTTCAATCTTTTTAGCCACATATTTTCTCCACTGTAAATTCTTATCAAAGTTTTATCTTTTTCGTGCATTCTTTCACTTGTAATTCTTATATTTCAAATTTTAATAAAGGTTTATACATTGTAACAATTAAATGTTTATTATTTGTACACAACTTTATTTCAGCATCACAATAGGTTCTCCTACTTGACTTGTTGTTGTTGTTATTGTTGTTGTTGTTATTATTATTATTATTATATTCTACTCTATTCTAAATTGTTTTGTCTACCTAAATCTTTGTAATAATTGTAAATAAGAGGGCTATTGACAAATATATCCCTTGGCACCTGGTTCTTCTTTGATTTACTTTCTAACTCCAAAAGCCTTCTGTTTCTCAGCAACACCCACTCTTTCATTCAGCCCCAAATAGGAAGCTGAAAAATACAATTTCAAGTCAGGTAAACCCAATCCTTCTCCTTCCTTTGCATCTCATAACACCTTACATTTAACTTTCATTTCCACTCTGCCACAAATTTAGATATATCTTTCTGCCATTGTTTAAATGGTATGTCAGTTGTCAAAACAGATATTATCTGAAACAAAAGCATCATTCTAGGCAAAACATTTATTTTCATCGCAAAAATTCGCCCCAGCAGTGATACGTGCAATTTTTCCCATCTGAACATATTGTTTTTAAACACATTCCATGTCTTAGCATAGTTATTTTGAAATAACATACAGTTCATATTTGTCATACTGATACCCAGATACCTCCTTCTCAATCTTAAAACCCATTTTATTCATTAATTCTGTTTAATCTTCTATTTTGATATTTTGGTTGACATCTTCAACTTCTGTTTATTAATCTTGAAACCTGTTAATGTACCAAATTGTTTTATTTTGCACATTAATACTTCAGTTCCCTTTAAAGGATCTTCCAAAACAAACACAAAGTTATCTGCAAAACCCCTTCACTTGCAAATTTCTTTTTAAATCTTTATTCTCACAATCCATAAGCAGTAATGGGATTCAGCCAGTTTGCACCAGTTCGGTTGAACTGGTAGCTAATTTTTTGTTTCCGAGGCCCAGAATGGACTTCTGGAAGTGGCGTCCACATATTGTTGTTCACATATTTGAATCCCACCACTGTCCATATGTATTTCTATTCAACATTTAAATTACCGAAAAAACAAGAGAAGGGGCAACGGACATCTCTGTCTTATTCCTTTTCGTATCTCACACAGCTTTTTTAGATCTCCGCTAACTTCAATTTCTGTGAAGTGTAAACTGATCTTACCCATTTTGTAGTTTCATAAAATGCTACAAGAAACAGGAACATGATTTATAGCCCATTTCACAAATATATGTAGGTGCTTTTCTCTGTAAGCACCTCTCCAGGGTTTCTTTCTCTGTAAATTAAAGTTTCTGTTTCTGACAGAATCTAAACTTTTATATTTGAACTAAGATAACAGAGCACATGACATGGCTTATATCCTACATCTTATATTATACAGATATTCACCACTATTGCATTTCTTATATCATTGGGGACTCAGTTCCCATAGTTTTTAGGGAGGATTAGATAAAGCAATTTATTTAGAAATAACTTTTAGGACAGGGCAGATGTTTCACTGCTTAGTTTCTAAAATAAGACATATGAATACATATAAAACTGTATTGCTATGTAGAGTTACAAAGGAAAGTCCTTATATATAGATGAATAGGAAACAGAGGAATTAGCACCATTAATTATCATTCAAGAATAACCAGGGGCAATTGTTTTTACACAGAGAGACACAGACACAGACACACACACAGAGAGAGACACACACACTAAGGTCCACTGGCTAATCTTGAATAATGATAGCCTTGAATGATTTTTTTTATTTATATTAAATTTATATGCCATCAATCCATGAGAGACTTTGCATGAATACCATGCAAAATATTGTCCAATATCTGAAAATATTGGACGGATTGATATATTTCATTCAAAGGAGCGGAACCATAATAATAATAAAAATCATTCCAGCATTTAATTTTTTGACATTGCTGGGAAAAAAAATGGGGAAAAAATAGGCTGATTTAGGATGCAGTGTAAAGGAAATGTTTGCAATGAAGGGATAACTCAAGCAAATGTTCTACCTTTTAAATATTAAAACAAAAACAAAACAACCAACACTTTTAAACAAATGTTTGTAGATATAAAATCAAGAACACTTTTTATGGTGGTTACTCTCAAGACAAGAGTCTCAAAGCCAAGACTGGATAGAGATATGAGGTTCATCACACTGGATAGAGATATTAGATTCATCTTTGGATAATGTACCAAATACTTTTCCATATTTAAAGATCAGCAAGCTGTAATTTGATTCTTCCACTTGTGTTATTGAGACCTAGGAGACTCTAACATGTTTTTCTAAGTAATATAGTGTTTTCCTCTGGAGGAAAACAATAGCAACAAAAAAGAGAGATAGAGTGATGGAGAGAGTGAGAGAGAACAAAATTAAATTTGGGGGGTATTGTATTAAAATATTTTTTTTAAAAAAAGCATATAGTTATTCATTATGAATTAAAGTGGGTCTTCTTTCCCTCTGTTTTTTTTCTTTTTCAATTTCTAAAAGATGGGAACATCATGTTCTTTGAAATTATAATTATGCAATCTTGGCAAAGTGTATATTGCAGTGGTAATGCTTATTTTAAATAGATTCCTTGAGCTGTAATAAAGGATTATCGTGGGAAACACTGAAGGAACCAATAATTATTTACCTCTCAGTGGAAACAGGCTGACAAAATAATTAGCATCCAAAACATGTCATAGAATATAAGCACAGAGCAGACAATATATGCACAGGGCAGCATGCAAGTTCCTGATAATTATATTTCATAAACTGGATCTTAATATAGCAATCAGACTCACATAATAGCACAAAACAGGACAACATTTTTGATATGTAAGACACCTCTTAGTGAGATGTTAGAGTGTCCTTTTTTTTAAGAATTAGTTTTTAGATATTTAGCTATGAGTTGGCCAAGAGGTGTCTATGAATATCCTGTTTTTTATTTGCACATACACATACACACACATGCACAAGCATACATACACACTCATGCACAAGTACACACACACACACACACACACACACACACACACAAACAAACAAACACAGAGAGAGACATAGATAAAGCGCTCCATGGCATCGGACCCGGATACTTACAGGACCGTCTACTGCCAGCAAATACCTCCCGCCGTCCGGTACGCTCCCACAGAGAGGGCCTCCTCAGGGAGCCGTCGGCCAGACAGTGCCGGCTGGCGACCCCCAGGGGGAGAGCCTTCTCTGTGGGAGCTCCCACGTTATGGAACGAGCTCCCCCCCAAACTCCGTATAATAACAGATTTACGCACCTTCCGTCGGGAACTAAAAACATTCCTTTTCCGACAGGCCGGCCTGGCATAGAAGCTTCGGTTCCAATAGGGTCAAAATGTTTTAGGGGGACTGAGTATTTTTTAAGATTTTAAATTTTGTATGTTTTGGGTTTTAAATGGAATTTTGGCCAAATTATTTAATTTATTTTTAATTATTTTAAATTTTGTATATTTATATGTTTTTTAAATTTTAGGCTGTACACCGCCCCGAGTCCTTCGGGAGAGGGGCGGTATAGAAATTTGATTAATAAATAAATAAATAAATAGAGACAGAGAGATGAGATAATTATTCTTGTTTTCAACCATGTCCGAATCTTGGAAAGTGCCTGGAAAAGTCCCTGGAATTTTCTTGGCAAGATTTTTCAGAAGTGGTTTAGGCATTGCTTCTTTCCTAGAACTGAGAGAGAGTGGCTGGCCAGGGTCACCCCACTGACTTTGTGTTGAAGGCAGGACTCATGGTGTCCACGTTTCTGTTCAGATGCCTTAACCGCTACCACAAATTGGTACTTTTTTCACTATATAAGTGTTCCTACGTATTTCCAGGATCTTATTTTGTTACTTTTGCAAACGAAGGAAAACTTTCAGAAATTGCTAGGTAGATTACCTCACAGGCTGAATTTTCAATGGGGAAAACAATGAGGGAGATGGAAAATCCTTAATGTTTATCGTTCTATTTCTCTCTCATTGACAGTTCTCTTCGGTTGTGAGACAGAACTACACTATGGTAAGGAAAAAATGATTTATTCTCTTTGAAAGGAAATTCTGGAGTAGAAAAAAAAAGTAGAGTTTTGCTAATATGATGAAAACTCTCATCTGGCTTTTGTATATCATGATCTATTGGCTTAATGACCCTTCACGTCTAAAAGAGAAGAATTTATTCAGAGTGCATTACCGTCCACTGTTTCAATTGTTTATCTGAGGAATTGTGTTCTCCCAGCATTATTAGGCTAAAATAGAAGCGAAAAGGACTGGATATGCAATAACTTGAGTGGAACTGGTATGCTACGGAGAACCATTTTATTCAGTGAACAGTTGTGTGGTTCAGAATGATAAGGTCCAGAATAAGACTGCAAAACTGAAAAGGAGAGCTTAACTTTTATAATGCTAGAAGCAAAACATCCCTTATGCCCTTTTGTCCTGCTGCTACAGAGCAAAGTGAAGTGGCCACATTGTTGGGCTGCACCTCTGGCATGTCTGAAAACTGCAAGAGGCTTCTGCGCAGGCATCAATGCCTCATTCTTCCAACAGTTCCAAGAAAGCTCCACATTCATTTGCACTACTCAGATGACCCTGAAGACACAGATAATCCTCCTGAAGACACAGATAAGCTTTAATGACTTGCTAAAAGAATGCAAATGACCAGCTGTCTGCAAGGAGTATAAATATTTCCATTCCCCACCATCCAGACAGAGTTGAAGAAGCTTCTTGGATGAGAAGCGAAATGTCTTTAAAGAAAAACGAGAAAGTCCATTTGTCTTGTGAAAAAAAGCATCTTTGGGATAACTATGACTTTCGGGATGACTGAGAATCTCCATAGACATTTGCTTCTTCTGGTACTTCTAGCTGGAAGTGCTAGAGGGCACGAGAAATGCCCTGCACAATGCTTTGATGAGGTGATCCCATTCCTTGATGTGATGAATATCATTTTTCCATAGTAAGAAATATTTCATGGAGGCAAATTATGTTTTTATTTATTTTCTTAATTTATAGGTAGTCCTTGACTTACGACAGTTCATTTAGTGACCATTCAAAGTGAAAAAAATGACGTATGTCAGTTTTTTCATATTTATGACCATTGCAGCTTCCCCTAAAGCACAAGATGGAAATTCAGACACTTGGCAACCGATTCATATTTATGACGGTTGGGGTGCCTTGGGGTCATGGGATCAGCTTCTACTACCTTCTGACAAGCAAAGTCAATGGGAAACCAGATTAACAACTGTGTTACTAACTTAACAACTGCAATGGCAGAGACAACTCCACACTCTGGGCTGGCCAAAGCAAAGCTCTGGATTTTTTCCCCCTACAAATGCTTCTCTTTGGATATATCCTTACCCCATGATACTGCCTAAAGTAAGCTATTTAATCCTGCAGCATAGAAAGGTTTATTGGTGAGAAAGCCCAAGAGCACATTTAAGGAGTGTGTCAAAAACAGATTTTGCCCTCTTGCTGAATGAAGCAAAAACGTTTGCTTTATCTTCCAATTTATTTAAACAGGGCCAATTCTTATTCCACAAGTTGAACTCTCTCAAGATAAATTTAGCTCCCAAATAAATAATATCCTGTAGTGCAAACCTTTCACTTTTGTCACCAATTATGTTAAAGGAACCCTTTTGAGGGATATTTTGATAAAAGGCAATCACGGGAATTTTGCTTTTCAGCAAAACATAGTTTATAAGTTTGTGCAGTGCTTAGGATTCGAGAGAAAATTGTTTCAGAGCATTGAAGACATGGCCTTAGCAGCTGTCTACAATTCCTTAAACCTGTCATGTTTTCCTGGGATTGTGCTGCAACTATAGAGGACAGTAGAATGATTAGGGGAAAGACTCAGCAGCTTTAATGAGCTGCAAACAGGAACAATGCTAGCATGTCTGCACATTACCAAGAATATTTTTGCCCTAGAATCTGAAAGGCTGCACAGCCCTAATAATTAATCTCTCCTTAATCACACAAATGAATATTTATGACCTCCATGCACAGACCTTTTTCCATTCATGTATCCTTGGGGAGACAAATAGAGAATAGCTATATGTTAATCACATATAGTTTTATATCTTCTGTTGATGCTTTTCAATCTGCAAAAACTTTAAAGATGATATTCTTTTTATACCAATTGGGGCTTTGAAAAATTTCAATCCACAGTTGGATGAAAGCCTGTTTCAGATAATGGAAGAGAATGTTGCAAAATGTTGGGTTTGGGGTATTTGAGAAAAGCAAAGGAAATATTTGGGGCAATCCTCAGCTTCCAGAAATAGTTCAAGCTGTGAATAGGAAAGAAAATAGAATAGGTTGCTCTGAGGAATGGGTTTTTTCTCCATGTGCAACTATGTCATGCAATTTACCTTAATATTATCCAGAAACATTTGATCAGAAATCAGTTTTGCTTAGGAAGAGAGAGAGAGGGGGGGGAAAAAAGGAAAGCCAAGGACCTAGGGAAACTACTGGAAATAGTGTTCCCCAAACAGCAGGTAAAAAACTTTTTGTTTATTTTGTTTATTTCCTTCACTAATTAACTTGTTTTTTTTTAAAAAAAAACTGCTTCTAGAGAAGCACTGGCAGTTAAAAATGCCTTTCTGACTTCCACATTAAATGAGCAGCCAGATTGTTGGGGGCAAAATGCTGACTCTGTAAACTACTTAGAGAGGTCTGTAAAGCACAGTGAAGTGGTATGTAAATCTAAGTGCTATTGCTTCTGTGTTTAGATGAGGTATTATATTGCTATATCCTTGGACAAATATAAGGCTACAATAACTGGTAGAGTTGCTGTTGGAACATAACAGTGGATTAGAAAGTTCTTAACCTCACAAAGGAAAAAAAAATATTTTAACAAAATCTGAGTGGAGGAAAATTCTACACCAGTTAATTATGGTTCTTTGTTACATTCCTATAAAAAAACCTCACTAAAAATAATTGAAAAAGAACATGGTTAATGCACAAAGAATCATTATCAAGAATCATTAACTGTTCAATTTTCCTCCAGTACACAAACAGTTGTAATAACAGAATCTGAAACATGGTTTCTTCAAATAATTTATACTCATCCAATCCAAAGCCCTGTGCTGTAGCTCTCATTGACAGGTCTAAATACCCTTAATGCTGTATATCATAGTGCCCAATATGTTTTAGATTTTTTTCTCCCAAAAAGCAAATGATTTCTGAGCTGTTTGAAAAACAACAGTAGCGGCATACATTTAGATGGATGAACTACAATGCCAAATGATTGCAATAGGCTGGCTAGTTAAAATTCACAACATGGTTGAAAGCAATCAGCATCCAAGTCTCTATATTGCTGTTGAAATCATTATCATCACTTTGCATAATCAGCTCATGTTGTTTGTCTGTCTGTTTCCATCAAAAGACTCAATCAATTTCCACCAACTCAGAGCCATCCAAAAACCTGCTGTTTGTAGGTGATTTTTAAATGGTAGTATTTGTTTACTTATTTTCACAATTCATATTTTAAATATCTTTGTGAAGAGCTAAGACTTAAGAGTCGATGGTAGAGGAAAACATAGTCCTAGAGAGTAACAACCCTGAATATTTCCCTTGCTGCAAATTTTAGTAATTGCCTATATTTCATTCAATTAATGTATTAATATAAGAAGTGTTTTAAGAAATATTTTAATTCTTATAACCTGGAAATTCAGTACAGAAAATCCACTGTATGAACTATAATATTTCTTCTGCTTATAGAATGATATGAATTCTAGTAAAGTTTCTTACTGGAGATATGTACAGATTCCGTCTGCTCCCTAGTTCCAGGCATGGACTTTCATGGTCCGTCATGAAAAGGACAACTTAGGGACCGCCACATAAATTGTCATAGTACTTAAGGAAATATATATTTGGTGAACGCCATCTCTCCTCCTTTCTTATTTTCTTTAGAAATAGCAGACTTCAATTATAAATCTGAATACATCTCTTCAACCCCCTTTTGAATATATGCATTTATTTTTTTATTTATTTGTTATAGCCATCCTTGTTACTTGCATGTGACTTTGGGTGGTGAACACAATTAAAGCAAAAACAAACAATCAGCATAAATTATCCATTAAAATCAATTAAAAACTATAATACATAACAATGTATGGTGAATTCATCACCATCACAGTTCTATTTTTTTCAACAATGTATATATCAATACATTCCACTAAAGTAATTCATGGTCCCAAGAGTCAGGCACAATTGAACAGATATCCTCCTCCTCCTCCTCATCATCATCAATCATCATCACCAATTCATCGTCAGTATTAGAAGTTATGATGGAATATTTAATATTCAGCATAAATTGAATTGCAGGACTTTCTTGCAAATTTTAAAATGTTGCTTTAAGGTAATTATTGTTTGAATTACCTTGGAAATGCAGAGGGGATTGTACGCATCGTGAATTGCACCTAATTAAGTTTCTAATTCTTAATGCACTTTTGTTGATTAAGGTACAATTACTGTTAACTTATTATATTAAAATTAATCTATTCTTTTCAGAAGAATATCACTATAATGGGGGTAGAAGGGGATCGGTTGGCATAGTTAGAAGACTTCAGGCAAATTAAACAATTGTGTTAATTAAGAACAAGGTAGAAAGCAAATCATTAAGAAACACTTGCCCAGATTAAATAATGAGAGCCATCAAGAACGGCAATGACAATTCATTTATTTTCTTTATAATACTTTTAGTTGATAGTCAATAACTCTTGGCAACTGTAAAAAGAAGAAAAGAAAAAAAGATGCCTTTTTTTGAAGGGGTGAGTTTTAATTTTTTTTATTATGTTGTTGTTTTCCAATTATTAATTGAATTATGTAAAATTTATATGTAAAAATGCAAATCCGTTCTTTGTTAATAATTTTGTAAGAAACTATCAAGAGAATCAGCACTCAGGAGGAAAGTTCTTCTCCAATAATGTGGAGAAGTCACTGTCTAAAGAATGTAAACTTGGAATATTTTGGAAGACAATGCTTTGGACTCATAAAACAAAAATTAGACAGTCAGCCCACAGTGATACAACCTACCTTTATAGATAAAAAAGGTAAAGCATTTGGATAAAATATCTTACCATCATTATAGATGAAGGTAACTCTATTATACCAGCAGACAAGAAAGATTAGATTCAAGTAAATATCAAAATAACCTAAAAGACGATGTCCCACAGTTAGTGAAGAGTCTGCAAGGAGATTGGATATTTCAGCAAAAATAAATAAATAAATCCAAAATTCACCTCCCAATCAATGATGAAATACTTACACAGAGAGAAAAAAGTAAAAGGATGTGGAATGATATTTTTTCTTGTCCTTTTCAGATCATGTGTAGAAATTAATCTGGTATTTGAAATTGAGATGTGTGGCGCAATAATAATTCCATAGACCTTTATGCATTCATTCACATTTAGTGACTTAACACTCTCCCGCATTACTATTTTTAATTTCTCCATCATCTGTTTGAAACAATTAATAAAATGGCTGCATTTAAAAAAAAAAGAAAGACTTCACTTATCTCACAGAGTTACAGACAGGAGGAAGAAATAAATAAAACTATTTCGTAATCTAAGCTTTTATATCTATGTATCATCTTAAGACCTCCTGCTCTTAAGCAGACTCTCTTACTGGTTTAGCTCTGCTTTCTTCTTAAGCAGACATACCCATTCTATCTCTAGGAGAGGGGAACATCTGCCTAACAAAGAACATCTCTTCTTTGTGGATGTGCAATGGGAATGTATGAGGGCCTCTCAAATGGGAAGGAGAATATATTCGCAACAGAAGTACAATGAAATAGAGGGAGCTAAGTATAATGCAGAGTTTAACAACAGTGTCTTACCAACCATTAGATAAAGTTGAAACTTGTGAAGCCATCTTAGCTCATACATGATTACTAAGTAAAGTATCTCTAGGTTATTCAGTCCCTAGGTGGTGCAAAATGTTGACATGAATGTGCCTTTAGCCTTCTGAAGATTAAATATATACAATTTCTTCAACCACTATTCAGGGGACATATATTAATTTACATTCCCCTGATTGTCCTTTCATGCATCTGTTCCAACTTGATGAATCGTACATGAAGGGTACATGCCTAGAATCCGACACAGTATTTAAACTGGAGTTGACCAAATTAATGCAAAATAGCTTTGATATTAATTTATACTTGCTTTTCCTGGACTTCCACCCCAGTTCTTCCTCAGTGAAGCAGAGCTTGCATTAAATAAAAGAAATCTTACAGACTCGTGGCATTATTCAGCCAAAGTTAAGTAATTTTAAATCCCAGTGAGTAAATGGAAAAGATTCAGGCATATGCTTGGCTTTTCCTCCCCCCAAAAAGCTCAGCTCTTGTATATTGTGTTGAACATGTAGATAGATTTAAAAATTCAAGTAGAACTATCCTTGGTTGTACATTAAACCCTAATCAGGGGATATAATTATGTTCTTCTTATGAAATTTCACACATTTGCAGAAAATGCTGTTTTCAGACAAATGCCCAGAGACAGGAAAACTATGATGTGTGGAAAAAAATGAATACTAAATGAAAGTATAAGGCTTCAAAGAGTGAAGCCATCCTGGGAGGATTAATAAAAATTGTTGAATTGAAATTACAGTAAATCATAGGTAAAGTCAGCCTTGGGCATCATTTATTCCAAATTCAAAACTTTGGTTCGTTTTTAGTACCTTCACTGAAGTAAGCTACATCATTAACTGTGGAGTCCATTAGCAAGTAGTGAAACATAGATTAATGAGTTGGGCATTTTACTCTTCTAGACTTAATAAGACAGTAAATATTCATGTGTTTAAGGGCAAAGGTTCGGCATGTTACAAGATTTTAAATGATTTATTGTGAAATATTTTAATACCACTTGCCACAGGTCAGTATTACTATTACCATCCATGAACTAAATTATAAAATACAAGATTGCTTTGGATAATCTTTTTAGGTGGTTGATGAATGTTGACTATAGTTGATGAAAGATAAATGGGATATCATATTAAAACTGCAATTCTACACCCACTTCTCTGAGCTCTGTGAGACTTACTTCTAAGTGGCCATACATAGAATGGTGCAGGATACTGTGTCACAGAAAATTATGGGAACATCTATATATAAGAACCATAAACCATATGGAACACAGCAAAAGAGTATGATTCCAGGTCAGGTGTTCTTTTATTTATCTCAATATATACTAAATATATATTAAAAGAAGATACATCACCAAAGATTAGTGTAGTTTTACAATTGCAGAGACAAAGTAACCTGTGTTATACTAATGACACTACTTTGATAGTGTCATTTGCTGAAAATGCAAAGCATCTTCAAGCTGTAGTAATAAAAGCCAAGCAACACAATTAAAAAGGGGGAATTACAGATTGAATGGCCTCAATCCTGTTAGCATTCTGGAAGATATAGCTTTTCTCCCAAAAACTGGAGCCAGGATGTTAGTTGAATTTAACTTGTATGCTTTTTTAGATGTTATGTGTGAGTTCTGTTTTGAAATATGGTTGCACTGCATTGAATTTCTTTTATTTTTCTCACTTTTTAATGCTATGTTATTAGTTACCCAGCATGACTATGTTGAGCTAGGTGGCCTTATAAACTCATTCATTCAAACCATCAATAAAAACCCAAACTAATTAAAATAGTTACCACCATCACCTTTAAACCTAAAGGTGAATATATGGAAGGGGCTCAAATTATAGACACAATGTAAACACTTAGCTCTCTTGAAAAGTCCATAATACTGGGAAGTGTAGAAGGAAGAGAAGAAATGAATGACATACAGCAAAGTGGTTAGATTTGATTGATGGATATACCATTGGAAAATCTTTCCAATTTGTAGAAATATCATCTTGGACAATGTCTACAGATATGATTTCTTACAATTATACTGACTTGATGGCACATAACCAATAAATAGGTCCAAAACACAATCCATTTGAAAGAAAAGTAAAATTAAAGGTAGGTGAATAAAATTTGAAGTAGTATTGATTTGAACTACAATAAAATTCCTACTACTGGCTGAATTGTTAAGGACTTATGGGGCATTTGTTTGTTTCCATCAAGGCATTCAGGACAGTGACAAGATTCTTCCTATATTGTCCTCACACACAAAAAAAGTGTGAAATAGTTTAAGGTGAAGTAGAAAGATTTGCCCAGTATCACTCAATACATTCTGAGGCTGAATGAGAGTTGAATCATGGATTTTCCCACTTGCAATAAAGCACAACTTTATATCATTCTGTAGCACCAAATGAACAACAATGTCTGTATGAAATTTGGATTTGTGAACACTCTTACCAACACTAGATTTTTTTTTAAAAAAAGTTCATTTATTTCTGATAATGCCGTCCTGCTTTGAAATATTGGTACCAACATTTACGAAAGACTTTCTGTTACTTTCATTTGTTCCAAAGAAGTGCAACTCCCATATCTTTAAGATTCTTAGAAATTCAACTATACTAATCCTGGTTCCTATTAAAATAAAATAAACCATGAAAAACAGAGCTTTAGGTCTGGAAAAGCCAGCTTCTTTAACAACATACCATCAAGAAAACTGAACCCAATTAAGCTGATCCAATTAGACAGAATGTCACTTGATCTCATGGTGTGATTACATAGTTCATTGCAGTCAATCAGAGTTTCCTCAAGACCAAAGGTTAACATTAACAAATGCATGCCCACAAGGCAAACTGATTAGTGTACATGTATAGTGGAAAAGTTCTAGGGGGAAATTACGTTCAATTCACAGCACAGCTGAGCATTATAGTTTGGACACATTTAGATTCTGAGCCAGTTACATTTCTTGGCAGCAATATCTCTAAGTATTGGCACTTAACTAAGTAGAGAAATAGGAATTTACAAAGCTGTGGAAGACATTCACAGAGAAAAGGGAGCATGATTAAAGCACTGCTCAACCTGTGTGTGAATGTTATATAACAGCAAGTATGAATGTAAATAAGATGAGTACTGAAGTATTGCATGAGGGTAATATAATCATGTGTGAATGAATATGAAATGACAAGTAGTGCAGAGCAGAACTGTGTGAATAAGTACGCACAAAATAAAACCAGTACTTTTCTACAGATACTGCTGCATAAAACTGTGTCAGGGGAAACATTCACTGCATCTTGTTTTGGGTCTGCATAAAGGTTACATATGTTCTGAGATGTGAAACCAAGGGCCTCTTTGAAGTGCATTAATAAAAAAAATGAATTTACTGCTTCTCAGCAACAGAGATGTATTGCTTTATTATTCAGGGAAAGTAACTTCTGTGTATGCACCAAGCCTTTTTCTGGTGTTTGTGCTTCTGCAGCAAAACCTTCCTAATTAAGATAGAGCTATGCTTCTGAACTCTTCACTGAAATGACATGGACTCACTTCAGACACTCCAAAAGATGTAATCCAATTAAAACAGAAGATACAGATCTCTACATATAGTCCTGCATGGCAGTGCTATGCTTTGTGCGGTTAGTGAGACTGTAGCTTTCTGAGAACATCACTGACTATTGGGGAAGCCCATTTATCTGTAGCATTTTTTTTAATTGTCCACATTTGTCTTTTGAATAGCACATGAGGGAGGTATGCTCTAAAATGTACATCGCTAAAAGAGAAACCTGAAGCAACCTTTTCTAATTATTACATTACAATTTGCTATCACATCAAGCAACATCAGACCTACAACAAAAAGTTTCTTAGACAGTGATATTCCATCAATGTGAATTGCTACTCTTGGGAACATTTTGGATCAGAAAATCATGGTTAACCTGAAGAATATTTATTTCTGACTTTAACTTGTTTTGACTTCTTTGTATCTAGTGCTCTTTTTATAATTCTATTCTATTTTATTTTATTGTTATTTACTTTTATTGTGTTTTACACTATGTCACATTGTTATCATCTATGATTACAACTTATTCACTTACTAAAGATTGTTTTGTTCAACCTGAGTTAGTTGCTGTCCAGAAATCTAGAACAATTGTTGACTAATTCATCAGGTCCTCAGGTTTTTACAATCTTATCAGAGAGAGTACTCATAAAACAGTGTTCCATCATTATACTAAAGCATTCTGAACCCCACCTTAATCTATAAATTGAAGGTTTATTCAATGGTTTCCAAGGATATTGCCCTCAATTTCCATGTCCGTAATACTACACAGCTTCAATATGCCATTTAATTCAATGAAGAATATATTCTTTCTTCATGGCAGAAGATGTTAAAAGCCATTTTTGAATCAGGCTGCTCATAAATATGCCAGACAACAATACAGATTGTTTCAATGTTGACTACTTGATGAATACTACAATAATGAATGGTTAATATTTCCACTTGAATAGAAATATTATATGTTCCCCAGGTACCACCTGACCTTTTTAAGATGTCATCTTTATTAATATGTAACTATTCATAACTTGCACTAGATCACATCAAAAACATTTAGAATCTGGCGGGTTCTTAAGAGAAATCCTTAGAGATGGGACTTTGCCTATTTACACCCAACTCTAGTACATCTTGTTGACTGCCATGTCATTGATGTTGCTTTCACTGCAGCAACATTACAGAGATATGCTCTTCATTTAATTATCTTCATGTCATGTTTGTATAGCTGTCCATCTCTCAAGAAAGTGATTCTGGGCATTCCTAACTATGATTAATAACAAATATATTAATAGTTAAGACATATTTATTCTTTTCTCCAAACTTTCTTCCATATTCAAACCAACATTTAATTTTTGTCATCATTTCCAGCCCCCATTCCCCAGCTAGAAATATTCAGTTCTTAATAACTAGATGAGAAACAGAAATTAGTTAAGATATTTCCCTCACCCCAACATGGAGATTATAGAAGAATGAAGTAGAAAGAAACTGAATTTCCCATCAATCATTCCTTCTAACAGCAAATTTGGATGACTACCTGTCAATTTGAAAGTGAAATAGGTCATCCCAAAATAAAGTAATGCTTTCTACATAATTGGGAGAGGAAAATCCCTGGATATATGGTTATAGAAGTTTGTAAATTAGAAGAAGTGAATTTCTTTGGTAACCATGAGCTGGTGTGGGTGGGAGGGGTGGAGACTGCAGATTGAAACTATTTAAAGATTAAGGGGAAAAACAATTCTGCTCAAGGCTCTAAAATTCATACATGGGAAAACTCCATCCATAAATTCTATAGTTCATAAATAATGGAAATACAGACTTTGGAACACAAAATCAGTTGTCCCTGAAGTATCATTATTATCATAAAGACGAAGGAGTGAGAAAATCAAAGTTCACTTTGCTTGAATTTGAATATGAAGACTGTTTTTACATTTGTAATCCATTACGCAAAGAAGACTGGATTATAACTGGACTTCAGAATTTGAACTTTTTTAAAACTTTGATAAATATCTATTTTAAAAAGAAGATGGAATAATGGAAATATTACAAGGCAATAGATGGCAATTACAAGTGCAGAAAAATCTATCTCTTAATAAAAATACTGAACAAAAATACATTAAAGTAGGAATGAGATGAATGGCAATTTAAAATTTTACAAAAATGAGTCAAGGTTGAGATAGTCTTTAAAAAATCCATTTTTTAATAAAATACATTATCTCAAAATAAAAGATTGAAAATTTCAGCCTTGTCTCCCTTCTAACCCCTGGAGGCCAACAATATTTCAAAACAGAATTGGCCCTGGCTATATTAGAGTACACATTAATATGTTATAGAAAAGAGCTGTATAGATCTTCAGGTTTTAATTTTGGCTTTTAAAAAGGCACTGATCAACAGAGAGAGAGAGAGAGAGAGAGAGAGAGAGAGAGGGAGGGAGGGAGGGAGGGAGGGAGGGAGAGAGAGAGAGAGAGAGAGAGAGAGAGAGAGAGAGAGAGAGAGAGAGAGAGAGAGAGAGAGAGAGAGAGAGAGAGAGAGAGAGAGAGAGAGAGAGAGAGAGAAGAATGATGTGAAGGAATTTACTAAACAGCCACAATTTCTGTGAAATAGAACACCCTCTGTTCCTAATTAATAGTCTTGTTTAGAAAAGCTGGGACCTTAACCAAGAGGTGAGAGCTCCTTCAAAGGGAATTTGTGAGGACAAAGCAAAGATTAAAAATCTCAACAATGGGATATGTGTACTTGTATGTGATGTCACATTTCAACAGCCAGCTTTCCTGTGCAAATATAATACAAACCTACCTTTTCCCCCAGAACCTTCCTTAATGCTAAACAGCCTTGTGGACTTCTTAGTCTTTTCTTCATTATCTCCTTCCCTTCCTAAATACAAGAACATGCTAGACCAGTGACAGATCTCTTCTACAATACACCACCCCTACACTTTTTATGTATTATGTTTTTTCTAGCATTTCCTTTTCCTTGGCATGGATAGGCTTATTTTGTTCAGTACATGTTCCTGCTGACCTTTCCCCTCTATTTAAGAACTTAACATTTCAAATAAAATTTTCTACATATTCCTGCTTAACCACACTAGCATTCTGAGACCTTTTTACCTGTTCATACTTAATAGGATTAATTTCTCTTGTAGTGCACATAAAGGATTCTTAGGCATTAACTACTCTTTCCTGCAGTGGATGTGCAATGCGTTAGAGAATTCCAATTAACTTTTCTGCAGGCTACTCATAGATTCTGAACATAAGCTTTATTACAGGGGAGAGGGAGAGAGGAAAGTATAGATATGATAATAAGCATTATCCCTACTCAATAACTACAAACAAACATGGATGTAGCCTTCAGACACCATTATGCTTTCTAGTTGTAAGCCGGTAGGATTGTTGAACAAATGACTGTACTGGGCGCAGAAAGGATATAAAAACCACACAAAAGCACATAAATCATGACCCCTAGAAATGTATTTATTTGAATATTTCAATTACATTACAGCCTAAAATTGGCTAAGGCAGTTCACCATTGAATGAAGTACTATCTAACAAAAAGGCAGTAACCAATATAAAACAGCACATGATCAAACCAATTTAGCAGTTAGTAGCAACAGGACTAGAAACAGAAACAGGACGGATATTGCCAGCCTGAACAGAATGTCTAAGAAGAACAAGCGCAGCCGAACAAAATCCTCAGTTTGCATTGATAGTATTGCAAACTGTTGCTCATGCTGTTCCATAAAGGATTCACCAAGTGTGCCATGACTTACTTACCAAATTCTAAAGCCAGCACTGGACCTAACTGGTTTTAAAAATAATGAAGAGCAATCCTTGGTTTTATAAATCAAGGTGATGTTCTTAATGCACATAGCATTAAGTTGACATAGCACGTCCAAGACTTCACAACTAACTTCACAACCAACTTGCCTAGAGACAACAGTACCTCGAAGGCAGAAAAACCCACAATTTTTTCATCCGTATGACAAAAATAAAAAAGTGATGTATAGAATTTAAATATTTCTTTGCATATTATCATAAATTCTAATTATCCTCCAGTCCTAATGAAATGTATTCATTAAGACATTATATGTAGCTGTATATGTATATTATATGTAGCTGACTACATCTTTATCATGCAAAAAGGACACATAGGAATTCATTCTGATTATTATGTCCTACAGCTTGGCCAAGTCCTCCTAATATTTAATTTCACTTTTATTAGTTGAAAGGTCCTGAGGTATTTCTACCAGAAATCATCTTACTTTTTCACTATTGAGATAGTTGATTATATATTGATTAAATGAAGATTTAAAGCACACAGGGCATGAAGCAATAATGTATCCTGTTTGCCAAAGAGTTTTAGTAAGCTTTCTGAGGTCCTTTAAGTCAGCGGTTCCCAACCCCTGGTCTGTGGACTGGTACTGGACCATGGCATGCCAGCAACTGATCTGCACAAACAAGCAAAGCCCCATCTGTGGGATGCAGGCAGCACACAAAACCATGCACTCTCTGATCCATGGAAAAATCTTTCTCCATGGAACCAGTCCCTGGTGCCCAAAAGGTTGGGGGCTTCTGCTTTTAAGTGCAAGATAAGTTGTTATCCTTTGTACTTGCACAGTAAAAGAGGTATTTTTGTTTCCTGCAGCATAGCCTGAAGAAAAAAAATGAAAATTTCCATCAATACTATAAATTAGTTCCTTCCCAATAAATATGTAAAACTTAGCAGTTCCAAAGGTGTGCATTGGTCCTTTATAGCTTATTATCATATGTCAAGTGAGTTGTGATGTTAAATAACAAGATCCTAGTGTAAAGTAAAGAAGGGGATCTTGAGTTTACAGGTTTCAGGCCATTTTGTGGGGAAATTAGTTTCACAAGTGGACCTTGCACTGGAAATTAACCATCTTATGCAATTATAACTGCATCTACCAAACAATATGATCAGTTTTAAGTAATTTGGAGATAGGGGAAAATCATTCCACAAATATTGGTGGTTGGTTTGGAGCCTTTAAAAATAAAAATCTGTTCAATCTAAGGGCTAACATTAAGTAGCCTCTTCAATCTCTACTGACTTTGGAAATATTAATTATGTTCAGATAAATATGAAAAAATAAATCTATAGCATCCATTATTATTTAGCTAAGGTAGAAAAGATACCTTATCTAAGGGTTCAGTAGATCATTGCTTCTGCCAGGCATATATTATATGCATGTATGTCTAGCAGACAAAGTAACAAAATGTTGAACAGAATGTCACCAAATTTAGAATCACTTGTGTCTCCATTAGAGATAGGTTGATTGTAATTCTTTTAGTTGAGTTTCTCAAAGCTTTTTCCAAGAGGAACTTCCGTATTTCCTCTGTACCTGCAGGCAGAGAAAGGTCAATGATAGGCAGTTAACTTTGGAATAACATGGGAAAGCTTGGATAGGATTGATATGAGAGAAGTGGCAGCAGCTATAGACAAAAGTGATCTCTTTCCTTTTTCTATCTATATAGCAGCTTCTAGTAGAGAAAGGAAAATTCAGTCTTGCCAAAAATCTAAATTGCATGCTTTTAGAGAGTTTTGAAAACATACCAAGGAGCAAGGGATATTCATCCAAGATACATACATGGCCTGCTAATGAAGTGGGCATCATATAATAGCTTGTAACATGATGTCCATCCACTAAGGTTCATTGCACAATTGAGCTGGTACATAGTATAGAACACACCCATCATTTCTTCAGTGTTCACTGGTGGCTTACTTATTGGTTCCCAGCATTCTCCCATCGAAAGCCATGAAGGTCTCTGTCTCTCTGCTTCTCCAAACATCAGAAATGAAGGCCAAAGTTAGATATGATTCTTTTCACGCAATGTACATGGAATTCAATATTTTTGGACTGAATTTTGTGCATCACAGAATAGTATGCTCAGACAAAGGGAGATAAATAAATGAGGATGCATTCATGATGATGTCATCATGTAAACTCCATGGCTTATCTGCTTGCCCCAGATACACATACACAATAGCAGCATGTCATCACCTAAGTGTTGTTATTTTGGCTGTGGTTTGGTGTGGATTCTGCTAGCAGAGTATATACAGAAACATAGAGTCTCAGAGATACATACTGTAGATTGTCTAAAGACAAATAGCAATTTGATAATATATGCATATGGGAAAGGTATTATTGCATATAAAAAGAAACCAACAAGAAAAAAGAGGGAAGATAATAGAATTGCATAGTATAGAATTGCATAGAATAGTTTCATTCTATCTCTATTTCCCTCCCTCCCCCTCTCTCTCTGTGGAACAAGCAAATCCTGTTAGATAGTTTGAGAAAGAACAAACAATATCCCATCCCAAAAAAAGAACCAATTTTCTGAAGCACTTCAAAAGGTTCTGAGGCACACATAACCTCCTGATCTAATATATTATTTTATAGCAGATTCATTAATGACTCAAAATTTTGTCAAATCAAACCTCCTATGAATTCATATGCTATGAATTTAAAGCTTTGGACATCCATATTTGTTAATACAATTCTTATTAATTCAGGACTGTCTTCCTGGCAAGTACTTGTGTTTCTTCTACTGCCTTTTCATTTTTTCAGTGGTTCCAGTTCCACTATGTCATTAAAATTTCACTTTATATCTGTGGCCCTTTCATGAAACTGAGGTTTGATTTCTTTCTAATTCCTATTAATTTCCTGTCCTCATAATTTCTATATCAGTCATATGCTAGTCTGTGTTTCCTTTGGCCATCTTTTAGTTTCTTATTTTCTTTATACATTTAATCAAATAATTGCTTGATTCCAACCTCAGTTCTCAGTTTCCTACCTGTGCTGGGCAATATGTGAATATTTGTGTATGTTTGCAATAGTGGAAAAATATCTGTAGCTCAAGTGTAGGATGAGGGTGAAGGTTCATTCTCTAAGCATGTGAGATGGTTTCTGAATGTTTCATTACCAGGCTAGGTAACTTTTTCAGTGGAGTTTAGGGGATATCAGTGTCAATGTTCTTCTGTTTATAAGAGCTTTGTGTGATCAGTAGGTCTTGTGATGGGTCAGGTGTGGGTGTGTCAAGTGAGAGTCTTGTAATGGATCTTGTGATGGGGAGGTTACATCAGGTGAGGGTCATTGGGAGGTAATGTCTTGGTTTGGGGGGGCTTGTGTGGGTTGGTTGAAGATTGGTGTGCCAATTAAAAACCAGGTGTCAACACTGTGACAATGGATGTCGTCGCTCTGACAACTGAGAATCAGCAGCCATTTTTACTTTTGCTTCTAACATGCCTTTTCTATTCTTTTAGAGTTCAGATGTAGAAGAGGGGATGGGGTAAATTCTTGAGGATTTAGCTAGCATAACAATGTAGAAGTGTGGGAACTCAATGACATGGTCTGATAAGGTTTTGGTGGGCTGAGAGGCCAGTGAGAAAAGCCCATGGTTTGTGTTAATTAGGGAATGTGATTTATGACAGCTTTTGTGGGGTGGGAATTGCAACTTGTTACTTTGTATCTGGGGGAGGGAATCTCAGTTTGGGGTTCAACTATGTAAATGCTGATACTTTGTTTCCTAATAAAATGTTCTTTAAGGAAGAATTCTTGCCTTTGAAGTTCTTTAAATGGTTTCATCTATCAGAACCATGACACTAGGATCCACGAACACCAGCTGACAATCACATGCCACAATCCCAAATCCTTAATCTCTACCCACACTGATACCAAACAGCATCAGTTCAGTTGGAGCCACTCTACCACCGACCATGTTCATGAGTTCATTGAAGCCTGGTACTTCACAAGCAATTCCATCAACAGACACATTGACCTACCATTAGCCTGAAAACTCCTCAGAATCCAAATGAACCTCACAGGCAACCAGAGACAGCATGGACCCTCAACCATCTATGCAAGCCCTCCCCAACCAGCATTTCACCTCCCAATGACCCTCACCTGACTCTCACTGACTACTCACATCGGACCCATCACAAGATCCATCACAAGGCCTACTGACCACATGAAGCCCTTATAAATAGACATTCCCTAAACTACGCTGAAGATGTTACCTAGCCTGGTAACAAAACATATGGAAACCAGCCCACTAGTTTGGAGAATGAACCTCTGTCCTCATTTGTGTGTATGTATGCAAATATTTTCTGAAAGATTTTTTAATGTTTTGTAAAAAAAAAGTAGTATATTTGAAATTTATTTCATATTGAAATCTATAAAAAGATGTGAGAAACAAAATGAATTTAAATATACATCATATTTTGATCACTTGTGAAACAAATTGACAGTTTTATCAGAATTGCAGACAAAGGTGCAGATTCTAATAATAACTGTGGCTAAGAAAGGCATTTAGTAAAAAAATGGCCTCTCTTGACTCATAAAAGAAAAATGTCTGGATGATTATTAATATGTGATTTCTGAATTACAAGAAAATATTTGGGATGATATTCTGTGATAAATAGATAAAAAAGTTAAGGGTGAATTTATTTGAGCTGTTCATCTCCTTAGCAGGTACATGATCCAATTCCTCATGGCAAACCAAGTATAAGGCAGGAAAGTGGAAGATGCAAACAAAGAATATAAATATACAGAATTTTTTCCTAGTTTGAAGACATAGAAGACATTGAGCACTTTTCTTCAGGATACACCTATCCTGACTGCTTTGGAAACAAAATGCAATCTACATGCATTAAGAAACACAATATGGACCCCATTACATCTTTCTTGATATGTATTTATACAAGTTTGAAAATTTATGTACAGGAGTGTGTATTGCTCCATAGCAGATTTCCAGTAGTAATTGTATTTTCTAGAACTGAATGATGTCTTTTATTATTTTTGTTTGCCAATATGTATCATTATCTTCATTTTATTATCTTATTCTTTATTGACAACATGAATTTAAAAAAAGGAAGATTGGTTGAATGCAAATCTAATATACATGGAAGTTGTTTTCTACACTAAACAGAAACATCTATGGATTTTCCTTGTGAGGAATATTACAATAGCCATTGCCCTAATTAATTATGACTCAGGAATAAAAACATTTTAAAGATGTGTCATCCTGCAGACTTCAAAGCTTGATTACTTATGCATTATTTTGCACATTGGTTTAATAGGGAAGAGGGGAGAATGGGGAAAAATATACTAATCTAAACCTTTTGCCTCTTCCAGATGGTAATGCAGAAAAGAATGAAATACATCTGTATTTTAAGGCAAAAAGACTGTTCACTGTCCTTGCTGATCTCAAGCATATTAATGGATTACAGTTCATTAATATTTTGCTACTTATATGAAAAATGAATGAGATTCATTGGCAAATAGTACTGGATTGACTAATTCACTTTTTACTCAGTTTAGTTTGTTCCATTGCTCAGTATATACTGAAGGCATGTGCACTGGCTTTAATGCTGCTTAATCACATTCTTTGGGGCAGGCCATGTTATATTAGCATTGAATCTACATCTGTCAAAGCCTATTATCAGACTTTGGCTGGTCCAGGAATGTTTTCTTTGATGGGCTGGGGAGGAGGGGAGAAGGTTCAGAGAGGTTTTTTTTTAAAAAAAATCTTTTTCCTACTTCAAAGGTGTAAGCAATGATAAAACAATGATATCTCAGATATCCTTCCTTCCTTCCTTCCTTCCTTTCTTTCTTTTCCTTCCTTCCTCCCTCCCTCCTTCCCTCCCCACTCTAAAATGGGTGTTTTCAAGCTCTAATAGCTTTAAAAACATGTATTTTAAAGCTTATTTTTTTAAAAAAATCAACCCAAGGTTTACGCAATTAGATGTTGATTTACCACCAAATATCACTACTATTTGATGGTGCAAATTTTGGCATGATTTCTGAAACTAAACATCATCTTATGGGATGACAGGAAGAGAGAAGATAAAGAGAATAAAAATAGGGACTTTAGAGCCATTTGAAGTAAAGCCTTCTCACGTATTGCATATGTTTTATTAGCTGAATAGAGAATACATCCCAAAATATTGAGAATATAATTTTAGACAGTTTTTGATAGTTGTTAAGAAACATTTGCAGATCTTCTATCATGTTAAAAGTCTTGATCAAAACATATTCTATGATACTTATTATTTCATGGAATCATTAGTGAGGCCATTTGAGCTCTCTACATGAAACCAGAAGTTCCAGAAAAACAAAATAACAAATTAACCACCATTAAACCATTGTAAACATACCAAGCAATTTTACAGAAATTTCAGATTCTGGAACATCATGATATTGCAGTATAAGTCCGTCCCTTATGCTGGTCCATCAACCTTCATGTAGCACATACAAAAAAGGCAGAAATGGGGCTTTCATGTATTTTCAATATTAGCCTATAAACATCAGTTGATTTTAAATGTCTATCAGAAGTATAAGAACTTCTTTTTTGCACATGTAAACCTTAATGCCACACATGCACTCATCTATTCTTTCTTTGCTATTTCCTATGTCACATTTCATCAGACAAAATGAGAACACTTCACATTTTGCTGTTTCTTCTTTACTGCAGGCTTCTTCACATTTTCAAATCCAGAACTGTCTCTGATAAAATAAAGAGTAAACAAACTGTCATAAAGAGAGGCATATGAAAGCAAAATAATACTTTGGGCATTACAAAGCTCTTCAAAGTTGCCAGTTTCTAAATTAATCTGACATGATAATGAAATATTAAAGACTGTATATAAATGTCTGAGCTCCTGTGTCATTTGCTAAATGTATTCTTCTATGACAAACTAGAATTGTCTTTTCATGATTATCCTTGAGGCCCACAGCTGCAGCCATAAAGGGTTTAGCCTAAAGGAAAAAAACAAGTTTAGCTTCCCCAAATTTGAATGATTTAGGATGTAATGGGTTAGGATACAACTGATATAGTATTACAAAATGATATATGATATCATGTATGACACATGATATATGGTAGTAAAGCATGTTAGGAGGACAGAAAGCTTATCTTCCTACTGATCTCCTCCAAACTATGTTCAATATGTTATACCTGCATTTTCTTTAAAATTATTTTACCTTTTTTGGAGAAATCCTCAAATCAACATGAATCCTTTGCTTTAGAGGTGAAGTGTCCAGACAGAGACCACTGCAAGCAGTTACCTCCATATGGTATGATGCTGGGCCACGCAAGTGAGCGAAGCCCTATCTGCACATATGCAGGATCCAAGCAGCGTACTAAACCACATCCCTGATCCATGGAAAAAATGCCCTCCATGGATCCAGACCCTGGCATCCAAAAGGTTGGGTGCTGCTGTGTTATAAGCAGATGATCCTATTGCAAAGGGAATCATTTGGCTGATATCCTAGATTTGTTGTCCTTCAGATGTTGTTGGATTATAACATGGTCCACAATGAACAAACCTATTCCAGATGCAGTTTAGATACATCAGTATGGCTACTTCGTCTCCATCTTTAGCCGATATTAAAAAAAGAACATCACATAATTCAGGATTCTGTTCTTTACTCTTCTCCAAGAGCTTCATGTCCATAAGATCAGCATGGTGGATAACATTATGAATGGATGCTGTAAAATATTATTAGATGTGTGCTATTAAAATCTCCTATTTAGAAAGGAGACGTCTTCATTTTTAAAAAAACAAAAAACCAACAATAATTAATTGATGTTATAATATCAGTTAATCATTTAGATGAAGTGTTTTTTGAGCCCCACTCCAGATAACTTGATGGATTTGTCCATTTCAATTTTCAAGGCACACCATGGAAGTTAAAGTCTTAGCCTGCGTAGGCAAGCTTTCAATTCCCATGGTGGGTCCTTCACGATAGCCAAATTAATGAGACACATGACAAGCACATTTCTCTGGGCGAAGCAACTACTGACAAAAGGCTGCCTTCCCTTTTATTCCCTGTTACAGTGGGCGGTTACACAATGCATCACATGGTTACAAACAGCCAATGACAATGTTATATCTTCAGCCAATGACAAGCCTACACTGCAAGGCCACCCTGTGGCCAATGGATTCAAATCTTGGTACAATGTCCATCCACCTCTTAGCCCCCCTTATTTCCTGTTCCTAGGCCACTATGGCCTTTGTCCTTTGTTCCAAAGCACATGGCTTGCTTCTCTGATGTGGCCAATGGACTCCATCTCTTGGCCCCTCCTCCATTTCCTGTTGCTCCAGAACAGCATGGTAAAGTCACATGGTACAGTCTCTTTGTCCCAAGCCTCATGCATCACAACATATTACAACATATCAACTTTTTTTATTTTATTTTTAGCAGCTGTGGGTTATTTCACCTATGCGCCGTCCAGTTCTGTACACGTCCTCTGTACATGATCCTAGGCCATAAACTGTCATCTGTCCAGTCCTCAGAGGCTGCCATCATAGAAACATCTCTGTTCAGTCATCAGAGGCAACAGTTGGTTCTTGGCTCTTTTACAGGAGATGGTTAGAAAAGGGAGGCTTACACAGGTTTTACACAGGTTCAACAGGGGAGAAATACATTTGTACATAGCAACAGATTGTTACACAAAATACTAGAAACATTATGATACTAAAAACCCATTCCTTGAGCCACCCAGCATTAGGTGGCCAGGAAAATGTCAATCAAACAAGGCATACAGTTTCTTGTGATAAGGGATTGTTTTGTACCATATTTTCCATGTGAGCAGTTGTGGCAGCAATGTTGTGTGTGTTCAGAAATGTACCAGACCAATTCTGGGGTGTTGACCAATGTGCATTTTTTCTTTCCACATAAGATCTAATCTTTGTCAGATGTGAGTGCATTGTCTTTTGAGAAGTTGTACAAAGTTTCAAAGTTTTCACCAAAATCAAACAAGGGAACAGAATCAGCACATGTTTTCCTGTTGTCAGATTTGTCTCATTTAAACACAAAGTAAGGAAAGATTCAAAGTTAAAGAGAGAGATTGAGAGATTTCATTCATAGGCACGCTATGAAGGCATACACGTTTGCTTCTGTGTTTGTTCTGTACTGGAATGTTATCAGATCCAACAATTGGATGCATACAGCAACTTATGGTGAGAGACAAAAAAATGCAAAGCAGCAATGATTTGTCACAAAAATTAAATCATTAAAGAAATAAGAAAGAGACAAAAATTAAAATTCATTAACAAACTAGAAACATAAAATTCAAAATAGGCAAGGAGAAATGAGAAAAGACAAATTTGGCAGAGAATCAGAAAGGCAAGATTGGCAAAGAGAAAATAATAAAGGCATGGTTTATTAAGCAAGAACTACTGACAAAAGGCTGCCTTCCCTTTTATTCCCTGTTACAGTGGGCGGTTACACAATGCATCACATGGTTACAAACAGCCAATGACAATGTTATATCTTCAGCCAATGACAAGCCTACACTGCAAGGCCACCCTGTGGCCAATGGATTCAAATCTTGGTACAACGTCCATCCACCTCTTAGCCCCCCTTATTTCCTGTTCCTAGGCCACTATGGCCTTTGTCCTTTGTTCCAAAGCACATGGCTTGCTTCTCTGATGTGGCCAATGGACTCCATTGCTTGGCCCCTCCTCCATTTCCTGTTGCTCCAGAACAGCATGGTAAAGTCACATGGTACAGTCTCTTTGTCCCAAGCCTCATGCATCACAACATATTACAACAGAAGTGATTTGACTTTATCTTCTTTCAAGGTATTTTTTTTTAAACTTCCCAATTAAAGCCTTTAGTGTCTCCCATCTTGCTACTAAGATTTGACACTGCTTAATTACAACTCACATGAATTATTTTTATTTTTTGTTATCATAATGTTCAATTTATTCTTTCTTTCTTTTTTCTTTCTTTCTTTCTTTCTTTCTTTCTTTCTTTCTTTCTTTCTTTCTTTCTCAAGAAAGGAATCTGGTTTTACTAATTTTGTAGTATGTTAACCATACTTATTATGTCTGATCCTGGAATACTGGCTGATTCTTGATTTTTCTTTTTTCTAAGTACAGAAGAAATGCCAGTTTGAAGCACGAAGCCAAAAACACCAGCCTGAAGATGACGAATGGGACTTCGTCGAAACGTCGCCAAGACACTTCCAATTTTACGCGGGAGAAAACCCAAATAACCAAAGACCTACATACAAACACCCGCGAAAACCTCAGTATATATATATATATATATATATATATATATATATATATATATATATATATATGTATGTATGTATGTATGTATGTATGTATGTATGTATGTATGTATGTATGTATGCATGCATGCATGCATGCATGCATACATACATACATACATACATACATACATACATACATACATACATACATACATACATACATACATACATATATATATATATATATATATATATATATATATATATATATATATATATATATATATATATATTCTGTTAACAAAGAGGTGCCTAATCTGACTTTGGTAATTTTATTGTAATAAAATCAATTTTTGGGAAATCTTTATTGAAATACTCTAATGATCTGTTTGTTTATTTACCAGTTTTGTAGTTTATGGAAAAGAACAAGTGAGACAATGGAGGAAAGAAGAGTTTCTTTTTATATATAATATTTTTTATTAATTTTTTGTATTTACAATTCATATGTGCTTAGTAAACAATGTGTTGTTTGGGTCCAGTTTGCTTAATAATACACATTAAGATCCTAGTCTCTACCCCATTTTTCCAGCCATTGATAAAATACATCCCATATTTGAAAATAGTCTGAATCTTCTTTTTCTTTACTTTTCAATGTCAAGTCAGTCCATTTCTGCACAGTCCAGTATTTTCTTGATTATCTCTTCTTCAGATGGTATTTCTTCATTTTTCCGGTGCTGGGCAAATACAATTCTTGCTGCTGTTAATACATGCAATATCAAATATACATTTTCTTTATCATATTTTTCTGATATTATACTAATAAAAATAATTCCGGTTTAAAATCTACATGTTTTTTTAACATCTTTTCTAGCCAAGTATGTATTTTTGTCCAAAATGTTTTTGCTTTAGGGCACATCCACGAAATATGATAGTACGTGCCCTAAAGCTAAATAGTATATTTCTTATAGTATGTCTTCAGCAGAGCAGATTAATATAAGAAAGGGATGAACACCCAGCTGTGCTGAGATTCTTTGTTGCTCTATTAGAAATAGTACTTTCTTTGACTAAAGTATTTTCATTTAATGAGGGGTTTCATTTTGTATGTGGGATTTCATTTTGAATTCTTTGTTCTCTGTTTTTCAGCCTTTATTTTATTTATTTATTTAATTTATAGGCTGCCCAGCTACTAAATGACTCATATCCACACAGGAATTAAAGAACAATGACCAAAAATTCAGGGCAATTAGATTTTAAAATGATGAGTGTATTTTTTTTTGCTTATTCTCAATACCCCTTATAGCAGAGATAATGCAGGCTCTGCAGTATTTCAAAAGTGATCAGTTAAATAGCTTTATCTGTGCAAAAATCTATATTTTAGACATTGTATCAGAAGGTGGCAGCCTTTAGTTAAATTTAGCTGTATTCCAAAACTAAGCAAGGTTGGACATGGCTAGCATTTGGGGAACAGCAAGGTTATAGATTAGATGGAAGAAAACAAGAACAAACGGGTGGCACCTGTTAAATTGGGAAATCAAATGGTTCTAAAGAAATTCAGAACAAAAAAAAAGATTATGCCTATATAAAAATCCACCAATAATTGTTTTCATACAGTCCTTGGTAGTGAGTGACAAGATTGCTGTGGATGAAAGAGATTTTTTTTCTTTTCAGATGAGAGAGAGTGTTTTGTAGATGTTAAAGCATCAGCTATAAACCAGGAAACTGTGAATTCTAGTTGCGCCTTAAACAAAAAGCCAGCTGGATAATCTTGGCCAAGCAATCTGTCTTAGCCCTGAGAAAGAGACAATGGCAAATCACTTCAAAAAAAATTGTTATTGACTCATTTGTCAATAAGGGCGGGTTTCCAAATGGCTGGTAGGCCATCGAGATAGAAAAATGCCCACACAGCATGAACAAACAAGATGATACTTCCCACCTACCAGCCATTTGGAAACCCGCCCTTATTGACAAACGAGTCCATAACACAAAGAATGACACCAGACCTACACTCACAAAAACGACACAGGATGTAACCACCACACATCCACGCAAAAAGCAAACCCAAACCCACGATGATGAGGCACGACCACAAACCAGAAGCCAGACCACAGCTGCATCATTAACCACCTTAAACACCTCCAATCCATACATGAAGCAAATTGACACCCACCATGAAGATGAGGCATGACCACGAACGCGAAGCCAAACAGTTATGCAGCTCACCATCTCTAATCCCCCTGCAACTCAGACTAACCTGAGCACAACAAAGCCCCCACCCAAACAGAACACTCCCCCATCCAATCAGAGCACAGCCAACCCCCCATCCAATCAGAGCACAGCCAAGCCCCTAACCAATCAGAACACACCTCCACCCAATCAGAACACAGCCGAGCTCCCAGCCAATCAGTTCAAACCCCCACTGGCAGTTAAAAGGAAGAAACAGCTACAGTCACACATTGCTCCTAGAAGCACGAAGCCAAAAGCACCAGCCTGAAGATGACGAATGGGACTTCGTCGAAACGTCGCCAAGACACTTCAAATTCTACGTGGGAGAAAACCCAAAGAACCAAAGACCTACATACAAACACCCGCAAAAACCTCATATATATATAAAGCTGTTTTTGGTTAACAGGTTTTGTCAAAATGCAACTATGGCTTTAATTTGTAAAAAAATAAATAAAATAATCTTTCACAGCTACATACTAACTGATGTGAATGAAGCTTGAGCCACATTTTGGAAAAGGAAATTCTCTCAGTATTTCCACTCTCTTTGATGTCAGGATGTCTGTTTAAATGGCATTTAATTAAGAAAATAGATAATTTTCTACTAAGTCAATGAGGTTTCTCCAGAGACTGTAGAAAAAATATAAGGTAGCCAGTTTCCCAGAAGAAAATGATTTTTTTTACATTGAGGAAATGAGCAGAGGAGTTTAAGGAATAGTCCCTAGGAAGGTTTTCTTCTACATCAGTAACATATATCTATTTATAAGTTATCAGTTTGAGAAAGGAACAATAAGTAATGCCTTTCTAAAGATTATATCTTAAGAAACAGAAATGAAAATGAATTGACATTATTCTACACTCATTAATTTCAGTTCTTACTGGTTCATTTGCATTTCTGTTTCAAAACAACCTAGCATATTTGTAGCAAGTGCAAATTGGTTCAGTTGCTTAAAGGATTGGTATGAAGTAAGAGGAGTGTGGCAAAGATGCAAAGCTTTTATGTAAGAAGAGATAAAGAAAGAAAGCATGAAAAGAAGAGCTGGCAAAGAAAGCAACTCATCTTAAGGAAATGTGACAATGATCAGTTGAAAGAAATGTAGAGAGCACTTGAATTAAAATAAATGGAGAAATAAAAATAATATAGATGTCAGACTCTACTATCATCGACCAAACCAAGCAGAAGACATGACTGCCATTTCAGAAGCAAACTATATAACAAATGGTTGCTGGATTTGGGCATGTGTAGTTTAACGAAGAGAAGGACTAATCCTCCAGGGAAAGATTGAAGGCAAACGAGGTCCAGGCAGAAGAAGAACATCGTGGCTTCAAAATCTAAGGGACTGGTTTGGACAAAACTCAACACTTTTTTGTGCAGCTGCTGATAAAAACAGGATTGCCAACATGATCGCCAATGTCCAATAACTGAATATGGCAGAAGAAGAAGAAGAAGAAGAAGAAGAAGAAGAAGAAGAAGAAGAAGAAGAAGAAGAAGAAGAAGAAGAAGAAGAAGAAGAAGAAGAAGAAGAAGAAGAAGAAGAAGAAGAAGAAGAAGAAGAAGGAGGAGGAGGAGGAGGAGGAGGAGGAGGAGGAGGAGGAGGAGGAGGAGGAGGAGGAGGAGGAGGAGGAGGAGGAGGAGGAGGAGGAGGAGGAGGAGGAGGAGGAGGAGAAGAAGAAGAAGAAGAAGAAGAAGAAGAAGAAGAAGAAGAAGAAGAAGAAGAAGAAGAAGAAGAAGAAGAAGAAGAAGAGAAGAAGAAGAAGAAGAAGAAGAAGAAGAAGAAGGACTAAGAGTGACATGATAGCAGTGTTCCAAGATCACAAAAAAGAGGGAGTCAAACTATTCTCCAAAGTACCTCAAGGCAGGACAAGAAGCAATGGATGGAAACTAATCAAAGAAAGAAGCAACCTAGAACTAAGGAGAAATTCTCTGACAGTTAGAACAATTGATAAGTGGAACAACCTGCTTCCAGAAGTTGTGAATGTTTCAACACTGGAAGTTTTTAAGAAGAGACTGGACAACCATTTGTCTGAACTAGGTTGGACTAGAAGACCTTCAAGGTCCCTTCCATCATCATCATCTTCATCATCGTTGTTGTTGTTGTTGTTAACTTAGATACTTCAGAAAGTCATTAATATTGACAAGAACAAGTTTTTCAAAAAGCATTTGACTAGCCTAGCTGTCTAATTTCTGAAGTAGAGCACAAATAGATTATTTACCCTTAACTTACTATGAGCAGATTTATTTTATGAAGTAGAAATAATATGAGCATTGTGGGAAAGTGCTGGAGTTATTTTGTTTGAAATGAAATTAGTGCTAAAACTAGTTTAGTTAATGCTAATACTCCATAATACTGGATTTGTTTATTTTAGAGAAAATTAATAATGAGCATAATCTAACATGTATTTTAGAAATTGGGGAGAAAATGATTAAGGGGGGAAGACGGATTTAAAAATTCAAAAGCATTATAGCATAAAAAGCTAATGGGAAAATAGCTCCTGATGAGTGGTGGCCTTGAAAGTCAATACAATTTCAATTAGTTCTAATGAGGAAAATGAATAGATGCAGACAGAAATGCAATATGACAGCATAACAAATAGTAGGTGAAAATAGGAACAGTTTGCAAGAAAGATTTAAGAAGTCATTTTAGAAGTACAGTGGTGAAGCCAAAAAGACTGAAGTTCTGAAAGAACTAAGGTTGTTGAAGGATAATAGGAATATTCTTCCTTCTGGAAAAGAGAAAGAAAGGGGAAAATTGGGGATGAGATGCCAAAAGAAGAAATAATGGAAATAGAAACATCCAAACTGGATAGAAATGAAATTGCGGGAAAACATAATAGAACATGGAAAGGAAGAGAAAATTTTCCTATGTAGATGTCACAAAAGAGACTCAATCACCAGGAAGAGTTCTTCCAAGCAAGAGATAATTCTTCATGTTAATCTTCAAAGGCATCAACTTTTGCACATCTGCAACAGTGAAGTCTGCAGCATATTGCATCTCTTGCTGATGTCTTTGTGGTCAACATTTCCCTAATCCCCCCAATCCCGATATAGTTATTCAGGGAAGCAAAATGAAATAACCTGGATGGGTTTCAGAAATGGGGTTTTAAATATACAGAGTGAAATTTCACATGCAAAATGATATATTTTGGAAATGGAAAGCAAATGCTTATACCCCTATAGGAAACTATATTGGGGAAACAATATGGTAAGAAATCTGTGTCACCGCCTCCCTATATGCTGCTTTTAGATATTTTAAAGCAGCATTTGATTTTATATCCTGAGTACTTTGGGGGGAAAATTGGAGGCCTCCTCGACTGATCAACATTTACTTTATTTAATATGTATACTTCATGAAGGGACCTCAAACCAAGTTAAGATATAACCCATAAGGCAATTCAACTGATGCCATCAGAACTAAAAAAGATGGCAAGCAAGAATGGATATTAGCCCATTCATATTTAGTTTTTATATCAACTCCATGCTGGGCTATCTCCTCAACAAAATATTTCACCCCCCTCACTGAATCTTGCTGGAAGACATATCTTTGTTTTACTTTATGCAGACAATGCAGCAATACTTTCAAGAACATCTATTAGCCTTAAAAGATCATTCAGAGCACTTGCACAGTATTGCACGGAAGACCGGCTAGTACTCAATTATCAGAAAACCCAAATTTTGACATTTGCCAAAAGGCCCAAGAACTATTCCTGGAGCATAGATGGTCACAAGATTGAGCAAGTCTTCTGTTTCAAATATCTGAAGGTAAGTGTTATGCTTTATTAGCAACAGCTGATAATGTACAGTAATACTGCAGGTGAGAACTATAAGTCAATATTTAACTTGACTTACACTAGAGCAGGACTGTCAAAAACTGCCGGCCTATGGGCTGGGTGCGTCATGCCAAAACTGCTCCCAATGGTGCTGGCAATGGGAAAAAAGTCACGATACGTCGTGACACATCATGTGACGTTGCAAGTTTGACACCCCTGCACTAGAGGAAATTTTCCAGTCTTTGCCATTAAACTGGCTCTAGAACAATGATATTTCAAAATCAATCCTTTTACTTCTTTTCTTTTAGAAACAGCCCGTAATGACTTCTGTTTTGAGATGCTGTCTTTCAAATGCACTCATTTGTAGAGTCAGCCCAATGGAAGCTGAAAGGGATTTCAGTCATTTTGAGAAATTCTGAAGATGAATAACTCCCTTCAATATATTGTGTGGCTAATCATCATTATTGGCTTTATAAATCATGAACCCCAAGTTCTTCAAGGGAAAGGGAGACTGCAGTTACCCTTATCTCATCCAATACAAAAGAAAATTTCCTTATAATCTGCCTGCCTGCCTGCCTGCCTGCCTGCCTGCCTGCCTGCCTGCCTGCCTGCCTGCCTGCCTGCCTGCCTGCCTGCCTACCTACCTACCTACCTACCTACCTACCTACCTACCTACCTATCTATCTATCTATCTATCTATCTATCTATCTATCTATCTATCTATCTATCTATCTATCTATCTATCTATCTATCTATCTATCTATCTATCTATCTAAGAGTAGCTGTACTTGAGATATACATTTAATAAATAATTAAAATATTTTGCCTATACCCTGTCTACAATCCAGTCTTGTGTTGTACTGTATGCTGTTAGTTAATAATATATTAACTAGTGAGTTAATAATATATAGTAAGGGGGGAAAAGTTGGCTTTTCCAATTCAGTTGTTATAATAGCCACATTTTTCAGGTTATGTACAATTTTTCATGTTCATTTTTAAATAATCTGCATTACAACAACTCCCCCTGTTTAAATGATTGTATTACTATGCTAATGCCAGCTAGCACTTGTCTGAGGAAAGGTCATAATTGGAGCTGTCTTTTGCATGCAGTTAGTTCAGATGATTGCCCCCAGCAACAAAATGTTTACTGAGCACACTTCTGATGCTTGTTGCATATTTTCCATTTTGCCCTTTGGCATTTAGATTCCTGGAGACAATTCTACCCATAAACATAAATTCATACTTCAGTTTTAAATCATGCCCGTGATAAGCACAGAAACACAACTGCTGAAACGTGGGCAGAGGAAAAAGGTAGAATGACATTCAGACAGTAAGTGCTGCATTAAATGTTTTTACCACTCAGTTTTGATAGTACTGCAGTCTCTTTAGTGTATTATTTTTTTTCCTATATTTTTGTTTGGTTCCAACCAGCTGACTATCTCTACTACCATCAATAATGATGACTTCCATCTCTGCCTAATTCTCTTTAAGATGATATCAGTTTATGACATCATACTACAAAACTATTTAAATCCAGTCACTGATGTCACTAATGCTAATGAAATCCATTAAAAAGAGGGGAAAAATTCTAACGGTAGTAATCAAAGACTAATAGACTAAATAATTTCTAGATATTTTCACAACAATCCCCTCGCAAAAGAAATCATCTGAAAAATAAAAGTCTTCATTTTGTAAAAAGCTTTTCTGTTCCCCATTTTGGCTGAGCAGCAATCTATAAATACTTTAATGCAGCTTTCTCTTTTTTAAAATTTATTCTGCAATTCTATTATCTCCATCTACCAATGATCCTGTTGGATAGGAAGCTGAAAACCACTGCAGTCTAATAAATAATGAATCTTAATAGAAAAATAAAAAAAATTAAAGCAATCCTTTTAGAAGTAATTTACAGTTCAGCGAGAGTTATAGCTGAAGTTTGATTAATTTCTATTGATAGTATGTTCCAGTAATATGAAGCCAATGTAGAAAAGGTTCCAACCTCTATACAGATCCTGCTGCTTTGAGTGTACATGTGTGTGTGTGTCTGTGTGTAGTTTATAGCTTTAGTTAACAAAAAAGCAGGAAAAAAAGATACAAAAAAGAAAAAAATGATTAAAGGAATACAAATATAATGCACATTTCAAAACCTTTCCATTTTGTATTATGTACTCAAATGTCCTTTTTGGATTATTTGCCTTATTTTCTTATGAAACAGATATAGACATAGATGATATAGATATATAGATATAGATAGATATGTAGGTCTTTGGTTCTTTGGGTTTTCTCCCACGTAGAATTTGAAGTGTCTTGGCGACGTTTTGACGAAGTCTCATTCGTCATCTTCAGGCTGGTGCTTTCGGCTTCGTGCTTCTAGGAGCAATGTGTGACTGTAGCTATTTCTTCCTTTTAACTGCCAGTGGGGGTTTGAACTGATTGGCTGGGAGCTCGGCTGTGTTCTGATTGGGTGGAGGTGTGTTCTGATTGGTTAGGGGGTTGGCTGTGCTCTGATTGGATGGGGGAGTGTTCTGTTTGGGTGGAGGCTTTGTTGTGCTCAGGTTAGTCTGAGTTGCAGGGGGATTAGAGATGGTGAGCTGCATAGCTGTTTGGCTTCGCGTTCATGGTCGTGCCTCATCTTCATGGTGGGTGTCAGTTTGCTTCATGTATGGATTGGAGGGGTTTAAGGTGGTTAATGATGCAGCTGCGGTCTGGCTTCTGGTTTGTGGTCATGCCTCATCATCGTGGGTTTGGGTTTGCTTTTTGTGTGGATGTGTGGTGGAGACATTTGGTGAAGCCAAACAGCTATGAACAGCCAATCAGTTCAAACCCCCACTGGCAGTTAAAAGGAAGAAACAGCTACAGTCAGACATTGCTCCTAGAAGCACGAAGCCGAAAGCACCAGCCTGAAGATGACGAATGAGACTTCGTCGAAACGTCGCCAAGACACTTCAAATTCTACGTGGGAGAAAACCTGAAGAACCAAAGACCTCCATACAAACACCCGCAAAAACCTCAGAAAACAAATAGATAGATATATACATACGTGCTGTAGGAGTTCCCATGTACATAAATTAAAATTAGTTGAGATTGTATTTGTGATCTTGAATAAATCTCCATGTTATTTGATTCAAAGCTAAGACAAAGGTACTGTCAAACCTACTATATTTTGTCTTTTCACTAATTCATTTTTGATAACTTTTCTTCTAGGGAGGAAGAAGAAGAAGAAGAAGAAGAAGAAGAAGAAGAAGAAGAAGAAGAAGAAGAAGAAGACTTGTCATTAGAAGGATAAAAGTGTATTGTTTAAAAAAACACTCTTCAGATTTTAAATTGCCAAATTTGTCTTTACAAGATGTAAAGACCAGAACTACCACCAAAACTTTAATAACAGAATAATCAGAGAAGCCATCAAGATAGAAAAACGCCCACACAGCATGAACAAACGAGATGATACCTCCCACCTACCAGCCATTTGGAAACCCGCCCTTATTGACAAACGAGTCCTTAACACAAAGAATGACACCAGACCCACGCTCACGAAAACCACACAGGATGTCACTACCACACATCCATGCAAAAAGCAAACCCAAACCCACACCAATGATGAGGCATGACCACAAACCAGAAGCCAGACCACAGCTGCATCATTAGCCACTTTAAACCCCTCCAATCCATATCTGAAGCAAACTGACACCCACCATGAAGATGAAGCACGACCACGAACACGAAGCCAAACAATAGCAAGGCAGCTCACCATCTCAAATCCCCCTACAACTCAGACTAACCTGAGCACAACAAAGCCCCCACCCAAACAGAACACTCTCCCATCCAATCAGAGCACAGCCAACCCCACATCCAATCAGAGCACAGCCAAGCCCCTAACCAATCAGAACACACCTCCACCCAATCAGAACACAGCCAAGCTCCCACCCAATCAGTTCATACCCCCACAGCTATGATCACATATTGCTTTTAGAAGCACCAAGCTGAAAACACCAGCCTGAAGATGACGAATGGGACTTCGTCAAAACGTCGCCAAGACACTTCCAATTTTATGCGGGAGAAAACCTGAATAACCAAAGACCTACATACAAACACCCACGAAAACCTCAGAAAACATGTGTGTGTGTGTGTGTGTGTGTGTGTGTGTGTGTGTGTGTGTGTGTGTGTATGTTTACATCCCCAAAATGAAAAACAAAAACTGAAAAGAAACTGCAAAAGTTATTATAACTTTATGACTTTTGGATCAGATATAGTAAAAATACAAAGTGGCCCATTTCCTTTGGAAAAATATGGGAAAATATTGATGATGATGATGATGATGATGATGATGATGATGATGATGATGATGATAAACCCAGACAATAAATTTGTCTTCATTTTGTTTAGCTGCCAAATAAACTTTACTTAATAATTTCTGCTTATAAAGCATTTGATGATGCAAATCTGGAAAAATGATTACCTTCTTTGCATTTTATTCAACTAGATATTGTTTCTGCTAGTGTTGGTCCCTTTATGGATCCATTGGGAGTAAAAAAAAAAACAAAATCTTTTGCTAAATCAAGACTGAGCAAAGATATGAGTTCACTGTGTGCACATCACTGTAGGAATGTAATGCAGATTTGAATGTTGAATTGTAGTCCAACATTACAGCACATTCTTTTTTTTTAACAAGCATCTTGTCATTAGTTAATTTGATAAAGTGGTCTATAGCTACTGAAGTACATTATTATCTACATTAATTTGATAGGCAAATTGTCAACAAACTTATCCGAACTAAAATGCAGCTCTTCAGGCAGTACTATCAATAATTTAACTGTATTGTTTTTGCCAGTTAATGAAAGTTTGAAATAATTAACAGTAAAATAATGGGTTCCCCTCCATCCATTGCTTCATAAACAGAGCACTAAAGAATGTGAAAATCAGAATTTGTAACCAATGTGACAGAATGAAAGCAAGGAAGGAGAAGCTTAAATAAAAGCACTGGTTGTAATTCTGCTCCTTTTATGACTCTAATCCTTTTTAAAATGTCTTTATTAAATTTTGAAAAACAAAGATTAAAACACAAAGACATCGTGGAATAAAGAAAGGAGTAAGAGGACAAGTTAAAAAAGGACAAGTTAAATTCGATATTTTCATAAGGCAAATACGTAACAAAGTGACCTCCAATTTTTGTTAGTACAGAGATAACATGACAATCTCTCACTAAGTTTAAATGAAAAACTTGTTCAGTTCATGTTATGACAGAATGGTTGGCAGAGCACAGGGACAACAAATAGGCCACTGATGATGCAGTCTTACAACCACACCTGTCTCTTTGCCATAGCACAATTGGTGAGTGCCTATGATGGGGGAAAAAAGAGACAAGAGGAAAACCAGAGGTTATCAATCAATTGTTTTGCTTATCTTACACTGCACATATAAGTGCACCAGAGACATATAACAGAGAGATAGAACAGGTTCAGAGGAAACAAAATAGGGTGAGAGAATAGTGAGAAATAAAATAGTGAGAGAAGATTTTTTTTTTTCCAGCTCAAGGGTGGCATATATCACTGTACCTCAGCAATGGGGAAAGAACCTTTTTTTACAAATAGATCACTTGAAATAATTATGATTTAAAATTAATGCCACCGATGTCAGGGGGAGTCTATCTTTTTGCAAATAACATCCTATTCAAATATTAAAGAGAAATGAGTACAAGTACAAATGTAGGCTTCCTCATCTTTAATTTGCAAAAAAAAAAAAAAAATGAAATAGGAAAAGTGCAAACCAGAAACAGTAACAAAACTAGTTTTAAAATTAAGTTCCTTACTAATGAGTGATTATGCTTTAATTTAGGGCTTATAAAGGTGAATATACTGATGAGAGGGTAAGTTTGCTTCTGCTTCCAAGTGTTTGAAGTTCTCCTTTTGTAAAGTGAGTGAGAGTGAGGGGGGGAGTGGAGAGTCTTAAGGTGATGCTTGTGAAATAAGAGAAACGAATATGACAAAAGCTTGGTACAAACCTAGGTTTAGACCTGTACCATGGAAGTATAGAATCTACATTTCAACATTTCTACATTCAGTAGCTTTGTTTTAGGAAATGATACCTCAGAAGAATTTCCTGTAGGCCACTGAGATCTATTTGTGAAATATACACTTTGCAGATACCTTGTTCATATTTACTTTGCAAAATATTTAACTAACCTGCACCAATCTGAAACTAGCCAATAGGCCTATAGCCAATCAGAAGTCATCTGATCTAGCTATAAAGACAGGAGCCCAATCAGTTCCTGCTCAGTTGTCCACAGTTGAGTAGCAGACCACTTGCATCTGAATATGCCAGCCATAGTTTCTAGAAAAATGTCAAGAAATCTGTCCTTTGGATCATGGTTACTAAACCCTGAAGCTCTACATTTAGCAAACTGTTCAGTAATGAAAAAGTAATTTTATGACCAATGCTTGCATTTACCACTTTTGTAGATCTGTAAAACAAAGGAAAGTTTAAGAAGGCTGTAAACACAGCCAGAACTTCTATTATCAAGTACTTCATTTAAAGACTAAGTTGCCACTCCCAATTGTCATTAAATGACCACTAAATGTATGTCTGTATGGATATGTCTCTGTGTGTACACATACAAACAAACACACACAAACAAAAAAACACATGGATACACATATACATCTACTCACCTTCCAGTGGACATTACTATCAAGCTTGATTCCTTGAAAATCATCAAGCACCTTCCCTCAACGATGTCTGTTTCAGATACTAGATGTCAGAACCCATTTTTCCCTGGAGGAGGGAATCCATCTCATCTCTTTCCTAATTCTTTCTTTCTGAGGGTTCTGCCATTCTTCTGAGGGGGAGAAGGGAAGGCTCTGTGGTATGTTATTCTGCTTTGCTACAATGTATCCTTTCTGCTGTTCCTACATGCTTACTCTTTGAACTTTCTCTCCCTTGATATTACCTTGGGGTGAGAAAGGAATGTGCCTCCTGCCATCTGGCTTATCTCTTGCTGCGGTAGGGAAGGTGCGAAGACCAAACAACATCTTCACAAGCATGGAAAAGGTCCCCATTATCAGCTCCTTTCCCACAGTGGACTTAACACCTGTGGATTGACACATTCAAACTGACCAGATGAACCGTTGGGGTGGGGTTATGCTTGGAACTCTTTTAACCTATTGAGCTGAGTGGGAAATCCTCAAATCCTGCCTATCATGCCTGCTATCAACTTCTCCTAATAAAAGTTCCTTTTAGAAAGAAACTGTTCCAAGAGTCCTGCTTTCTTGGGATGAGGTTTTGAAATGGGCCCTGACACTAGATGAGGGAAATTCATGTGAGCTATACTTGTAAAGACTACAGGTATTGTAGTGGTCATATAAGAACTTTAGGCCAGCTAATTTTGTGTAGAGATGAGAACGTTCCTTCAGAGATGCAGTCTTAAGCTTTTTCTCCCCTTCATTTATGGACCTGACTGTCCTGTGAAAGTAAAATGTCTTCTTATTCAATGAATTTCATATTTTGTCCTATTATTTATGATGCTATGGCTATTGCATATTGTTGTGCTGCGAAATCTCATTCTGATTAAAAGCACTTTAGAAGCTCCAGCTGGAAATGCCCATAAATAGACAAAAACAAAGTAATAAATCCAAGGCTGTCTGCCATAGAGGAGTTGTTAACTATTAATTAATACTGTTTATAAAACACTTTACTGTCATAGGTGCACTTTTTGAAACTCATGTGAATGTTTTTATGTTTCCATCAAATATTAATACATATAAATTACTATAAACTTAAACAATAATACATAAACACAGTAAATGGAACTCAATTCAAGGCTGTAGTTGTTTGTGTATATGCACATGCTGTTTGACACACACACAAATGCACATATGCCACATGGATACCATGTTTCCCCAAAAGTAAGACCCAGTCTTACTTTTTTGGGGGGGCTCTGAAGTAAGCACTAGGGCTTACTTTTGGGTAGGACTTACTTTTACCAGTTCCAGCAGGCAGCGAGCGAGCGGAGATGGGGCCTGCGCATGGGGTGGAGATGCAATGCAGCAGGGAGAACATGGTGGCAGACCAAGTAGCAGCAGGCCAGGCAGGGAGGGGTGCATGCCCTTCCCGTTCCAGGCCAGCCCCTGCAGCCCCGGGATGGTTGTGCTGGGCAGCGACAGGAAGCGCACCGAGTGGGGGCAGCCAGGCCAATGCTCCTCCCGCCACAGCAGGGGGCCTTTCCCGCCTTTCTAGCCTGGCCCAACCTGCCTGAGAGGTGAGTGGGGAGGTGGCAGTCAAGGACCAAAGCAGCAGGCGGAGCACCAGATGCTCATGGAGGGAGTTGCTGAAGTGAGTGGGCATCCTACTGTCAGCACCCATGCCAGCTGCCCCTTCGCAAGATGTTTTTTTCAAAGAATTTGTAATTGACTGATTGACCTTTCCCCCAAAACCTGTTTTGTTTCCCTGCATGTGGCAGTGGAGGAACGTGAAGGAGAAATGGGATGGAGTTGGAAGTCATGTAAGCAAAGACATGCAATTCCTGGGGGAAGTGAGGGCATCTGGACAGTGGTGTGGCAAGCTCTCCAGCTTGCAGTGGCAGAGACCTGTGATGGAGCTGCACAGCAGGCCGGCTACATGTTGAAATGGGCCTGTCTCTGTCCTGCACTGCCCAGACCCACCAGAGGAAAGGCCAACATCTACCAGCACTTATGGTAAATGCGGTAGCATTCTGGCTCTAGCGGGGAAGCGGCATCTGGCATAGGCACTGATGGCAGGACCCTCCCTCCCCACACCTCCAGTATTCCACCTGACACTTTGGTCCTGGGCTGCTGCCTTCCTGCTCACCTCTCAGGTGGGCCCACCCAGGCCAAGAATGTGGCCTCCCTGGATCCCCAGGGCAAAGGCCCCCCACTCTGGCCAGAAGAGTGTCAGCCTGGCCACCCCCACCTCAGTGCCCTTCCTGCTGCCACTCAGTACAGCTGCCCTGGGGCTGCAGGGGCTGGCCTGGCATGGGAACTGCTTTGGAAATAAATGGGAAAAAACCATTTTTTGCCCCACCCAACTTTTTCTGTTTTTTTTCCCCAGGGCTTCCCATCTGCAGTTAGGGTTACTGTAAGCATGGGAGGCCTGGCTATGGCCTCACATGGGTCAGATGGGGGGAATCCACCAAACCTCATGGCAGCAGCATTAGGCACAACACTTGATGTGGCAAACGACTGCAGAACAAGCCGGGCGATGGTAAGGGACTGGTATACTATTGGTTAATGGGGCATGTGGGTCAGATGGGGGGATCTGCCAAGCCTCATGGCAGTGGTAATGGCAGGCATAACAAGTGATACAGCAAATGGCCATGGCTGGCCATGGAACAAGCCAGGCAGTGTGAGAGGCGGTGGTTAAGTATACCATAGGTTAGCAGGGCATGTGTTTAGATTCCCCCCTCCCCCACCAGCTTTGCCTCAGCGCAAGGCACTTAAGTAAGCACAGGCTCTTAAGTAGAGTTTACTTTTGGGGGAGGGCTTATATAAACTTGTATAAACTGGGGTTTACTATCGGGGCAATATCGGGGCATTTGTTCTACTTTTGCCTTGTTATTAGTTAATGGTCAATTGTACCATCAACATAAGAAACATAATGAGGATCAGCACTCTCTCTCTATGAGTTTGAATGAGTCAAAATGAATTTCAATGTGGAGAAAAGCAAAGTTTTACATTTAGGCAGGAAAAATCAAAGGTACAAATACATATTGGGTGAGACTTGGCTTAAAAACAGTAACTGTGAGAGGAACCTTGGAGTCCTAGTGGGGTATCACTTAACCATGAATCAGCAGTGTGCAGCAACAGCCAAAAAAGCTAATGCAATCCTGGGTTGTATAAACAGAGGCATAGAATCAAGTTCATGCAAGGTATTAGTACCGCTTTATAAAACCCTAATAAGACCACATTTGGAATACTGCAGCCAATTTTGGTCACCATACCACAAAAAAGATGTTGAGAGTTTGGAAAAAATTCAGGAAGAGCAACTAAGATGATCAAAGGCCTTGAGACTGAAACATACGAAGAACGACTGCAGAACTTGGGTTTGGCTAGTCTAAAGAAGAGAAGAAATAGGGGAGACATGATAGCAGTGTTTCAGTAGTTGAGGGGCTGTCATAAAGAAGAGGGGGTTACAGTATTCACCAAAGCACCAGAGGGCAGGACAAGAAACAATGGTTGGAAACTGATCAAAGAGAGAAGCAACCTGGAATTGAAGAGAAACCTCCCGACAGTCAGGACAATTAACCAGTGGAATAGCTTGCCCCCAGAAATCGTGGGCACTCCATCACTGGAGATTTTTAAAAAGAGGCTAGTCAGTCACTTGTCTGAGATGGTATAGGACTATATGTTCTCCTGCTTGAGCGGGGGGCTGGACTAGAAGACCTCCAAGGTCTAGTCTAGTCGTCTAGTCTAGTCTAGTCTAGTCTAGTCTAGTCTAGTCTAGTCTAGTCTAGTCTAGTCTAGTCTATATCCTTTCATCTGAAAGTGAGTTTTTAAAATAAATCTAATCTTAGAGGTGAAAAAGTATGTTGGCTAATCCTATGTGTATTTTGCCTGAAATTTGAACACACTTGTACGGATTGAACTAAATTTAATTTAATTTAGAATAAGAGTGAATGGAGTAATATAAATCTAGCAAAATTTACTGTCTCCTTAAACCCAGTAGGACTGTATTCCAATTTATTGATGTTTCTTATGGATTTTAAAATTATAAACTCTTTAAAAATGTTTTAATCACAAATTTCTCTAACAAATATAACTTCTTAACAATCAGAAATGGGAAAGAAAATAACACCCAACCAACATTCAATGGAGCTTTTTAACTTAGTGAAAAAGCTATATATAATAAAGTGAATTATAGTTATTAAATACAATTTTTATGCTGCAGAGAAAATAAGCAAGGAGAAATGTTTATCTTCTTATTATGGTAGGAGCTTTGTTGGGGAGGGGGGTCATTAATGGGAGCCAAATAAGATTCAGGACAGGGGAAAAAAGTGCATTTTTTTAATGTATTGGCCACCCAACTCCAGTTACATATTAATGTACATTTGCATTTTGAATTTTCATCCATAAGATTTAATTAGAACTTCCACTAATAGCTTTGAAAGGATATTATAATTTTATACAGGATAAGATCATTCAATAGCTATTATTCCTGGTAGTTATATATCTGATAACTTCTGTGAGTTCTGTTACAGCAGAGTGTCACTTGAAAAATATTTTGGGCAAACATCCAGTTTACAGGCTTCTAACAAATACCCTGTTGCCATTTGTAGGGTTAAAATACTAAATTAGATGTACATTTCATTCAATCCAACAGATTTCATTTTGTACTGTCATTTTGAGTATTTTCCTTTGCCATTACAATTGTTGTCCCATTTGAACTAAATCATGTATTACAGCTGATATAGAAGTGTCATCAATTTGAAGTACTGTCTAATTATATTTAAAATAATACTTGATGATAATATACATCGATTGTCTTTTTTAAGAAAGCCAAAGTAGAATTCACCTTTTTTTACAGACCTGCTTAGCTATAGAAATCAGAACTTTGTGCTTGTTAATGTGTGTGTTTTACAGAATGTCATCTTTTTGTTAGCCTGACAGTTTATAATTAGTCAACTGGTGCAGAAAATGATTCTTCACACATTTATATGGTGTGAAGCATACTCGGTGTTCAGTTAGATAATAAAACAATGGGGATTTGTGTATAGGTAAAGGCATCATTTTGACATGAAAATAACTGACTAGTCTAACAAATAATACCAAGAAAAAAAATAATTGCCACAGTTGAATATGTCAGCTATTGTTAAGTCCCATGTGTCTTCTTTCCCATCCCATGTGTTTGATGGCATGTGAGATTTTCTTACTCAAGCATCTCTACCAAGTGTTTTGCACACGAAAATTGTCTATGTATTGCCATGGAAAAGATTTCCAGTGGGGGAATAGATAAATAAAATTCATCAAGGAAAAACAAAGCAGGAAATAAAACATCTTGATGTATAAAAAGTAAATTTGTTCATTAATGGACTTTTTGTGTAACATGATGAGTTGCCTTTCCAATACATAAAATAAACTGAAGTCATCTGTAGAAGGAAACAAATCTTTAAACTTTTAGTTTTTTTTAATATTGAAGGCAGCAGTTGATAAATTATAGTCAAAAGCTACCAGCTATAGTTAGAAGAAAAGCCATGTTGTGATGTCCTTCTGATGGGGAATTTTAAAACATGGAACTGGCACTAAAAGTTCTGTTGCTATAGAAACAAAGCAGTTAAAACTTTTACACTGAGCAATGCTGAATGTGTGGCAAAAGTATTAAACTGAAGTTTAATTTTTTAATCCTGGGATTAAAATAGAACATAGAATAATAGAGTTGGATGGGACCTTGGAGGTCTTCCAATCCAGCCCCCTGCTCAAGCAGGAGACTCTGTTCCATTTCAAACAAATGGTTGTCCAGTTGCTTTTTGAAAGCATCCAGTGATGGAGCATCCATACCTTCTGAAGGCGTGCTATTCCATTGGTTGATTGCTCTCACTGTTAGGAATTTTCTTCTTAGTTCTAGGTTGCTTCTGTCCTTGGTTAGTTTCCATCCATTGTTTCTTGGCTTGCCTTTTGGTGCTTTGCAAAATAGTTTGGCCCCCTTGTCTTTGTAGGAGCTCCTCAAATATTGGAACACTGCTCTCGTGTCTCCTTCAGTCCTTCTTTTCATTAGACTAGGCAGACCTAATTCCTCTAACAGTTCTTCATATGTTTTAGCCTTCAGTCCCCTAATCATTTTTGTTCCTGTTCTTTGCACTCTTTCAAGAGTCTCAACATCTTTTTTATATTATGGTGACCAGAACTGAATGACTGAGTGCAGTATTCCAAGTGTGGAAATCCAAGCATTATATTAGCATTAAATGGTGATGAATCAGAGAAGATTTGAAACAATGTGTGTGCATTGTGTGCTATAGATAATGTATTTCTGTATCTATATCTATATCTATATCTATATCTATATCTATCTATACCTAATCTCTCTCTCTCTCTCTCTCTCTCTCTCTCTCTCTCTCTCTCTCTCTCTCTCTCTCTCTCTCTCTCTCTCTCTCTCTCTCTCTCTCTCTCTCTCTCTCTCCAGTTCGTTTAGTGACAAAAGTTATAACGGCACTGAAAAAAGTGACTTATGAACATTTTTCACATTGTGACCATTGCAGCAACCCTATATTGCACTTCTGTGATCAAAATTCAGATGTCTGGCAATTGACTCAATGGGGAAGCCAGAGTCACTTAACAAGCATATTACTAACTTAACTGCGGTAATTCACCCTATGTCAAGGTTTACCTGTATGTATTGATTCTTTCTATGGCATCTTTCTATGCGTTGATTCTTTCTATGACATTGGTTCTTTCTATGGCATACAGGTCTACTGTATGCATTGATTCTTTCCATGGCACCTGGTGATTTAATGGAGAAAATTTCACCAGTTTTCAATAGCTCCCAATATATTCAATTCTATTTTAATATGCTGATACACTTCAAAGAATTCAATTCATACATGGATTTGAGTTGAGCTCAATATCTGATAAATATTAGAGATGTGTCTATATAATTTGAAACTTGAAGCTGATTTGCCATTATCTCCTTCCAGGCTATTAGGCAATGGTCTTGGGATCTCCTGACTCTGTCCCATCCTGAGATTTTAAGATTAGGGTCAGCTGCCCTTTGATGCTTTAATTTGATTATGTTGCTTTAATTTATTTCTAATCCATTTTTAAAGCATACTTTGCAAAGATTTTAGCATCTAATATTCTGTTTTTTGAATCACTGTCAGAAGGGAGCTGCTTTAGCCCCAAGGCTGCATAATCCCTGAAAGTCTCCACACATGTTGACATGAAATTCAAAAGGTTTATGTAAAAGAAGTGAGAACATGGTTACATACAAAAAGGTTATACTTATTAGACAGCGAAGATGGTGTTGTGGTTAAAGTGTCCAGGTCCACCTTGAGTCACGGAAGTCACTAAGTGACTTTGGTTCTCCCTGTGTGTGTGTGTCTTTATCTCTCTGTCTCCCTCTCCCTCCCCCCACTCCAACCTTCTTTACAAGATTGGTGACACAACAAAGGTAGATCCCTTGTAAGCCAATTCAATTTAAATGAAATGTAGTGTTTCTTTTCCCTTATCCATTTTCCCTTTGATTTTTATGGTGTCCATCTCCAGATGCCAGTTAAAAACCAGATTTGGCTTTCAGACCTCTGCCCTCAAAAGGTCCCCATTAAAATTGAATAATATAAGGGGGCTTCCAGTTCCAGGTCACAGCGCTGCAGTCGTCATGAGAGGCTTCTCTCTTTGCCGGCCGAGTTTCTCCTGCCAGTAGACCCTTGATTGGGTCGAACGTCACCCTGGAAGGGCGACCACCATTGAGGAGGCTGCCTGTTTGACTGCAGAGGGACGACTCCTTTGGCCCGACAGAGTAAAGATCGGTCAGCAAAATGGCCGATCACTTAGCTGCACCAGCCGTAAGCCATAAGAACATCTAAGCCAGGGGTTCTCAACCTTGGCAACTTCAAGACTTGTGGACTTCAACTCCCAGCAAAGCTGGCTGAGGAATTCTGGGAGTTGAAGTCCACAAGTCTTGAAGTTGCCAAGGTTGAGAATCCCTGATCTAAGCGAAATAGAACCACCGTGAAAGATTCGGTGAGACCTTTCCTTGCATCTCCCTTTCCTATTTATTCCTGTGAAAAGCCTTTGGAATCATTTCCCTATCTTTTTCAAGTGGCTTTGTTGATGGGGGAAGAAAAGCCTTGGAACAAAAGAAAAATTAATTTTTAACTTTTTCAATGGTTGATTTTATTTTTTTAATATTTGGGAGTCCTAAAATCCTTGTTACAGAAACTTAATATGCTAGCAATTTGGAGGAATTTTTTTTTATTTTCTACTATTTTTATAACTAAAGAAAAGAAGGAAAAAAGGAAAAGAGGGAAGAAATTATTTTTATTGGGAGTCTGGAAAGACTGAACAACTGGTTAATCCTCTGGGGACATCTTGTGGTGAAATTATTTACTGCAATTGTTATTCCTTTTTTTTGGACTCTGAGTCTGACTCTGACCTTCAAATTATCTCAAAAGGGAAAGATAAAGAAGCTGTATAGCTGGGTAGAAGCGGATATTGACCGATTGTTGTTAAATACAGCCTCTATCAGAAGAATAATGGCTTTATATACTACTGAAATGGAGGAACTGTGTCCAGATTTCAATTACAAGTATATATTGGACAAAATTCTTGAAAATACTGAACAAATAATTGCCTATACAAAAGAGATTATTTTTCAATGACAAATTAAAGCGCAAGGTGTAAGTGAGCACTTTGTTAGCCAAGAAACAGCAGAAGGGGTATATACTCAAGAGACCCATCTTCAACCTTATTCACAATTTACTGAGATGGAGGAAATAAACTTACATCAGGACTATCAACCTACACCGGAAAAAACTTTAGATGCTAATGAACAAATGATTCTTAGCACGGAAACTAAGGATGTTATCCCAGAAGGGCAGGCTGATCTCCAGACTCCAACTGATTACCTGACAGATAAAAAACCAATAGGAGGAGAGCAAAATAATGTTAAAGAAGACTCTACATTATTTTATAGACAATCTATTGAGACTTTGGATGATTCAAAAATGACTGTAATTAAACTAGATGCAACTTCTAAAAAGATGAAAATGGATGTTCAACCACGAGCTATTGAGAATTGCTACAACTTTTTCACTAGCCTATTAAAATGGACAATGGGAGATTCTTCCCTGATTTATGTGTTACGGAAAGAAATGGAGGGAGTTTTATTTGTGGACTTAGAGGCCTTACTATGGAAACCCATTTGGAACAGAAAGAAAGCTAGAATAAGATATAAATATGGAATTTAAGATTACATTTATGCAGGGCTTTTTTCTCATAGAACGCCCAGAATGGAGTTCTGGCACCTTTTTCAGATGGAACCTTGTAGGGTAGGCAAGGCGGCTTGTATGAAGCGTGTGAGTTCAGGCACCTTTTTTTTTTTTCTTAGAAAAAAAGCACTGCATTTATGGATTGTGATGGCTTTATAGAAATGTGGATTGATTTGGATCTGGATTTTTAAAAGGTGCTTTTAGGATAAGATATAGAATTTAATATTGAAATATAGTAAGAATATATCTTTTGGAATAATAGACCTTCCTTCTTTTCTCTTTCTTTTTCTTGGTCTCTTTTTGTTTCTTTCTATTATTTTTTTTCTATTTTTCCTATGCTTTTTATTATTAAATATGATAGCTAATTTGTGGAGCTATAATGATAAAAAGATTGTAATGATGGAAGAGATGAAATTAATAAATGAAGAATTACTGAATAAGAAATAGAATATAGTTGAGAAATGTAAGAATGTAATTATGGAAATAATATGCTTAAATAAGAGAAATTAAGGAAACCCAAATTGTAAATAATATTTTTGTTTAAAGCTAAGTTAGATATGGTATTTGGAAATTAATAAACCTAAAAACAGGGTTTGATTAACATCAATGAAAGGTTGTTGATAATTTCTATTGATTAATTGAATTCTTATTTAGGAATGTATTAATGAATTAATCTTACCTAGAAATATATTAGTTTGACTATACTATTCTAATTGTTAGAGAGGGAAATTTTAAAGAGCATTATTTGAGCTATATATATATGATGTTATTGTACCTAACTGATTACCCTATCTCCACATTGTTTCTTAAGCTTTCTGGTGTAAAAAGGGAAAAATCAATAAAATTGTTTGGGGAAAAAAATTGAATAATATAAAACTGGGGTGCTAATACTCATGCACTATTTGATCCATAGCACAAACCCCATGTTGCAAATGAATTCCTTGAAGGAAAGAGGAATTTGTATTTGCTAATTGGAGATTTGGAGATTTCCTGTTCATTCAGGGTCGAAAGATGAACATCCTAACAGACCATGGAATAACTTTCAAATCTGTATTTCTGGCCTTGCTTTGTAATGTGTATGGTAAGACAATGCTACACATATCATAAGGACAAGATATGATAATTGCTATTCTCTTATTTATGACAGGAAAATAAGCCACAGGAAAGTGAACCTATTAACTGTAGCTTAATTGCGCAAAATGCTATACTTGTAGAAAGGAAGCTCCAAGCATGCCACTTTCTCCAGATGTTATCAACAACGGATGTTCTCAATGATTATTTTCTAATAGATTCTGCCATTAGAATTTCCAAGGGAAACATTAAATATGGATATAAAGGGTGTGTTTTTTTAAAAAAAAACTCCCTGAAAGGGAAAAAATCTAATTAACTGTTTAATGTTACTCACTGAATGCCTTTTGTTATTTCCTTCATAGTCTTCATAATTGCTTTGCTGATTTTTAATTAAGCATGCATTATGTGAAACAGGCTACATAAATAATGGCACCACCAAGATGCACTTTAATATCTATTCAACATTCATTTAGTAAGTATAAAGGGCAGGAGAAATCATTACTGAAGCACGCTCAAAGAGCATAAAGCAAGAGAGATCCCTTGGCCATGCTCATTATCTGATTAACTTTAGTGACAAATTTACAATATAAACTCAATGAAAAGATTGGGAAGATTTATGGAGTGTTTAGTTTACTGTTTGTTATGCTGAACCTGTGCTCCATGAAACATAACCTTGATGAACCTCACTTTATTTCCTTCTGGCAGGTAAGTATTTTGTTTTGGGTTTTTTTCCCTTTTAAATCATTAGCTCAAAATTTAACTGTCTTTTTCTCTTCTGGATGTATCATTTGAAAACTTTTTTAAAAGTTCATTTATTCATTCCCCATTTTTAAATCAACATTTCCAGGTAATTTGTGAATTTGAGAGACAAAAGAAAAGTATCCAATAAATGGACTTTTAATACAAACCAGAAATTAAACTCTAAAAAGCACTAGCACCTGTTAGTGGTGAACTTTTACAGCTTTTACAGAACTTTGGTCTCTTTTCAGCCATTTCTAGAGGGACATAATGTTAATTCATGTCGGCCTTACCTTTATATAATTGTTTGACACAGTTCTTTAAAATGGATATGTGGTTGGCAAAAAGAATAAACTTTAACTGTATCCATGTTTTGGCAAGAAGAATAAATTTTAAAATACAACCAAGGTTTGAGACTTGAAATCGCTAACCTCTTAGAAATGAAATTTCACTTGTTGCTATGGCAACAATTACTCAGTTCTTTACGAAGCACCTCATGACATTTCCAAATATGAGTGTTGTGTCTTTCAGATCTTTTCATGTCTCTGCTGGCCAGTGTAGAAGATTTAAGTTCCTTCACAGTACATCTTTTTAGGAGAATGGATATTTAACATGTTTAATAACTTTTCCTGAATTTACTTAATCTACTTCATAGATACAATATCCATGGCTCTCTGATGAAGCTTGAAAAGAGTCCTATTTTCCACAGACAGAAATGTTTTACTTGAAAAGAGTTAGAAATGCCACTGGAGAAAATGTTATTTAACAAATTGGATATGTTTGATTAGCAATACAGGAAGTTTCTTCCCAATGGATTCAATATTGAGTAAAGCTCTTTGTGCCAACTTTTATCAAACTGGATACTCACTAGATTCATTAATATCAGCCAATGATTAAGAATTCTGGAAATTGAAATATGTAGATGAGGATATATCTAAATTGAGAATACTGGTATCTGCCTGATACAATCTAGGAATGAAGATACTAAGAAGTATAAGCAAGTAGTTTCCACAGGTCTTAAAACAACTATAATTAAAACTAATCATAGTTTTAAGAGAGACTGATTAAATCAGATTACTGAGATCAGTCTCCATGTAAGGACGATGGAGCTGTCAGATTATGATAGCACTTGATAAAGGAGATGTTTACAGGCAGTGGTGGGATTCAGCCAGTTCACACCAGTTCAGCAGAACCAGTAGCTAACTTTTGTGCTGCCCAGACCCAGAACAGACTTCCGGAAGCAGCATCCACACAAAGAACCTGTTGTTCAGATATTTGAATTCCACCACTGCTTACAGGCAGAAACTGGATAATTTCCAATTCTATGATTTTATGATTCTATGATTAACATGCTGAAGTAGGACTTTGTTTGTATTCTTGTTTGTTTTTTTCATTGTTTCAGTCAGGTCAGTTGGTCTTTATTGGTAAATTAACCTAAGCTGTTGAATAAATTCTTAAAGTAAGTGATGATTTGTCATGGTTTCACAACTTATTTTAGGTCACTGAGTTGAAATTTATTATTTGTAACCCCATGCAAAAGTTATGATAAATTATTTCATATTCTTTTGCATGGTTTTTTTATTATTATTACTGTTTAATTCTTGAATCTTTAATGTTTTTATGTCTTTAGACATTATGATTATTACTTCAGCAGGTTGTGAATATAAAATATTTTTATAAGTGATGATATTAAAATATTATATTCCTCTGCCTAATTGTATGTTGGTGGTACAGTATTCTGAAAAGAATTCTGTATATAAGATTAATTGAAATATTTTGCTTATTTTCTCTAATATAACACATTTTAATGGGCTTTTTTCCCTATGTTTTGGTTCTGTTTGTTTTTTTTTTGCTGTTTATTAATTCTTTTTGGTTTGTTTCTTTTTTAGATTTTTTGGCTTGTTTTTTTTTAGCTTTTTGTCATTTTTTAGTTCTTAATATTTTGTATTTTCTATTCTGTTATTTCTTTGTTTGTTTGTTTAATATTGTTATGGAACAATATAATGGAAAAAAAGAAAAGTATAATGTGTTTTATTTTCCCTAGTCATTCCTGATATCTCAGGCTTAAAACTGTTCAGGGAAATATTTAATAAACATATTGTAGTGAGATCATGTAATGTACCCATCTAAAATTTATCACAATTAGTGTCCTATATGGGGTTCACCATCTCTGCTATTTTCAGGCAATTTGAGGAGGAGAAGAAGAAAGAAGAGCAGAAAGAAGGGGAAAAACAAATGTGTTTTTATCCTTATTGCCTATGACTGGATTTCTTTTTTGAAATAAAATATAGGCAGCTTAAAGCAAATTGATTTGGCTCTGAATCTCTGCACAACTTGAACTGAATCATGCTTTCTTTGAATCTCTAATTCAAATTCATTAGTGCTGATTCACAGAGGTCTAGAGAGCTTGTTCACAATTGCAAAGGCATATCATTTGTTATTACTACCACTTTTTCCTCTTGGTCAGATAGGGACACTCTTAATAACACTTATGCCATTTAGAAATTTTCTTTGGGCAAATTGAATATACATAAAGAGACACACACCGTATATGATTAATTTAAAATGAACTAGGCATCTTGACACAAAGCCCCCAATAGTGATGAATTGCAGCCACTGCCATGTCAGCACACATAACCAATAATGCCTTTACAGTGTGGCTCATTGCATCTCATAATGGGAATTGCATGTCTCCGAAACCTTTACAGCTCACTGCTGACTGCTAGAAAAATGACTGGTTAACCTCAGTACTGAATGGAGATGCAGCTGAGAAACTTCAAAGTCTCTTTCAAACAAATATTTGTCTATCTATGCCTCTTTGTCTCTATCATCTATCTATCATCTATCTCAGGGGTTCTCAACCTTGGCCACTTTAAGACTTGTGGACTTCAACTCCCAGAATTCCTCAGCCAGCTTTGCTGGCTGAGGAATTCTGGGAGTTGAAGTCCACAAGTCTTAAAGTGGCCAAGATTGAGAACCCCTGATCTATCTCATCTCTCATTCGCTCTGTCTTGCTCTCTATCTGTATCATCTCTATGATAGCAATCTGTATCTATCTCCACTTCTGTGTATATCTATGTAGTGTATATCAGAGATGGTGACCCTTTGAGAGCTGAATACAATCAAATTTCATTTTAATGAATACTGATTAGTGTACATTTAAAGTGACACAGTTATTATTCTATTCTATTCTTAATCTCAATATGCATTATGCTCTTTGACTTTCTGTCAGTGTAATGAACTCTGTCACTTGTGCCTTGTTTAGGAAATAAAGAGGATAATTTGGGGGAGCAGCTAATCCCTGAGTTTAATGGATTAATTTCAACAATAAAGACTGTATTCTTTCAATAGATTCTTTCCCGCAGTTTTAATTACAGGTTTCTTACACTGCCTTATGCTGGTTAAGATGGTGGAAGAAGGTGTGAATGTAAGGACAGAAATGGTGATAGTGGTAAAAAAATTATGGCAGTGAAGATATTCTGTAAAGCATGTGGATAGCATATAAGAAATAATAAGATATTACAGTATAGTAAAACTAAAACTGATAGAGAAACAGGAACTGCTTAGAAAGATGATAGCCTTAGGCATCACATTCTAAAATGTGGAAGAAGAATGCAAATAGTAAATAATTTTTTAGATTTCTATGATGTAATTTCTTGCTAGCAGTTTTCTTCAGGCTACTTTAGAGCTTTAGGTTAGGGTGGGGTTTTTTTTTGTTTTTTTTTCCCTGATACCTTGAAAATGTATTTACTGAACCATAGCTGTAAAATCTGGAAATCTTTGACATAAGTTATCAGGGATGAAGCTGACATCTGTTTTAAATTCTAGTGAACTATCTAATGATATTTTGGAGGAAATGTATTCCAAAAGTGTGTGTGTGGGAAATACATGGCTTAGTACAAGTGCTAATCTTTTATTCTGTAGAAGACCAAAGGTCAGATGTACTTTAAATTCTAAAACAATGACATATCACATTTTCCTTAAATGGCCTCCCGGATCACAGATGCTATTCTCCCATAAGATGTTCTTCTCTTCTAATTTGTACCTACTGAAAGCTTTACTATCATTTACATATCTTTTTTTTTCTTTTTGGAAGAGAGATAAATGTGTCTCTTATTTGTACTACTCTTACTACTTTGAAAGAGCAAATGAAACATGGATAGAAATTGATGTGAGATATAGAAATGAAAGAATATTTGTATTATGAGAATTTGGAGGGCGAAAATCCACAGATTGTTGACAAAAGGACTGGAATGCATAGTTCTCTGTCCTTACATCAAGGATTCTCATATTTTTCTGTAATTCAACTCCCTAAAATGATCTGTGTATGTGTACAGTATGTGTGTGTATGAATCTCCTCCATGCTTGGTGGTAAAGTAGATGGCAAATTTAATAAACAAAAATAAAATAAAATAAATAAAAATAATAGTTTCATTGGATTTAGAGTTGGACAATAAATAAAGAAGCAACATATATGCAGTAAAAAGCTAGAATGCCATCAGTATACTTGCTCCAGATTTATATTATCCGTGCAAGGCAAATCAGTTAATCAATTGCAAATGAACCAAATTGTTCATGAATCCAAGGATATGTGACCACAATTTTTATATGTTGAAAGGGAGCTAGTACATCAGATTCTTCTAACTTGTAAACTAACAATGAGTTTAGATTTATTTATTAAAAGCAGAGATAATTCATGTAAGGATTATATTTTGCATAACATAAAAAGTCTTATGTAGCATTATTCTGGAATAGACTATATAAAACATATATTTTATGTACTTAGTGAAATAACTTCCTGTGTGGAAGATTCATAGTATTAATGTAAATATTTTAAATATACATTACAAGTAACCTTACTCTGAGATATAACCTAAATCTGCTGTAAATTTCTGTTGGGACAGTTTTGCAAGCCCTGTCAGTAGATTTCATCCCATAGTAGGCAGATCCATCTGCTTTTTTATTTTAAAAAAATTAAAAATCTCTTCACAATCTTGTTTCTTTTCAGATGTATCTGAAAATAAAAGTATGTAGTAAAAGCTGCATAAGCAAAGCAGTTGCAAGGGAAGAAAATTTTTTTTAAAACCAACCATAAAACAATCCTAATAATGTTGTATCTGGCCCTTCTCAGCTTAGTAAAATCCACAGAAATATTTCTTTAAGAGTTTTATTTAACATAGTTCAAGAGATTCACTTCAAAGCAAGCTGCTGGCATTTTGTTTGCGGACCGGCCAAATCTGACTTATTTACATTCAGCTTAAACATGCTCTCCCTCCCTTCCAATTAACTCACTCTTTATCTCTCAGGTTGTCCAAGATCTCATTAATCTTCCGTACATTCCAAAAACACCAGAAAACTGAGTTCAAACGAACTTCTCAAGGTATCAGGCTACTCCTTGATATTAACGTTGCTCGTGACAAAGAATTAGTCCCTCCTTTATCTTCTAATATAGTTTCCGATACGTCACTTCCCCCATGGCTTCCTTTTTCCACGTAACTGAGACCTCCGCCTATCAAACCTTCGGAATCTCGGATCAAGCCATAAATTTTCCTGTTCCAAATCTGAGTCTCCGCTTTGAGAGTCTGACTCAGACTGCATGCAAATCTCCTCCCTCTCTGTCTCTCCTGCCGGGAGGGGAAAGCACCCAGAGGGGCCTGGTTGCTCCTCCTCATCCTCTGACATTTCCCCAGCTGGTCTAGAGACACCCACAACAAATAATACTGAAATAATCCAGATTTATACTGATTTGCACATTGCTGCATTCTTTGTCCTATATGATGTTTTTTTCTTTTCCAACTAAGAACAGGCCAAATTCCTAGTAGTCCTTATTTCACTGGCTAACAGCCTCCTTCTTATACAGCCTTTCCAATCTGACATCATCCAGGATAATTTGATTGCAACTGGGAATTCTGGGATTTGTAGTTTCAGAAATTTTGGAGGCCACTACAGAAAAGGAAGCCGTCTTTAGCCAGTTCAATGGAATATTAAAATCAATGAAACAGGGAACTTAAATATTAAAATCAATGAAACAGAAACTGGTCCTATTCAACATTGCTATAAGCTGAACTTTATAATTTCCTTTTTCATTCTCCTTTACACAAGCATACTAAAATCACTACTAGTTCACAAAAATGTACAAGTGGGTCCCAAATATTGCTATGCCATTTTCCACCAGTAATTAAAATGAATGCCACCAATTATTTTTCTGCTGATTAAACTGATTAGAGCTTGCAGCACTAATGAGAAAACTTTAATGATCTGACTTATACATTCAGAACATATTATGACCCTATTGTTTGTTCTCAGTTTGGAATACAAATGGAGCCTGAAAGTGTACATGTTCTCAACTTTATTTTGAAAGATAGCCTGTACATAAAATTCTAGTATAATGTGGAGATACCTGTGTTATGGGAGATAGGAGATAGATAGATAGATAGATAGATAGATAGATAGATAGATAGATAGATAGATAGATAGATAGATAGACAGACAGACAGACAGACAGACAGACAGACAGACAGACAGACAGACAGACAGACAGACAGGGAGACAGACAGACAGGGAGACAGACAGACAGACAGGGAGACAGGGAGACAGGGAGACAGGGAGACAGGGAGACAGGGAGACAGATAAGGTAAGCAGGCAGGAGATATATGTATACACATAAATGCACACACAATAGCTCCTCAAATTATCATATTTTGATGCTGACAAAGCACTCCATTCCGAGGTGGCAGAACTATAAAGTATAATTATAACACATACTAATATTTGATTCGCAACAATAATTGATGTCTATATTTGATCACTTAAAATACACAAAGAGATACATGGCACATATGGACACACTCCCCCATACCTCTGAAATGTAATGGTTCAAGTATTATTTTGGGACTGAGAAGACCCAGGACCAAATCCTCCTTTTATCACAGTATTCACGAGATAACTTTGCACCTGTCATTTTATTTCACCCAGACCTGTTTTGAAGATTTTGGAAATAAACAAAATTAATATTGAAGTCATGTTGCTTTTAGATGGAAATAAAAGTAACAAAGACAACCTGTTCATTGTACTCAGCGTGCTTTCACAGTTTTCCAGCTGCAATACATGTTAGGCAAAGTGCAGACATTCTGAATCCATATTCACTCACCTGGGTTTGAATCCAAATCATTTTTTACTTGCTATGCTGTACTGTAGTAAAGTATCAGATTCATGTCCCAGTTTAAATACCCAGGCAGTTTTCTCCAGACAGAAAAAGTTGTTTGAAAATAAAGGCAAAGTTGACTGGAATAAACAGTCTCATTGGACTCAAGAATTATCTTGATGAGAGATTCAGGAATAATGAAGACAGAGAAAAATTTGCCTCAATCTGCAATCACCACCAAAAGTCCAGTTACCTACAATATTCTGTGTAAGGTTGCCGTCTTCTTTTCAATGTGAAGCAAAAAACTGTATTGTCTCTATTGTTTATTGCAACTATTCAAGCTCACCTATTGTATGTTTTTATGCCACCATAACATGTCTTCTGTTCCAAGCTTAAACTCTGCTTTATCTTTTTATTTGGGAAGTTGTGTTTTGAGCCAGCTTGTATTTTTATTTCTGAATACTTAAAGCAGCAAAAATAATGTTTTCATTCTCTTTTTCCTTTCTTCTTTAATTTTGTTGATCAACTGTGAGATCAACATGGCACCCAAAGCGATGTGGCTGTTTATGTTTGTCAGATGCCTAAAAGCTACAATGACCAGGAAGTGGTGCTATAGAATTGCTGTCATTTTGTTATCAACTTTTTATTTTTCTTCTATTTGGCAGAAAGTACATAGATTCTGAATTAGAATGGAAGATGGTAAGTGAAAAAAGACTTGTGGTGGTGCAGTGGTTAGAATGCAGTATTGCAGGCTAATTCTGCTGATTGCCAATTGCCAGCAGTTCAGCATTTCGAATCTCACCAGCTTAAGGTTGACTCAGCCTTCCATCCTTCCGAGGTTGATAAAATGAGGATCCAGATTGTTGGGGCAATATACTGACTCTGTAAACTGCTTAGAAAGGGATGTAAATCACTATGAAGTGGTATATAAGTCTAAGTGCTATTGTTATTGCTATTCCACTGGAAGGTTCCAGTCAGGTACAGTAGACAGCTCATGATCTCTTGAATGATCTTTCTTTCCACCTATAATATACTGTTTTACTTCCCCTCATGAGCCTCACCAGGTCCCCAGTGAAGCTTTCTCCATCTTTTCTCTTCTTCCTCATACCTTCTGGATAACCTGCAGAACTGTCTTCCACTTTGCTGGGGCAGGAGGAACAAAGAAGTCATAGACCACAAGGAAAACTGCAGTCTCTGTTTCTCATCCTGGCATGTTCCTGGGGGAGGAAAAGGGCTCACCTGGAGATCAATCATCTTCAAAAGATTTTGCAAATTTCACATCCTAATCCCATCTTTCTGCTTCTACACAAAATAAGAAATATAAGCTATTCATTTGGGGGAGGGGACTGAAAAATTCAACAGAAGATGGAAAATTGTTGGAAATTAGAGTTGTAGTGAAACTATCCCATTATTTGGGACCTTTTCTATGTTGTACTTGTGCTGAACCACTTACATTTATCTGAAAAACCAGATATGCAATTATAGCAAGGCATATCTGAATCTCTGTTGCACATTGTCAGCATTTCATTATCAAGGGTTCTGCATTGTAATAGTAAAGCAGAAAGTAGTACTTCCAAAATAATAGTTGTCCATTGTTGTTCAGCAATTAGCTCAATGGCAGTTCATATTTCCTGTTTCAAAGCTCACCCAGTTCTCAATGACCATTACAGTTAAATACAATACACTGTATACAATTCACTGGTTGCCTTTTATTGTTATGCAGCCAGTCATTAACACCTGCAGTTCTGCAGCCTATTTGGGATTTGTAAAATAATTGTAACCGGTTTCCCCAGTGAATGGAAAAATCGTAGAGATGCTCAGCATCCACACCATTTATGACTAACATTTTATAGTACTCTTTATTTTGATCTACAGATTTGACCAAAATAATTTAATGGATCATCTAATCCAATTTGATGGTTTGAAGAGAGTGCTTATGTGAGTCCTTTGCATTCATTGTAGAGTTTTCTTCATTTTAACTTTCATTAGCTTCTGTAAGTGCTCCGTTGAAGCTGCCATGTTGGAAATGATGTTATCATAATAAATTCAGTCCTGTAAAAGCTTTCTTTGCCTGCCCCATAACTAAAGACACCTAATGGTTTTCTTATATATATTTGCATTAGTAAAATAATTCATTGTTGTAAGTACTAGGATAAAGGAAATATGTGATCAACAGAGCAACTTTCCTAAACAATTTATTGAGTAATTTACAATACACACACATATGTGTGTGTTTATGTGTATATATAAATATATAATTTTCCATCCTAAATCAGCCAAAGCCTCAGTAAAATTATATTTCTACTTTGGCATACATTTAAGAAATAGGCTTTTTTTGAGCACTCTGCCATTATAAACGTGGAAATTCTAATCATTAAAGCAAGAAAATGTGGTTCTCAGAAAATTTAGCCTTACAAATTTCCAGAAATGAGAAACTGGACTTTGTCTGAAATGGTATAGGGTTTCCTGCCTGAGTAGGGGGTTGGACTAGAAGACCTCCAAGGTTGCTTCCAACTCTGTTATTCTATTCTATTCTATTCTATTCTATTCTATTCTATTCTATTCTATTCTATTCTATTCTATTCTATTCTATTCTATTCTATTCTATTCTATGCTATTCTACTAGAATCTGGATTCATTTGTTGGAATACAAAGTTCCTAGAATTCTTTATGTTTTATCATCTACACTTTTGTAGTTGTAGTTGTAAAGTATAACAAAATGACTTCCTAACTAACATTTGCCATTCTTGATGCAATGACAATAAGAATGGTCTTTCAGAGAAAGTACCATCTCACAGTGAACGTTCATTCAGTATTTAACATGGGAGAATGTTATGGTGGATTCTTTCATATGTCATAAAATCTTTCCAGTGATAAAGGCCTCTTGAAAAAACTACACTGTTTTCATACTTGCAGAAGTAGACATCATCCCACTTACGTACAAAATCTTTTCTTTGTTGTAATGACATAAGATACTGAATTTTAAACCCCAATGGATTAGAAGTAAAAATTATCAAGTTATTGTAACCTCTCCAATAAGATTTGTACTGAAAAAGGTTCAGCAAGAAATCACTGGGTATTCCAAGAGAAAAAGTAAAAAAAAAAAATCCAACTCAGTAAAACGTAATTATCTGTTCATCCAGTTATTAAAAACCTGAGTATGCAATCCTTCTAAACCAGACATTTTGAAGCTATCTGGGGAGTAAAATAAAACATGACTTAGGAATGGTGGATTAGAAAACAATCCTTTATTACTTTTATTCAGATGAGGAAGCATTTGCTTTTCAGCACTTGAACCAGTACAAAAAATGGGTAGGCACTTTTATGAAAAACCAGGAATATTTGACATTTTTAATGAGGCACAATAAGATATATTCTCTCACTAAGCCACTCAATGCCCACATGGTGGTTTTTCAAATATGTTCTACCAAAGAAGCTTCAAACAATATCCATTTTCTTGAATTAGAATTTCATATCAAATTGCCAAAGGATTGAATGGGGGAACTGCTGGATCACTGGCAGGTCTTTTCCTATACAGTATTCATAAAATCAGGATTGCCAAAGCAATTAGGTGCTTTGGCATTTCTAATTTTATGAATGTTATGAAAAGGCCCACCAGTGGTTAGTAGTTCCCCCATTCAGACCTTTTTTGTTCAGTGCAGTGGCTAAATTCTGAAAGCCATTTTCTCTTTGTGTGTCAATCTCCCTCTGCTGCCTCCATTGTGAAAATCGTCTCCTAAATTGCCTCCCTTTGTATATCTGCTATATTACAATAATCTTGCTTGGCGTTGGACAAAAATGTTGAATGAATTTATTTATTTGTTACTGCTTAGTGCTTAATATTTGCTTCCCATACCTTGATACACTAATCAAGTGTGCCTTCCTGTCTATTTCTGCCTGTCATATCAAAACATTACTTTAAAAAAATGTTTAAAACTGTGCAAGCTCCATTGTCAATGTTGACCCTTCTGCAGGCTGTAGTTACTCAAATCTGGCAATTTCTGAAAAAATTCAAGCCTGCCACTCATGCTTCCATTGGTGTAAACACTCAACTCAGAGAGCATGAAAACAACACAGCTATTCAAGGATGTTCTCATCTATTTCCAATAAAGTTAGATAAACTTTAGGGACCAAAGTTTCTGGAGAGATTTATACCATTTGATATTGGAAAAAAAGTATTTCCAACAAATTTGCTATAAATATTATTCTGCATGACTGACCCATGAATGAAACTTTGCCTTTAGCTAGTTTCTTCTTGTCACTTTCCTATTTTTCCTCACCAAATCTGTACACTCTCTTTCTGCATGATGAAGCTCCAGTAACAAGCTTTCGGCTCCCCCCTTTTAACTTTTCAACTTAATATCAATGTAACCACTGCTGTTCTAACAATGTAATTGACTTTTTGCTAATCATATAACTTCCTGCTTTCTCTGATCAAGTTCCTACACTCAGCATGGGGAGCAGGTAATGTCTTCTCTTAATACACATTTCTTTCATGATGTGACTAACCAATTGGCAACTTTGTGACTTGACACCAGTTCCCAGCACTGGATCATGAGCAGGGTAGGGACCCTCTCCTTGCTGTTTCTCACTGAGTTTCAGTCATGGGTCTACCCAACTGTGAGAGCCTAGGATAAACTATTTTAAAAATAGTTAAAAATCTGTGGTTTATAGTAATGAATGTGTGCAGAATTCATTGGTTCCCCATTACTGAAATGGCCAAGCTCATGCTGTGGTTATATGATGCTTGTAATATTGTAGTAACCTGTTGGTTGAATTATCCAAAATGTCCCTTTGCCCTTTGATTTTTCTTTTCTGGAATGGTCCTATTAGCACTATTCTGGATGTTTCTGATTTTGTTCCTACTTCTTTTGACTGTCAGTTGTTAAACTAGGTGGGAATGTGAGAACATTAACAATATAAATGAATGGCATTGACAATTCATGCCCTACATATTCAATTATTTGGAAGGCCTGCTGGTGGCTCATATATTTATACAATTGACTCAATTATTGAGCCACAGCTAATTGATTCTGTTCTATACTAGATTAACCACATCACAGTTGCTTCTTTTTCATCAGTTTCTGTTTCTTTACAGTAGACTCCATCAAGATTATGCCTGGAACTTGATTATTTAAAGTTTTAAAAAGCACGATAATTACTTCTTTTTCACTGGCCCATGAAGCTGTTATAAAATAAATAGATTTTTATTTGCATTTTAAGTGAAAGTATCAATATGTTACCAACCTTTTAGTTTTAAAAGCTCCTTATTTTATATTTTGATGTTATGATTAATTGAAATGCATTAGTGTTTCATTTGTTTTTTTATTATCATTATTCTATGTATGTTCTTACTTGCAAGCACATGGTATTCATGAGATGCAGAGGTTGCTAAACTCTACATTACTCTGGATAGCTTACATTAAAAACAAATAAATAAACTACATGCTTGCAGACAAATATACTCCCTGAGACATAATACATCACCAGCAGGACTCCACTCTATTCCAACAGTTCATTTTAAAGAATCTAAGGCCAGAACCACATGAATCTCTGGAGAGATACCTTTCCTGACAATAGGCACCATGACAGAGGAAGGTGCATATCTTCAGTCCTGATAGATAATATTGCTTGATTGAAGGCCCACAAAACATTGCATGTTTAGTATTACAACATGGATAATCATGAAAGTATTCCATGTGACTATGGAAGTCTTCCCACAGGAAGAAGAAGACATAGCTAAGTTCTTACTGTTTTATGAAATTCATGAGATGACTTTTCAACAAATCATTTGTACTCATCACTACAACAGGTAATATTAAAATGTAAAATTCAATTAATTCTTCATTTAAAAAAGTGATAAGCTCCATTTACTCTATTAGTTTATTATATTTATTCAAAACATTTTTATCTCATTTATGTTATCATTTGATAGAACTGAAATACACTAGGTGGCTAAAGAATAAAGCTGGAACTCCAAAATTTTGTTCTAATCTAGTAACAATTGATTCATGTCAGGACTTAATAATTGACGTTGTCATCATCTTTGTTGATATCCTTCTGTCACACTCTCTCTCTCTCACACACACACACATTTTTCATACATTTCATTAGGCACTGTTATTATCTATCTCTATCATCTCTATCTCTATTATCATCTACACTTTGTGCAGCTGACTAAATTGAGAAGCTTAAAATTGTATTGAAACTGAGGTGAACAAATTCCTGATTTACATTTTGATTTGAAAAACAGAAACATGAAAGTAGAAACTGATTCTGAAAAAATCCTTTAATCGTATCTTTTCATGTTCTCCCATAACTGTTTATAGTCACACCATCGCTTTCTTCTGTATTATGCACCATTTTATCCATTGCACCACTGTGTCTTAAAAGATTCCTGCCAATTAGCAATTATGCACTGGGTGTGACATCATTGCATTCCATAGCCCATTAGAAGTGCTGTGTGCTAATATCACTAACATATGAAAAAACTGTATTTAAAATTAAAATAGCATGTATTTAAAATAAAAAATTAAATCCCTTATTGAGGCTACATGGTATAAAAGGCAGGTTAATCTTAATTAAATGAACTCTACAAATGTTTGTGGGTTGTGGTTTTTTTAAAAAAACGTATTCCTAACAAGTATCCTTAAAAAGGAATCTCTCCTCTGCTGTTAGCAAAATTTTCACAAACCAACCTGCCTTTATTGCCTTTATTTATATACATTTGGCTGATGCTGGAATTTTACACATTTTTACAAATAAATATTTCAACAGTAAAAGATATATTTGCTAAAAAGCTGGGGATGCTTCATGAAACATGTTGACCTCAGAAAGGAGAAATTCTTCACTGCTTTTCTGTAAGGGCGTGTAGGATAATTGGGGAGCTAGGATTAAGAGTGAAATGTTTGATGATCAAATGTTTGTCTGGTTTCAGCTATGTGAGTCACAGAAAAGAATTGCTGTGATCTACTTCCTGAAAAATATGTGTTTATGTCATTAATATAGGTTGGAACTCTGCCAAAGAGATGTTCTAGTAGGTTTATCAAGCAGTATAAATCTTAAAATACATCAGCTCAGATAAAAATATGAGCCATGATACGACACAGGAAACCCTTGAAAAGAAAAAAACAAAGGGTGCTTCCAGTGATGTTGCTGAGGATAGACGCGGGGAATAGACTGTCCACTCCCCAGGTCCAATTTTCATCTGCTGGTGGGTCCGTCGGGACCAAAAGCCGCCCTGGAGAGGTGGCCACCAAGGGGTGACATTATGGAGACCATGGGCTGGCGATAGCTGGCTCATTGAAGCCAGAAGAGCCTTCAGAATCAGCGGAAGAAAGGTGGCTCGCATTCATGCAAGCCGCCATTAACAGCTGATCATTGGACACGCTGAACTAGCACTGAATGACAGCAAGCAGCTGAGCTGGGTGAGAATACTGTCTTCTTTCCCAATAAAGGTGGATGTTTTGATTTCTGACAAACAGCTCTGTTACAGCATGAGAGCAAAGCCTCTATTCTTAGGGAGGGGGTGGAGTTCTTTGTTCCTCCTCCCCTCCTGATTACAAGTGGCGGTTTAAGCTATTCAACAGTTTAAAAAACTTTCTATGCAGTAAAGCTGTCTAAGGCTCAACAGAAATTTGGAAAGTTACTGTTTTTTTTATATATAGACTCTTTTTTTTCTGCTCTGTGTTGGAAACCCACTCCAGCCCTATAGACTTTCTTTTCCCTCCTGATTTTTTTTCTCTACTAACTGTGTAGGGACTGTATACTTTTTGTTCCCTGGTGGCTACATTGAGAATCCCCCCCACTTTCTCCTGTCTGGAGTCTATGCAGATTAGAAGTTTGGCTGCAAGCCCAGACATTCTTTATCTAAGACCTTGAAGCTTGTGGGGGAAAAAAAGGCTTCCCTTTGGTTTAGCTAGCTTCACAAGACAGACTGTTTATAAATAAATGTTACTTGCCACCTGCTTCCTTGGATTATAATTATTTTGTTTTAGAACTATAATAAGCTTTTTCAGAAGAATTGAAAATTACGGAACTAAGAATTTTTTAAAAACAGAACTTGGTGGATTTAATTTTGATATTTTTGCTTTTTTCTCTCCTTTTTATTATTATTCTTTTTATTCTGAAAGCATTTTTCTTATCTCCTTTTATATTATTCCCTCCTTCTTTTTTGTTCCTATTTTTTATCTCCTCTTTTTTTCATTTTTAATTATTTTTATGGATTTCCCCTCCTAGTAATAGGAGCATATTGAATTATAATTGGCCATTTGGCTATGTGGTGGATTACAGTATGAGACATATAGCTAAAGATGAGTGTTTTAAACTTGTCTAAACTTGGGAGAAAGGTTCTTCTGCCCCTGCTTCGACTTCTGCGAGCCCGGTTTATCAGAAATCAATTACGACAGTGCTCCATCAAGAGAAAATGTATACTCAACAGAAAGACACCCGGGCAATATTACAGGTTATTGCAGCCCAGATGGCATCTTCAACAAAAAACTATGAAGACCTGAAAAATGCTCTTAACAAAATGAATAAAAAAAAGTATCAATATAGACTCCCAAATTGAAAACTTCAAACAGACGATCACAGACAATCAACAAAGAATCCAAAAAATAGAAGACAAATCAGTGGGAGTCGATCAGAAATTAGAATCCCTAAAAGATGAGAATGAACAATTAGTTCAAATAAATGGGGAATTGGAAGACACATTGGCGATGATAGAGATGGAATGGGTTTCATACTTTCTAAGATTTCAAAACATAATAGAAGATAAAGATGAAAACCTTTTAGGCCTGATAATTGAGTTACTTGCAGATTTTCTAGAATGGGAAAGAGACCAGATCTACAGAGTTAACTCAGACTACGCCAGAAGAAATAAAGTACCCAGGGAAGTCCATGTCAGATTTCTGAAAAGATCCATGTGAGACAAGATTTTGAGAAAAGTAAGAGATCAACCGTTAAAATACAAAGAAAAAGAAGTAGTAGTGCTGAAACAAATTCCTAGAAGAATTATTTATTATTATTATTATTATTATTTACAATTTTTATACCGCCCCCCTCCCGAAGGACTCGGGGCGGTGTACAGCCCAATTAAAACAACAACACACAAAAATTAAAATTATTAAAAATAAATTAAACAATTTGGCCTAATATTTAAAAACCCAACTAAAAACACAATCCCCTAAAAACAGTTATGGCCATTGTTGGAGCTGGAGCTATCATCCCAGGCCGGCTTGTCGGAATAAGTATGTTTTTAATTCTCGACGGAAGGAACGCAATTCCGTCATCGTACGGAGTTCGGGGGGGAGCTCGTTCCAAAGCGTTGGAGCTCCCACAGAGAAGGCCCTCCCCCTGGGGGTCGCCAGCCGACATTGTTTGGCCGACGGCACCCTGAGGAGACCCTCTCTGTGGGAGCGTACCGGTCGGCGGGAGGTATTTGCTGGCAGAAGGCGGTCCTGTAGATATCCGGGTCCGATGCCATGGAGCGTTTTAAAGATGGTCACTAACACCTTGAACCGCACCCGAAAGGCCACCGGCAACCAGTGCAGCTCACGCAGGAGCGATGTTACATGGGAGCGCCATGGCGCCCCGGTCACTACCCGTGTGGCCGCATTCTGGGCCAGCTGAAGCCTCCGGGTGCACCTCAAGGGGAGCCCCATGTAGAGAGCATTACAGTAGTCCAGCCTGGAAGTGACGAAGGCATGAGTAACTGTGCATAGTGAGTCCCGGTCTAGGAAGGGACGCAACTGGCGTACCAGGCGAACCTGATAGAACATCCTCCCGGCCACGGCCGTCAAATGGTCCTCTAAAGACAGCCGTGAATCCAGGAGGACTCCCAAATTGCGAACCCTTTCCACGGGGGCCACTGTTTTGCCCCCAATGGACAACGAAGGAGTCAATTGACTAAACCGGGACGGTAGCCACAGCCACTCGGTCTTGGAAGGGTTGAGCTTGAGTCCGTTCTTCCCCATCCAAACCCGGACAGCCTCCAGGCACTGGGTCAGCACGGCAAGAGCATCGTTGGGGTGGTTTGGCGTGGAAATGTACAGCTGAGTATCATCAGCGTACAGATGGTACTCCACACCAAAACCACGGATGATCTCACCCAGTGGTTTTACATAAATGTTGAATAGTAGGGGCGAGAGGACCGACCCCTGAGGTACCCCACATACGAGGGGTCTCGGGGTCGACCTCTGGCCCCCTGTCAACACAGACTGCATCCGGCCGGAGAGGAAGGAGGAGAACCACCGCAAAACAGTGCCCCCTATACCTAACCCCTCCAACCGTTGCAGCATGATACCATGATCGATGGTATCAAAAGCCACCAAGAGGTCCAATAGCACCAGAGCAGAGGAACAACCTCTGTCCCGGGCCCGCCAGAGATCATCCACCAACGTGACCAATGCTGTTTCCATGCTGTAACCAGGCCTGAAGCCCGACTGGTATGGATCCAAGTATAGCGATTCCTCCAGGTGTTGCGGGAACTGTCGGGCAACCACACTCTCGACAACCTTTGCAAGAAAGCAAAGGTTGGAGACAGGACGATAATTTGATAAAACGGCTGGATCCAGGGTAGGCTTCTTGAGGAGGGGCCTCACTACCGCCTCTTTCAAGGTGGCAGGGAAGACACCCTCACTCAACGAAGCATTAATAATTGCCTGGAACCAGCCTCGTACCACCTCCCGGGATGCCAACACCAGCCAGGAGGGGCACGGGTCCAATAAACAAGTGGTCGCCCTAAGTCCCCCAAACAACCTGTCCACGTCCTCGGGAGTCACGGGGTCAAACTCAGCCCAGATAGCAGTCTCAAGACCAGACTCCGTCTCTCCCACCGGACATACCCAGTTGAAATCAAAGCCTTCCCGTATCTGAGCGATTTTATCATACAGATATTTTCCAAAATCCTCAGCTCTACCCTCTAAGGGTAGAGGATAGAAGGAGGGAGCGGGTCACCCTAAACAAGGAGGCTGGGTGGTTATCTGATGACGCGATAAGAGCAGTGAAGTAAGAACGCTTCTCTGCTTTTATCGCCGCTAAGTAGGACCTAATATGGTCTCTTACTAGTGTTCGGTCAGATTCGGCACGGCTCAAAGAGAGGCTCAAAGAGACTACCAGTTTCTAACCAGTAAATTGCTTGAAAAAGGAGTGAATTTTAGGTGGTTGCTCCCAGAAGGGATCTTAATCTATTGGGATTCAAAAATATATAAATTGGACACACTGCTTAAAGCATTTGAATTTTTTGACAATCATAAAGCATTTCTGGAAAAGGGGGATCTTGAACTTAAGAAGCAAGAGGAAATGGGTGATGAATGACCGGCTACACAACTAGAGGAGGAAAAACTTAAGACTTAACCAGAAGAAGAAGCAAGACTGAGAGATCAGAGACAGATAAGTTTGACTAGGAGACTGAGACCTAGATATAATTGAAAGTCATGGAGGAGATTGGAATTTTACCAATAAATATAAATGGATTGAATGCTCCCTCAAAAAGGAGAAATTTTTTACTAGACTACAAAAATTAAAAATGGACATAATTTGCCTCCAAGAGATACAAATTAAGAGACAACATTTTAGAATTTTAGAACAACCAAAAATGGGCAAACTTTATTTTACACTCGCATCTCAAAAGAAAAGAGGAATAGCCCTTTATATAAAAGAAAAGATGAACCCCAAACAAATCTACACAGATGAAGAAGGGAGAATATTAATGGTGGAAATTATGCTGGACCAAAAGAGATACCGATGGTAGCAATATAGGCACCTAATGATAAGTAAGAGTAATTCTATCAACAATTACACAAGAAACTGGTGGACTTAAATTACCAAAATCTCTGCATACTCGGAGATTTTAATGCAATAGTAGATGTGACTCTGGACTATAAAAGCCATAAACAAAGGAGAAAAGGAGGAAATACCTTACCTAAAGCTTTTTAAAAAATGAAATAAGAACTGTGCATTCAAGATATATGGAGAGAGAGAAACCCAGAAAAACCACAATACACATTTTATTCAAACAGACATAAATCATGGTCTAGAACTGACATAATATGGGCATCTTTTGACTTGAAAATGATAATACAAGAGGTAGAAATAGAAACTAATGTTTGGGCAAATCATAACCCAATAAAATGACCTGGAAAGGAACCAAGAAAAAACTAAGATGGTCTTTGAATAAATCTATACTGAAAGAAAAAGAATGTTTACAACTAGCAACAAAGGAAATAGATTTTTTCTTTAAAATAAATAAGAAAGAAAAAAACATGTGTGGGATACAGCCAAAACATACTTCAGAGGGTTGGCCATAACCTACACTACCAAAAAGAATAAAGAAAAGAAACAACTACAGTTAAAGCTGAGAGAAGAACTTAAAAAATTGGAACTAGAGTTGCAAATAGATCCACAAAAGAAAGCCCTTAAGAAACAAATGGAAATAATAAAACATAAATTAAATTTGGCTGAGATGGATATAATGGCACAGCAGATTAAACAAACCAAACATAACTTTTTTGAAAATGCTAACAAACCGGGGAGATGGTTAGCATATAGATTGAAGAAAGAAAAAGAAAAAAGGATGATAAATAAGCTACAAGATTTAAAAAGAGAACTACAGTCCCACAATGATGCAATGAAAAAAACATTAAACATTACTATGAGACACTTTACAAGGCAGAGGTAGTTTCTAAAGAGGAAATACAGACATATCTGAAAGAAACAAATTTGTCAAAAGTCCTGGAGAATATCCGAAATATATTAAATGGGAACATATCAGTGATGGAGATTATAGAAGCAATAAAAAGGCAAAAAAAGAAATAAGACTCCAGGCCCAGGATATACTAAGTCCGAAGTTGAAAGAACTACGTAATGAAATCTTTTCAGAGACTAAAATACCAAACTCATGGACTGAAGCTAATATTATTTTGATACCCAAAGAAGACACTGATTCCACACAAATAAAAAAATATACACCAATATTGTTACTAAATGTGGATTACAAAATCTTTTCCTCGATAATGGCAGAAAGAATTAAGAAATTTTTGACCGAATTTATCCATACAGACCAAAATGGTTTTCTCTCAAGCTTCCTCCTTCCATTATATATTCAAGATGGACAATATTTAATATCTATTTGCTATGCATATGTAGGGATGTGGGTCTATACATATGTTGTTCATAGTATGTTTAGGTGTGTGTCATGTATCTGTTTCACTTTGAGAGCGGGCAACTAAATTTCATTTTTGATGTGTGCCATTGTGCCCACAGTATAAAAATGACAATAAAGGTTATCTTATCTTACCTTATCTTATCTTACCTAAAAGACAGATAAAAAACAACTTAAAGATTATCTTGGATGTTCTGGAATATTATGAAAATCATCCAGGGAAACAGATGGCATTAATATTTCTTGATGCGCAAAAAGCTTTTGATAATTTAAACTGGCAATTCATGTTCCAGCAGCTGATGGAAATGGACTTTGGGGAAAAAAATTACAAATGCAATTCAAGCAGTCTACCATAAACAAACAGCCAGAATAATGCTAAATGCTAAAAAAAAAGGTACAAGACAGGGATGTCCACTATCCCCACTGTTATTTATACTAACATTGGAAGTATTGGCCAGAAGTATCAGGCAGGACATGGAAATTAAAGGTTTGGAGATAAAAGAGCAAAAATACAAATTACAAGCCTTTGCAGATGACTTGGTTTTCATTTTGGAGGACACACTAGAAACGGCTACTAAACTGTTGGAGAAAATAGAAAAGTTTGGAGAAGTGGCAGGTTTGAAAATAAATAGACAAAAGACTATGGTATTAACAAAAAAAACCTAACCTAAGGTATTAACAAAAAAACCTAACAGATAAACAGAAAGCCCAACTTACAACAAGGACAAATTTGCAAATTTGACTTGGAAAAGTGGAAAACTCTTCAACTGTCATTACTAGGAAGATAGCTACAGTTAAAATTAGCGTTCTGCTGAAATTACTCTTTATTTCAAATGATTCCTGTAAAATTGGGGATTTTTTTTTTTTGATAACCTAAATGCAACAATATTGAGATTTATTTGGCAAGGGAAGAAAGCATGAATTAAAGCCAAAATGTTACAAGAATCTAAAAACAATGGAGGATTTGGACTCCAGAACTGGAGACTATATTATCAAGCAGTCATTTTACAATGGCTCAAAGAATGGATAATGCTTAGAAATAAAAGATTACTGTACATAGAGGGGCATGACCTACGGGAAAAATAAAATTCACAGATATTTCCAAAACCATGCTATAAGGAACATACTTTTTTAGAATGGGAAAAAATAAAACAAAAAAAATTATATTAAACTACCTTTCAACAATGGAAACTTTTGCTTACCCAAATTTAATTAACTATGTCAAAGTCGTTACTTACAAAGATATTCTGGACAATGAAGGAAAATTGAAAGATAGGCAAGACTTACAACGACAAGGTATTGACAGAGCATGGTGGCCCTATTTGCAAATTCAAACAAGATATTGAAAAGATGCAAAGACAATGGGATTTTATAAAGAACAGATAGAATTTGATCAAATACTTTTAAAAACAGATGAAAACTTGATTAAGAAACTTTACATATTTCTTCTAAATTTGAAGATGGAACAAGAACAAGTAAAAGAAACAATGATAACATGGGCAAAAAAACTTTGGATATTCTATAGACTTAGAAGATTGGCAAAAGTTATGGGATAGAAATATTAAACTGACTAAAGCTGCTTCATATAAAGAAAATTTGTATACAATGTTCTAGAGATGGCACATGACACCAGCGAAAATGTTTAAAAATAATTGTTGGAAATGTAAACAAAAGCCAGGTACTTACTATCATGTCTGGTGGGTATGCCCTAGAGTGAAAAAAATGGCTTAAGATTCATATATGGTTGGAAAAGATGACTAAAATACAGATAGAATTTAAACCAGAATTGTTTTTGTTAGGAATACTAGGAGCCAAGTATGAGAAGGAGAAGGAGTATTTAATATTGCATATATTGACAGCAATGAGCATAGCATTTGCCCAATATTGGAAAAATGAATACTTACCATCTGAAGAGACCATAATTAAGGATAGACTAACTTTAGAGATTAAAGAGAAAGAAGATTCAGTTTATTTTAAAACATGGGGCAATTTTTATCAATGGCTAGTCAAAAAATAGTGAGAAATTAATGTGATACTTTATTGTGAATGTATAAGATGGAGGACATGTACTGACTAACTGACATTGTTTATGATTATTGTTTCTCATATTGACTATAGCTATTTACTATTATATTAATCAGTGTTATTGAATATATGTACCCGGACAATAGCCTGCTTGCTAAAGCTTGAGAATGTTCATGTCCATGTCAATGGGGGGTAACCCCATTGATTTTCTCATCCCTGTCCCAACCCTAACCCTGACCCCTATCCTTAACCCCAACTCCCATACCGATCCCATCCCTTTCCCAACTTTATAAAACTCAATAAAATTTATTTAAAAAAGAAAAGAAAAGAAAGAACAAAGAACTTACAGGGAAGAAATGGTGAACTGAAGATGGCTTCATTAAAAGCAGAGACTGAAACTGTGGTGGAATGAAGTGCTTGCAGTTAGACCAACTCTTTGTAATTCCTCTCAGGACAAGCGAAGACTTGCAATCACAAGGATACAGCAGACTTTGGTGAGTTTAGAGTAGGCATGTCAAACTGCCAGCCCATGGGCCAGTTGCATCATACTGAAATCGCGCCCACCCCATTGCCAGCAATGGGAGAAAAGTCATGATACATCTCTCAATGTCATGTGACATTGCATGTTTGGCATGCCTGGTTTAGAGTTTTAGCAGATGGAGCCACAGCTGGCACCTTAAAAAGGACACTGGGTTCACATACTTTGCTTTTTAGCTATTAGGATCTTTGGATCAATATGTTTTACAGTGCCAAGTGAATTTTACAGTGCCAGGTGCAGTGGTGGGATTCAGTCACATTGCACCTCTTTGGTAGAACCAGTAGCTAATTTTTTGTTGCCCAGGCCCAGAATGGACTTCCAGAAACGGCATCCACACAGAGAACCAGTTCTTCACATATTTGAATCCCACCACTGGCCAGGTGAATTTTTAAATACAAGTTGAGGGATTTTTTTAAAAAAAAATCTTTTTATAAATAAATAAACAGTTGTAAATCATTACCAATGCTTGTTGCTGAGATAAATTGGATGGTGAACCATATATGAATCCACAAAAAACAATGTAATAAGTAAATTAAATAAAGTTCACAGAAACAACATCAATATAATAAAAATTAAAAGAGAATATTCATTTTATAAGACAATATGAAATATGCAGTAAAACTTTCCACGTTTTAGTTAGTGTTCTATACAGCATGGCTCTTGAGACAAGCAATTCTTCAAATTCCATTCCAGCACATCTGGAGAATGTTGGCAGAGTTTAAAATATTGGTTTGAAGCCAAACTAAGTACAATTTTTTTTTTGATATTGTGGACCTGATTTATGGGCCAAGAAATTGGGTGGGTGATTTCTTCTACTAGTTAATTTCTATGGGGAAGAATAAGTCCTGCAACAAATTTTCAGGGACAGAGTTATTCTCCACACAGCAGAAGTGCTGAAATTAGAATAGAGATTATCATACAGTGAAAGGCAAGAGATTGATGCAAGTTCTATAACTATTTCCTAATTATATAAAGTACAAGAATATCATTCATAAGAATAATAGCCTGGGCACCAGACAGTTGTAAAGTACTTCAACAAGTTGGAATAAAAACACAAGAGGGTTATGAAGGAGGATTGGAAAGAGACCAGAAACCAGTTCTGTGAGGAATTGATAAAGGAACTGGTTATGTTTAATCTGCAGAAAAAAGGATTGAGGGAAAGCATTATAATAGTCTTTAAATATCTAAAGAGTTGTTTTATAGATGAGAGATTAAACTTGTTCTCCATTGCTCCAGAGATCAGGATCAGAACCACTGGACTGAAGCTGCAGGGAAGTAGATTTAGATTAATATTAGGAGAAATATTAGGAGGAATTTCTTGAGAGTAAGAGTGCTCAATTAGTGGAATAGGCAGCCCTATGAAGTGATATTTTCTCCTTCAGTGTTCAATCAAAGGCTAGATCCCCTCTATCTGAAATGCTTTAGCAGAATTTTGTTCTGAGAAGAAGGCTGGATTAAATTATTGCTGAGCTCCTTTCCATCTCAATGATTCTATGAATTACTTGAAATCCTCTTCTCCTTTAAAATTAATTAACCCATTAAAGCACATTTTTTTCACCAGATTTCATAAGAAAAAATAATACAAATATTCCGCCTAGTACTAGTTGAAAATATTTTTTCCTTATTAAGTATTTATCTCTTTAAACCTTCCAAAACATTTCACATAAATTTCATCAGTAAACCATATAACCCAATAGGTAAGTTAAGACGGAACGATCATTTCCTTATTGCCAATAGAGAATATGTAGGAAGAGAACATTTTCTATAGGTCAGCGGTCCCCAACCTTTCCAACTTGGTGGCCCACCTGGCACAGGGTGTAGATGGTGAGTAGTAAGTGCACACATGTGCACAGCCCTCCACTCACACGAATGGAGCTTCGCATGTGAACAGAGGGTGATTGCACTTGTGTGCGAAGCTCCACGTGCGGGAGTGGCAAAAACTTTTGCACTTGCACGTGAAGCTCCACTCACATGAGCAATGGATGCTTAAGCAGAGGGCACTTACACATGAAGCTCCATTTGCAAGTGCCCTCCACTAGCGCAAATGGAGCTTCACATGCATGTGCTTTTCCATTTCTCCCACAGCCTGGTTTTGAACAGGCCATAGTCCAGTAGGGGCCACAGCCCGGGGGCTGGGGACCCCTGCTTTAAGCTATTGTGTGGTTCATACAATTGAGATGTAATAAAAACCCAAGAGTTTCTGAATCTCAGAGGATGTATCCACAGTCAATACACTGCACCAGCTTTCAAACACGAGGATACTATAGTATATAATGTCCTGAATTCAAAAACATTTTGTTTGGAAACTTGAGAAGCATTATATTAAAGCAATAAAACAATAGGGCTAAAGTCTGTGGCTATCATTGCTAATATTTTAGAGCAAAACATGAGTCTTCCTCAATTAAGTCCTCTTCTTCAATAAAATATTTTTTGTTTTTTGTTTTTTTAAAAAAACTCATTATCTCTTCCTTGCATTTCTCTATTATATATTTGGCAAGTTTAAAACAGTGTCTGGCCTTTGTACAATTTTGATACCTATTGTGTAATCCAGCCTTTAGAATGATCCTGACCCTCCTGTTTCAGCCATTAGAAAGATTATTTTGGGGGTAATTATATGACACTAAAAGAACATTATTTGTTTGCTAAGGTATTAAGCAGCAGGAGCCTCAAAAGCTTTTTAAAATTGTAAAATCTGTACTTCATCAACTCCCATCCCTATACATATAGAGAGGAGAATTGAAAATATAATATGTTCAGGGAAGCTAGGAAAGGATTAATCTCTCCACTTTCCCTGTTTCTTACTCCGGCACTTCTGAACTCTCAAGTCTTTTGCATTCTGTTTAAGAAGGAATTTATGAGACTTAAATTTATGACTCTTAAAAGAAAAAAAATAAAACAAGAAATATTTGCATTCATTTGCATCAGCTAAACTCCATAGGTTTTGCTATTTCAATGGAAAGAATCATACATCTAGCACCCATATATGTCATGGTTAAAGATGAGAAGCTTGACCGGAAAAAGACTGGGAAATTCTGATTCAGCATCACATAGATTATGTCACAGATAGACATCATGAAAAAAAAAATCAAATTTAGACATTTTAAAGGTGAATATATGAAGGCATTCATTTTACTTTCTTCCACTGATAACTGTTCTCTGTAGTGATTATAAATTCAAGAATTTGGTAATTCTTTAAACAATTAAACATTGCTGCAATCTAATATCCTATATCCAACATGAGACTTGCTTTCTACAGCAATTTAACTTATTAATCTGTTAAATTTCACATGTTGGGCAAAGGGCCCTTGAAGTGGCTATTTCCAGACAGGCAATTCCATGTAGTTCTTAAAAAATCCACAATGATTTAAGCCAATATGTCACCAAAATAATTCATATGATTAATATCCCTATTAAAGTTCTGATTTGTATGAGTGGAGTGTTCTTGAAAACAAAATTAATACACTATTAAAATGACATTTAGTGTTATATTCATTATTATTTTTGGGATTCATAACATTCATAAAATTATACTTAATCAGAATTAAAATATTTTTTAAAAATGATGTTTTTCACATGACTTACTGGACACATTCCTCATCTATTATTTGCAGTGGGTGTCTTTCATATTGTTTATTTGTTTTTAAATATACAATTTATAATATCATTTATAGCTGAAATGCAGACTAAAAAGGCCATGCATCTTAATTTAATAATACCAAAAAAAAAACCCTTACAAGTTTTTTTCTCTTAACATTTGTCCTGTTGTGTGGTATAAGAGAAGTCATCAAGATGAAAAAAAAAATGTATTTCTATCTTCATAAGATGAATCCTTTCCTGTTTAAAATGTTCATGTCAGTTTATAAATTGCTCTCTCATGTAAGTAGCTGAGGGCAGAATGTGTTTTTCATATTTTTTTTTGCAAGTTAAAAAAAAGTTTATTATTGAAATGTAATATCTTGATAACAGAAACTGAAAGACAGAAGGTAACAAGAAGGAAAAAATGGCAATGCTCCAATTCGCATCTATCTTTTTCATAAACATGGATAGTGGCGATATCTTTTTTTCTCCTGCTGTGTCCTCATGACATTGACTCCTTATCCTGAGTCCATGAGTGAGAGACGTAAATTGTATTCACTGAATTTGTGTTGAAATTTTTTTGTCTTTTTTTTTAAATATAAAAATTCCTTTATTAAGACATTCAGCATTGTACATGAAATCTTTGTATGCATCAAACATCATAGCATCTGGTATACAACACTACGTATTATTCTTTGTAAACATCTGGTTTGGTATACATTTTTCACTCCTCACTTCAATCCTCTATTATACACCTGTTACATTTTTTTTATTCTCTATGATCCCTAACAATAGGTCCTGAGGTAGTAGTTAAACATTAAATATAAGATCATCTTAATAATCAATCATCATAGAACACAGCATATAACACTAGGTATTAATCTTTGTAAACGTTTGGTTTGGTACATATTCTTTACTCCTCACTTCCAGCCTCAACTATATGTCTGTTGTATTTTATCTTTTATGATCCCTAGCAAAAGATCCTGAGATAGAGATTCAACAACCTGGGGTAAAAATTCAGTCTGCTTTTTCATTATTAAAGTAATCAACATTAAGCATAAGATCATATTAAGAAGCAATCATATTAAGAAGCGATCATCGTAGAACATAACATATAACACTAAGTATTAATCTTTGTAAACGTCTGGTTCGGTAAATATTAGTACATATACATTCAACATTAGGTGTTGGTTTTTGTAAACATTTGATTTGTTATACATTCTTCCCTCCTCACGTCGAGCCTTAGCTAAACGCCAGATGCATTTTGTTTGATTGGTGTTTCTCTTGGATATAGTCTATCCATTGTTTTCAATCTGTCAAATATTGTTCATTGGAACGACCCTTCAAGTATGCTGATATTTTCGCCATTTCCGCCAGGTTTGTTACTTTCACAGTCCATTCTTCCATAGGCGGTATTTCTGGGTTCTTCCAGTATTGTCCCACCAACAATCTCGCTGCTGTAATCAAGTTCAGAAATAAGTTTGTCTCTGAGGTAGTGATATCCTTTGTAATCCCTAGCAAAAAAACCTGAGGTAGAAATTCTATGCGCTTTGTGAAAATGGTTTGGAGTGTCCACCATATCTTCCTCCAGAAGGCTTTGATTTTTCTGCATGTCCACCATACATGAAAGTAGGTAGCTTCCCCGTCTCCACACCTCCAGCATTTGGGCTGGGAGTCTGGGTAGATGAGCGATAGTTTTTTCGGGTCGAGGTGCCACCTATAGAACATCTTGTAGAAGTTTTCCCTTAAGTGTTGCGATTTCGTGAATTCTACGTTCCTCACCCAGATTTTCTCCCACGTGTCCATGGCAATAGAGTGTCCAAAGTCATGTGCCCACCTCACCATACAGTTTTTGACTAGCTCGGTTTCAGAGTCCATTTCTATCAGAATGTTGTACACTCGTTTGATGTGCATGATCGCCTGATCTCTAATCTGCTCAATTAGTTTCTCGTCGGTTCGGGAGAAACCCTTCCTCTTATCTTTACGCCACCTTGATTGCAGTTGTACATATGATAGCCAGGTACCTCCTATTCCTCTGTTTGCTAGCGTTGCTTGGCGTATCAAGAGGAACCCATTTTCTTCTCCCAGTATAAGTTTACTGTATGGCACCACTTCTTGCCCTTGGGATGTGTTTGTATCCCCTATTGCGTGTCCGGGGATCGTCCAGATGGGAATCTTGTCGTGTAAGAGGTGTTTATATTTCTTCCAGACCCATAACAATGGGATCCGTAGTGGGTTCTCCTTGAAGTTCCTGTCTGCCTTTTTGTCGTATACTAAGTATGCGTGCCAGCCAAATAGTAGACCATGCCCTTCAACATTCAGTATTCTATCATTTGTCATATTGATCCAGTCACTCACCACCACCAACGTCGCTGCATAATAGTATAGCTTTAGATTAGGCATTTTTAGTCCCCCTCTCTTCCTTATGTCCTGGATAATTTTTAGTTTCACCCTCGGTCTCTTGTCATCCCAAATAAATTTGGTGATGCCCCTCTGCCAATTGTCCAAGTCCTCGTCCTTTTTGAGTATGGGTAGCGTTTGGAAGAGAAATAGAAATCTTGGCAGGACGTTCATCTTTACTGCTGCTATCCTGCCCAGCAGGGATAGTCGTAGTGTTTTCCACCTTTCCAGATCTTCTTGTATCTTGCTCCACAGCACCTCATAGTTATTTTTGTATAATTTCGCATTCGTTGTTTCTATCTCCACTCCCAGGTATTTAACTTTCTTAACTATTTCACAACCCGTTATTCTTTCCAAGTCCTGTTTTGCTTTGCTGTCTAGATTTTTAACTAGCATCTTCGTTTTTGATATATTAACTTTAAAACCTGATACCTTGCCATAGTCTTTCATTATCTCCATCAGACTCCTTGTTGATTGTACTGGTTGCGATACTGTCACCAGTAGGTCGTCTGCAAAGGCACACAGCCTGTAGTCCTGTAGTCCTGTTTTCCAATCTGTATTATTATTATTATTATTTTATTTATTAAATTTCTATACCGCCCCTCTCCCGAAGGACTCGGGGCGGTTTACAGCCTTAAAATTTAAAAAACATATAAATGTACAAAATTAAAATATTTAAAAATAAATTAAACAAATTAGGCCATAAAATCTATAAAACCCAATATATACAAATCCTAAAATCCTAAAAATTACAAAAATCCTAAAAATTAGACAATCCCCCTAAAACATTTTCACCCGGTTGGAGCCAGAGCTTCTATGCCAGGCCGGCCTGTTGAAAAAGGAAAGTTTTCAGTTCCCGACGGAAGGTGCGTAAGTCCATCATCGTACGGAGTTCGGGGGGGAGCTCGTTCCAAAACGTTGGAGCTCCCACAGAGAAGGCTCTCCCCCTGGGGGTCACCAGTCGACATTGTCTGGCCGACGGCACCCTGACGAGGCCCTCTCTGTGGGAGCGTACCGGACGGCGGGAGGTATTTGCTAGCAGTAAGCGGTCCTGTAAGTATGCGGGTCCGATGCCATGGAGCGCTTTAAAGGTGGTCACTAACACCTTGAACCGCACCCGGAAGACCACCGGCAACCAGTGCAGCTCGCGCAGGAGCGGTGTTACATGGGAGCGCCACGACGCTCCTGTCACTACCCGCGCGGCCGCATTCTGGGCCAGCTGAAGCCTCCGGGTGCACCTCAAGGGGAGCCCTATGTAGAGAGCATTACAATAGTCCAGCCTGGAAGAACGTCCTCCCGGCCACGGCCGCCAGATGGTCCTCTAAAGATAGCCGTGAATCCAGGAGGACTCCCAAATTGCGAACCCTTTCTGCGGGGGCCACTGTTTCGCCCCCAACAGACAACAAAGGAGTCAATTGACTAAACCGGGACGACGGTAGCCACAGCCACTCGGTCTTGGAAGGGTTGAGCTTGAGTCCGTTCTTCCCCATCCAGACCCGCACAGCCTCCAGGCATTGGGTCAGCACGGCAAGAGCATCGTTGGGGTGGTTCGGCGTGGAAATGTACAGCTGAGTATCATCATCGTACAGATGGTACTCCACACCAAAACCACGGATGATCTCACCCAGTGGTTTTACATAAATGTTGAACAGTAGGGGCGAGAGGACCGACCCCTGAGGTACCCCACATACAAGGGGTCTCGGGGTCGACCTCTGACCCCCTGTCAACACAGACTGCATCCGGCCGGAGAGGAAGGAGGCGAACCACCGCAAAACAGTGCCCCCTATACCTAACCCCTCCAACCGTTGCAGCATGATACCATGATTGATGGTATCAAAAGCCGCCGAGAGGTCCAATAGCACCAGAGCAGAGGAACAACCTCTGCCCCGGGCCCGCCAGAGGTCATCCACCAACGCGACCAATGCTGTTTCCGTGCTATAGCCAGGCCTGAAGCCTGACTGGTGTGGATCCAAGTATAACAATTCCTCCAGGTGTCGTGGGAACTGTCTGGCAACCACGCTCTCGACAACCTTCGCAAGAAAGCGAAGGTTGGAGACAGGACGATAATTTGATAAAACAGCTGGATCCAGGGTAGGCTTCTTAAGGAGGGGCCTCACTACCGCCTCTTTCAAGGCGGTAGGGAAGACACCCTCACTTAAAGAAGCATTAATAATTACCTGGAACCAGCCTCGTACCACCTCCCGGGATGCCAGCACCAGCCAGGAGGGGCACGGGTCCAATGAACAAGTGGTCGCCCTAAGTCCCCCAAACAACCTGTCCACGTCCTCGGAAGTCACGGGGTCAAACTCAGCCCAGATAACAGTCTCAAGACCGGACTCCGTCTCTCCCACCGGACATACCCAGTTGAAATCAAAGCCTTCCCGTATCTGAGCGATTTTATCATGCAGATATTTTCCGAAATCCTCAGCTCTACCCTCTAAGGGGTCTCCTCTCACCTCCTGATGAAGGAGGGAGCGGGTCACCCTAAACAAGGAGGCTGGGCGGTTATCTGATGACGCGATAAGAGCAGTGAAGTAAGAACACTTCTCTGCTTTTATCGCCGCTAGGTAGGACCTAATATGGTCTCTTACCAGTGTTCGGTCAGATTCGGCAAGGCTCGATCTCCAACTGCTCTCTAGGCGTCTTTTCCGGCGTTTCATCTCTCTCAGCCCCTCATTATACCAAGGGGCCGATCGAGACGCACGCCGAATCAGAGGCCGCAAAGGCACGACCCGGTCTAGAGCGCCGGCCGCAGCCCTATCCCAGGCTGCCGTCAGCTCCTCGACCGAGTCGTGTATCCGAACCTCAGGAACTGCCTGGAATCGCTCGGGCTCCATCAGCCGCCTGGGGCGGTACCATCTCACCGGTTCCGCCTCCCTGTGGTGGGGTGCAACGGTCAGAAAGTCCAGGCGTAGGAGAGAGTGATCAGACCATGACAGGGGTTCAATGACTATATCCCCTATATTCTGACCACTCAGCCACTGTCCAGAGACAAAAACCAGGTCAAGCGTGTTCCCCCCTGTGTGTGTGGGGCCTTGAATTACCTGGGCCAGGTCCATGGCTGTCATGGAAGCCATGAACTCCCGAGCCTCACCGGACACCCAGCCCACGGACGGCAGGTTGAAGTCACCCATAACTATCAGCCTAGGGACCTCAACCACCACCGCGGCGATAACGTCCAGGAGCTTGGGCAGGGAGGTTGATACGTGGCAGGGAGCCAAGTATGTAATCAACACCGCCCTCGGGCCCCCAAGGTCCCACTTCACCAGGAGGGATTCACAGCCCACCGTCTGAGGAACAGTGACCTTCCTCGGCCTAAAATCTTCCCTAATCACGACCGCCACTCCTCCACCCCTGCCCTGGGCTCTCGGCTGGTGGAATGCAAGGAAACCCGGTGGGCACATTTCCACCAGAGGGACACCGCCCTCTGGTCCCAACCAGGTCTCTGTTATACCCGCCAGATCTGCTCCCCCCTCCAAAATTAAATCTTGAATGAGGGGGGCCTTATTTACCACAGACCTGGCGTTGCACAGCACCAGCCTACAGCCAGGGCCCTGTGGTTCTGGATAACCCCGAGAACCGGTTGAGCCTTGGGGGTCGGAGCACACAACCACTCGTAAACAGTGGGTGCGCACTCCCTTATTATGATACGGCCCCCTGCTCCCGCTATACCTGCCCCTCCCGCTTACGGTACTAATAGGAACTAAATTAGCCTTAATCAACCCCCCATCCGCACCCTCAGGACTCCGTCCCCTTCCGTTGCCTGGCCTGTCTTCTTGCTCAACTCCAACAATTCCTTCTCCCACCCTAGACACCCCTTCCCCACCCCTTCCCTCCCTTAAAACTTTCATTAAAAACTTGTTTAAAAAACCCCAAAGCCCCTTATTTAATACATGCCATCTCTCAGGACTCCAAAGTCCGTCCTCGAGATAGGCCCTTGGTAAAACAGAGGGCCATGATTGCGAGAGAGGGGAATCTCACAATGCAAGAAGGGTCCTTCTTGAGTACGCAGCCAGTCAGATAAAGTGCATCGATGGGGTCTGGCTAGAGAGTCAGGCAGTCCAATCTCAACGACGTTGCTTCCCTCACCTCCAGGTCCATGCTGCTCCCTCAACACCTGCGGTTCTCTGCAGTCCTCCCAAACTACCAACTCGCATGATGGTGGGGGGGAGCGCCAAACTCTTCCTTTTGCAGCGATCTCCCAACGCCAACGCCAACGCCTCTCAGCTACCTTCCCAGCCATTCACTCATGTGGTAGTAGGGAGGGAGGAAGGGGCAAAGCTGTTCCCTTTCACAGTGGCCTCCCAAAGCCAGAAGCCTCTCAGCAGTCCCTTCGCAGATCGTCCCTCGCATAATGGGAGGCAGGGGGAGGGGAGGGGGCCGTCGCTAAACTCCTCTCTTTTCAGGCTCCTCGCATGATGGTGGGAGGGGGCGCCAAACTCTTCCAGTGCCAACGCCTCTCAGCTACCTTCCCAGCCATTCACTCATGTGGTAGTAGGGAGGGAGGAAGGGGCCAAGCTGTTCCCTTTCACAGTGGCCTCCCAAAGCCAGAAGCCTCTCAGCAGTCCCTTCGCAGATCGTCCCTCGCATAATGGGAGGCAGGGGGAGGGGAGGGAGCCGCCGCTAAACTCTTCTCTTCTGCGGCGGCCTCCCACCCAGACTCCCTGCAGGCTCCTCACCTCTATCGCAGGCCGCGGGCCGAAGGGGGGGGTACGCTGTTAACATCACCCAACATATGCTGTTATCATCCAGATTCGTCCATTCTCAGCAGGGAGGGAGTCAGCAGACATGTCTCTGAAAGGCTAAGATATTCCGCTGCCAAAATCCCCGGGGTCCCAGATGTTTCTCAACCCCTGGGGGGTCTCTAGCCATTTCCCATCAGAAGCCCAGCTGCTCCTACAGGAAAGCGTCCTCCATCTTGCGCATGCTTAGTATGTATGCCCTTTATGTCCTCTGCTGCTCTTATCTTGTTCAGCAGAATCTCCATCGTTAAGACAAATAGCAGTGGTGACAGCGGACAACCCTGTCTCGTGCCTCTTTCTATATTGAATGGGTCTGTTAGTTCGCCGTTCACGATGATCTGGCCCGTTTGTTTCTGGTAGATTGCTGTTATGGAGTTGAGGAACTGCTTTCCCATTTTCATCCCCCGGGCTAGGTTCGTCAGGAATGGCCAATTCAGTCTGTCAAAGGCTTTTTCTGCGTCCACAAACATGAGGGTTGCAGGAACCTGGTTGTGTCTTTCCAAGTACTCTGTTATGTTCAGCAGCTGTCTCACGTTGGTTTTCATCTGACGTCCTTGTATAAACCCCGTTTGGTCCGGGTGAATTATTTTTTGTAGTACAGTCATTAGTCTGTTGGCCAGAACCTTTGTAAAAATTTTGTAGTCTGTATTCAGTAGTGAGATGGGCCTATAGTTCGCCGGTTGTGCATTATCTTTTCCCTCTTTGGGAATTAGAGAGATGTATGCTGTTTTCCAGGAGGGTGGGACTTGGCCGCCTTCTAGTATGTTGACAAAAAGTTCTCTGAGGGTGTTCTGTCTGGCTTCTCTCAGCTCATTAAAATCCACATAAATATGTCTTTAAGAGGTTTATTTAACACATTTCAAAAGGATTCACTTCAAAGCACGCTGCTGGCATTTTGCTGGCAGGAACGGCCAAGTCTCATTTATTTACATTTAGATTAAAACATGCTCTTCCCACACCTTCCAATTAACTCACTCTTTCTTTATCACATTGTCCAATACCTCATTATTCTTCCGTAGATTTCCAAAACATCAGAAGACTGAATTCAAACGCACTGCTCCAGATATCAGGCTACTCCTTGATTAACGTTGCTCGTGACAAAGGCGTAGTCTCTCTGTCCCCTTCTAATATAGTGTCCGATACGTCACTTCCCCCCATTACTTCCTTTTTCCACTTAACTGACACCGTCGTTTATCAAACCTTCGGAATCTCAGATCAAGCCATCTATCTTCTTGATCCAAATCTGACCCCTCACTTTGTGAATCTGACCCAGACTGCCTGTAAATCTCCTCCCTGTCTGGCTCAGCTGCCGGGAGGGGAAAATACCCAGAGGGGCCTGGCTGCTCTTCCTCGGCTGCCGGGAGGGGAAAACACCCAGAGGGGCCTGGCTGCTCATCCTCATACTCTGACACTTCCCAAGCTGGTCTAGGGACACTCACAACAGAGGGGTTCTATCATTTCCTCTTGGAGATGTTTGTAATAGATAGCCGTTATCCCATCCGTCCCGGGTGACTTTCCTGTTTTCAGTTGTTTGATTGCTGAGTGTATTTCCTCCTTTGTGATTGGGGCATTCAGGGCATCTCGTTGTGTATCGGTGAGTATCATTAAGTTTTCGTTTTGTAGAAACTTTTCTATCTCTTTGTCCTGTATCTTCTCCTTGGCGTATAGTTTTGAGTAGAACTCGGTGACGGCTTTCTTGATGATTTCTTGTTTGAATTCTTCCTTGCCTTTGTACTCTATCTTTTCAATTATGCGGGCTTTCTGTTTCTTTCTTAAGGTATAAGCCAGCCACCGCCCCGGTTTGTTAGTGCTGCAGAATGTCTCATGTTTTGCATATTGTATATTCCTTGCTACTTGATCCGCCATCAGCAGGTCAAATTGTTTTCTTAGTATCTTAATTCCTTCTTTTGTGGCTTTGTCCTCTGGTCTTTTAATTAATAATAGCTCCTGTTTCTTTATCTCCTCCTCTAGCTCCTTTCTTTTTTGTTCTTGTGTACGACGGTGCCTGGCGTTCATGTTCATGAGGATCCTGCGCATATATGCCTTGCTAGCGTCCCAAATCATTTCAATGGGTGTTTCATTGTTCATATTTATACTGAAGAATTCCTTCATGGCACTTTTGCATTCAGCCACCCTTTTCTCGTGTCTAAGCAGGTTTTCATTGATCCTCCAGGATCTCCTCAATTTCCTATCTTGTCTTAATTCCATCCTTACTGGGTTATGGTCTGTTAGTACTTTGGGTAGGATTGACACAGCGTTTAGGCGAATTAGCAAGTCACTAGATGTCAGGATGAAATCAATTCTGGACAACAACTGATGCCTGTCGGGAAAAAAAGGTGAATTCTTGCTCTTTGCCGTGCCGTTCCCTCCAGATGTCTGTCAGTACAAGGTCTTCCTTCATGTCGTAGAAAGATTTAGGCAACTTGGAGTGCTTTTGTGGTTTAGGTTTTGTCTTCTTCTTGTCCAAGGCAATCTCTATGACCCCGTTCCAATCTCCCAGTATAATACATGATCTGTAGTTAAATTGTGTTAATTTCTTGTGTATCTTTTTGTAGAATTTTCCTTGTTGTTGATGTGGGGCATATATGCCCATCACTAGAATTTTCTTGTCGTCCTGTGTCACTTCGATTGCTAGGTATCTACCCTGGGAGTCCGACTCTATTAGCTTGGCTATTACATGTTTCTTCACGTATATAACAATCCCGTTCTTCTTTTGTGGTGCCGCTGCGACAAAATGCGTACCTAGTCTGTTGTTGATTATGTATTTCTGGTCCGTTGCTCTGTGTGTTTCTTGTAGGCAGATTATGTTGTTTCCTCCTTGAAACAGATAATGAAATATCTTCCTCCTTTTCTGTGAGGAATTTAGTCCGTTGACGTTCCATGTCAAGTATTTAGTCGTCATTGTCTGTTTCAGGATACTCTTCCGAGACCGCTTCCATTCTATCTCTTGTGGTCTTCTTTGGTCTCTTTCCCATGGTATCCAGGTTTGTGTTCGAGTTGCATATAGGGATCGTGTCGTGCTGCTCTGTGCGTTTGGTGGTGGATCTTGTTATCCTGCCCTCTGCAGTCTGTCCTGCTCCCTTGTTGTTGTTGTTGCTTCCTGTTCTTTGTGTCGTCGTGTCTCGAGTTGGTCTTTTCCTTTCTCGTGTTCCTGCATCGGTCTGTCGGTCTGGTGATCTTTCTGCGTCTTCTCTCGTGGTGTATTGGGGTCCCTCCGGCATCAGTTTTTTTTCCAGGAATTCTCTGGCTTGTTGGACCGAGTTCAGGTGGTGTCTTTTATTTTTATAGGAAAATGTCATCCCCGTGGGGGTTTCCCATCTGTATCGCAGAGCACGTGATCTCAGTTCGTCGACCAGGAACTTGTATTCCTTTCTGTCACGCAGCATCGTCTGGGGGATCTCTTTCAGTACTTTCACTTCTTGTCCCTTTATGTATAAGGTCCTGTTGTAAGATGTGGCTGAGATGAGGTTCCGGAATCCCTGCGTCGCAAAGTGGATGACCACATCCCTTGGTTGGCGCCTGTTTGTTGTCGTACGTGCGCCCACTCTGTGGATTCTGTCGATTTGCCATTCGATAACTGGGGTTGGCTTTCCCAGAAATGCTGCCAGGGCCTCTATAAAGGTTCCGATCAGGCCCCCTTGGGTTTCGTCTGGTGTCTCTTTCAAGCCTCTAAACCTGATTGCAGACACCATTTGCCAGTACTGTATCATGGAGGCTTGGTCTTGGGCCACCCCTTTCATCTCTGCTATCTCTGCTGTCTGGCCTTCTACTTGATTCTCCACTTTCTCCATCTGCTTGTCCACCTTCTCCCTGATTTCCTGGAAGTTTTTCTCCATTTCCTCCCCTATTTCCTTGTAGTGTGCTTGCATTGCCTCCTTCATTTGCTCCAAATCTGCAGCCATTGCCTTGCGTTGCTCCTCCCATTTTCTCTCTAGCTCTCTACCTTGTTCTTGCAGCATTTGTTTTGTATCGTTGTACTTTTTCTCCATCTTTTGTTCTGCCTCTACACACCTCCTCTCCATCTCTCTACCTTGTTCTTGCAGCATTTGTTTTATATCGTTGTATCTTTTCTCCATCTTTTGTTCTGCCTCTACACACCTCCTCTCCATCTTTGTGTCCCTTTCCACCAACCTTTTATCCATTCCATCCAGCCTTTCAACCAGCATTTCTATTACCTCTTGTAATTTTTGTATCATGTGTGCTGTCGGGCTGGCCTGTGGAGGTGTATGGTTCTGGGTGCCTGTATTTGGATGGGAGGGTGTGGGGATGGGTAGAGTAGTTCCTGGTGGTTTAGTACGCTGGGCTGGGGAGGATACAACTCCCTTCGTTTGTGTCAGTGTGATCTGTTTGGAGGCCATTTTGAGGTTATCCTCCTGTTGTCCTGGCACTGTTTTGGGTCCCAGTTTGGGCCAAATTGGGTGCTAGGTTGTGATCTGATGCAGGTCCAGTATTCTAGCCTTTCGGGGGGAGGCTTCAGGGTTTAGGCAGTGTAGGGGTAGGGGCCTGTATTCTGGCAGTTCTATATTCAGGGAGCCAGTGAACCAGTTCAGTGCTTTTGCCTTGGTTTCCTCTTCACTCCCCTCTGCCAGTCTATTTCTTCTCTTTATTCCTTTCTGGCTCCTTCTTTCCCCTCTTTCTCTGCCTTCTTGCTCAGGTCACTTCCTCCTGTCTTCTGTCAGCCTGTGTTTACGGCTCCCCTCTACTTTTCCCCTTATTGCTCACCAGGTTGCTTTCCAGCTTTCTTCTTCCCTGCCGCCCGTTGTGGGGGGGGAGGGGAGCAGTGTCTCTGCAAGGTTTTTCCCCTCTCTTCTTTCCCCCTTCGCTTCGTAGCCTCCTCTCACCCGGGCTGTCCTCTCCTGCATGTGTTTTTCATATTACATGCTGACTTTGCCACAATTTTGCTTGGTGACTTCCTTGTGAGCAGCCTTTTGTTGGGGTTGAGTTAAATAAGCATTTCTGTTTGGCCATTTTTCTGACCTGAAGAGCCAATTTATGTTTCACAAATTGATTGATGTGTAATCCCTGCAGTTTATTGTCTGCTGGTCTTTTGAGTGTAACAGCAAGAGGGAAAATATATTATGTTCCTCTTGCTAAAGATTACTTTCAAGATCCTCTTAATGGATGCTTCTAGTCAAGGCCAGGTCCATGAAAAAGATCAAAAATGTTGTGGTTAATTGTAAGCAGATAGCAAACCATTCTTCATTTTACTTATGTATCATATTAAGTCTTCTTTGTGCAGAATTTTTATGAAATACTTGATTCTGTCACAAATATATAGGTTATTGACACAATGCTTTAGTTCACCTCTGTGTTATTAGAGTGATCAAGTATGTGTGTATACATACCATCCTCTATATTAAGTATCTTGTACCATCTCTGCAAATATACATATACATGTCACAAAATAAACAACTCACGATCACCAGGAGAATCCAAGTAGGAATTTTTTTTAATAAAACCAAGCTTTCATTAGAAACTTCCGACATCATCAGGGTTGAAGCTAGTTAACAGGAACAACTTAAATAAGGTTGCCTAACGCTTGCACCCGGCTCCTAGACCGTGTCATCGGTCCCAGCTGATTAGATTGTATTCTAGTCGTTTCTTTGATGCGGTCTAGGAGCCGGGTGCAAGCATTAGGCAACCTTATTTAAATTGTTCCCATTAACTAGCTTCAACCCTGACAATGTCGGAAGTTTCCAATGAAATCTTGGTTTTATTTAAAAAATTTCCTACTTGGATTCTCCTGATGATCGTTAGTTGTTTATTTTGTGATATGAATGTACCCAGGAGTCACATTTTTACTGACATTATTAAATACATATATATATATATATATATACACACATATGTATATGGAGATCTTGAGAGCATCGGATAACCACAGCCACACTAATAAACTGGTCCACAATTTGTCATCGAAAACCCTGACTTATGGACAGACTAGACCAGGGCTTTTCAACCTCTCTGTGCTGGCAGCAGCAAACAGGCAAGAAATGCAGCAGGGGAGGGGTCACCCTCCAAGAGGAATGAAAAAAGGCAGCAATGGCTGGAGGTGAGGCACGGGGGAGGGAGATGGAGAGTGGAAGGATTCTTATGTGCTTTTGTAACTTTGAAGTTCTGGGATTTGTGCAACGTGGGCTTTGTGTTCTTAAGGAGTGTTTGGCAATTTCTATTTGGCTGATGTCTCGTGTTAGCTTCTATTGCTCTGCTGTTGTTAGCTGTAAGTTTTGCTGCAAGAGATTTTGAAGTATTTTTCTTCTGAATGGATTTTGCCGGTAGCATTCTTTTACTTATGAATGGAGCCATTTGGGGAGGCTGCCGGCTAAGGCAACCAGTACTTACATTTTTTTTCTTCCTTAAGTGCCAGCTGCGCTCCTTACTTTGCTTTCTAGCCAGTAGTTAATTCTTAAAGGGGAATGTGCCTTTTTAAGCTAGTTCACTCAGCAGCTTGTCTTTTCTGTCTCTGGAGACCTTTCCTTATTTGATCAATATGTGGAAGAGGAAAAATATGGGGGAGGGTTTCAAATTCTTCCTTCAGAAGGAGATGGGAATGAGAAAAAGGGAGGCAGGGAAGGGAGGGAGGAAAGGAAGTCCCGCCTTAGCACTTGGCCACCAGCAGCTCTGCCATTGACTTTGCTTGTCAAAAGGTTGCAGAAGGGGATCACATGACCCTGTGACCATTATAAATATGAATCAGTTGCCAAGCATCCAAATATAAATCACATGACCCTGGGCATGCTGCAATGGTCATAAGTGTGAAAAATGGTCATAAGTCATTTCAGTGCAATTGCAACTTTGAACAGGTTTTTTTTTTTTTTGGTCATCAAGTTTTTGACACCTTGCTAGCTGGTACTCAAATATTGCCATATCCTAAAAGTGGTACAATCAGTAAAAAGGTTGAAAAGCCCTGGACAAGACTACTGCAACATGACACGGATCACAATTTGACGGATCCATTGATTTTGTTGCAACCTTAGAGCTGACTATTCAGCAGATCGGAGCTGGTGATAAGACCAAGAACTCCATTAGACAATGTGTCACAGGGCTGCTTATGAGCCATAGACAATGCCATGTCCTATCCATCATGGAGAAGGAAGCCTTGGAACAATTGCGAAATAACTGTACCATCATCATCTTGTGATCTGACAAGGGCAGGGCAACTATCATCATGGATAAGCCAGAATACATCCATAAAACTCATGAATTGCTCAATGATACTAGCACCTACCATATAATCACAAAAGACCTGATGACCACCTTTAAAAATCAGCTGAACAAATTAGCAGAGAAATTTAAAAAACAGGGCAAAATCAGTGATGATGTCTTAAAGCTAATACACCCCAGAGATTCAGCCATGGCCAGGTTTTATGGGCTTCCAAAAATCCATGAGGAATGTGACTGATTGTGTCGTTTAGGGACACACCGACTTCGGGCTTGACCAAATGGCTAAGCGGACGGATTGGATATTTGGTGGAGAACAGTGAAACCACAGTGAAATCATTGGAGGAGTTCCTGAGAAGGATATAATTGTTAAGAGTAGAGGAGGATGAGGTCTTAGTGTCTTTTGATGTAACCTCACTCTTTACCTCGATTCAACAAGACCTAGCTATTGCGGTAATAAGGAGCCACCTGCAACAAGAGAAAGAGCAACATCAGGACTCACTCTGCACTGAGGACCTCATCCAACTCATGAACCTGTGCCTTAGAACATATTTTATGATCCAAGGCACCATCTACGAACAGGTGAAAGGCACGCCAATAGGATCCCCGATTTCAGGAGTCATCGCAGAGGCGGTCCTGCAACAGCTCAAAGCCAAAGTGATGTCTGTGCATCACCCCAGATTTTGGGTAAGATACATGGATGACACTTTGCTGTCATCAAAAAGCAAGATAGCGCCAGATTCATGAGAGATTTAAATTCGGTTTACCCAGACATCCGCTTTACAGCCGAGGAAGAGATCAATGGCACACTTGCGTTTTTGGATGTCCTAGTCACCTAGTTTCTGTGTATGTGAATGTGTGCTTGCCTTTGAGTCAGTTTTTGACCTTTGATGATTACCTGTCCAAGTTCTTGCAATTTTTTAGTAAGGTTTTTTGGAAGTTGTTTGCAATTGCTTGCTAATTAGAGCTGAGACAAATTGACTGGTCCTGTCAGTAATCCCAGTTCAGTAATCTAATAATAAAAAACCTTCAACTTCATCCTTAAAGGTATATGTTTATTGATGCCAAATGATTACAGCATAGCAAAACTAGATTTGAGGATTCCTGCTCAAAGTATTCCTAAGTCATTTCACCTTTTGTCCCAGCTCTCCCCCCTGATCAGTTCCCTAGTGTCCATTAAAATTTAAAGTAGATGTTCTGGTAACAGTTCTGAGGTCTGGTGCCTCTTTGAGGGTGGCTATATTCCATTCCCAAGCCAGATGGCCTCAGTCGGCTCTTCTGATGTCTTTAGTCAGCACATAGAATGGTTTCCATTTCCTATCATCCCCTCCTCCTGATGTCTTCCCTTCCCCCATGATTTATGACAGGCATCAGTGCAAAGCAGGGCTGAAGTGGGAAGATGGCAGCTCTGACAGATCCAAGATCATCCAACTGACTTTGTGCCTCAGGTGGGACTAGAAATCAGTCTTCTGGTTTCTAGCCTGATACCTTAACCACCATACCAAACTAACTCTACCAGCCTCGTCCCATCCAATCAGCCCATCCCACTTGTTCAGGCAGGAAAAACATGTTACAGATCCCATCAGTCAAAGAAAAGGGCCTTCTCTGCCATTGTCACTGCTTTGTAAAACATCTTGCCCTCACAACTGAGGAAAGCCCCCAATGTCTTGGCCTTCCGCAAAGGGGTCAAAACTGGCTCTGTAGCTTTGCGTGGGAGACACAGAGGCCCACACAGCCATGGGTTTAGTTGGCTCAATGAGAAGCCCCTCCCTTAAACCTGTTGTCAACTCTGCAAAGAACCTGAATGAAGCCATTTGGCTCATTTTCAGTTGCCACCAGAATGGGAGGGGATGGTGGAAGTTTTCTGCTAGCCTAAACAATTTTCTGTCCCCTGGGAATCAAGGTCATGTCTGTTCATTAGACTCTGTTAGAGAGCTCACCAAACTATTCTATTGGGAAACATAGTTGATTGCATAGTACTGGGGGTGGGAAGTTTAACTTTGTATACTGTAACTTTTTTGGAGGGAATTCAATCTTGGTTTCACTTTTGACAGTGCCCATACTTTGCAGCCAATAAACATGTTCTTAAAGGAATCCTCAAGCCTCAGAGTTCTGTTTTAATTGGTCTCATCTATCGGAACCATGACACCTGTATTGACCATTCCTAGTCTCCCCATCTTTCAACTTTCCATTTTTTTGTAACTTTATAATGTTGTTTTACATTTTAACAAATGTTTTAATTCTAAATTATTCAGTTTTCAATGTTTTATTATATTGATTAAATTGTACATTGCCCAGAGCCCCTCTATGAAGGAGATGGGCAGTTAAGAAATTTGATATATACATAAATAAGTGAATAATATGAAGATTGGAACACAGCTATCTTTTAGATGATACGCTCCTTTAGTTTTGCAGTATAGCTCTTAAATGAACACCTGTATATCAAAGAATATACAGGAAAACACTTCATACAGAAATATTTAGGTCAAGAGGATATTACATAAATTACCTTATAATACATTTTAGAAAACAATATAGGCCAATGTAGATATTGATTGAAATATATACTTGAAACAATCTGACCATCCTTATTTATTGAAATTGCCATCAGTCTGCACTTGTCATCTGAGGAACCAGTCCAGTCCATTTCAGGGACTTTTCCAGACTGAGGAATTCTATTGCAAAGAAGAGTAAGATGACCCCAGTAACCTTTTTCAATCTTTTCCAAACCCACCTGCAGTTTCTGATTCTTTTCATTCATTACTTTGGAAACCATAGATAATCAAGAATCTGGGAGGATAATTGGAGTCACTCTCGGGGGCCTGTTGTCTGCTAGAAAATCTCATTGAAAATTGCTAAATAAATACAATACATCAAATCCAATCGGGCACCTTTGAATTGATCTGGCAATTCAATGGACTTCTGTGCATTTGCACACATCCTTTGAATGGAACTGAACCAATGATTTTAATCAACTCTTTCAAACAAATGTATTTATTTATTTAAGTAGGCTTATATGCCTCCCTAACTACTGAAAACTGTGAGCAGATTACACAGAGTGTTAAAACAGGCATAATAAACAATTAACAGAATAAGAGCACAGATAAGCCCTCACAGCAAGCTGAAACAGCCAGATTCTAATGGGCTTTCTAACTTCCTTAGGTTTGGACCTAATCAAATCTCAGAGGAATGCTGTACAAAAATAACAGGGGCATTAGTTAAGAAAGGCCTATGAGAAGAGAAATGGAAGGAGTCTATCCATCCTGGCATTATTGGAGAGACAGAAATCACTGGCAGTCAGTGATCCTAAAGACAAACAGGTTGTGAACCACATATGATGTTGAAGATGACAGTCAGTATCTTAAATTCTTCCACAAGACTAATTGGTAACCAGTACAGCTTTTAAAGTAGTGATGATATATGGGTAAACTGAGAAGACTTGGCCATCCCCCCCAACAGTTTTTAACTTCTAAGTAATTTTCAACTACAAACCTACATACAGCACTTTTCAGTAATTTAAACGATGAAATGATCAAGTCATGAGTGATTGTAATTAGGGTCTTTCATTAGGGAACAATCATAACTGGTATACTAAATTAAGCTGTTCAAGAGTCACAGGTATTACCTCTTTTTTTTTTTTTGTTTTTTTTTAAGCAGGAGCTGCAAGTTCCAAAAGCTTCCCAAATTATGTCCAAGATCAGAATGCAGGACTGTGACTTATCCCCAAGACGGAATATTTATGTATAATATGGCTTCTACCCCAAAGCCATTATATTTTGCTGAGATTTCAGCAGGATCCTAACAGTGTCTTATCACAGCAGCAGTACCTCAATAATATCATCTGTTTGTCCAGAGTCTAAGGTTTATAACTGTTAATATCATTGATACCTGATTCCATACTGGCAGATGACCTCCCCAAGTAGATTTATGTAGATGTTGGACAGCAGTTGATGGAAGGCTGAGTTCTGTAGAACCTCACAACAGAAGATTCAAGAACTTGACAAGTTCTAATAATTTCCCTTAATCATCCAAGTGAAGGATAATGGTAAGATGATCTTCCTCTCCTCTCCTCTCCTCTCCTCCTCTCTCCTACCCTCTCCACCAGTGTACACACCAGATACAAAGGTAACAAATCCAAGGGAAGTCTCTGTAGATAAGTTCATACAAAAGGTCTACCATTGGAAACTATATATTTTCAAACACCTGCTTATGTAGAGGAGGAAAAATGGTGCATGCTTTCCCTATAACAGAGACAGAAACAGAGGGCTTCATAAATTGAGGACAGTAGTAAGCACAGTTTGGACAGATTATCACTGTGACCAAAATGGAGGAAGGGGATGACATTAGAAAATGTCAGCTGGCTTTATCTCTATCTTAAGACTGCAGTGCAGAAGAGCCTTTAGAAGCCATTTTCCCCTAAGAAACATTTTTATCAGAATTTATGAGAATTTTCTCCCCACCCCTATCTAACTGGCATGCAGACTTTCATTTACAATGAAACAAAGTGCAGCAGGAAATCATCCCTTGTACAAGCAGAAGTTGGAAAACAGCATCATTATGTATCATAAAAATGTAGGCAGGATTTGCCTGCCTAATGATCTAGAGCAGGAGTGTCAAACTACCGGCCCACGGACTGGATGTGTCATGGCAAAACCGCACCTGGAAAAAAAAGTCACAAGATGTCGCGACACATCATGTGACATTGTGAGCTTGACATTCCCGATCTGGAGGCAAGTAAAGGACAATGTTCTGCATGTTTACATAGTTAGTGGTTCATTCTCATATTGGTCATACAATCAGCCTTTAATCACAACAGAAGGCTAATGCAGAAAGAACCTTTCTTAAACCTTTCTTCAAAGAAATGGATGGTGGAAGGAAAGGACAAAATTGTCTGTAGGGGAATTTGTGAAGTAGAATTAGAAATTTCTGGAAATTCAGAAACTTTTTTTAGACTTATTGTCTTTAAAACAAAAATCACAAGAACCAATGTACATACTTCATTGTTAATGTCTACAGTACAATGTGCTATAAATGGATGAAAGAAAGAGTTTTCCTTGTTAATTAATATTTCATTGAACAACTGAGAGAAGTGGCAGTCTCATTTACCTATCTTTTCATTTATTCCTATATCATGACACTACAAGGTAAAGGAAAGCATCATTATTCTTATAATTATTCTATTTTTGTGCCAGTAGCCTAATGATGACTATGAAAATATCACTGTGTATAATTCAGTACTAGTCTCAATATTGTACTTTTGGCCAGGCTGGAAAGAAATGTTAGCTATTTAGTAGGCTTTGCAAAATAACTTAAGACAAAACTATTTAAAGCTCTTTTAAAACAAAACCAAAAAAAACTGCATTTGCTGATATATCAGACAAAATTCTTATGTATCATTAAAATGGTAGCTCTGAACCAAGTGTGGAATCACAAAAAAAAAATATGTTTTACTTGGTGAAAGACTAATAGTGCATCATAGGAATTTATGAAATAGCCCTATACCAAGTCAAAGTTTAGTCTTTCTAAGTAAACAGTACCTGAGCTGACTAACTGGAGTTTTCCAAAATTATACAGTGAGAGTCTTTGGTACACTAGGAATTAAACCTGTATCTTGCCTTTATTATTTTCATAAATAACTCAAAGCAGGAAAAATACCTAAATATTCCTTTATTTTTCCTACAACAACCCTGTGAGTTGACTGGGTTGAAAGTGAGTAACTAGCCCAAGTTACCCAGCCTGTTTTCATGCCTATATTGGGACTAGAATTCACAGTCTCCTAGTTTCAAGTTTGGTTGTCTTAACCACTAGACGAAGCCAGCTCTGATCACACTTTCCTCCAGTGAAGAATAAGACATGGAATTAGAATAGCTTCCCCAACCCTGATGTGCTTTTGGGCCAACAATAATCAGGAACCTTTGTTGTGATTGGCAGCAAGATGCCACAGCAAATTGTAATACTGAACGCAAATATCTGATAGAAAAGTGAATTGGATTTGGATGGCTCAGACTTTCCTTCCTACTTGTTCAATGTAATATCTTGCAGTATACAAGATATCTTACAATGTGATATCTTCTAATGCGGTTGATCGCCAAGCTGATATCCAGAATGGATAACAGTGAGAGATGCTTGAGATGCTGTTCTGAAATTTCTGGACAGAGTTACCTACCACATTCTGATCCAGACAAATACTCATATACTGATTATGATTTATGAACTTTTTTTGCAAGATCTTACAAAGTGAGTTATACACTGAGAAGTACCTATTACTCCTCTTGATTTAGAGCCTCGGTGTAGTTAAAGAGAACATGGAATTAAAAGGACAAAAGCCCTGATATAAACAGCCCTGAAATCATTAAGTGGAATCATATGTAATCTAGGAATAGGACTCTTCCCTATCTCCCCAGCCATGTCTTTTCTTCCCTTCCCAATGATTGGAGGAAAACATTTCTAAACCACTGTACAAACAATGCTTTTATTATAGCTTTGCAAGTGTGGCCAGTAAAGTTGCTGCCTACACAAAAAATAAAGTGTGCTATTTTCTGTGCAGTAATTAGTTCTTGTGGGTTGAGAAATGATCAGCACTCTTCATGCAAGTGCTGTATTTTAAAGGCAGGGAAAGGAAAGACAGGGGTCTTTTGTCCTCTCAACATTTGCACTAGAATTCAGATTTAATGGAGCAAAGAAGGGCAGACGGCTTTCCTTCTTCTGTCATCTGAGTGATTGAAGCACAGGATCTAAAGAGCTATGAAATGTTTCCTCATGATTTTTGCTCTCTCAACATAATGCCTTTTGGAGAAGTCCTCTGTCAGGCCGGGAATTGTTGTGTTGTAGGAACTAGGAATGGTAGCTATTATACTCAGAGTAAAAGAAGAAGAAAAGAAAGAACAGTTTGCCAGATGAGGGTCTATTCTTTCTAGCAGTCATCACAGAAATGGCCAGGGAGATGCTGAGTCCAGTGGCTGAATAGAAAGTTCTAATTGGAGCCCTGCAAATTACAAGTCTCTATCCATCTTCTGTGCCATGCAAATTAGAATATTTGCATAGGGCACGGGTCAGCAACTCGTGGCTTCGGAGCTGCATGTGGCTCTTTGAGCCTTCTCCTGCAGCTCCCAGCCTCCTCCGCCATTTGCATTTTTCAATAGAAAATGCCAGTTTCCTGCCAGATCACTTCAATCTGTGTTTACCCTGGTTCAGCAGCAGGCTGACACTGAACTAGAGGCTTTATTGTAAGAATACTAATATCTTATGTTAATCCTGGGGGAATGAGGGTGTGCAGGTAAGCCCATAATCTACTTTATAAGATTGTTATAAGAATGATCAGGAAATTTAGAAGGATCTTAAATGTACCTAGAGCTGACCAATGTTTTAGATTTCCATTGAACAGAGTAGGGAAAATACTTCCGACACATTAATAATTACACTAATTAGATGTCATTTGTAGATAATAACACCTAAACAATGCACTACACTTCCAATTTTACAGATAATGTTTAATAGGGGAATAATAAGAACAACAGGCATTGTACAACCTGAATCCCAGTTTCAATGTTAGTATAAATATAAGTGAAAGGATTGTTGGTTTGTAGATTGCAATAATGTTTCAGGCCAGTGCTTTATTTGTTACAGCTTTACTATGCTTAAAAATGAAAAGGCCAGTCTTTTTATTTTGTAACAAAGCTACAGACTATACCCAAAATATAGTTATTTTGATGCTATGTGATATTTTGCTTTGAACAACTTGAGAAAAATGGACGCCAAGTGATTTAATTTTCCCAGCTTTTACCTAAGAACAAAGTTTTAAAGGAAGATGAAAATGTGTCAATGGAAACAGGTCTTTAAGGATTGGAGTTTTAGGGAATATCAGTTAGGATCTAACGCAAGGAAATAAATGGCAAAATGCAGGATCAAAATGTCCAGAGAAAAGAAAGCATTTCCAAAGCCTCAAATACATTTCAATTTGCTTTTCAGGTAGGAAGTTTCACACATACTTCAGCCTGAAAAAATAATGGCTCATCCCCACAAACCATTAATTCAGTTGGTGAGTCAGGTAGCCTTAAAAATCTAAGGAATAAATGAATAGATGCATACATATCTATGTACCATTCTTTGGGATGTGCCTTCACTCCTTAGCCTATATCTCATCCCCCAACTCACAAATCAGACTACCTATCTTTGTATTTATCTGATCTTATATTAAAACCATGTTTTCCATCTCCTTTTAATACAAGGCTTGCTAGAATCATGGTGCAACTACAGGTAATCCCCCAGGTACGAACATTCACTTAGTAAGTTTTCACAAAAAACAGATTTATTCAGAAAGGGTACTTACATTAGAAATTCAAAATTGCAAGCAAAAAAGAGGCCTCTACAGCCAGTAACTCAATTCAGTTACTGCTGCAGTGGCAGCCATTTTTTTAACTCTGTGACTTGCCTGGGCAGGTCAGGTTACTAATCCAATTTCCTGAAGGCAGAAGGTTTTTGTTTTTTGTTTTGTCCCTGATCACATGGCCAAACAAGAGCAAAGCCTGGCTGGTTTGTTTTTGCTTTTCTGGTGCTGTGTGGAGAATCTGATGCTGCCTGGGCTTTTGTTCCTCTATAATTTGGGAACTGCTCTCTTTTTAAGTATTGCACTTTGCAAAATATTATGTTTGTTAGTATAGCACTTTTGAAAGACAAAGTTTGTTTGCATTTTCCTTGAAATTGCTTGTAGAAATGCTAGCTAGGATCTACACAAACCATTCTATAATGTTGTTTCCTTGCTTTTATTTTGGAGATTAGTGCATATGACTGTAGTTTGTAGGTTTTAAATTTAAATTGCCTCAGAAGTTGTGGGTGCCCCATCACTGGAAACTTTTAAGAAGACACTGGACAGGCATTTATCAGAAATACTCTCTTGTGAGAGCAGTGGGTTAGACTAGCTGACCTCAAGGTCCCTTCCATCTCAGTTACTGTTGCAAGCTGACATTTCTGTAAACCCCTCCTCCATCTCCATCTGAGTGCCTGGCTGGAGACTCTTAAGCTAATTAGTGGCAAGTGGTTTTTTTTTAAAGCAGACTAGCAACAAATGGGTTTTTTTTTAAAAGCAGTTGCAAACGCATGGAGGCAAATTAGTTCCAGAGCCAAAGGCTGCACTGGAAACAGCTGATGGGCAGCCAGCAGCAGCAGGGAAAGCCTCTCAGTTCAGGCAGTGAGCAACTAACACAGGTGTTTTCAAACTTGGCCCTTTTATGACTTGTGGACTTCAATTCCCAGAATTCCTCAGCCAGGCATGCTGGCTGAGGAATTCTGGGAGTTGAAATCCACAAGTCATAAAAGGGCCAAGTTTGAAGACCCCTGAATTAACAAATAGGAAATAGTAAGTCAGATCTTCATTCATTTAACTATCCAATTGATTCAATTAATGCAGGGGTGTCAAACTGCTGGCCCGAAGGCTGGTTCCATCATATGGAAGCCGTGCCCACCCCAGCTCCAGCAATGCAAAAAAAAAAGTCATGATATGTCACATGTCATGTGACACAACAATTTTGACACCCATGAATTAATGAATTTGATTTTAAAAATTAAGTCTGATTCATTTGATGAATTTTTTGACTTATGAGTTTAATGGGCAGGCTCCATTAGGATTGTACCTTGAGGACTACCTGTAAAAATCAGCAATCATAAAAGAAGAAATTAAGCAGCATACATTTGTGCCAGCTTGTGCGCTGGAGTTTAGCTACCTGTGACACCTAAATGGAACTATCCTCACATACTAACAGTAGCTTTCTTGCAATTGGGACCCTCTTCTCTTATGGTATGAAAATAATTGTTATGAAACTATAGTTTCTTTTCATGTTATTTTATACAAGGTGGTTAAGAAGAAGAAAACAAGCTGGATGGGACCCACAGATGCTGAAATAGAATTTAAACTCATCTATCCAGTTTCAACATTTGATTGATAATAACATCTAGGATATTATCAGTTGCCTTTATTAGTACTAGTATGCAACTGTAGAGGGGGATGAAAAAAGAAATATTAACAATATCCTTTCCTTCTTCGATAAATAATATATCTTATTTATTAAATTGTTGTGCTATCTTATGCTTCTATTAGCACTTCAGAAATGATTCAGTGCTGCAGCTTTCAAGATATGTAGTTATAGTTTATGGCTCACAATAAGTCACACTGAACATAATTGCATAATTGCAATTGCTTCCAAATGAATGCATTTAATTTTTAACTATTAATCATATAAAGGCTGATAACCAATCAACCAGCCTCTGGTTCTCACATTAGCCAGAGATATATTTAAATATATAATCACCAACATATCTCCTCTCAATAGGCCCCACACATTAGGAAAATGTGAAAGCTGTCGTATAACCTGGTTAGAGTTTGATATTAGTTCAAAAGTTTCAAACCAGGCAAGTTTGCATCAGACTTTGGAAATATCATAGCCTTACAAATAGCCTGGCTGATGGCTAGATTTAAAACATTTGATAATGGCTAAAAGTCACCTGATCACTTTATGCAGTCTCTTGCCTATCTTAGACTGTTAGTTTAGGAAGTTATTGGCACCACCTGTGGCTTTAAATCTCCAAGGCAAGCAGGCATTAATCGGAAATGTGATTCTTTGGCACTTCAGAAGTGCTTTCTCCTACTTTCTATTCCCACTTGGAAAAGCAAGTAACGCTCTAATTCAGTTTAATAGTAGATAAGAAAGAAGGACATGTGAACTAACTCAGACAAGGTTAAGCTATCCTCCTGCCCTAAGTGAAAATCTGCCCTTCAAACTTAAATATACAGGAAGGAAGGAAGGAAGGAAGGAAGGAAGGAAGGAAGGAAGGAAGGAAGGAAGGAAGGAAGGAAGGAGGGAGGGAGGGAGGGAGGGAGGGAGAGAGAGAGAGAGAGAGAGAGAGAGAGAGAGAGAGAGAGAGAGAGAGAGAGAGAGAGAGAGAGAGAGAGAGAGAGAGAGAGAGAGAGAGAGAGAGAGAGAGAGAGAGAGAGAGAGAGAGAGAGAGGACTAAGGAAGAAAGTGAAAAGATTTGTTAGCATATTTTCCAAGTACAATTGCTTTTCTCTGTTAGACATGAAAAAGGATTTTTGTTCACATGGAAAACAAAATACATAGAATTCTACATTTACAGACTTCCTGCCTGCATTGAAATAGTTTGAATATATTAATATCTTGTCAAGCTTTTACCTCTTTATTTTAAAAGGTCAGTTCACTCACTCTGAGTAGGAAAAGAAAAATATTATAGTAAGTGTTGATCCATTGTGTGAAAATAAAGTAGAACATTAAAACCAGCCTTAATCAGGGTTTTGTTTTTGTTTTTTTTTCATTCTTTTAAAGTTGCAGGGAAAAAATAAGGTTGCTGTAAACATCCAAGTAGAATAAAAATAGAAAGGAATGGGGATCAAGTAAGACACCAAGGACATCCATGCAGAGACATCACTATTGTTGATGAATGCCCCACTTAAAAAAAAAACACCAATCCTTGAAAACATGGATAACTTGGTCATTGTCTATGCTGGTTGGGAAGGATAAGAGTTGAAGATTAATGAATAGGCTACAGAACCTTTAATTCTCTTAAAGGAATAAATAGACTTAGTTTGTATTAAGCTAATACAAAATTGGGTGGCTGTTGGGTCAGTGTGTTGGTTAAACCTAACCATTGTCTTACAGCATTCTATAAGTAAAGCTATAACATGCAATTATTTGTTCAGGTATAACATGTACTTCGAACACAAAAATTATAAAACAATAGCTCAGATTAGATTTAACACAGTTTTTCGAAACTGGCAATTTTAAGTTGTGTGATTTAATACCCCAAATTCCCCAAGAAGCAGAATTCTGGGAGTTGTCCATGCATCTTAAAGTTATCAAGTTTTTTTGGGGGGAGGGGGGCATGTTGTCATGTTTTGCAAACTCATTTGCAAAGTTTCCCTAAAAGTCATTAATGTCTAGTAGATTGTAGTGTTGGATTGGGTTTGCTATATGTATATATTGTAGAATGAATTGTCTACAGGAGTATTCTAAGAGAATGGGAGGCTGTATACAGTGAAGGAAGAGCAGAAGGAAAACGATAATATAATAACCATTTGTAAAATGACAACCCATCCCTAAACTATTTAAAAGTCAGTCACTTATTATAAGCTTCTTATTCAGTTTTCTTACAGGAAATTTTGTTGCATTTAGCTCTATTAATAATACTATTAATTTCCCCTTAAACATTTACTGAAAATATGCTACTTTATTTAATAACTTAAGAATAAGTACCCTTTCAGCAATCCACCATCCTTTGTATACAATGATCTTTGCTAAGAATCTATTAGGGAAAAACCTTAGTGAAGAATCTGTTTCAGTGTGAGGACACTAAAGCAGTGAAGAGAGTGGATACATGGGGATCAACACATCTGCTGTGGTCTGTAATATTCTTCTCAGTCAGTCCTTCCCAAGTGTGAATTGATAGCTGCTCTGCTCAAAAGCTCTTTGCTCACTTCAGATTGCTTGCTTGCTGCTAAGGGAATCACTTTCATAGTGATATCAATTTCAAATTGCCTACGGTAAAAGCTGGGGCCTACTGCCTGAAGACTGTGTAGGAAAGGGGAGAAATAGATCAGAAAGAAGTGACTTTCTTTTGACACCATTTTTGGTAATTGTGGTGTCCTTTGAAAGAGGCCCATAGGCTGCCAATTGCAAGCAGGGAATTCAGCAAAAGGAATCACAGCTATTGATTTTTGGGAGACAAAAATACCTGACTTGTTTTACATTTTCACACTCTTTCTAGGTGATCATAGCCTCCATAAAACCTTTCCTCTAAACACTAGTTCTTGTTATAAGAGTTTTATTTATTTGTTTAATTATTTGTATGATTAGTTTCCCATAGTTCATTCAACTCAGCAGAGCATAAAAGCAACCCATCCTTCCATATTATTCCCCACTGCCACCTGTAGCTGCTAAAACAATAGGCAATTAGTTTGGTGTAATAGTCAAAGTGCTGGGCTAGAAGCCTGGAGACTATGGATTCTAGTTTTCCTTTAGGCACAGAAGCCAACTAGGTGACTGCAGATATATTTAAGAGATCCAAATTTGGTAAGTTCAAATAAACATTTGGATCCAATTATTTACTATTTTCTCCCATGTTAAAAAAGGTTTGGCTACTGACTTTGTTGAGAAAACAAGCTAGTTCTTCTTATTGGTATGTTCTTGGAAGTTGCTTTTCATCCTCCACCATCATGAGCACATGCACTATGCCCACAGCCTATGACATACCCAAATCACCATTCTTGGTGGTGCCCAGTGGTTTTAATTCAAGTCTTTGGAAGCAAGAGCTGATTGTGATGATACGAAGCAATGAAAAACAGGTGAAAAACAAAATAAACTAATTGTTACATAATAGCAGTTTCAGAAGCCCCATCCCAAACTTATCCTATCTGCTCCTAACAGTCTTTCCTCTTTCCACCAATTGAAGCTGAAATGTCTCCAATGATAAATTTTGCCTCTGCCTCACTTTGAAACAGAACTTTAATTCTGGTTTTAGAAAAGTTGGAGAAGTTATTATAGAACTATTACAGACTGCTCTACCAGGAAGGGAAATCTATTTCTCTTGTAGTAATGGATTGAATGATAAAAAAAAGGAAAGAAAAGTGAGGGAAGGAAGAAAACTGATTTTATATATATACACACACACACACACACACACACACACACACACACACACACACACATGTAGGTCTTTAGTTATTCGGGTTTTCTCTCACGTAAAATTGGAAGTGTTTGGTGACGTTTCGATGAAGTCCCATTCATCATCTTCAAGCTGGTGTTTTCGGCTTCGTGCTTCTAGGAGCAATATGTGATCATAGCTATTTTTTCCTTTTAACTGCCAGTGGGGGTATGAACTGATTGGGTGGGAGCTTGGCTGTGTTCTGATTGGGTAGAGGTGTGTTCTGATTGGTTAGGGGCTTGGCTGTGCTCTGATTGGATGGAGGGTTGGCTGTGCTCTGATTGGATGGATGTCACCACCACACATCCACGCAAAAAGCAAACCCAAACCCACACTGATGATGAGGCACGACCACAAACCAGAAGCCAGACCACAGCTACATCATTAGCCACTTTAAACCCCTCCAATCTATACATGAAGCAAACTGACACCCACCATGAAGATGAGGCACGACCACGAACGCAAAGCCAAACAACGGCAATGCAGCTCACCATCTCAAATCCCCCTGCAACTCAGACTAACCTGAGCACAACAAAGCCCCCACCCAAACAGAACACTCCCCCATCCAATCAGAGCACAGCCAAGCCCCTAACCAATCAGAACACACCTCCATCCAATCAGAACATAGCCAAGCTCCCATCCAATCAGTTCATACCCCCACTGGCAGTTAATAGGAAGAAACAGCTATGATCACACATTGCTCCTAGAAGCACGAAGCCGAAAGCACCAGCCTGAAGATGACGAATGGGACTTCATCGAAACGTCGCCAAGACACTTCAAATTGTACGTGGGAGAAAACCCGAAGAACCAAAGACCTACATACAAACACCCGTGAAAACCTCAGAAAACATATATATGTTTCTCCCTCCTGTAATAAACTTGGGGTTTTTAATCTTAAAATATAACTGAGTTGTTCAATGTGCCATCAAATACATGATTGTTTTTCGTCAATCGCTTTCTGTGAAACCAATGCAATTATACTCATCCCTAATGGCAAGAAACATTTAAGAATTTTTCTTAATTATTAGCACAGCAATTGTGTACTCTCCACAATGCTTAATGATCCTTCACATATTTTATGGAAATGTTTATTCTTTTAAATGTCCCGATAAAGCAAACAACAGAATGAAGTGGGAAGAAGACACTTGCCATCAGCTCAGATCACCCAGATCACTACACTGCATTGGTTAAATAAGGTGCATATCTTGTAGGAGAAATATTTCCTGTCATTTGGTTTCAGAAGTCATGCAACAGGGACAATTTTTCCTCACACAATAATATGATGCTAAGATGAGCCATGGTGACACAGTGGTTAGAATGCAATTTTGCAGGCTGACTCTGTCCACAGCCAGGAATTCGATCCTGACTGGCTCATGGTTGGCTTCAGTCTTCCATCTTTGTGAGGTCAGTAAAATGAGGGTTCAGATTGTTAGCGCAATATGCTGACTCTGTAAACCACTTAGAAAGGGCTGTAAAGTACTATGAAGCAATATATAAGTCTAAGTGCTATTGTTATTGCTGTTTTTAGAGGAGTTTAAAAATATAATTTTGAGCATCTTCTTTTGCATTTCCTCATAATAATAAATTGAAAATATTATATTTGGTCATTCACTTTGCAGGCATTTCTATCACATCTCTGAATTGAATTAACTTTACAAATTTAATTACAAATTTAGAATGAATTGTTGAATTGAACTATGTTTTAACAAATTGCATAGCAGCATTAAAATTATTTATAATTTAGATTTAGTGACTTTATCTTGAGACACTGTGAAATACTTCATTGAAATGTCCCAGTATGTCGATTACTTATGCCAGAGATCCCCAACCTTTTGGGCACTAGGGACCGGTTCTGTGGAGAGAGATTTTTCTGTGGACCGGAGTGGGTGTGGTTTTGTGTGCTGCCTGCATCTCACAGATGGGGCTTTGCTTGTTTGTGCAGACCGGTTGCTGGCATGCTGCAGCCCAATACTGGTCCATGGACTGGGGGTTGGGGACCCCTGACTTATGCTATTAACTTTTTTATTAATTATTATTACTTTTATTTTGGTCCTTTGAATTCAGTCTTGATTCCTTGTGACTTTTTGGGCTAGTACCTGCAGTTTCCTTGGCAAGGTTTTTCAGAAGTGGTTTCCATTGTCTGCTTCCTTGGGCTGAGAATGACTGGCCTAAGGTCACCCAATGTTTTTTTGCCTAAGATGGGGCTAAAATTCATGGCCTCCTGGTTATTAGCCTGAATTCAGCACTCATACTGTTAATAATTATGAGAAAATGGACAAGTACTTACACCTCATTCAGAGTCTCTTAATCTTCTTGGTTTGATTTAACTAAAGGCAAATACTGTACAGTGTATCAGCCACATATTTATGACTGGCACTTTTTCTGAGTTTTCTTATCTTTCATAGGCTAACATCAGATAGTATTCTAGCAGTTCCAAATTTACGCATATATTTTTATTTTGATATCAATATTCCCAAATTTACCTCCAGTTAATTTCTTACCAATATTCAACCATCAACATAAATTTCTCTATCTTTATATATACCTATTAATCTACACCATCCATATATCTGTTTCTGTATTGTATCATATTATCTATCTGTATTTGTCTCTATATGTATGAATTTATAGCATTTATATTCATGTCTGTATCTAAAGATAAAGATAACATTTCTTTCAAGATGACCTCCTGATGACACTTCCTTCTTCAAAAATGCTTTTATAATTCCAATTCTAGCCTACACTTCTGAGATTATTTGATGATCAATCTAAATGCTAACATGGGACCACCCTTTTTAGATTTTCAGTATCAGCCAAATTGATCTAAATAATGAAACTTACTATAACATCTATCCATTTCAGGTTTTGAATCAGCAAATGCTCATGCATGCTAGCTAGACATTTAGAAATTAGAATATACATCTGAATGCATACATTGATACCTGCTCTATTGACATAAATTAATAGTCATGAAGTAAATCCAGCTTTGCCAACTGACTTTGACGGTCAGAAGCCAACTGGGAAAGTCATAAATCACAATTAGATGACCATAAGATGCTACAACTCTCATAAATGTGAGTTAGTTGCCAAGTGCCCAGATTGCAATCATATGACTGTGGGAGGAGTGTCATGGACATAACTTTGAGGACAGCTTGCAAGTAACTTTCATTGAGGACATTGTAAGTTCAAACTGTCATTAAATGAATAATTGTAAGTTGAGGACTACCTATATTTAAGACATCAGGGTAGAAACCTGTGCATATGATTTATACCTACAATTTGGATGTCTCACCAGCAAAAGCAAATATGTATAGTTTTTCTGTAGATACTTTCTATTGATAGTTCAGGTGGCCTTTTGCTTGGCTCAGTCAGATGCAAATGGCAGAAGCCTAGTGCCAATGTTAGCAACCATAAATATTGGGAAGGGAGAGAACACTGACAATGGGAAAGCTCTGAATCCAATAGAGTTGTTTCTCACTCTTTCCCTCTTTCAATATCCCTAGCGAGACATCCATGCAAAACATTTCCCTTCCAGTTTCCCTAGTCCTAGAGGTAGCTCAGAGTTATTTGTGCAAGATATTGGTCACTAGACGGGTGATTGATGATTTAATTAATGATTCAAATCATTAATAGAATTAAGGATGTCATTCACACATTCTGAATGGAAATACAAGCTTCAGGATCTTATGCAATAATTGAAATTCTCAAGAAAAAATCCACAGCATGCATAAAGCCTCTAGAAAGCTTTTATCAAATGCCACTTGCCTAAGCATCATATTTTCAAACACACACACACACACACACACACACACTTACTCAAGTTTCCCCATTGCAAATTGCTGAAGTCTGAAAGTGACATTGGGGGAGGGATAAAATACCAACATCTAATGGTAATATGCACAAATGAAGAAATCACTCAAAATGAAGTCCCTAACAGTTTTCCTTTAAATTCCTCCTCACCAGTATCCATCAAACATTCTTTTCCATGTCATCTCTGTCTTTTGCTAATCATAGCATGACCCAATTCTTATCTTTTGGAGCCTGCATTCAGACCTAGTCTGATGGTTTCCTTGCTTTTCACCCATCTCTGTACATCATTTCCCCCTTAGATTCAAAGTTTGTTACTTTACTTTGCCCAATATTTTATTTCTTGTAATAACCCAGTAGCTCACAGTCAACTGATATTCCCAGGGAACCCTCCTAATAGGTCTTGAATGAGAAATGAAACAGATGAATCTGTTGCCAATTTCCAAAAAAATTCTCCCCATGGGTGGGTAATGCTTTCTTCTTTTCAGTAGACTCACCATCTCATTGTAACCACCAAGGAGCAACACACTAGAGGTGAATTTCACTTGCAACACTATGTTTCCTGTTTTCAGAGAGGCATAATAATCAATGCTGAAAACAGACTTCCAGGTCTAGTGAAAATAGTATTCCCATTGAACTCCGGTTTTATTTAACCTTTGGAGCCTTGCATTGCAATCTGTCAAGGCAACGTTATTTCAGGTAAGAACATTTTGCAGCAGAACAACTATCTTGTATGCAGTTGCTTGATCTCAAATCTTTCAAATGTTCCATAAAAGAGCATTCTGAATCATCTACCATTTGTGAATGAATACTATTATTTTCATGAAATAAAACAATTGACAATTTACAGGCATGAATTCATTGCCTCCTGAGGCAGTGCTCCTGATAAATTGTCACACATCAGATGTTCAAATGACCTGGCCAAAGATATGTGTGTTTACATTGGGACTATTCAAGAATGTAATCATGTATAAAGGAATGGGATCAGCAGATGGACTCTTCCCCTTCAGTTTTTGACAATAACAGGTTAATGGCAAGATCTGAAGATCTTGTGTTCATTTGAACCACCAAGTAATTCTCTACCTGCTTTTGGATCATGAAAAAGCATCAACCAAGGGTTCTACTCATGCTCAAATAAATGCCAGAGAATTCCCATGCAGACTTTACCACTTAATAGAAGTTAGCATAGGTATTTATGTTCCTCTTATTAAATGCCGTACAATTGGACAAACCTGTGGTTTCATTTTCATATAGGACTTTAACAATCAAATCAGGGCTTTTAATTGGGTCGTGAAACACAGTGCATTCCAATCTGTATCTTTTAGAATTAATCTGTGCAATGTTTTCTGGGCCAAGACCACTTGAGTTTTAAAGGGCATGCTGAAGAACACTTCAAAAAGAAATAGAGGGGGGAAAAGGCTTACTAATTCAGACGTTTTCAAAGACTAATACTTAGTATTGTATACCAGGTGTCATGATGATTGCTGCATAATATGTTTTTTATGTCCAATGTCGATTGTTTTAATAAAAGAATTTTTATTATTAAAAAAAAAAAGATTAGTAGCTTGGCCAGAGAGGGAAAAAAAAAAAAGAAATAGTGGTGAAAAAATTATATTTGTCTTTATTTCATTTATATATAAAGTATCCAAATCCAGTTTACCTACTATTATATGTGCAGTATCTTCTTTTGGCATCTAAGTAATGAATTCTAATTCTACCACACTAAAACATTACATTTAACAAATACTTCTGGAACAACTTGGACAGCCCTGATGCTTTGGGCTGGTGGATTTCTGCTTTAGAACAGAAGCAATATTCCACTCCAGGCCATCTTTCTCAACTGATATTTCAGTAACAGATGTTAGACATCTTTCAAGAAACATATTCAAAACATTGTAGGCAGCAAGAGCTGGGGAGGCCATTAATCTTTCTAGTGATATTTTATTGTCATTCTTCGTAACAATTTAATCTGCTAAGAAAATATCTCTTTGAAGCAGGAAGGGGTAAGATGCATTTTCCTCCTATTGTCCTGTAAGGTACCACCATATCACTGACTCATCAAGCAAGGATCTTTGTGGCTTGACTGGTTTTGACATGTGTGTCTACTCTAGTGGAATAGCAAAAGACATATGATCAGAACTAATCCAAGTGTTAGACAACCATTGCAATGAACATCTAATCACTGACACTTGGGTAATTTGAAATTTGACACAGGACATTTACTTTGTTTTCAATATGATTGTTAAACTGTCAACATATTTATAATAGCTTCTGATGAAGAGTAATTGATCTTTGATTCCCAGGCTCCTATCACCCAATATTTTAATGGAGTAACAGAAGTATTTTTCGCCACCTAGCAGCTACATTGGGAATATTATGCTGGTCTATAACTGTAATAAAGATTATTTGATTTGATTTGATTTGATTGAGGGGAAACATAGCCACTAATCACCACCGTTATCCTACATCAGAATTTCAAGGACAGCAAAACTTGCCTACCTTGATGCTGAGTTTGGATAGACATTGATAATAAAGTCAGAATAAACTATTCCAAATACTCTTGTGCCACTTAGGGAACATATTAAAGAAGTTCTTTGAATAAGCCCATGTACAATTAAAATATTTTTATGATTTACATAATTCTGAAACTGGATTGAATAATATTTTCCAGGGGAGTAGGCAGTTTCCAACCAGATCATTTCAGGGCAGCAATCTATCACGTCTCACAATTTCATGCAAAACAATTATTTATGCATGTAAGATAATACAAATGAGTTTGTTATTAAACAATCTTTGAAAATTATATAATGTTGATTAATTAAGTCTGATTTAAATATGAATGCATTTCTTTCCTATCTCGCCTCATCCTTTGCATTAACTGAACACAGATCATGACAGTACATCTGTTAGCTGAGAATTCAACATCCACACGTAGTATAAGAGAGGAAAATGTGTTTATGTCTGGAGCAGGCACTTGCTCAGTTCAATTGTTTTGTAATGGAAAGTGCTTAACTTCATTGACTCCCATTTACCTATTCTATATTCTTGTTTAAAGCACTATTGTCACATCTGGATCTGATGGAAAGGAGAAATAAACCTCAGTACAACCATCTCACATTTTTTTTTTTAAAAAATATAGCATTACAGAGGACAACAAGAAAATTAAACTTTTTAGCACCACTGCCTCTGGCAAACACTTAAACCATAACAGCCAGAGAGACAGTTTAGAAAAGCATTATGGCTGAAGATACTAAAGTGAGCTACAAGAAAATTAACAGGGTGTCATGCCCCCGTCAGAGCCTGAATCTGCTGAGGAAGACGAGCTGGAACTGGAGCTGACAGAGATAGAAGGGGAGGCGTCATTGGCTTCAGAGGAATATAAAGATGAGCAGATCAAGGCAGGCCAGGGTCTTTCAGGATTGGGATGGTTTGAAGGCAGGGAGGAAGAGGGGCAGGATGAACATGAGAGACAGAGCTCAGGCGATGAGCAAGGGCCAACCCCTCCTGATCCTTGAGCACAGAAAGTGGAGAGAATGAGGAAACAGTGCAGGCAGGCCTGACTACTCTGGAGAAGAGTGCCCCACCCTTCTCCACAAGGCACAACTGAGGACTGAGATTTAAGGAGATGCTGTGGGGAGGGGCATTTGTCCGGAACAAACACTGAATTATTGGAGGTTTGTGTGCTGTTGCCGATGCTGGAAAGAACTCTCTGATCTCCTGTTCTATGTTGTGATTTCTACTTTTAAACCCTGAAATTCTGACCATTGGACTGGCTGACAAACTTGATTTGGTGCTCCAAACCTCAGATCAAATTTTGGCTTTTCTTCTGATACTTCTTGCAGCCAGAGGCTGTTGAAGGTGTGTGTGTGTGTGTGTGTGTGTGTGTGTTGGTACTTTCTTTGGGGCTTGCCAGAAATGTGGGAGCACTTGGGGAACAATTGGAGCAATAAAGGGGTTAGTTTGAACTGTCAGCTGACTGCGTTGCCTCTATGCCGTGCCCTGGATCATCACACAGGGCTTCAATCTTTCTGTTTCTCTCCTGACCTGCTGAAATTGGTCCTCTGATTTTAGTTGGAGTTTCTTGTTCTTGTTCCTTTGGGATTCTACTTGAAATGCAGGAGTGTAGGAATCCTGCATATCAGCTGAGAAAATAATTGTGCAATGAAAATTCATGCACATCTACACCTTTTGGCCAACCCATAACTGCAAGAACTTCATACAACTCACTCATGATATTTCACTAAATTGTCCTTCTCCCTGTGGGTGAAGATAAATTGTTCTTCTCCCTGTGGGTCAAGGCATTAGAAAGGAGCTTCTAGAGGAAACTGAATAAGAATAGTTAAAATAAATAAATTTTCAGCACAGCCTTAGTGATAAACAAGGTGGCTCAACTTTTGAAAGGAAAATAAAAAGTTGAGGAATCTGAAATACTTTAGATAGGGTGACAAATATCTCCCATATTCTGCTAAAAAAACCTACATTGAAATGTTTATGAACTCACTAGTAGTCAAGCTCAATTTAAAGGATATAGGTAGTCCTCAATGGTGTTGGGATTTAAATATGTGAACAACCAGTTCTCTGTGTGGATGCCACTTCCAGAAGTCCATTCTGGGCCTGGGCAACAAAAAATTAGCTACCGGTTCTGCTAAACTGGTGTGAACCAGCTGAATCCCACCACTGGTCCTCAACCTATGACCACAATTGAGGCCAAAATTTCTTTTGCCAAGTGAGACATTTGTTAAGTGAGTTTTGCCCCATTTCATGACCCTTCTTGATCCAGAGTTGTTAAGTGAATCACTGCAGTTGTTAGCAATATGGTTGTTAAGTGAATTTGGCCTCCTCATACTGTGAACTTGGGACACTATAATTGTCATAGCTATGAACCAGTTGCCAAACATCTGAATTTTGATATTGTGACCATGGGGATGCCACAATGGTATTTAGTGTGAAAAACAGCCATAAATCACTTTTTTTCACTGCTGTTGTAAATTCAAACAGTCACTAAATGAACTGTTGTAAGTCGAGGTATACCTGTATTTTCAGGCCTATGCTGAATCTAGGCTTCCCTAAGCTATGGGAAGTGTAGAAGTTCTGTTTGGCAAGTGGTAACTGAGCAAGTTTGTTGTAGTAATTAAATCAACACTGGCTTACAAGTAGAAAGGCTAAAAGTTGTAGTCCTGTCTTGGGCATGAAATCCAGTTGGGTGACTTTGGGCCAGTCCCCCACTCTTTCTTGCTCAGCCCTAGGAAATAGGTACTGTCAAGCTACTTCTGAAAATATTGCAATTAGTCCTGAAGTGTCAGGATTAATTCACTGGACCACAGCAACAGTCAAGGATCAGACTATGTAGCAACTAAGCTTGGTAAGATACTGATGAGATCGCAACAAACCCATGAAGGGATGGATGGGGAAGGGCCTCCTTTGAAAATAACACATGCAGACACAAAGTACCGGTACATCTTAACTGGCAAGAATTATGTGAGCCACTCAGGTAGGCTTAATTTATGAAGACTTCACAGAGCAATAACAAATGAAATCAATTCTGAAATGTTAAGAAGTGAGGCCTTTTCAGACTATCAAGCCCTAACCTTGTTCACCTTATGCCTAAATACATCTTTGAATTATTTGCTTATTTTCAGAAGTATTGATCAAAACATATTTGTTTTTAAAACATTCCATTTTTCTTACAAATGGTGGAATGCTGGTTTTTTTTTTAATATTTAAGAGGTTTTATAAAGTCTTTATCCCTTTACCATCTCCACAGCAACATGTTCCTTTCTTCTTTATTATGACAAATGGGTGATGTGCCTTTTATTCCTGGTTTTGTGGATCATCAGCAGCTACTAAAATATGTTAGGGTAGCAGTCTCAGGAAGGGTTGGGAAGAGCTACCTACTGATTTCTTATGCCTAGTATCTGTTTAGTAGATTGAATGAGATTGGTGTCTTACAGCAGTTTGGCATAACAACCCCAAGCTGTTTGCCTCCCATGTTAACACCTCTTTAACTTAAAGATCATTGTCCAAATTTCAAGCTTTGGCAAAAATGTTGGTAACTATCATGATTGGTAGATTTATAGCTTTTTTTTCCTGTTTCAGGAAAGCAAGTAGTGATTTCTTTCCTTTCCAAGGGTAAACCTTTGAAGATATATGGTTTTCATTTGCTTGAGTTCATCAACCACCAATGGACATAGAGTCATGCAGTTGAAAGGGACCTTAGAGGTTGTATGGGTCCATCCCTTGCTCAATGCTTCGTCCCATTGAGCTTTACCCTGGTCCATTGGGGAACCTGCAGAATTCCACTAGATCACATGTGGACTGAATAAAAACAAAACAAAACAAAAGGCCCACCATTTCATAGTCCAACAAGAGAAAATCATTGTGGAGGGTGGGGTGGTAATCAGGGAGAGAAGTGCCAGAAAAGAAGTAAGCCAGCAGATCCCACAGTATTGCTCATTTGGTAAAGTTTGGGACACATGGCTACTGATGCAGAACAAGAAGAAATGGATGGATGTTGCAATTCCGGTGGGCTAGAAGAGAACTGAGGATGATGTATGATTTTGTATTCTGGAAAGTATCTGTCTTTGTGCAATGGAAATTACAGCAGGCAGATGAGCCCTTAATGTTGTCACTTCCAATGAAACAACAAGGTTCTCACTAGGTTGCTGAACTATAGACTTCTTCTAAGAGCAAAATAAAAAGTTTGTTGCCAAAATGAAAACTAAGCTGCAATCTACTCTGATCTATCACTTCCTTCATCTTTGCTATTCTGCCTGACCTTCTAGAATACCAAGGACCTTTTCCTTATCTTTGAATATATCATGACATCTAGTAATTAAATATACAGGACGTGAAATTTTCTGTGACTTTCCAGAATATTGTCTTACCTCATGTAAAATGTTGACATCATTTTAACTGCATTGCAATGTTCCCATGGACCAATTTTATTTTAGTGCAATTTGCTACAATAGAAATCTTCTTATCTCTAAATATCATCATTAAGGTCATCAGAGGAGTACGGTGGTTTTTTTTCCCCCTTTTCTTTTCTTTGAAGCCAGAAGACAGCTAATTATCAGATGAAGCTGGAAATAGCCAAGATTTTCTATTTGCTTAAAGCATGAGGATTTTCATTTGCTTAATATAAAACAGAAGAATGTATATTCAAATGTTTTAAAATAGTACATAGGAAAACATATAAAGTGAACTGCTTAGAAAGGAAATCACAGAAAATATGAGGAATCATAGGTCAAACCTCATTTCATAAACTTATTGGTTGAAGAAACACTGTGATTACTATGAATAGGGATGCAAAAATTTTATTTACTAGCAAATAATTGCTAGTATATAATAATTGCATGGAGCTATTTTTAACAATAAATTGGAAAGAAGAACCAGGACCAGATTCATATTTAATTGTATTATTTAAATTAAAGAATCATAGAACTCACAGAATCAGTTAGAAAACTCCTATGGGGAAAAATGGTGACTTATCAATGGCTAACCTATGGGCTGAAACAAGAGCCATACAGATAAGATTTATTTTCTATGTTAGACTCTCTATTTACAATATTAATGGGAATATTGCATGGAACAACCTATGATCATAATAGAGCCTGCCTATTATGGCTGCAGGTTGTCATAGCTGTTAAGCAAAATGGCCTTGTTTAATGAGCTTCATCCACTGCTCTCCTGATATTATTTTGTCATTAATTTGTCATTAGAGGAATGTGCAGATTGTTAAATGGGGCATAGTGTGCCTCAGAAGTGGGGAGGCTCTGGGAGACCAGCCCTGGACCTCCATGATCCCCTGAGACAACCCATGCTCTGCTTCCCATTCCTTGGGGTTCCCATCCCAGGCCCTTGTGCCTGTTTTATCCCTCACCAAGTCCCTGCAGGTCTTCTTTTCTAATGAGTGTCTCTAGAGATTCTCAATCATCCAGGCTATGGTTGTCCCAAATATGCTTTTTCAAAAGGCAACTGGACTGTCTTGTTTTTCCTTGAAGACATTTGGCTTCTCATCCAAGAAGCTTGTTCAGTTGAGTGGACTCATTAGAATAAGCATCTGCTAATGGGTCCACTCAAGGCTAAGGCCTATTTTCCACCCCCAATCATCCGTTGTGCACTTACAGTTTGAAGATCTGCAGAGCTTTTCTTAGGGTTGTGCAGACCTATCAGGAAAGCAAAATGGAATGGTTCATACCTGGCCCCCACAGCTGTCTTCTGGAAATGGCCACCATTTCGGCATTATCAGAAAGAATTGTGAGTGCGCTGAAAATGGTGACTGCTTATGGGAGGCTACCAGGTGGCCCAGGGACAAACTTCTCCTTTCTACTTCCCTAACAGTCTGCATAGCACTGTAGAACGCTCCAGAGCTGTCCAAACAGATAATCCCTCTACTTCTCATGTTTTTATTAAGAAGTCCAAAAGATCAGAGGTACCCAACCTTTTGGGCACCAGGGACCGGGTCCATGGAGAAAGGAACTTGAGAGGACTTGAGAGTGTATTTTTTTGTGTGTGCTGCCTGCATCCCATGGATGGGGCTTTGCTTGTTTGTGTGGACTGGTTGCTGGCATGCCACAGACTGGTACCGGTCCATGGACTGGGGGTTGGGGACCCTGCAAAAGACGCTTCCAAGGAATCTTAGGATTACTAAGAATGCTGAATTTCACTCATTTTCCCACCAAATGTCATTAACCTAGTTTTTATTGACAAATTATGAAAAAATGTTTTATCTCATTCTTTGCTATGTTCCATTTCAGAGAAACAAAGAAGATCATTGTGTCAAATATAGTATAATGCAACAACCTCTAACTTTTTCTTTTTCCCCTTACTGAATATATGCAAATGTTCCCTTTATTGGTATTTTGTATTATTTTCTAAGGATTCTGAAACAAGATTTCATTTAAGTTGATTTGTGGGCTTAAGTGAAAGTTTATATAAAGAAAAAAAATCTGTATTCTCTGTTTATCTGATAATGAGATTCTCTAAGAACTTTAACTGACTGCACAATGAGAAAGGGCAGAAAATAACACTACTTTAATCTGCATCTTGATTTTTCAATATTCCAGAAGTACATAGCAAACAATTGTCATACCAATGCTTGCAAAATTGTCATTTGGTCTGATACAAATGAAAGTCTTTACTGAGGACTACTTTGAAAGCAGATGTATTTATTTTGATTGAAGCTGATTACATATATCTTTTCATATATCAGCAGTTAGATACATTTTGACAATATTGGCCTGTTGTACTGATGAGAATAATTTAGTGTTTTAGTAAGTCTCTCTCTGTCTGAGAGAGAGAGAGAGAGAGAGAGAGAGAGAGAGAGAGAGAGAGAGAGAGAGAGAGAGAGAGAGAGAGAGAGAGGTCTGCTCATCCCATCACAAACTGTGTGCTTGGATATTTTGTTTAATGTAGTATAATATTTGATCTTCAGATGTTGGAGAGCAACCACTCCATTTGGGAAGAAGGTACAAGCAAGGAATTAGCCTGGAACTGTGATTTAATACAAGAGGGCTAGATATAACCCCATTTGAATGGCTTAGTACCTTATCTGGTCATTCCTGGTGAAAACTGCTACTCTGGGAAGATTCCTGTGTAATAAGCAGAAAACAATAAAGTAGCTAGGTGAATTCTACATGAACGGGTCTAGTTGTTTGTGCCTGACATCATAAACTATGATGCACTATTCTCAGACTTCCTCAATGTGATACCACTTACTGGCCCATGGCTTTTCACTTAGTAATCATCACTTAATTTTTATTTTCATACTTTAAAAACATTGAGTAGAATTATTTAGAGTAGCTCATCTAAATAAGTGATTCTCAACCAGGGACCATATGGATTTATGGTGGCCATAGGATATTTCAAGGTGGGCACAGGTGAAAAACATGTAATGGGGGCCACAGCTTGTGGCAAGGTGCTCATAGGAATACAAAGTATATTATTGCAAATGCTGTCTTGTTGACACAAAAAATATAACAGTTACTGTCCATGTAACTTATTTCTTTGGAAATAAGATTTCCAACTTAATCCAAAAAGAAACTGCCACTAAAATCCAAGACAGAGAACAAGAAAATGGCAAAGCCCTCCTCCCATACATAAAAGGCACCACAGACAGAATCAGCAATATCCTGCACAAACATAACATCAAAACAGCATTCTGCACAAACAGAAAAATATCCACCATCCTAAGAAACCCCAAAGACAAAATTGAGTTAGAAAAACAAGGAGTATATGAAATCCCATGCTTGCTCCACCACATACATCGGACAAACCAACAGAAGAATGCACACATTGAAGAACACAAAAACTCAGTCAAAAAAGAGGAACCAACTTCTTCCCTGGTCCAACACCTTAAAGCCACAGGACATGAAATTGATTTCAAAAAGACCAGAACTATTGCCAAAACTGAACACTTTAATAACAGAATAATCAGAGAAGCCATCGAGATAGAAAAACGCCCTCACAGAATGAACAAACGGGATGATACCTCCCGCCTACCAGCCATTTGGAAACCCACCCTTATTGACAAAAGAGTCCATAACACAAAGAATGACACCAGACCTACACTCACAAAAACCACACACGATGTCACCACCACACATCCAGGCAAAAAGCAAACCCAAACCCACACCGATGATGAGGCACGACCACAAACCAGAAGCCAGACCACAGCTGCATCATTAGCCACCTTAAACCCCTCCAATCCATACAAGAAGCAAACTGACACCCACCATGAAGATGAGGCACGACCACGAACGCAAAGCCAAACAGCTATGCAGCTCACCATCTCTAACCGCCCTGTAACTCAGACTAACCCCTCATCCAATCAGAGCACAGCCAACCCCCTAACCAATCAGAACACACCTCCACCCAATCAGAACACAGCCGAGCTCCCAGCCAATCAGTTCAAACCCCTACTGGCAGTTAAAAGGAAGAAACAGTTGCAATCACACATTGCTGCTAGAAGCATGAAGCTGAAAGCACCAGCCTGAAGATGACGAATGTGACTTCGTCGAAACGTTGCCAAGACACTTCAAATTCTACATGGGAGAAAACCCGAAGAACCAAAGACCTACACACACACACACACACACACACACACACATATATATATATATATATGTGTGTGTGTGTGTGTGTGTGTGTGTGTATGTATATATTGTCAAAACTGTATAAGGGAATTTCAAGTATTTTCTGGAAATGTAATCAAACCGAGGAATTTTTTTCATCTTTGGTGAAAATGTAACAAAGCTAGAAAATTTTGAGATCAAGTATGCACTTTGATACATAAGATTTTAAAAGTAAATGTACAATTGAAGACAAACAAATGGAGACATCCTATGAAACTTTGTTTTTATATATGGTAATGGCAGCAAGACTTTTATATGCTTAAAGGTGGAACGATTTACAAATACCTACAATGGAAGACTAGATGCTAAAGCTGGTGGACTTGGGGGGGGGAAATGGCAAAATGGACAGTCTTAATTAAATAAAAGATTTTGATAGATTTCATTTCTACTTGGAAACCATTTTTGGACTTTTTGCAGGAAACTGAAAGAAATGAAAAGTTGGTTTTGGCATGTGTTGATTAGAATTTTATGGGATTAAGGAAATAATATAGGCAAAGGTTAATCTGGGAATAAGATGTTAGAAGTAAGTCTTCATCCTGGTTCATCCAAGCCGGGAAGAAATAAGCAACATGGCAACTGCTTTGGGAAGATGGATACAGTTTATTGAAGAAGCAGAAAGAGCAGAGGAGAGAAGAAGGGCTGAGCACATGGGCAGTAGCTTTTTATACCCTCTCTAGCTTTTTGTTTGGAATAGTTTCCTCTTCCTGTGGCATGAACTTTGAAGTGAGTCTGAGTGCTTTTCTAGGCCTTAGTATCTGTGATTTAGTCTTATTATGTCCCAAAATTCATATCCTGCTTCCCTGGGGCTGGGCTAAGAATTCTTAAGAGTTTCTTTGTCTTCTTGAGTTCCCTGGATCCAACCTTCCTGATGGTTTTACATCTGCATTTGTATAAGGCTGGCTCTTGCTTGGGCAGAGATATGAGGCCAGAGATATTTGGTTTCTGCTTTTAAAAAAAAATGCTTTTAAAAATCCTTTTGGAGAAAAATATATTTTCCTGCCCTTTTGATATTTCCTTCTCTGGGGCTCTGACTTCCCTCAAAGAGTTTGATGTATTTTTAGTTATATCTGAACCAAAGAATTTTTTCTTCTCTCTGTCTCTTTCTCTTTCTCTCTCTCCCTCTCTTTCTTGCACTTTCACTCTTTTTTTCCTGAGCTTTTTACCTTCTAACTTTGTATGTGTGTATGTGTATATGTATGTCTGTATTTATATATGATACACAGTATATCACATTTACAAATACACAGAGATGCAGATATGTAGTATACACATACGTATAACACACACACACACACACACACACACACACACACATATATATATACAGAAAATGGAAATCTTCTACCTTTATTATTCCATATTCACACATTTAATGCTTTTGCTTAAACTCCAAAGGTCCAGTCTCAAGTTACTAAGAGTCCAGCGTTATTAGTATAGCACACACTAAGCATGTTTTATTTAGAGAGAAGACATTTGTATGCTTAGGAATAAAGCGTAGAAGAAATAAGTTATGGGAAGGAATAATTCCAACTGATGATACATAATCCCCTCAATATATGGATCATTCAGCTTGATGAAAATAGTTTGATCTGGCAAAACTATATGCACATTAATATGTAGACCAAGCACACAGAAAGTGTTTGTGATTATTTTCTTTAGTGTTTTGGTCATCTCGATGTGGAAACTTGTAAGAACTTACTGCATGGTATCCTTTCTATTCATGTCCACTTTAAGAAGGAAAAAAAAGGAGAGCACAAGACAATGAAAACTGGGATGATCTATAAACAAAGTTTGTGAAAAGAAATGTAAAAAGCTGGATATGTTCAATCTTGAGAAAAGAACCAAGATTTATGAGCACTTTTCAAATGCCTGAAAGTGTATCTCATAGCAGAAGATTAAAACTTGTTTTTTTTTCTTGTTCCAAAGTACAGGGGGCTCAATAATGAATTTAAGTTACTAAAAACAGAATCCAATTGAATCTTCTTGATGTTTTTTTAAAAAAATTAACAGCAAAGCAAATTAATCAATAAGGTGGTAAACATGATGGGAGGCTAGACAACTTACCTTAACTGGAATTCCTACATTGAATTGGATATCCTCAATGGCTCTTCCAATTCTGGGATGGTTTAATTCTACCTCTGGAGTCATAAAGGACAATATCTTAGTAGCTATCTTAAATAAGCAGAAGAAATTAGGCCTGAAAGCATCAACTTTTACAGTGCTGACTATAATGATTGCATGCATAATGACCTGTGAAATTGATTCAACACAGAAAATATTGGGCATTGAACTTGATAGGCTTAAACATGAAGAGTAGCTTCTGAGAGAATCAAAGACTGGAGGCATCACATTCTCTATTCATAATGCCATCACGTGGTGGAAATTCAAGCTTCAACCTTAACAAATACAAGACTGAAAAAGAATCCTAAATATTGGGTTTTTCTTCTCCTGTTCATAAGAGCTCAAACACCTAAATACATGAAGTTGTTGACCAGCTACTATAAAGTTGTTGGTAGCAATTTTACTCCCCCAACTTTTTAAAATACTGCATTATGACTATCTTCTCTCACAGAAAGAAGAAGAGAATGAAGCAATTGTTTGGTAAACTTCTGAAGAGGCTTCCAACAATATTAATTAGTAAAGACAAAAGAGAAATAGATTTTTTTAGCATAAAATTGAGGAACAATTATTTAGTTGTACATTAGTTATATACACAACACACATACACACATACACACTGCATTATAAAGCAGTACAAAAAAGTGAACACTTAATCAAATAGGCATTCTTCAAGAAGATGAAGAATTACATTACCCATTAAACCTTAAACTTTCCCTTCAAAAACATGAAGATACTAAATATTCATTGCAGCTTGACAACTCTTCAGACTTATGATTTTATTTTCCGCTACTTTGTTTGGAAAGCAAATCCAGCTTCAGTAAGCAGCACAACAAATAAAGCTATTCAATTATTCTCAAAATCCAACAAAAGCTGGTAGGGATTTCTAATAAACAAAACAAAGAGATTGGGGAGGGCAGAGAAGAGAGAGAAAGAGAAAGAAAGAAACAAAAACAAGGAACAAATTATGGGACCGGGGGAAGAAACAGATGAAGTATTAACAGCCTTATAAATGAAGGAAGAGTGTTATACACCAGTGAGAAAAAATCCTATCCTGAGAAATAGATTTTATTTCTCTATACCCTGGAGGGCATATTTTGATTTTTACAATTAATTCCAAACAAATGGTGCCTTCTGCAGGCAGGAGGAGGCCAAAAGGAATTATTAAGAACTCCCCAGAAACTTAACATTTTCTTAAGGGACTACCAGATTGAAAAGCAATTACAAATACCTCTCAGGAGGGCACATCATTATTCAAAGTCAGGCAAATGAAACTATCCAGTTAGCATGAGAAAAATATCAACTGCCTTCTGTTTGCTGTAATTATGTTGGATCCATGTGACCAAAGGAAGCACTTTTATGTGAACAGTTGTGAAATGTCATGCTTGTTTAACCCACATGTCTTTTACCAATGGTAAAAACATTTTTATTTATTTGTTTCTTGGTTTGCTGCCCATCTCACTTTATTTTTTGTGCCTTGCTGGCAAAAAGAACCTATTGAATATAGCATTAATCAGAATATAGCATTAATCAGCACAATTAAAATTTATAAAACAATATTATTAATTACATCTATTTTCCATGAACTTTTTTTTAAATAAATCAACATCAATTCAAACATTTCTGAAGATGTCTATTTCAGCCAAAAAAGATCAGTGTTAGATATTATTATTATTATTTATTATTATTATTATTATTTATTTAATTTCTATGCCGCCCTATTCCAAAGAACTCAGGGCGGCTCACAGCATGATAGAAATTACAATAAACACATATCTATAAAAAACCCTTGAGCTAAAAGAAACCAATCACTCCACAAACATACACAGAAACATACACTGGCTAGGGGCAAGGTGTTAGCTGCCCCAGGCCTGCCGGCAAAAGTATGTTTTAAGCAATCTACGAAAGGCAAAGAGGGTGGGGGCGACACGGATCTCCGGGGGAAGTTGGTTCCAGAGGGCCGGGGCCGCAACAGAGAAGGCCCTTCCCCTAGGCCCCGCCAGGCGACACTGTCTGGCTGACGGGACCTGGAGAAGGCCCACTCTGTGGGCCCTAACCGGCCGCTGGGATTCATGGGGCAGCAGACGGTCCCGTAAATAACCTGGTCCAATGCCATGTAGGGCTTTATAGGTCATAACCAACACTTTGAATTGGGTTCGGAGACCAATTGGCAGCCAATGCAGCTCGCGGAGTGATGCCGAAATGTGGGCATTTCTAGGCAAGCCCAACACTGCTCGCGCGGCTGCATTCTGCATTACCTGAAGTCTCCGAACATTTTTCAAAGGTAGCCCCATGTAGAGAGCATTGCAGTAGTCGAACCTCGAGGTGATAAGGGCATGAGTGACTGTGAGAAGAGACTCCCGGTCCAAATAGGGCCGCAACTGGTGCACCAGGCGAACCTGGGCAAATGTCCTCCTCGCCACAGCCGAAAGATGATGTTCCAAATTTAGCTGTGGATCGAGGAGGACGCCCAAGTTGCGGACCTTCTCTGAGGGGGTCAAAAGCTCCCCCCCAGGCTAATGGATGGATAGATTGAAATATCCTTGGGAGGCAGAACCCATAGCCACTCTGTCTTGTCGGGGTTGAGTTTGAGCCTGTTGGCACCCATCCAAACCCTAACAGCCTCCAGACATCGGCACATCACTTCCGCTGCTTCACTGAAATGACACGGGGTGGAGATGTAAAGCTGGGTATCATCAGCATACTGATGATATCTCACCCCGTGTTGTCGGATGATCTCGCCCAGTGGTTTCATGTAGATATTAAACAGCAGAGGGGAGAGGACCGATCCCTGAGGGACCCCACAAGGGAGGAACCTAGGGGTTGACCTCTGACCCCCTGCCAACACCGACTGCGACCGACCAGTGAGGTAGGAGGTGAACCACCGCAAAACAGTGCCTCCAACCCCCAACCCCTCCAGTCGGTGCAGAAGGATACCATGGTCAATGGTATCGAAAGCCGCTGAGAGGTCAAGTAGCACCAGGATAGTGGATAATCCCCTATCCCGGGCCCGCCAGAGATCATCCGTCAGCGCGACCAAAGCAGTTTCCGTGGAGTAGCCGAGCCTGAATCCTGACTGTTGAGGGCCCAGATAATCGGCCTCATCCAAGGACCGTTGGAGCTGGAGTGACACCACCTTCTCAACAACCTTCCCTATAAAGGGAAGATTGGAGACAGGACGGTAGTTGTTTAAAACAGCTGGGGGAAAAGGAAGATAAACAAGGGATCAGATGTCCCAGTTCTAATTCATCCTGTTTACTGAATTTTGAAGAATAAGACAGATAATATATCTTGCAAAAGCACTGCTTTCATTCTGGTTAAAAAAGGGGGCTGGGATTATGGAGAATTCAGGGCTGTGCTTTTGGGTTCAATTATGAAGTCTTAATAGTAATGATCAGTGGAGTAATGATCCAGCTACATGTATTGTCACATGTGGACCAGGATAATCTGCTTAAATGATCTAAATTTCTAAATTCTTGTTTATTTCACCTCCACAGTATTTGAGTTCAGTGGCACCATCAACATCAGCATAGGTGTCAAAGTAATTATGTGTATGAAGCCAGACCTAATACAAATCTGCCATTCAATGGGATAATTCAGTCAAATTTCAGGTGGTGAACCCATTTAAAGTATAGTTTTGGGGAAAAAATAGTTTGAAAGGAGAAAATATAAAGAAGGATAGATATTTTTCTTTAGATAACAGTGTTTTCAGTTAATGCTAACAGATAGCTTGAAACCTATAAATTCCTGGGAAATGTAAAATGTCTCCAAATATGTAGTGTCTCGAAGATTTTCCAATGGCATTGAGCTTACACTTTTTACTAGTTACCACTATTATTATTTGTTATTATTTGTTTATTTTGAATGTACTTTATTATTTTCATGCTATCTCAGACTTAAAACAACTTGCCCACTACGTTAAAAAAAAAGCCCAAACTTTATTCTGATGCTCCCTATGAATGATATAAACACTGTTTTGCCTGGTTTTATTACTAGATTGCCAGTTAAGCTCCTCCAGAGTTATCTTGAAGTGAGATCGGTGGCAAATGAATCTAACTAACTAACTAACTAAATAATATATATATATATATATATATATATATATATATATATATATATATATATATGTATGTATGTATGTATGTATGTATGTATGTATGTATGTATGTATGTATGTATGTATGTATGTATGTATGTATGTATGTATGTGTGTATGTGTGTATGTGTGTATGTGTGTATGTGTGTATGTGTGTATGTGTGTATGTGTGTATGTGTGTATGTGTGTATGTGTGTATGTGTGTATGTGTGTATGTGTGTATATATATATATATATATATATATATATATATATATGTATATATATATATATATATATATATATATATATATATATATATATATATATATATATATATATAAATCACAGCACTATCACTTCGGAATGAAGGCCATGATATATGTAGCTAGCATCTAATTATGTAGGAAGTGCCCAGCAATGTTGTTATTTATTGGTGGGCTGTAACAATTTTTCCAAAGGTATGCAGTCCAAAATCTTGCTAATTTCTCATGCTTTTCACTTAGTGACCCCCCAAACAATTGGTACCACTGTCAACTTTTTCCTGTTGTTGTTGATACTATTACTACTACTACTATCTGCACATACAATACAATGGATTCTTTATATTCTAACTTCAAGCTGAACCACTATAACTGGGTGCTGTATAAGAATTGATTCTGAAATCTATTTTGAGATACTTTAATGAGCCACACTAGTACTTTATAACCTGGCCAGCTTCTGAAAATCACTAGCAGGAGAGCTTCTTTTAATCTTCCCAGAAGTATGTTCAGACTTTAACTTTGCTAGGTACATCTTCTGAAGAAATACAGAGACTTATTTCTATGATCTATTCAACTGCCCATGACTTTCCTAAGAGCTTTGTTCAGTACAAGAGGTAAAAAACAAGACCTTTGAGAATACACCAAACACAAATGAGAGCAAACATCTGGGTCATTTTTTAGTCTGTGATGTAGAGATTCATACTCTATGTTCTTCTTCTCCACTGAGACAGTGAAATCCTCTTTTTAAGGTAGATAGATTCTAGCTACACAATGTTTTAATACATTATTAATTTCTAAGACAGACTTAAACTCAGCTACCCTTTCCTTGTCTTTTTTATTCTCATCCTTGAGTTTTATAAGCTCACTGACCTTTGGAGGATTTTCCATAAGCCACAAAGACTCACAAACTAGTAAAAGAACCATCACATTGGGTGGACAAAGCAAGGACAAAGTCAACTGCCAACAAAAAGCAAATGTCTTTTTATTTTTGTGACAGACCTAACCTTACCCCGTCCCTCAAATTTAGGACAAGCTAAGATGTTGCCAAGCAAGGTATCAGACCCTATCACCATATTTCTCTGCAATAATTCCTTTCACTACCACAAGACACTTACTAAAATGGTAAAGAGGTCCTCAAGAGTATCTTGCACACTTGTAAGTAACTTGTAAGGAGAGGTATTTTGTGAATGACAATGTCCATCACAGCAGCATTTTTGGAGCTTATCTAGCCCAAATTTTCCAAACCTTTTTGTAGAATTCACCTCCTCATTTTCTATGTAAAGGAATGCACAGAGTTTGGTGAAGTATTCAGTTTTCCCAATTACAGTGTGGGCTTTGAATCCCAATTACATTTCATGAGCAAAGAAAGAAAATATTCTTGAGAAGAGTATGATAAAAAAATAGGAAGGGTAATTTTTTCATGAAGTGAAAAATGCAATTCATTTTTTCCCTCATTGAACTCACTGAGATTAAACTGAGTTCAATTTACATATATCAATATATCCAGTTTGGGAACTGCTGTCTCTTTTTCCTAAGCTCCCTGTACACCTTTCTCACAGGAGAATGAAGCTTTAAAACTTTTTTTTCTCCCAATATCAACTGTTGTCCCTTGAGCCTGACAAGAGCCCTAACCTCCCAAAGCTTTTAATATCATTTGTCATTTAACAAAATTCTGTTTTACCAGAAAGACTGAATGTCATGATGAATTTTTCCAAGCTCCTTTAATCATAATCAGTTTTTGAGCTCACTTCTCTCTCTCTCTCTCTCTCTCTCTCTCTCTCTCTCTCTCTCTCTCTCTCTCTCTCTCTCTCTCTCTCTCTCTCTCTCTCTCTCTTTCTCTCTCTCTCTCTCTCTCTCTCTCTCCCTCACTCACACACACACACAGAGGGAGAGAGGGAGGGAGGGAGGGATGCATGCATGCAGACAGACAGGTGGCTAGAGTTTCTGCAGTTATTGTCCCTAAAAATCATGTATTCCATAATAATGTGCAATATTATTTAGATTATTGAAATTAAACTGGCTTCTGTGAAGCTTGGAAAAATGAAAATGTAGAAGTTAACAATGTTTCTCAGTTTGGGAATCATTTGCAGAAAAAGGGAATCATTTCTAAACCCACTCAGAAAGTAAGAAGAGAAGAGGCCCAAGTTGCACAATCCATGCCATAACTTTTTGAATTTTCAAGAAGACTCTGACCAGCACGTCTCTGCATGTCTGATCAGAGATAAGCCACATTACTCATCTTCATCTATGGGGTGATCTTTTGAAGCAACTCAGGCATTCACAACACTGGCTTCCTTTCCAAGTGAGCTTCATAAAATTAGTGACATTGGAATCATCAATTGGAGCTAGTAATCATCATTTAGTAGAAGAATAGGCATCCAACTCTTGTTTTCCAAGCTCATCTCTGGAAAAAGATTGTTTTCAGGTTAAAAAAACTAATTAGTCAATGACTTTCCAAGAGGTTCAGGATCTTAATGTTTTAAAACAGCAAAGCTATATATTTCCATTGTTACAGGCAAATATGGAACAAGGTTTCAATTACTCTGATTTATAGGCTGAACTGCTACTGTACCAACAGGTTAAAGGTAAAGTTAAGGTTCCCTTATCCAGTTATCTCTGACTCTAGGAAGTGGTACTTATCTCTGTTACTTAGCCGAGGGATCCAGTGTTGTCTGAAGACATTTCTGTGATCTTGTCGGCCAGCATGACTATATGCCAAGGCACACAGAATTCTATTCCCACCAAAGTGATACCTATTTATTTATTTGCATTTCATGCTTTCAGACAGCTATGTGGGCAGGAGCTATAGCAAGGGGAGCTCACTCAATTCCATGGTGCTAGGGTCTTGAACCCAGGCTGTCAACTTTCCAGATCAGTGTCTTTAACTGCTGAGCCATCGTTTCCCCAATATCAATAGAATACCACATTTAATGGGAACACCCATTTTAGATCAGTGTAGGGCAATGTTTATTTATTTAAATGGTCTATATTAGGGGTGTCAAACTGCCGGTCTGCGGGCCACATATGTCATCCAGAAGCCATATCCACCCCATTGCCGGCAATGGCAAAATCATCCTGATACATTGCGCAATGTCACGTGATGTCGCGAATTTGATGTGTCTGGTCTATATGCTATTTATCTCATAGCAACCGATAAAATAACAATGTCTTATATGGAACCAAGGGACATTGCAAGCAATAAAGAGATACTTATTACTTGGAAGGGAAGCTGTGTTATGGAAATCCACCTGGCAGAGGAAGAAACCCAGAATTTGACTGAAAAGAATTCGACTGAAAAGAAGAGAAACTTAATATTTTATGCAAGGAATTAAAGGCAAAGAATTATGGACTGATTTAAGGACTAAGTGTAAGAGCAAGAGACATGAGAGGGTGATTAATGGAAGGTATATATTAAATAGACTAAGATTGTATGTGTTGAAGGGAGGGGTGTATCGTCATGAAAATTATTAACTTTAATAAGAAGACTTGTTTGTTTGATGTACAATGGATAGATCTGAAAAGAAGTGAAACTTAAAAATTTTAAAATGTAGTTGGCTTATAGTTGAACTTTGATATACGGAGTGAAGGAGGTCTGCAAATTTAAAATGATTGTACTAAGTTGAATGGCTTTAACTTGAATTTTTTCTTTGTTTGCATGTACAAATGGATATCTAATAATAAAAAATTTAAAAAAAACAATGTCTGTAGTTTAACTTGAAATTGTAGCTTTAATATCCCATTTTGGTGTTAAAGTGTGGACCAAGGACAATGGTTGAAAAATGTAAAATGTCCTGAAATTCTTGTATAATTACATTTTTAGGTCTTTGGGCCTTTAGGTACCCAAAATATTTTAACCAGATAATACAAAATGATAATAAAAGTCTCATTTTAAGTTTTAACTAGATCATACAGCTAGTTAAGTTAAAATTCGAAATGTGGAGTGGGAAAAAAAGAAAATGATTCTGGAGGATCTGCCTCAGCCCCTAAAATTGTGGTCAACAAATAAGAAGAAAGATATCTCTAGTTTGGGACAAGGCAAGAGATCATACATTGAAGAATGAGGTTCAACAACCATATATATATAATAAATTAATCAGAATGGTCAATGGGAACAAACTGCAAGGTATGGTTACTTCTGCTCTTTAGGAAAGCAACATTTTTTGTGAGACATGTTTGAATAAGATACTCTCTCCTAAAAAAGAATAAGTATTTACTTTTTATGAAACACAGTGTACACTTTGCCCATAAAATCTTCACATACCATACATACTTGGTTTCTAATTCTTCTATCAAATATGCTTGATTTCCTTCAGCCATTCACTGTACATACTACCTATCCATCATCCATGCTCAGCTTCAAACACAAGATCATTAATTGCATGGGAGGTGTGATGGCTCAGTGGCTTAATGATGCTAGAGATAGTCTCCACTCCAGCTGTTTGAGTCCTAGCACTGTGTGTCAGGGTGAACTCCCTTCAGTTGCATCAGCTTCTGTCCACCTAACAGTCCAAAAGCATGTTCTATATAAGTAGATAAATAGGTACCACTTGGGGGGGGGACAAATTGGTGCTCCATGCAGACAGTCAGATTCCTGCTTGCTCTGAACCTTCCCAGCTGTGGTGCCCATTTACAAGGCAGCTTCACAAAGCAAGGATGCCTAGGATGATGCTGCAGGAAGAGTCTCTCGTCTTTATTTCTGGTGCAAAGCCAGCTCATTCTTCTGTGGTGCACCTTGGGAAGCGTGTGAGTGTATCCTACAACAGGTTTGGTAAATTGGCAGCCAAACTATTGCTCTGCAAGAGCATTGTGGTCTCCTGGCTAATGTAACAATGCCACATGCTAATAATAATTCATTGCACTTTCTTCTTCTAGTCTTTACTGCCCTTCTCTCATACTACCTCTAAACACTAGTAATTAGGGGAAATTACAAATGAAAAGGAATGCTGATTATTTCTTAGAATTTAAAAAAAACTCATAAGAAACATTGAAAAGGAATATTGCCTAACTAATGAAGGTAAAAAGAAAATCTATGCAAGCACATCCTTACTTATTACATATTGCATCATTAAGTTTTTGAATTCTTGCAGATGCTTTTAATAAATAATACACATCTCTCTTGTTTATGCAATACCCTAGAGACCCACTGTTTTATTTTCAGTAAGGTTGCAAGTAGCTTCCATGCTCTGCTTGGCTTGAAGAGAAGCTGAGGAAAGCAAAGTTTTGTATGTAGTATACATTTTGTTCAATGGATGTCAGGAGCAGCAACAATAGAAGTAGCTGAGAATACTTTCTCTTTCTCTTCTTTAATGTGGGACAGCACCACAGAGACAGCCTATAATGGACTCATGTTTTAAAAATAATGCAATGAATGAAAATAGGACTGCATTGTATTAAGTCTGTTTTCAATTTAAAAGCTTTCATTAGCCACACAGGGAAATTATGCATAGTGACATTATTAAGGATCTTACAGGCTAAGTTAGACGATATGATAAATGTGAAACTCAAACTAGTTGTCACACAATTCCCCCCTGCATTCATCTTAAAACATTTAACTGAAGCATAATTAGAGATGAATGAATCTATCAATTTCTGATGGCTGTAATGTTTGTGTGTGTGCATATGTGTGTGGACATGCGCATGTAAAAAAGAGAGTGAGTATTCCTGAAAACAGGAAAATAATCTAAACAAGAATTAATAAGAAGATTATAAATTAAACAGAAAACAATAACATTTATTTAAAATAATACATTATGGACATAGGCAAAGCCTAGTACCTATCTAGGTACTGTATATCCTTCCAGAACAAAAGTTATGGTTAAGGCCCAGGCCTAGACTTATGGCAAGGAAAGAATGTATGTAAAACATAAAATAAGTATTACAGTGTCCCAACGCAAACCCTGCTCCCTTTGTACAAGAATCCCAAAGTCACATTTAAGTACATAAGAAGAAGATCAGACAGAATGTGACATTCTGTGTCAGAATGAGCATTTTATCACTCTGACAAAATTGTGGTTGAAGAGCACAGGCTCCTTGTATACCTGCAAAGAAAGTCAGAAAGAAAAGTCTGAGACCAGCAGACTGTTCAACAAACACTAAAGACCAGGACATGTGGGAATAATCTTGGGAGAGAGGAAAAAAAGCTAGAAACTAGACAAAGATCAGGCAATCAGTATCTGAGTCTGCAAAGGAATGGAGGCAAGGGAAATGTCTCACAAGCAGCCCTCCTTAGTTTCTTGGACTGCAAAGGTGAGGGAGGACAGATGTACTTTCACAGAGTTGTTGGTGAGAGGATAAAATGAAAGGCAATCTCTATGTAACACACCTTGACCTCCTAAAGACAAGGTGATGTAGAAAACTAACCAATTATCTCTAATGTCAAATAGCCAGAAGCATGGAATTTCAGTCCAGCTTTCATTATTTTTATTAATTATTAAATTTATTTGATACACATTTCATGATTGGAGGTGAGTCTGAGTGGCTGAAAGGAAAAGCAGTTATGAAAGAAAATCTACCTCAAGTAACAAATGCTGAAAAACAGATATAAAACTTTTTTTTTTTTTTAGCAAGCAACAGACACAACTCTTCAGCCTAACTACTGGAAACATTGTCCAATTCACACTGTATCCTCTGCAGTTGACAACATCAAGATTGATCACTATTTAGGCCATAAAGCAACTTCTATTTTCACTATGTATAATAATTCAGTTTTGACTTCAACTGTCCTGCTGGAGTGCTTGTTTGTGCTTATTTATTTTTCAAGGGATCAACACTGTGACAGGAACTTTATTAGCAAGTTTGGTAAAATCTCATCATTTCATGCTTCAGCTGAGCAACAGCATTAAAGTATAAGCAAATAGCTTAGCAACCTGTAGTCAAAACTAACAGCTGTGTTATGCTGAAGAAACTGGCTTTAAAGCAGGCTCTTGTGATGTAAAACTTGCAACATCATGTGATGTCACACAACATATCGGGCCAGTTTTACCATTGCCGGCAATGGGGTGGGCCCGGCTTCTACGTGACACGTCCAGCCCGTGTTCCGGCAGTTTGATACCCCTGCTTTAAAGAAACTGTCTTGATGACACAGTACTAGATCAATAAAGGTTGTGACCTACAGGTCATCATTTAGATTTTGGATTAACCCAGACATTCACTGCACTACATATATCTGTTTCAGTTATTTGTTTGGTTGATTGATTGATTGATTTCTACAGCTGCCAATCTTGCTAAATAATTCTGAGCGGTTTACAAATTAAAATATAATATAATGAACAAATGGATAATGATGGACAAAGAAAGATGGAAAACAATCTTATTTAGGGTCAATGTATTGATCAGTAAGGAATGCATTCATACATACATCTATTCAGGACATTCAATGAACTCAGTGGCTCTTAGAGATAAGTTTATATAGAAGAAATTTTAAAATGTGCATATTATCAGGATCTCAGTATTTTCTGAGATTTTGAAGTTTACTAAGGTCTATGGAGATTTTCAGTCATCCAGGTCATGGTTGTCTCAAAGGTGCTTTTTCAAAAACCAACTGGACTTTGTTTTTCTTTGAGGAAAACATTTAGCTTCTTATCCAAGAAGCTTCTTCATTCAATCATAACTGAAGAAGCTTCTTGGATGAGAAGCTAAATGCTTTCCTCAAAGAAAAACAAAGTCCAGTTACCTTTTGAAAAAGCACCTTTGAGACAACTTTACAGAAGGACTAGATAACATGCCATTGTTTTTGCTTTTCTTGAAGATTGAATGTTGTCTCAGTCTTTATCAGCCTAGTCCCTTTAAAATTTGTTAAGATCATAATTATAAGAATTCTCAGACAATATGGTCAATAAGCTCATCTTTTTTGTTTATAGGCAAAAAAAAGGTTTATATTCTGAAAGTTCTCATTGATTGCCTATTCCAATAACCACCCAAGGTGAATGATATAGTGAATTAAAATTGTTTTCATGTTAATTGATGTTTTCTTTGATAAACCTGGCAATTAAATAGATTAAAAATGTGGTTATTTACTAGGGAATAGTAATGTAAAATGCAGTATAATGGTGACATTACCCAAATTAAAGCAATGGAAAGAAAGCAAATGTGCCCATTCAAAACAGTATTCCACATTTCAAGTGAGAATTGCAAGGTTGAATAAACCAAATGAATTTAATTTTCTGTCATGATTACATGTTTTGCATGTTCTTCTGTAATTCTGCCCTAGTTCTTCTTGAAATGTGTTTCCATGTATGTGCAGGAGAGATTGAGCAAGCAAATATTTGTAGTCTAAAAAATGTATTTACCAAACCACTCTAGACCAATGTGATAGATTATGATTTATAGTATTAAAATGGCAGGTCTTCAGATGGCAGTATATCAATTCAGGCTAATAATGATAATCATAACAAGGAGGAGGAGGAAGAGGATGATTAAAAATTCTGTATCCTTCTCTTAAAATGTTATATCTGGCTTTGGGTGAGCTTCAGAACTTCAAATCAAGTCTTGTCTATAGGGATTCACAGAGATCATATTCTCTATTGTAACTGAATACTTTTTCATGATATGCAAGAGAAGATTGCATATAATTACAACTCACAGCCCTGGAAAACTGGCACACTCAAATCGCTTTTAACTGAATTGAAGACCCACACACACACACTCACACACACTTAACCACATCCTTAACTAGGTTAGCAGGTACTAGCCAGAGGGATGGAAGCCGGTAAGTCTAGGTTCAAAAATAACTCAAAGAATAGGTGGACTTCAAGACCCTTTTTATCTCCCAAAGTCCTTGATTTGTTGGTTGTATTTGGGGAGGGAATTCTCATGTGCTGAGGCCCAACTTCTTTTGTCCTTTGTTTCCTTAATGACTTGATTCCTTACTGGTTCTGTCCACCCTACTTACGTGCTTGCTTCATCTTTAGGTATAGCAGCTTAGTCTTAGTCTCACACTATAAGAAATGTACTTCTTTTGGAAGTACAAGGAGAAAGGAAGGTCTGAGGAAAGAAGAAAAGAAATAATTGTGGGCCTCTCTCAGTTTGATCTAACTTATTTCTCTGGTATAAGTTACTTGTTATAATGAGATTCTAGTGTATTCATTGAGTCAACTTATAGGTGAGTGACTTAATCCTAAAGAGGTTAAGTGTTCCACAGAAGCAAGATAATATAGTGAAATGGCACACTATTTTTTCCTTTAAGATTACTGACAATGAGATGCAGCCAGTGGTGGGATTCAACCAGTTCAGCAGAATCATTAGCTAATTTTTTGTTGCCCCGGCCCAGAATGGACTTCCGGAAGCAGCTTCCACACAGAGAACTGGTTATTCACATATTTGATTCTTGATTATTTAAAGATTAAAGTTAGCATTAGTGCCTCCATTACTCAGGCTTCCACAAATGTTTTGGCCTACAATTTTCACCCATCCCAGCCAGCATGATTAATAGTTATGGCAGAGAAGAGCAGAATGAAAAAAATAACCAGAGAAACCCAGAGTGGGAAGACTGACTTAGGTTATTGTTAATCTTGTTAATCTTGCTATTCTACTAAATTATGTTTACATTAGCATTTTTCTGATCCCAGACTTTTCTCATAGCTGGAGATGTGGCATGTCTCTCCTTTGCACATCAGGCATGCATGCCATCTAATTAATGGGCCTGATCTAGGATGGAGCATGTGTGGAATTTAGTCTGATGAAGAGTTTGATATACCACTCTAGGCAATGCCCATTTCTTTCTGATTATTCATAATGTTCATTTAGTTTTGAAAACCACAACTGTGTGTCTCATATGATCAAAGAATGCAAGCCCAGAATGTTTTTTCCTCAATTAATTACAAATGGCTTGCTGAGAAAAAAAAATCAATATATAAGTTGCCTTCGGCCTGTTAAATGGAACAAATATTTAATAAGGTTTCAAATATCATTGCTCTCTAGCAATAAACATCCCAGCAGAATACTGATGTTGTAATGTTTTTGTGACAGCAGGTTTAATGAACAGACCAGCTGGTTTTTGCTGTCTCTTCGTTTGCTCCCCCCTTCTCTAGATTCATCAAACGAAAAGTTCTCATCATAAAAAAAGATTTGATTTAAACAGTTTTGTTTACACTTCAAGAGTTGTTGTTTGTCTAGGACAGGGGTTTAGGATTACTACATTTAGGCAGACAGCATCCAGATGACCACTTGATGACAAAGAAATTATTATTATTTTTTCTTCCTGACTGTATTTGCTCCCGTCTAATGGTCTTCTGTATTTTGACAGCTCAGATATGGCAACCCTAGTTAAATCTCATTCCTACAACAGAGTTTTAAATGGAAAAAGAAAACATTATCAGAGTGGTTTCCAGAACTGACTGAGAGCAAAATAACTGATTTCATGTGGACATTATTTCCATTTTTAATACAAAAGCTCTGTTAATGTTATTTGGTGAGTAAGTCCGGGGAATTCATTTAAATCAGCCACAAATTGGAATTTATGCTTATGGAATTGTTTATTTAGACTGTTATAATGTTAGATTCTGGCACAGTGTGGCCATCACAAGATGAGTCAGATGTGTCAGATAAGCAGTGAGTTTTTATTTTCTTTTTTGGATGGGAGTAATTTTTAATGACACTTCAATGTTTTGTGAAACAGTTCTTACTTCACTTGGTTCTCTGTTTCTTTTATTCTTTCCAAAATCCCCTCTGGTGTTTGCCATATCTGGAAAATGTTTCTAGTAGCTACCTTTGCACAAGCATGTTTGCTTGCTTTCTGCAAGTGGCAGTAAACTAGGCAGAGCTAAGAGACATTGGAGAGGCTATGACATTGTGCTTCTTTTCTTTTTTTTTCTTTTTTTGAGGGAAAATTAGTTGTTCCTTTACCTCAACAAATGGAGTTGCATAGTCTTAGTTTTGTTAAGGTGAATCTAAGCAATCTCATCCAGATCTGCTCTCTTTCAGAGAAGAACATCAGATTTCATGGCTTAAGCCAGAGGTCTCCAAACCTGGCAACTTTAAGACTTGTGGATTTCAACTCCAGAATTCTCCAATCAGTTGGCAAGGGAATTCTGGGAGCTAAAATCCATAAGTCTTAAAATTGCCAAGTTTGGAGACCCCTGGTTTAAACTATCCTCCTCATCTGGGTTACCTGCAATATAGATTCTTCAACATCACTATTGTCCCAGTCCAGAACTTTGCCCTTTCTCAAGGCAATCTACATACAAATATGGTTTTATCTTTGCTTTGTTGCTCCTTCCCAAATAATGTTTTTTTAAAAAAAAAATCTAACAGTCTTTATAAGCTGACCAACTCTGTTACAGGACCACTAAGCTTGTAAATATGCAGATTTGCTAGTTGGAGATATACATTTATGAAAATTTTCATGGTTTTGAAGTGTTTTTTTCCATAACAGAATAACCCCACTTAGGGAAGGCTCCAGATCACCTCATATTATCATTTGGCTTTGCCAAGAAGAAGAAAAAAGAACTGGTCTTTGGGTCCAGGTATTTCCCTCCCCATTGCTTTAGAAGAGAGATGGAACTTTAAATTGTAGTCTGTGATGTACCAAAATTTTCATTGTATTCTGCACAAAAGCAATAATCATTCAGTAAAAATCAGCCTCAGAATACTGAGAGAATGAATGATACAGTCCACCTATTTAAGCTGAATGCTTTTCTTTTAGCACTTTATCTTTCCACAATGAACCTCATGAGTTATGGGTCTCTCACTTGCAGAAAAACATTACCCTCATCCTTCATAGGTGAGAGATTCTGCACCTAGTGTGAATTTCTTCTGCTCTTGTTCATGACAAAACTGAAGGCTTGTCTTTCTAAAAGAGAAACCAGTGAGTAAAGTGGTGAATGCCACCAATATATCCCAAGTGGACCTATAAATTACAATCAAATCAAGAATTTTAAAGTGAAAATGCTATTCAGTAGATAATACAATACTGAGTTCTTCAGACAAGTGAACAGATAAATACAATTAAGCTGTATTACCTACAATTACATTGCTTGTTGAGAGAATAAGCAGCAGAAATCCAATAGGCTAGTACTTACTTATATTTATTTGGAATTCATTTCCAGTGAATTCAGTTTAGCATCCATTTTGATGAGTACCCATCCATCTTCATCACAATTTAGAAAGGTAGAAAGTTGTTTTATTGAGCTATACCATTGATCCACTCAGCCCAACAGTACCAATATTATGAGGGGCTCTCTAGGATTTCATTCAGAATTTTCTAGATCTATTTTGATATTCTGACTGTTGACTCTGGGGGTCTCCAACAAGCAAAAATAGTTACTCTGTTTGTTTCCTTGCTTGTTTGTTTGCTTATACTATGTATATCTCAATAAAGCTCGATGAACACCATTTCCTGCTCTGTTCCAAGACATTTTTATATCATTTCCCACACTCCATTGCCCTTCACATTGGCCTGAATCATAGAATTCTCTATATGGGTAATTGGTAAATTTATCAGAATCCCTTCTGTACATTGTTCTTGTATATGTTCTCATATACTGAAGATATTGATTATGTTTCACATGTTCTGTTAGAATGCCCTCCATATAATAGATGGAGGACAGAAATTATAACATCAATTCTTAATGGCTCCACTGAGCAGAAGGTTATCATTTTTTTTTCCTAAGTGATCTTGCTTCAACTATCAAAACAAGGTGCCAAATTTGGAACAATAGTCATAGCTTTTAAAATTCACCTGGTACCTCCCTTACACTATTTCAGGCATTTCTGCATAAATTTTATTTTATTGTTATTTTACATTGCTGCTTTATATTTGATGTGTTATAATATCATCTTTTATGTACTGTACATACTTGAAAGTATAATAGCCAACCCTCAAATTTTTAACCAAAATACCAAGAAAAATGTGCTCCTGCGAATAAGCTGACCCTCAAAATTTTAGTATGTTTTCATTTTTACAATTATTCAATTATTCAAGGAATTTTGTTTAAAGATTTGAGGCCTGTCATATTCGTGTATGGGCTTATTCACAAGTATATACATAGTTTGAAAAATATTAATTTATATACAGTACTTGTGGATGAGCCCATCCAAAATAAACTGGAACTAATTTTTGAGGTATATTGAGGCAGCTAAAATTCTTCACTTTTCCATGAGAGTATAGATGGATAACTAATTATGAGTATATCCATGGATAAATAAGGATGTTGAGGAGCCCTCTCTTAAAGTACTGAAGTTTGCAGATGATACAACCATTATTGGTCTCATTCAAGATGATGATGAGTCTGCATCTAAATAAGAGATAGATCAATTGGCCCTGTGGTGCAACTAGAACAATGTGGAGCTGAATACTCTTAAAACAGTAGAGATGATAATAAGTTTTAGAGGAAGTTCTCCTATTCTACCACCTTTTACAATATTAGGCAACAGTAGAGACCTTCAAGTTTCTAGGTTCTATTATCTCCAAGAACTTGACATGGACACTTTACATTAGAAGCATCCTTAAAAAGGCACAACAAAGACTGTTCTTCCTGCATCAGTTCAGAAAGCTCAGATTGGCCAAAGATCTGTTGATGTAGTTCTACTGAGGAATGATTGAGTCTGTCACTTGTACCTAAATAATTGTCTGATTTGGCACAGAAACTGAACAGGGCAAGTACAGACTTCAATGGATACGTAGGGCTGCAGAAAAAACAATCACAACCAGTTTCCCTTTCATTGAGGATCTATATACTGTATGAACCAGAAAAGGGCTTAGAAAATATCTACAGACTCCTCACATCCTAGACATAATCTATTTCAACTTCTCCCATCAGGACACCGCTACAGAGCATTGCATGCCAAAGCAACCAGACATAAAGTTTCCCCCCATTCACTCTATTGAATACTTAATTCCCACAGCACTGTCTCTTTTCTTATCTTCTCATCTTTCTTACTATCTTCTCCTATTGGTTTCTTATGATTTATCAATAGTTGTTTGCAGTGCTTTTTTCTAAAAAAAAGGTGCCGGAACTCACACATGACATACAACCCACCTTGCCTACCCTACAAGGTTCCATCCAAAAAAGGTGTCGGAACTCCGTTCTGGGCGTTGTATGACAAAAAAAGCCCTGGTTGTTTGTAACTTATGATTAACGATTGTATCTATGATTTATAACCTATGACCTACTACTTGCTGTTTATATGTACACAGTGAGCTTATGCACCCGAGACAAATTCCTTTTGTGTCTGATTACACTTGGCCAATAAAGAATTTCTATTCTATTCTATTCTATTCTATTCTATTCTATTCTATTCTATTCTATTCTATTCTATTCTATTCTATTCTATTCTATTCTATTCCATTCCACTCCACTCCACTCCACTCCACTCCACTCCACTCCACTCCACTCCATTCTATAAATAAGCACCCCATCATTTAGTGCAAAAGGAATTTACATAGAACTAAGGGCATAGCCATCCTAATCACCAATCTCTGGGCCAGCAGAAAAGTATATGTGGCATAAAATTTACTGACCCAATTTTCCAATCCCTAATTTGCCTCAGCAATGAGGACAGAACTGAAACAACACCAAAGCCATGTAAACATAATCTTGCTGATGAGGAACCTAGAGTAGGTACTAACATGAAGGAGAAGGAAGTGATGGACAACAAGCAAACTTTGACATTAGATAATCCTGCAAGCAATTGTCATCATTTCAGTTCTGTTCTCAATTCAGTTCTATCCTCAAGAATAGCATCCCTAGAAATAGCCCATGAAATGGGCACAACCAAGTAAACCAATGAGATCCCCCTTCCCCAAAGTAATAACAGTAAAAAAGTATGATCATGCAAAAACTATGGTTGATAGAAACAAAAGAAAATCTGTAACACATCCACCTCTCTCTCTTCCCCCCCCTCTCTCTCTCTCTCTCACACACACACACACACACGCACACGCACATGCACACGCACACACACACGCACACATGTGTATGTCTGCTCATAAATCGTAATGTCAAAAAGGAGTGGCTGCTTTAAAGAGATGCAGATAGTTACTCCATTTGATTACATAAATTCTCCAAAATACATACATTCCTATTAATCTTTTCAGTTTGCAAGATGAGGACATTAAACTCATTGTCCATGTATTAGCCGGTATCCATCCGTTATACTAGGCTATAACATAATCTGCTTGTTTTTCATTGTTTATGTTTTGCAAAACCAGCTAGTTATGCTTTATTCAAGAAAGGATTGGAACAAACCAAGGGTCCCCATCGTGTGATCAATGGGACTGTAGCTATCTTACTTGAAACCTATCAGCCTCACCATTTTCTTTGTGATTGGAAAGCATTCATAAATCAAACAATTAAGTTGTATTTATTTCCAAGGATGCTCTTAGAGGCACTTAGACCCCACAGGCTTTCTTAGGAAATAAATAAGTTGAATGGTTGGAACTTATTTGTGAACATGTCAATTGGCGAAATAAATAAATAAAATAAAAGAGGATTAATAATGTTAGTGCATTGTTAGTTCACTACTTATGTAAGCTGTAAATGCTAAATAGAAAAGGACCAAGACAGAGAAAAATAAGAAGAGACAGTAGTAAAAGCATCCTAGCCTTGCTTCAAACTTCAGATTTCAATAAAACATCAATGGCATATATCCAAAACACTTAGAGGAAGGAAAAGGTTGAGGCTTTTTATCCTTGTAGGTTTTATTGTTTTTGTTTTTGTAATCTTAATCTTCTGAAAATTGCTGGCAGATTCACAGCAATTTCTCTAGGAAAAGTGACCAATATTAAGTTATACAAGTGACCTACAGTAATGTGACCTAATGTGACTTTGAAAATAACTAAAAAAAAATATGACTGTACAGTATTTGTCCACAGAGATAAGTATTCTTGAGATTATACAAATTCTATTTCCTCAGAAAGTTTTTCCAGTGTGTTGTAGGTCTAATTTAATATGCAATTTCATAACCCCAGAGATTTTTTTTACATATGTTCAAAGTGCTTGTATTGACTTTGTTTCTCTCAATGTGTATGATTTTTCAGGTTTTTAAGAAGTGATTTGCCATTACCTCCTTCCTAGGGCTGGAAGAAAGGGACTGGCTCAAGGTCACCCAAATTACTTTGTATCTAAGGCAGGACTAGAACTCTCATCTCCTAGCTTCTAGTTTGATGCCTTAATCATTACACCAAACTAGTTCTGAGATATCGACAGATTGACATGTGGAAAATTTTATATGGAAATCCAGTATGGGATGGAACCGTGATATCTGGAAAATTGCTTTCTCACTTATGCTCCTCTCAGTAATTAAAATAAAATGTGGATTCTATTAGCAACTAAACAGAGCACATTCTAATTATATTTTTATCAGTTACAATTGTCATCCATTCTTGCTGGTTGCAGTGTTAAATAAAGACACATCTTAACCTTCTGTAGCTCAGAAATTAGAATTCTCTTAATGTACATGCTGATTGGGAAATGGAACTGAAGTTCCTTTGCTCCTATAAACATGCCCATTAAAAAAAATAGCAGAGGCCTCATTTCCTGGCCAATCATTGAGAGCAGTAAAATTAATAGGAATATGTGTTAGGCTTTTCTCAGTGTTTGCCCCATTCTTGTAATTTGCATTGAAACATATGACTCTGTTCCATCTATTAAAAGGGTTTTAAAAATGCTTGTCCTTCCTGAGTCCTAGTTAAAATAATGTTTGATACTGAGTGTTCTTAGTGGCTTGTTTAATTTTAAAAACTAGATATTGAATAAATTAATATTCTATATTGTAAATTATCTTAGCAGGAGAGAACTTCCAAGAAATTTCCTATTCAATCTTGGATCAAGAGTCAAAGACTAATACTTACTGTTGTATTTTATGATTTATGTTGACTGCTTTTTAGTATGCTATCATGATTAATGTTGATTGCTTTAATAAATTTTTTTAAAAAAAGAGTCAATCTGAGTTTTAGCTACATACAATACTGATAAGAGCTGACCCAGTGCTGATGAATGCCATACCCTTCAAATGCCAGGGTTCGTAGAGATGAGCTCTGAGACAGCCAAAATTGGAGGTCTCTAAGATATCTCACCTCCCCCTTCACCTCCCATTCCAGGATAACTATTTCACTCCTTTCAGTGCTTAAGCCTACAGCTGATTCAAAAGGAAATCATGCTTTAGGGTGTCAAAATCCACCCACAGGTCCTAGGAGAGCCACACTTCTATTATCCCCAGTCTCACTAAAGATCATCAGTGTTAAATGTGATACCATATCCATTTGTGAAATCTAACTGAAGTCAATTTCTCCCAGCTCATTTTGCAACTACTTTCTCAATGCAAGCAAAGATAGGAGATTGGATGATTATTATCTACCAACCAAGTTAGGGTTTCTTGGAAAAGGAATAAAGTACTGTTTTTTTTAAAGATAAGTAATACCCTCTTCTCCTAAGGATTCATTCACTCAGTGTTTTAACCTACTCTCCCTAAATGGAGGGTCTCACCAATGAGAAAGATAGGGGATCCAAATAATTTTTCACTTTCCTTAGCATCATGGAGAGACTTGGATGTGAGCATTTCTTTGTGTCAGGTCAGATCCAATGTGTTAATGCTTGACAATAGATGTCAACACTCTGACAAATGAGAATCAGCAGCCATTTTACCTTTGCTTTTAGAGTGCCTTTTTTTACTGTTTTGCAGTTTAGATGTAGAAGTGGGGGATGGAGTAAATGCTTGAAGGTTTAGTTGGTCATAACAATTGCAACTCAAGGTCACTACTTGATAAAGTTTTGGCAGGCTGAAGAGCTGGGAAGGAAAGCCCACATTTTTTTGTTAATTGGAGAATGTGATTTCTGACAGCTTCTTTGGGGTGGTAATTGCAAGTTGTTACTTTGTATCTGGGAGGAGGGAATTTCAGTTTTTGGTTCAACTATGTAAGTGCTGATACTTTGTTTCCTAATAAAATGTTCTTTAAGGAAGAATTCTTGCCTTGAAGTTCTTTTACAGGGTTCATCTATCGGAACCATGACATAATGATTGTGTTTCTCAAATTTGTTTTATGCAAATTTTTTTAAATAAAAGTTCTTTTTAAAATTGTGACTTTTAAGCATTTTAGCCACATTCTTTCCCATTGTTCCATTTGAATATTATAACCAACATTGTCTTTCTCCAGTATCAGTCTAGGTGTTTCTTCCATTGGTTCATTTACCATAATCCAAGGAAATCTCCTGTATTGGTAGGTGTTGAGAGGTTATTTAGGCACAATTCTGCCAAAGCCTGCAAGCCACTCCAGTTTCCCAACTGATAATTAGAATTGACCATATTGCTCACATGAACTCAGGAAACATGGAAAACATTATGTCTGATGATGGATTATTTGGCTAGGTCCATCCACCATGTGTGGTTGGTGGAACCAGTCAGATCTACAGCAGAGAATGATCTGATCATAACAAAAGGCTGAAAGGTATTCATATCTTACATTTCAGAGACAGAAACCTTCCAGACACCCTGTTGTCCCAACCAAGTTTTAATCACACAAACCAGGTATGCCCTCTCATCAAGAATTAATTCATGGATGAGGAAGGATTGGCAGCATGGTGGCTCAATGTCTTAATGACACTGGAGATGGTCTCAGCTCCAGCAGTTTGAGTCCTACCACTCCCATAATTCACCTTGGATTCTGTCCACCAAGCTGTTTGAAAGCATCTTCTATGCAAGTAGGTGAATAGGTACCACTTTGGTGGGAGACAAGTTGATGCTCCATACAGGCAGTCAGATTCCTGCTGGCTCTGGACCTTCCCAGTTTTGATGCCATTTGCAAGGATACTCAGATGAAGGAAGGATGCCTAGATGATATTGCAGGAAGAACTGCTCATCTTTCTTTCTGGTGCAAAGCAAGCTCACCCTCCTGTGACATGCCTTAGGAAACCCACAAATGTACCCTACAATAGAGCTGGTAAATTGGAAGCCAAACTATTACTCTGCAATAGCATTGTGGTCTCCCAGCTAATGTAACAATGCCATACACTACTACTACTACTACTACTACTACTACTACTACTACTACTACTACTACTAATAATAATAATAATAATAATAATAATAATAGAAAGAGCTTATTAGAGACAGACATGGCATTAAGCAATAGATACCAGAAGGAAAGGTGTCCAAGGGCCATGAACAAAGAGCATTGGAATATGTTTTATTATATAGTTAGTGGATATCCTGGCTTATAGAGTTAAATCTCTATTACTAAAGTAGAAATCATCACCAGGATCTCACACTCCCACTGTGCTGATAATATCTTCATCGTAGCACAATTTGTGGGGACAGAGAATAACATGATTACTTCCATGTGACCAAGAGGAAAACATTCCTGAGAAAATTTCCAATATTTCATTTTTTTGATATATGTATGTGAATATCTAAAGAACAAACCAATTGAACTGCCTTGCCTTATTATTGACTGAACAGATAATTCCTTATATTATCATAATCAGGCAACACCAATTAATTCTGAGTTCCTAGTGAGTTTGCTAATAAACTAATCTTCCTCACAGTCAATATAAATATGTCATGCTGAGAAAAAATATTAAAAAAGCAATGTTCTATTTTATTAAATGGTGACATTATACTTGGTTGCCCACAATAAAGTGTTGTTCACTCAGTACTTGGAGACCAAGCATCCACTTTATTAAGAGAATATGAGGAAAGGTGAAGTCTATGCACATAAATCAATAGAATTTATAGCTACGAATTTTAAAATGTATCCACTGGACCAGTGGTGGGATTCAAATATGTGAACAACCAGTTCTCTATGTGGATGCCACTTCCAGAAATCCAGTCTGGGCCTGGGCAACAAAAAATTAGCTACCAGTTCTGCTGAAGCGGTGCGAACTGGCTGAATCCCACCACTGCACTGGACTATCTTGGCTATACACTAATATCAAGAGTTGTATTTGAAAATTGATTCCAACTTTTAAGGATGGCAAGTAGGAATGAAAGGGTAAAGAGTATCAAATAGCTGACACTAACCTCAAATTCTGAGAAATAATTTTATTTAAATACTTGCAATTTTTTGATTTTATACATGGCTAACTATTTTTGAAAACCGAAGGTGACTAAATCAATTCTAATAAGCAAAGAGTAACACTGAGGGTTTATTTCATAAAAACGTAGGCCTGGTGATAGAGTTCCAAGCCCCCCCTTTAAATATATTCAAAACTGTCAATCATCTCCTTTATATTTTGAAAATAATTGCAGTTTCAGCTTATTGTTTAAGTGGTCCAACAATCCAAAGTTCTTTAAAACAATTTTCTTGTTTTTATATATGCACTCAAATTGCTCCCCAGAGTTTTAGAAAACAGGAAATGCACACATGTTATAAAAACCAACAACTGAAAGGTACTTTTCTGTCCTGTATTAAATGAATATTAAGTCAGAAGCACCACCCATTTTCTACAACCTTATTTGCATGCCATTAAATAGGGTAGTATTTCATAGAGAAAAACAAATTTGGCAATATCTGAGGGATATGGGTGGTTCAAAAATGTGAAAAATAATGAATGAATGAATGAATGAATTTGAATTTTCCTCAACCACTCTTTTGCCCAGCTGTCTTTAAGTTTCAGCTCAAACAAAAAAACAAAATCCTTTATGAAATACTGAATGTTGTATCTAATCATTCATGTGGTTATGGCGGCAAGGATTTTATTTGCTCAAAAATGGAAAATAATTGAAATACCGAGTGAGGAAGATCTAATAAAGAAAATTATATTTTGCGCAGAATTAGATAGATTAACTAAAAGATTAAAAAAAACCAGGAAGATACAGAATTTTATTTGATATAGAACAAATTTTATAGATTGAGGGAAAAAAAGATAGAGGTCACAAATGATGAGACAAAATAAAAAATAGAGATTAGAAATGTATAGTTTATATATAGATAAGTTATATGTAAATAATGTATAATATGGACTGAGATGTATGTCAAAGATGATTTACGATGTTCAATATTTTTAATCCTTTCTTTCTGCATTTAATAAAAAATTTAAAAAAAAACCTGAATGTTGGAAAGGCAATGTAAGCCTCTTATTTTTATAACCCAATGAATCAGGGAAGAGCCTACCTGAATCTTTTCCATACATTATTTTCCTTTGTAGGATTTAAAATATATTTCAGCCCCCATTCCCTATATTCCATTATTTCTGACAAGGTCATCTTCTCACACTTTACCATTGGGGTACTAGAAATCTACCTACCAAACGGAGAATCCCTAGCTGGACTGAACATACCTCTGGCTGATGCTTAGTAACTCAACTACACTACACTAGTAACTCAACTCTTTATTCTACCTAGGTTCTTTACCTCAAGCCAATGGCATACCAGAGGTTACCCAATCTACTAATCCCTACCAAAGGCGCAAAGAAACAAAAGAATGGTATTGTACAACCAAATCTCCCTCATTACAAGGTCTTTCTTGGCTACTCGCCTCCTTGGTCTCACCTGTAACCACTCTGCCCTTACTAACTACCCACCAAGCCATTCTGGTCAGTAGTTCCACTTCCTCCACTGTCTGCTTTCCTAGAGTCCTGCCACATCCAGCTGACCTAGAGACTATACCACTTGCTAGAAGCATCCCAACCGACGAGAAAACCCCATCAGCTCCTCACAGCTTAGCACTCTATTGCACAGTGCCTGGCATGATACTGTTCATTTGTTCCTAACCTAACGCACTGGTCGCTGTGTGTCCTCTAGTTCAACCTTTGACAGTTCTGGCCACAGAAGGTTCCAAGACTTGCCAGAACTACAGCCTCATCTATCAACTCCAATTGATTATCTGCTTTCTCTTGCTGCTGCCATCTGTCACTCCTTTCACCATTTTTTCCATGAAGTTGCAAGGAGTTTCTTCACTTATTATAAACTGTCAATATACCCAGACACCAGAATACAACCAACCTGCAATCTACAAAACAACAACAACAACAATAAAACACAATGAGACCTCCAAGCTCAGCTACATTTTTGCACTCCATTTTGTTCTAGATGAAAATAAAATACGATAAAATATTTAAAAAAGCAGAAGTATTGGATTTAAATGAAATAAGCAGTCATTACATAATATTTTGGAGTTTTTGACATTATAGAAGAACTTTTGACACTGCCTTGAGTCAAACTTCAATATCATTCTCAACGAATATGATTTAACTGCTTAGCTTGTAGGATCACAAACTGAAATTGCATTGTATTAGTCTAGAGACTTCATTTCCCCAAACCTCAGATTATTATAAATCCTCAATAAACCTTAGGATACAAATGCAGATTACTTGCATTTGATTGCTTTTCCTGGCACTTTATCCTTAACAGCTATGATCTTCCAAAGATGTTCAACATTAGTAAACAGTTGTTATCACATATTATATAATTAATTTATTTTAGCATGAATAAACATGAAAACACTTTGCTGGTGTTAAAATAAAAAAAAATCATCTGGAAATAATTTGCACCAAAGACATTCCCAAAATAGTACAAAAAAAAATAGAAAATATGATTTTTGGTAAGATCCATTGAAATTTTGTTGTGAAATCCCTGTGAAGTTCTCAAGTCCAAGACTTTAAAATAATTCCTTTTCCAACAACACTGTCTCTGTGTTTGTGTGAACTAAGGATAAATTTCATATTGTAAAGACTCTAAGAAATTGGAGCACACCAATTTCTGTATGTAAGGCATGCACAAATCAGATTGGATTAGATTCAACTTGAAGATTCAGAGAGATATGTTCCATTAGAATTTTCAGTTTCACATTCAAGGACAAGTGATTTGATCTGAGCTACTTCAAGTTTAAAGAGTTGGATTGAAAAAAAAATCTTTTATTAGCTAAAGTATAATGGGAAATAAGCAAACATATTACAATTGCTTCATTTTTTTATTACATTATTTTTATAAAATGGGATGGAAAGAACAAGGAAGGCGGACCTTTTCATTCTGGAAAGTTTTGACAATATAGTTTCACTCACTGTGTTAAAAAACATACATAAACTGAAGTAGCACATTTTGGCATCCTATCAAATCAGGCAGTTTTAAATTATTTTTTGAAAAATGCTTCACAGCCACAATATTGTGAAGCAAAAAATCCAAATTGGACTGACCCAATGCAGAAAAAATGTGAAACATTTTTTTTAAAAAAGAAATTTAAAACTGCCAGATTTGATAAGATGCTGCTGCAGTTTACATATGTTCTTTAACACGGCGACTGAACTGTAGCTGCAATCAAAGTGAAGCTCTCCTTTCTGCACATACTTAATCTAGATGCATGAGGATTTCAAATCCTCATTTCTTTCCATGGTTGCAGAAAATCGCATAGACTTTCTTGTAATCATTTTCTTTCCCTTATTGTGGTTTTAAAATGTCTTCTTCATTTCTCCATTCTGTCCCTTTTTCTTAGGTTTCAGTATTACAGGAGGTGAATACATAAATTATGATTCTTCCTATCATTTGCTACGAGATTTTACGGTGATGCTTTCAAGTGTGTAGAATTACAGTGATATCTGCAAGTGCATTTAGCTATATTATGTCAGACATATTTGCAGCTGGATCTAGCCTAAATCAAGAAGTTTGTTTGTCTTATGATGGCAGGACTCTTGCTATAAGGTGTGTGGCAAAGAACATGGAAACCTGTGCAAAAGCATCAAAAAGGTTTTGTTGGTGGAATGGAAAAAAGGAAGTCATTTCCTAGAGATCTTTGAAAGAATTGGGTGTTTAAAAAATCCTTGACCTTATCTTTTTAAATATAAAATTAATAGCATAACTGGAAGTTATTCTTTCCATATTATAATTATATTTTAATTGAGAAGGTGAATTAATTTGCTTTCATTGTTCTCTTTGCTATTTTTAAGATTCTGAGAGGAACACAAATATTCTAATATCACAGTGATCTATAATTTCCTGTTCCTACTACACTGACCTTTTCAGTATTCTGTGTTTAGACTAGTTGACCATTTTGTGCCTCCATTAATTAAACCCTTTCTACTTAATGGAAAACAGGAAATACTGAGTAAATAAAGTATAAATAAATAGAGTATAATAAAGTATAAATAAATAAATAGAGTTCTAAAGTATTTTAGGTTGTGATTAATTGAAACCAAACTGACAATAAGTTGGGTTTTGTATATTAATTTGGATATGCAAAACAGCCTTTCCCAAATCTTTTCCAGCCCCTTGCTCAGGGCTGAGTCTCCATTTTGGATTATCCTACTTATGTCCCTTCATTTACTCTACTCTTGAATCCTAAGCAACTCTACTCTTGAATCCTAAGCAACGTTCCCTATCCCCAAATTCCAAATAATATAATATAAACCAAGATTCTGTATATACTTGATGTTGCATGTTTCCCAATAAAGTAAACACCAGTCTTGGTGTAAGACTTCATCTTGGATTTGCAATCTTGTATCTAGCTCTCTGAAGACTAGCTACCAACTGCTGAGTTTAAATTGTCCTGGTGATTTTCTTTTACTAGCAGAAAGTGGAAGGCATTTTCTTCCTTTCGTCTTTGCTTTGATGTCTCTGATTGAGGAGAGGAAAAGTAGATGGAGGCAGCAAATATCATTGGAAACCATCACTGCTGCATTCACTCTGTGGTTTCCTGGCTGGATAGGCAGAGCCTACGATGAGAGAGCAAGACCTTGACAAGGCTCACTTGTGCTACAGGTCTGAAAAAACAGTTTTTGAGACAGAGCCCTCATCAGAGCCAAGCAAGAATGCTTGACAGAAAGAAACATGCTTTGTATGATACAAGCAGAAAAAGTGCTGATTCTTTCCTTGCCTCTATCTCTAAAGACGGTGTAAAGACAAGGTATATGAAGATTTCATTTACCTTCAGATGTCATACCAAGGCTATTTTTCATATAAACTCTGATAAAGCTTTCTTCCATCAATTGTTGGCTGCTTGCTTAAATGGCTTTAAAAAATGATTACACAATCTGGCCATGATTCCTATAATCACAGGCCATCTGTCTTGCAATGATCACCTGGGAAAATGAAATTGAGGTGCACATCAAGTCGCACATAACTGTATTTCATGTATTATTAACAGGGAGACTTTTCTTTCTTGTTTGCCCTTTCCAGTCCATTCCCTTAACAAGCTCTTGTTTACAACCAAGTTATTTACATTTTATTCTCCAGGCTTGAGTAAATGCATGGCTGGCTGATGTTTCCTTAATGGGAGCTAATAGTAATGGAGATGAACCTTGTTGATTTGGTCCACCCCCAATGAACCAGATCTAAATGGGGTGGAAATCCTTTTAAATCCTCATTCCTTTCTCCAGAGACCAATGCTTGGGACTTAATGAATATGTGAATGTCTCCAACATATTTAGTGTATTTGTCTTCAGCTTTTTAGCAACATTGTCTGAAAAAACTTTATTACCTTTGGTTTATTTGGTATTATTTATAAAGATTTTCAGAGTTTAAACTTGTTGCACTGGAATCATCAGAGTCTGATGGAGCCTTGAGGATTAACATGAATCCCAGCGACCAGTTAGGGCGCATAGGGTTGGCCTCCTATGAGTCCCGTCTGCTAAACAGGGGCCTAGGGCAAGGGCCTTCTCCGTTGCTGCCCCAGCCCTCTGGAACCAGCTTCCCTCAGAGGTTCATACTACTTCCTCCCTCCTAGCTTTCCGGAAAGTGCTGAAGACGCATCTATGCCGACAGGCTTGGGGCATATGAGCTGTGCTCTGCCCCTCGGCCCTAGGAGTGTCCATCGGCGACTGTGAGCTGATTGTGTTTGTATGTGGTGTGAGTGTGGTTAATTTTTAAAGTTTTTTTTATTGTATTCTTGTTGTGAGCCGCCCTGGGTCTTCGGAGAAGGGCGGCATATAAGTCTGATAAATAAATAAATAAATAAATAAATAAATAAATAAATAAATAAATAAATAAATAAATAAATAACACATATATTTGGGAATAGTCTTTCATTGGTGATATCTGCTTCATGAGATACATCTGATTAAGTAGATTTAGCTCACAAAACATTATACTTTAATGAATGCATAAGTTCTTAAGATCTCTTGGTTCTTTTATTTCCTGGAACTGTTTAAAGAGTGAGGCACAGTTACAAAATCCCATGCCAGCTTCTTAACATTTTGAAATCAAACCAGGAGCTTTACACATCTTTACTAAAATGCAGATATTTTAGTTAAAATACAAAATTTAAACTTTGTTCCACTGCCAGTTTTGCCAGGCTGAACTAAATATTCTCAAACTTTGATACTTCAGAGTGTAATATTCACATTTGACCAGGCATGTGAATCTAAATCACAGAAAAGAAGATAAGAAATTGAGCTTTACATAAAAACTTCAAATCTTTTCACATCGTTTCTATGTTATTTTTGTCTAATTCTTGTAACAACTTCTCCTTCCTAATATGGATGCACTTTATGAGTATTTTGAACAGCAGTACTGAAAATCCTCTTAAGGGTATGAATTTTCTTAATTCAACAGGGAAAAAAAAGTAAGAGTTCTAGCTGTAACTAATCCAGATATAATGAATTATAAATTAAAACTGAAATAAATTCATTAATTCCAAATTATTTCAACCAAATTTATGTATTTTCTCCTTAGTATCATTTGCCATTAAAAAAACAAGAAAGTGTGCAACCCTGAAATTGCTGATGAGCAAATTTAGAATTTTGAGAATATATTGTAGCTACTTTGCAAAATGTTTCCAGGGGACAGTTACTTATTCACACAATGGCTGGCATGAGGAATATAACTAGTTACAAAATATCAATTTGCTACACTTGTATCTGCCAACTTTCTTGTTCGGAGGCACCAAAAACAAGCTTTTTTTATTGTTACAGTATTCCACTTTCCCTTTTATTTAAAGAACCAAACAAAAATTCAATGGACGGTTAAAGCAAGAAGCCCTTGGATGCAAAGGAAGACATCCATGGGTAGAGTAATGCCTTCAGTTGCCATGCAACAGACCAATCAATCAATCAATCAATCAATCAATCAATCAGAATAGAGCTGGAAGGGATCTTCTAGTCCAATCTCCTGGTGCCAAACTGCCGGCCCACGGGCTGGTTGCATCATGCAGAGGCCATGCCCACCCCAGCTCTGGCAGTGCAAAAAAACTCGCAATATATCGCAACACATCACGTGATGAGTTTGACACCTGTGCCCTATACCATTTCAGACAAGTGGCTGTCCAATTTCTTCTTAAAGACTTCCAGGGATGAAGCACTCACAACAATTAACACTAGTTAATTGTTCTCACGGTTAGGAACCTTAATTCCAGATTGCTTTTCCCCTTGATTAGTTTCCATCCATTGTTTCTTATCTTTCTTTCTGGTGCTTTGGAAAATAAGTTGAGCCCGTCTTCTTTGTGGTGGTTCCTCAAATACTGGAATACTGCTATCACGTCACCCTTAGTCCTTCTATTCTCTAGAATAGCCTTCTTTTCCCTAGACTATATCCCATGGTAATTATTTTTTTCAATTTCAGTAATTTTTCAATAAATATTAATTAATGTCATTTATTGTAAAAATGATATTTACTTTAGCTTTATTGTAAAGTAACGAACCACATGCATGCAATTCTTTGAGCAAAATCAAACATTTTATCATTGCACAACCTTAAAGTGTGTGGACTTCAACTTCCAGGATTCTTCTGCCAGCATGAAGTCCGCACATCTTAAAGTTGCCATGTTTGAAAAACACTGCTAATTGAAAGTTTATGCTGCCTCTTTGCCATAACTGCAAATATAGAAAGTGAACTGTGAAATTCAGGGATAAAAATCATTTCATACACAAATGAGATATAATTAATGAACATTACGCAGTAGTAGGAAGGTTCTTTTATTATTATTATTATTTTGGAAATTCCTATCTCGGATAGAATCGGCTTATAGAATATTTGGTTCTAGGCTTCTTCTCCTGGACAACAGGTGTGCATATTTCAAAAACCTTAAATCTAGTGGAGAAAAAAGCATCTATCACTCATTTTTCCTGAAGCAGTAGGATAACCAGGGGATGCAAGAAGAAGCAAATCAAAGATGCCACACACCATCTCCTGATGCTCTGAGTGATAAAGCTGCACTCGGACTGAAATAAACTTCTCTTACATAATAGTTTTGTTAAGAATTTTCATAAGAGATATTATAAAGTGAAATTTAAAACAAATTAAAGAAAAGAGAAAGGAAATAAGTTAGAAACTAAGAAAGATATATAGGTAGAAACAGGAAAAGAAAAATGATTCACAGTCTTTCTTACAGCAGATTAATAATAATAATAATAGTAATAATCTCATCCTTCTCTTTAGGATTAAATCACAATATCCGTTTTCCTATATCTATCTTTCTTAGTTTTTTTCCTATATTTCCTTTTTCCTTTTCCTTTTTTTAAACTTTTCTTTTTCTTGAATAAATTTAGTTTATTTATATATTAATACTATAAGACAGTGATGGAGAACCTTTTAGAGACTGAGTGCCCAAACTGCAACCCAAAACCCACTTATGCATCGTCAAGTGCCGGGTGGGTGTGGCCCATTGGCTGGGCGTGGCCCATTGGCTGGGCGTGGCCCATTGGGTGGATGTGGCTGTAGTGGTAACAGCAGACTGGGTGGGACTAAAAAATTCAATCAATCAATTCCAACTTTGCAAGATCTTTTTTTTTCCCACGAGAAGTTGAAATTGACTGATTGAACCTATTTTATTTTTGCACACGGCGGCAGAGGCCTAAAGTGAAAAGGATTTATAAAACCCAGCTGAAGGCCTAGGACTGGGGCGACGGTGCATGTGCCCACAGAAAGGGCTCTGAGTGTCGGCTCTGGCATCTGTGCCATAGGTTCGCCACCACTGCGATAAGATCAAAAATACAAGAGAAAGTAGCAGGAAAGATAGGGGAAGGAAAAGGGAAGGGTAAATGTCGGGAAGAAGGAGAAAAAGAAAGAAAGGACATTGATTTCCTATTCCCTTTGGTGCAGTAGGATAACATAATAACATCAAACCTCAATTTTTTACTTTTAGATAATAGAATAAATTAGCCATTTCTATAACAACAAACTTATCTAATCAGTAAAACCCAAAATCAACATTTCATTTTTTCCACCTCAAGCACAAAGCAGCTTCCAAGTAGAAACAAAAGTAGTTGTATTTTTTTCTTTAATCAAAGCAGTCAGTTTAGCCATCTCTGCTAACTCCATCAACCTCTGCAGCCATTCATCCATTGTGGGAATCAAAGTGTCCTTTCATTTTTGTGCATAAAGTAATCTTATTGCTATCAACATATATAATATCAAAAGTCCAATTTTTTCCCCAAGTCTTTTTCTATTAAACCCAAAAGAAAAATTTTCTGGTTTTATCTTTATATTCATTTTGAGAATCTTTTGTATTAAGATATGAATCCTATTCCAATACCAATATTTCTTTGCTTTGTCACATGTCCACCATAAGTGATAAATGTTTCCCTTCTTTACTTTTACATTTCCAATATTCCTTTGAAATACCTTTATACATTCTTGACAACCCATCTGGTGTTAAATACCAATGATACATCATCTTAAAAAATTTTCTTTTAAGTTATAAAACAATGTTATAAAAGAATTGTAATATAAATTTTAAATCTTTCATCCATATATATTATCCCATTGTTCAAGCATGATATTATATCAAAATTCCTTGCCCACTAAATCATGTAGTGCTTTACATGTTCATTTTCCAAATTCAAATTCAATAACAGTTTGTAAACTTTAGCAATAATATGTTCATGACTACTACACAGAAGGTTTTCCAATTCGTTTTTTACAAAATCAAACCCATAACTCTTTTTGTCTGCTTTAAATCTCTCTTTCAATTTTAAACATGTAAACCAATGGCAGTCACATCCTTCTAATTCTAACTCCGCCTTAGGCTTAAGGACAGGATCACCAAAGTTAAAAGATATTATTTAATCGTAAGTCCACCAGTCTGGCTTCGCCACCATTTCTTTTCTTTAAAAATCTTCCTGGGGATGCAAGATGAAGCAAATCAAAGATGCCATGCACCATCTCCTGCTGCACTGACTGATAAAACTGCACTTGGACTGGAATACATTTCTCATCATTTTAAAAAAGTAATGCTAGGCTTAATAGGTGGTTTGATTATGCAGCATTAACAAGCTAAAGCCTGCTATTTTATTGCAATGTATGATTTGGAAATGTAAATTATGTTGTGTCAGTAGAAATGCCATTGTGCTTAACAATTAAATTTTCAGGGAAAACATCAAGGAATGCTTACCTAGCCAAGAGAATTAGACTGCTATACACAGTACAATCTCTCTCTCTCTCTCTCTCTCTCTCTCTCTCTCTCTCTCTCTCTCTCTCTCTCTCTCTCTCTCTCTCTCTCTCTCTCTCTCTCTGTGTGTGTGTGTGTGTGTGTGAGAGAGAGAGAGAATGTGCTTCCGTGTTGTGTAAAATATAAGTATTTAATTTAATTTAATTTTTCAGACTTATATACCGCTCCTCTCCGAAGACTCAGAGTGGCTTACAGCATAAACAAAACAGTACTTCAAAACTAAGTCCAAATCTAAAAATCATTAAAAAATACAACCCCAGATGCATTCATCATTCACTCAACATTCCACAGTCAACCTGCCAGCAAAGATAGGTCTTAAGATTTCTCCGGAAGGCCGGGAGAGTGGGGGAAGCATGGACTTCAGGAGGCAGTTGGTTCCAGAGGGTGGGCGCCACAACAGAGAAGGCCCTCCCCCTAGGACCCGCCAGACGGCATTGTTTCGCTGACGGGACCCGGAGGAGGCCGACCCTGTGCGCTCTCACCGGTCGAAGGGAAGTATGTGGCAGAATATTATTAAATTGTTAATATCTTTAGCTTTATAAAGTATATTAAATTGTTAATATCTTTAGCTTTCAGTACAACTAAGTAATCAGTTATTTAATTTTGCTTTGTTTCCTAGCTGATTCTTTGCTTGATAGCCATTCCATATGTAGCAACCCACACACTTTATTACATATCTAAGCCAGTAAATCAAACAAACAAACAAAACTGTTGATTTCTGCCTGCTAAACACTTGTTAAACATATAGGAACTTTATTGGGAAAAAGACTGACAACATTTCAGTATAAAATCCAAACAGATTTCTTTCACAATGAAATATTTGCAACGTTTCTTCAAATAAAAGGGACACATGCACTTACTTGTGCTTCTTGGTTTTCGTTAAATTCTATAAAAAGAAATTCCTATCAGCAAATCTGAGGTGCGATGGCTCAGCAGGGACTTCTTTATCTATCAGCAAACAAAGTGTAGAGTGTAGCTCTAGTATGAAACCTATTTGTGATGCCCTTTTTTTTTCCTCCTGATTCTCATTGAGCCTGTAGCTACAGTACAGTATTCCAAATTCTATTTGGTACAAAAATATGGCAACTGCTGGTACCAGGATAATTTCTATTGACCTTTTTCAGTTCTATGGTGCTACAAGTTTATAGATTATAGTTAGGCAGTTTAAAAAATTATAATTTTGGTTTTAGGAGCTACATTGTAATTTTTTTAGTTTAATTGTGGTTTAGTCTTTGATCTTCATCAGAGAAGGGATAAATATTTTACTATCAAGTTTGGCCATAAGCATTCTAAACTCAGGTTTATTTTGTGGCTAAGCAGTTTGGAAATCTTCTGTCAACTATGATTTCACTTATGCATAGACATCAGGCAAGCTATTAATATTAACACCTCCATGTATTTTCCAGGACATTGCTCTTTCAAAGGACTATTTGAGAAGCCAGAAATAGAATTCACAATATATATGAAAATGAAATCTCCCCCTCCCCACTTTCCTGTAAGAAAAGGACTTGCAGACTGGTTTCACAAGAGGAAAATGTCATATTTACAAATTAATCCTATTGAAACTTAATGAAATATTGCATATTTTGAAAGTCTAAGAGGAAAGAATTAAACGAGCTGGATTTTTAAAATATGAGACTACGTTTCATATTCTCCTTTTCAAATTAAATTGAGATACCAGTCAAGAGAGTTTTAGAATAATAGGGAAAGTATAAAAAAAATAAAAATATATATTAAAAAATGTGAGGGAATTTGAGGTGTTTCTAACTTAAAAAACTATTATTTAAATGTTTTTTTCTGATTCCTGAGATAATGTGAGGAAGACAATGAGCTAGTAAGGAAAATAATCTGAGGGATCACTTCCTAATCTAAAACATATATAAAATATTAGTCAAGCTATACTGAACTTGCAGTAGTACTTCCCCAGCACTGGATACACAGCTGGATATTTTTGACTGATGAAGAAACAAGCATTGAAAACAAAACAGATATACCTATGTAGTAAAACTGTGTTATATTTGCTGAAAATGAGTTTTTGTCCTTTCTCGAGAAGGGATGATAGAGATTCTAGGTAAATGTCAAGATTAACATAAACAACATTTCAGCCAGATTAGTAGTGATGTTTATCATGAGAGAACTTTGAAGTTTCCAACTAAACACAGACAGGACAGAAAGTAATAAATTCCAAAATACAATTTAAAGCATCTGCAAGCAAAGAATAAGAATTGGTGTTGCAGTTATGCCATCAGGCTAAAAACTGGGAACCTAGTTGGGTGACTTTGGACTAGTCACACTGTCTCAGCTCTAGGCAAAGCCCTTCTGAAAAATGTTGCCAAGAAAACTTGTCATGGCAGTCATCATACATCAACACAAAATTAGCTACCGGTTCTGCCGAAGTGGTGCAAACTGGCTGAATCCCACCACTGCCTTAAATACTAGTACTTCTGTAATATTGAACATACTCCCAAACATATTCATTTTCTTGTATGCACTCAAATGCTATGCATTTTATAGGAAGTATCTATATGTTTAAACTCTCTTGTTTCAAAGTGTAGTTATTAGAATCCCTGTTTTTGCTTGCAGCTCAAATCATGTCAACTAAATCTTCAATCACAAATAAAATGTTAACTGAGGTTAATTCATCAGAAAAAAACATCATTTTTTATTGTCTTGTAACTGTTGTTTTTTGTTTTGTTTTGTTTTTTCTTTCCTATACTGATTGGTAGATGGGTTAGAGCATAAGATTTTCTGTTTTTAAAGGCATCTTGATATAAAGCTATACAGTGAGTTATTAAGGCTGTGAAAATCTTCAAGGAGGTATTTTGCTTTGGTGTAATCTCCAAACAAAACTCTTCCCTGAAGCTGTTTTGGGAAGCAGAGAGTGAAGTGAATCTTCCAAGTCCCATTACCTGCCTTGCCTCCCTTAACATTTGCAGTAGCTTGCAAATAGCTTAACTTGCAAATGCCAGTCAAGGCAAATTATATTGCCTTTTGTCTCAGTGGAACTGATGTTATCTCCATGAGAGCAGAAGGGGTTTTATCAAAGCAAATTGAAGCCATGTGATCCCGACCCCAAATAAATAGATGGAGAGATACTTGAATCATGATGATTCATTCACACTGAAAGCATAGTGGAAAGGATGATGCTCTCTTCCATACCATCTTTATAATGGCTCAGGCTCATCAGGTGACATCTGATGGCCCATGCTTCTTTCAGACAAAGACATTCCAATCTGGCTTGTGTCCAGGAAGTCTCCCAATGCCCTTTAGAGACTCTTCCCACTGACCCATTAACTGCCAGATATTCTAACATACTGATACATGCTCTCTAGTTAGGGTTACATAGAGCTATATGAGTTTACATAAAGCTATACGGTCCAGAATACTCCCTGCTTGGAAATTTATATTTCCACTACTAACTAACTGAAATAGCAAAAAACATAGCATTAAGGCATGCAATACTCATTGTTAACTAACTTGTGACTAAATAAATAAAAACTTGGTATCAAACATGCATAACTATTGGTAAATATAAAACATGCACAATTATGCAAAAAAACAAGCAAGTATTACATCAAACAATGCATAAGACAATACATAATTTGAGGTTTGATCTTCTGGTTCAGTCTTCATCAGCAACGGAACCAAATCGGTGATCGGCCTGGTACAAATGTCTTTGAGTCACGACCTGACTCATGTGGCTTCACGATCTGGACCTCAGCTGGGCAAACTAGTTCATCAAGTGGGTGGGCCTGATGTGTAAGTCCCATGGGCCCATAGTTCTGGTATGCATACTTGTCTCTCAGTGAGACAAGGTCTTCTCCTGTAAAAGAAACTGGAACCAAATCTGGAACAGAAAAACTGGAACCCAAAGTTTCTCAGGAACAAGGGAAACTGGATTCACAGGATACTCAGGAACCGAAGAACCTGAAAAAACATGAACAGCTGGATCTGGAAACACAGGAACAGCTGGAGCTGAAGAATCAGGATCAGGAACATCTGGGAACTCAGGAACAGCTGGAGCTGGAAACTCAGGAACAGTCGGAACTGATGAATCAGGAACAACAGCTGGAACTGAAGAATCAGGAACAACAGCTGCTGCAGAAGACTCAGGATACTCAAGAACAGAAGGGTCTGGAACCACCGATGGAGTATTGAAGATGGCTGCTACTGTTGTTATCAGGGTAGTGAGGACTTCATGTGTGGGTGTGGGTGTCTTTAATGACATAGAGTCCATGATTTCATGGGGTGCACCAATCATGTGCTCCCACGCTTCACCTATGTGCGCTTCATCCATGTGAGATGCATGGGTAAGGCAATTTTAGGCTTTCAGACATTTGTCAATCACTGGGTCATGGCAAATGTCTCCAATAGTCTGTAGATCTTTGCAGGCTTCTGTAAGGTAAATTCTTGGGATCCTAAGACAAGTGATCAAGATGTTCAAAACTATGCCTAATTTCAGGTGTCTCCGCTTAGACAGGGTTTTGAAGTGGATTGGTTGACGTTTACTGGGTGTCTGAGGTTGAAGGTTGGCACGTTGATCTGAAGCTGGAAGTGCATAACATTTTGGTCTCTGTGGCATCTGTCTGTTTGGACAGGCCAAGAACTCAAGACTTTCTAGCCAGATCAATTCTGTTAACTGTGTGGCAAGGTTGGGCCACTTCACTTGGTTAACAAAGTTCTTATTTGTTGGCACATGTTGCCATTGTTCAGGGCTTAAAGATGTTTCAATCCTTTTCACTCTGTTGCCTATATAGATGTAGAAATGTCTGCTTTGTTTGCAGATGTAGCTTGACATCACCTTGCTGTCTGCGTAGAAGATGGTAGACTATAGTTCAAGGCACAACATCTTCACTGTCAAGTTGGTGAGCTTTACAGCCAAAGCTGTACCACATAGCTCTAACCTTGTTACTGTGTGGCCTTCTTGCATTGTTAGTCTCGCTTTTCCAAAGAAGACACCGAGACTGCAGCACTCCCTGCTGTAGACGCTGATGTATCTTATGGTTGCAAATAAGACGACGTAAGTGTGACTCTCCCGACTGTGGACTCTGACACATCTTAAGGCTGCATTTCCCTTTGTAGACACATCTAAGGAAGTGTACAATTTTTTCTTCTGCGCTGTGACGGGTGAGCTGGAGACATATGTGCGCTGTACTTGCATGCTTTGGAGACATCTTGGGAGTACGCTCCATGACTCCCAGTATTGGAGACATTGTTTGTCTTGTTTGTCCTCTATGGATGAAGCTAAATTGTTGTAATTCTTGCTTGTCTGGAACACTGTTGCTTCCAAAACAGGTTTGGTTGTTACAAGCATGCAGTGTTCTAGGTGTGGTTGGAACACTGTTGCTTCCAAAACAGGTTTGGTTGTCACAAGCACGCAGTGTTCTAGGTATAGTTTTAGGTGAGATGCTGTTCCATTACTGGGAATGGAGATTTTTGAGATGCTCACCTGGGTTGAGGTTTGCGATTGATCAACAGAAACAGTCCCTCCTATGGCCCATCCGAGTTCCATCCTAATGGCTACTGGGGTTCCTGGTGGACCTTTGATTCTTTCATCGAAGCCAATGGACTCTGGGGCATCTTTTCCCACCATGAGTAGGATTTCAGCTTCAGGATCTAGAGGAGGGATTAAATCGGCTATGTGTGCTAAGTGAGGTATTTTTCTTGTTGCCTCTGGTGTTGAGATTTTGCTGTGAACATCTGGTAAGGTCTCCCATTCTAACACTGATGGTAACCGGAAATGTGAACTTCCATCTATCACTTCTATGCGTAGATCAGTGATTTTCTTCCTTGCCATGCGCATTGGTACTGTGCACATATTTATTGCAAAATGCTTCAGTTCACTCGGGAGGTCAAAGAGGTCGAAAAAGGCAGGCTTAGCTATAGTAACTTTAATGTGTGGGTCTAGTATGGCGTACATCTTTACGGTCCTTTCAGGTTGCCCGTTGGGATAGACTTTTGCAAGACAGACAGGTGAGCATGAAGAAGGGCATGGTGAGTCGCCGCATATCTCTGTGTAGTATGTTCCGTACTGTTTTGGCTGCTCTTCGGAGTCAGTTTGAGTCTCCGTCATTGAAGTCGCTTGTTGTGTCTCCTCAGAGGGCTTCTTAGTTTCTAGATGTAAGGCTGCTGGGTGCTTGATACTGTCACACAGGTGGCATTTCACCCTAGCTGTGCAGTCTTTGGCCATGTGATCTATAGAGTCACAGCATTTGAAACATATCCTATGCTCTTTGAGTAGGGTCTTTTGATCATCTAGGGATTTTTTTCTTAAATTCTCTGCAATCGTTTAGAGAGTGACAGGACTTGTGCATTGGACAAGTCAGGCCTTTTTTAGTTGGACAAGGATTCGAATGAACACTTTTTGGTATTTGTTCGTCTGGAGACTTCTTTGGGCTAGGCGCGATGTCTGTTTTGTACACTGAAAAGGTGGTTCTGTGCTTCGTAGCTTGGACGGGTCCCTTGACTACATCAGGGTTTTGACTGCTTCGCTTGGTCGTTGGGAAGTGTGCTTCTCTGTCCTGAGATTTGTGCTGCCAACAATGTAGAAATCCATCTAGCAGACTGAGTTGCAATTGGCAAGGTGATGCATGATGGTTTAGGCTTGTTTGGAGTGTAGACTTAGAAAGTACAATGAGTTAAATATTCAGCATACTACTAGACAAGCCTTTTATTTTTCTTGTTTATAATATTGGATTGGGGAATACAAAATGCACATTTTCATGCATGCTTTGCTTAATATCTATATTTCATATATAGTTTTTTTAATATAAAATTTCCAAATATGCATGAGAGAGAGCGAAAGAGATCTTTCCCATTCATTCCTTCAGAACAGGGAGAATTTTTTGTGTGCTGTATAAATTTTTGATATATGCTTATTTGATAAACAACATATACCCACATCACTATTTCTTTAAATAATGGAAGTATCAAAAGATAATTGCATTTTCGTTTGTCTGTTGGTTTAGGAAATGCAAATTTCTCCTCAGTATTTAGTTAGAACATAAGAACATAAGAAGAGCCATGCTGAATCAGGCCAAAGCCCATCGAGTCCAGCATTCTGTGTCACACAGTGGCCCACCAATTGTACATGGGGATCTTGAGCAGAAAGAGAAGGCAAAACCCTCCCTTTCCCTTGACCCCCAACAAATGGTACCCAAGGGAATCCTGCCTGCCTCAACCAACATAGAGACGGCACATGGACATCCGTTTTAATAACCACTGATACACTTTGCATCCATGAATCTATCTAGCCCTGCCTTGAAGCTGTCAAGGCTGACAGCTGTCACGACCCCTTCAGGAAGTGAATTCCATAAATCAATGACCCTCTGGGTGAAGAAATATTTCCTTTTATTTGTCCTCACTTTCTTAGCTATGAGCTTTAGGGAGTGCCCCCTTGTCCTGGTATTGTGTGATAGAGAAAAGAATTTTTCTCTATCCACCTTTTCTATCCCATGCATGATTTTATACACTTCGATCAAGTCACCCCTTAAACGCCGTCTTTCAAGGCTGAAGAGACCAAGGCATTGCAATCTGGTTTCATAAGGGAGGCGCTCCATTTCCTTGATCATTCTTGTTGCCCTTTTTTGCACCTTTTCCAGTTCCATTATATCCTTCTTGAGGTGCGGTGACCAGAACTGTACACAGTACTCCAAGTGTGGTCTCACCATCGATTTGTACAGAGGCAATACAACACTTGCTGACTTAACATGTTATGCAAGCAGCATAACATCTGAGCCAACAGAGCAATATTTTATGGCTAAAAAAATAGGACTTTTTTGTTGTGGAAGCTAACAGGGACTTTAATGAAGAAGAATGAACAGGAATAGATTATTTACCTGGGTTGAGCTAGAATATTCTTTGCTGAAAGTCTTTTCCTTTATAATGCTAGCTTATAATGAAACATTTTCCTATGCTAGTTTATGATAGCTCACAATAAAGTTTCCCTGTATTTCTCGCTTCAAAGAATTAGGAATCTAACTTATGGACTGAAGTAATCATCTCCCATCCACCTCAAATTTGCTACACTGCTAGTAGTAAAATTAAAAGGTGTATGTGATCCTTGAACTATGATATAATATTCATTTTTGTTATAGAGGCAGTCAGCAAATAGATATTTAATTTTAGCTTCAGAGAAATGGAGAAAAAAACAATCTGCCCAAGATATCAAGCTTAATAATCTCACTTGGGGAAAAAAAAGAGTTTTGAGAATTTTTGCCAAATGTTAATGGGAGCTACAGTTTAACATTCTGAGTAAACTTACGTAGTTCATGATTTGCAGCATTTCAGTTTTTTTATTATAAAATTCTTTTATTAAAACAATCAACATTGAACATAAAAACATATTATGCAGCAATCATCGTGGCACCTGATATACAATACTAAGTATTCGTCATTGAAAACGTCTGAATTAGTAAGCCTTTTTCCCACTCCTCGCGTCTAGCCTCAACTATACTCCTGTTATACTTTGTTTGATTGGTGTTTCTCTTATCTGGTTCCATATTAATGTGATCAACATTAAACCAAAGATCCTATTGCTAAACAATCATCCTAGAACATAGCATACAACATTAGGTATTAATCTTTGTAAACATCTGTTTTAGTAAACGTTCTTCCCTCCTCCCTTCCCTCTTCAAGTATACTCCGAGTACCTTTTGTTTGGTTGGTGTTTCTCTTATATATGGTCTATCTACTGTATCTAGTCTATTGCATATTGTTCGTTTGCGCTTCTGAATTGACTTCATCCCATTACTAGTGCAATCTTTTATAGTCCCTAACCAGAGATCCTGAGGTAAAAGTTTCATATCTTGAGGTAGAGATTCAGTCCGCTTTAACAGTATTAAAGCAAACAACATTAGTCATAAGGTTATGTTAAGAGGCATTAGTTATAGAACATATACATTCAACATTGGGTGTTAGTTTTTGTAAACTTTTGATTTGTTACCCCTTCTTCCCTCCTCCCATCGAGCCTTAGCTAAACGCCAGCTGCATTCTGTTTGATTGGTGTCTCTCTTGGATATAGTCTATCCACTGTTTCCAGTCCGTCAAAAATTGTTCATTGGAGCGATTTTTCAAGTATGCTGATATTTCCGCCATTTCCGCCAAATTTGTTACTTTCACAGTCCATTCTTCCATATGCGGTATTTCCGGATTCTTCCAGTATTGTCCCACCAACAATCTTGCTGCTGTAATTAAGTTCAAAAATAAATTTGTCTCTGAGGTAGTGAAATCCTTTGCGATCCCTAACAGAAAAGCCTGAGGTAGGAATTCTATACGCTTTTTGAAAATGGTTTGGAGTGTCCACCATATCTTCCTCCAGAATGCTTTGATTTTTCTGCATGTCCACCATATGTGAAATTAGGTAGCCTCCCCATCCCCGCACCGATCTCCTCTCCCCTATAGAGAGAGCTGACAAGGGAAAGCCTCCATATATACATTGAAAAAACACAATAGAAAAAAGTTTAAAAAACTGTAATATGTTGATATATTACATAGTGACGTAGTAGTTAGAATGCAGTACTGCAGGCTACTTTTGCTGACTGCTGGCTGCCAGCAGTTCGGGAGTTTGATTCTGACCCACTCAAGGTTGACTCAGCCTTTATTCTTCCGTGTTGGTAAAATGAAGACCCAGATATTTGAGGGCAATATGCTGACTCTGTAAACCACTTAAAGAGGGCTGTAAAGCACTGTGAAGTGGTATATCATTCTAAGTGCTATTGCTATTGCTATAGCAGTAAAGAATTAAAAGTCTATATATAATTATCAATGCAATATTATACAGTATTTATCTGTCTGTCTGTCTGTCTGTCTGTCTGTCTGTCTATCATCTATATCACACTTATATAACTATCCTGATTTTTTTAAACTCACTGTATTTTGGATAAATGAGTCCCATTTGTGTGTGTGTGTGTGTGTGTGTGTGTGTGTGTGTGTGTATTTGTATGTAGGTCTTTGGTTATTCGGATTTTCTCCCGCATAAAGACACTTTACACGGGAGACACTTCCCGCGTAAAGACATGCGTAAAGACACTTCCAATTTTACGCGTAAAGACACTTCCAATTTTATGCAGGAGAAAACCTGAATAACCAAAGACCTACATATATATATATATATCATATGTCTATAGGCAATCTATTTTAAATAACTAGTTTAATTAGTGTAATCCATTGAATAAATGTGACTATACACTACCTTTCCAATGTTGCAATATCAGTCTTTTTGTTAAAGTAAGGACAAGGACCATGTATTTATGATATCCAGTTGTCAAATTCCATATACTAGATATATAATTTAAGAGAATATTATTTTGTGAAAAATTTAGATTTTGTCATACAGTTACATTCAAATAGCCCATTATTTTCTCCCAAAATGTAGTAAATATAGGACATTGTAAAAGCATGTGGTTTAAAGAAACATTGTCTTTATTACATATCCAATGAAATGACCTGTGTTTTCTGAAGAAGACAGCTTTAGATGAGGTTTATAAAAATATTGTTCAAGGAATAGTTAAATATAATTCAGGAAGCAAATGCAGTGTGAAATATAAGCTCCTGGGTGAAGGCAAGGAAGAACTCAAAGGCATTTATATGGATAGTATGGGAAATTTATTAGAAAACATATTTAGGAGGAGTTCATTAACTTCTGAGAAAACAGATGTTTGGACATATGTCCAAGAGTGTGTGATATGCTTATAATGAGAGTCTCCATCTGTGTATGCTGTTTTATTAACACACAATACACATGCTTTAGAAGGTTAGGTTATGAGTATGAATGGAAAATGTTATAATTCAGGTAGTTATAACTAATTTGTTTATACATCCTTGAGACCTACACGGTGACATATGATTGGCTGACAGTTGGCACTAAACCACATTACTGTACAAACACGGTAGGATTTTGCATTCTGCACAGTATACCTGCCAATGTTATGGACATCAGTCTTTTATCATGTCAATGAATCGGCTTACCTACAATGACATCTCAGTAGTTTGAGTAGTTAATGTTTAGGTAGGTAAGTAATTTATTATTACAAACAATCTCACTGGTATTGGGAAATTTATAGACAATCCATTTTTCCCTCTCGGTTGAAAACAGCTTCTTTCGGTATAAATGTGAAAAGATGTCTGAATAAATGATAGCCTGTGGATCATGGATAGCCCATGTCCTATGTTTGTGGCATCCAGAACCCTCTTTCCTTTGCAATTCTTGTTTCTGCTGATTGTACAATAATGCATTGTGTTGCTTTTTGTCATATTTCTCCACAACCATTTTAGAACATTGCCCATCCAATACAACTGTGAAATGGGATTTTCAGATAATAAAAAAAAAAACACCAATGATACCAGAGGAATATCTTTTATAGCAACAATGTGTTCTCAAACTGCTGGAACTCTATGTTTGGAGGATTGATGGAAACATTTGAATGTTTGTATGGAAACATAAAAGAAGAAGAGAATTGAGCTAAGAGTACATGTACCCTTGGGGGCAAAAAAATTTCTCCTGCAGAGATTATTTCACCAGTGATGGACATTTTCCTTTTAATGCTGAAAAAATAGGAGGAAGTGACCTCCAACAGGGCATTATATCCTTTCAAGACCAATATTTCATTCCCTAAAAATCTCTGGTGACAGTCTGCTTCTTCTCTGCTGAAAGGAAAAAGGAACTTGTTTAGGGAGGAAATACCATCATATGTAATGTGTATGATTTGATTCCAATTTTTCCTTGAAGAATCCATTAAGCAGCAAGGGAAATGCCATTATTGTTGCAAAAATGATCAAAAGGGTCGAGAGTCAGAACTGATGAATATCTGTTTTTGCCTTGTGAATCCTTTGAGACCACTTGTTCTACACCAGATGAGCTCTCTCCTATAATATAAGTGCTGGTCATTATTATTATTAGTCAACTGGACAATTGAAATAAAAAGTTTCGTTCATTCAATGAATTCACTGAATCCAGGAATACTGCCAAGATTCTATTAATTAAGTGTAAAGAGAAAGTGTATGTTTATAAGGGCCAATGGTAGATAGATCAATCTCTAATTCAATTAATGTAGTCTTGTATCCAGAGAAAAGCAGTTAAACCCAATAGGGGTAAACGTAGCAAGATATAATCAAGCCCCAGAAGCTTTCTTAAGCATATAATAGAATCAAATCCTTTTAATTTCCAGACAGATTATCTCCTGATAATCAAATCCCTGGGGTTTTCTTATTGCACTTGCTATATATCTTCTAAGAGCAAGCAATACGTTTTACATTCAAGTTAAATATAAATTAATATTCTGATGAACAACTTGTTCATTTCATTTTTTTTACATTTGATGAACTTAGTGTTACATTTATAGCTTGATTTGCCAGAATGAGCTGATGAGCAACTACTTGTGTTTTATTTATCAGCACTTTTTTTTATCATTGTTTGATCTTTGAAAGCACATGGAAACTATATCTATTTTAAAGTGTGGCAGCTAGAACTGCATACAATATCTCTGGTGCAGTCACACCATTGATTTATATAAGGGGTTTATGATATTTACACATCTATTTTCAGTAATGTTTCTTATTATCTGTAACATGCTTTGATCTCTTTTTCTGGTGGATGCACACTGTGCGAAACCTTCATTGAACTGTTTATCATTACTTCAATATTTATTTCCTCATTAGTTGCTGCTAATTGTTATTAATTTGTATGATTAGTTGAGATTTTTGGCACCAATGTGTGTCAGTTTACACTTGCTCATGTTGAACAACATCTATCATTTGGATGCCCATTTACTTAATGTGCAGAGATTCCTTTGGAGCTGTTTGTGATCCCTTATTGCATTTCCTACTCTGAACTATTCTTTTACACTTATTCTCTGTCTTCAGCTTCTGATACTTAGTTTCACACTTTTCAGGAAAAAAAGCATTCGGCATTTTTTCTCTCTCTCACATATATACTTATATATACTTTCCTGAAAAGTGTGAAACTAAGTATATATTTGGCTTCGCGCTATGCAGCTCACCATCTCTAATCCCCCTGCTACTCAGACTAACCTGAGCACAACAAAGCCCCCACCCAAATAGAACACTCCCCCAGCCAATCAGAGCACAGCCAACCCCCATCCAATCAGAGCACAGCCAAGCCCCTAACCAATCAGAACACACCTCCACCCAATCAGAACACAGCCAAGCTCCCAGCCAATCAGTTCAAATCCCCACTTGCAGTTAAAAGGAAGAAACAGCTACAATCACTCATTACTCCTAGAAGCACGAAGCCGAAAGCACCAGCCTGAACATGACGAATGGGACTTCGTCGAAACGTCGCCAAGACACTTCAAATTCTATGCGGGAGAAAACCCGAAGAACCAAAGACCCCTGCAATAGAATAACCTCAAGTCATTTTCACATTCTTCTTGTGAATAAACAAGAATATCTGGTTGGTTACTAGTGTTGGGCATTAATTTAATCTGGCCCCATGTTTTAAATATATTTTGTCCATCAGCTTACAGATGCAAACCTTTTTTTAAAAAAAAAAATCAATAGTTGCCTAAAATGAAAGTTATTCTCAAAAACTATAACAGACTGAAAATGATATCTGAATAAAAAGAAATAATAATTTGATCATATTGAAATGGACTACAACAATTATGTATTATTAAATGAGCTCAGAGTTTTGTGTAGTTGATTCTTGTAAACATCTAATTAAATTAAAATCTAATGTGTGATTAAGTTCTAGTTGTGGGCTCATCCAAATATACTCTGTACCAGAAAAAGAAAACATAACACAACCTCTTCATCTCTCTTGACTTATGTGTATATTAGATCCAAACATCTTTGAAACTACCATAAGATAATATGAGAAACTATCATGCCAAATTAATGGTGAAAACTTAGAGAATGGGAGATAATTGGTGTACACATCTTCACGATTGAAAGAGACATTTACAGAGGCTAAGGAGAATGGAGGTTGAGTAGTATGTGACCTTGGCCAATTAAAATATCTCAACATGTCAAGAAGAATCTCTCAGCCCCAGTGCTGTCTCAGCAATCACCTGGGCTGACATGAACTAGAAATAGCTGATCTCAGCAAATGACCTCTTATGCAAATTTTCAAGCAAAAAATATACCACCAGTAAGCAAACCTTTTGGATTATTTTGAAGGACATAGGGACAGAAAGTCAAAAGGAAATAGTAGATATAAAAAAATCTTACCCAAAGATTCATTAATCCTACCCATATTTGTTTTTTTTTAATCCTTTTTTACCCTTTTTGCTACTTTGCCCTTCAAAATATTACTTCAGTTGTAATTTGTGAAAGTGGTTCTCATTTTCCCCTCCAGTCTATGGAGAGTGTCTTTATAAGATTTTACTAAATTCAGTAAGAATGTGTGGAATTCTGGTAATAAATCTGCAAATTTGTCTCAGATTTTGTTTTTAGGAAAAATATGACAAAAATATTAACATACAAAACAACTTCTAGCAAAGCACCATGAGTATGGTTTAATATAATGTTAGCAGTTGTAAAAGGATTGGAAGTTAATTAGTAAAGTGATATTTGCTAAAAAGGACAAAATGTTATGCCAAGCTTCAGACCAAGATAAATATGTGCTTCTGTATGAGAAACATACAGTTCTGGACTCTGTACCATTATCTATCCATATTAAGGCCCTGAACCAGACTGCTGTCTCTCTCTTTGCATTGGTTCCCTGAGGAGATAAAATGCCAGAAGAGACCAGAATGAGATTGGAGGGAGATGAAGGAGTCTAGCTGAACATAAATAAGAGCCAATATTCAGAACTAAATCAAAGTGATAAAGGGAGCAAAATGCTGTTATTTCTCTGTGTTTATTGTATCTGCCCAAAGCCATCCATCCATCCATCCATCCATCCATCCATCCATCCATCCATCCATCCATCCATCCAATGTTTCAGGTGACTTTTTTTGTGTTTCCCCCCACCCACAGAACATCTGATGGCCATTATAAGAGCTGTTCTTCCTATTTGGCAGAATAAATCACTCAGATCTGCTCAAAGATCAATTCCAATTCAACAGGTCCATTTGAGGGATTTGAGGTAATCTTTTGTGGATAACTGGAATAGGTTTGCAATTATGATTCCTGAAGTAGTAGCCAAAACATTGAACTCAGCCACCTCTTTGTTTATATCTTGGTCCATCATGGTTGATCAAGGCCTCAGGGAAGGCCTTCATTAGATCCATGGACTTGTATCAACTTCTTTGAGGAAAGGATTTATCTCATGACCATGTGACTCCATTTGTGTGGTCACGGATACTGGTACTGATTACTAATTGGCTTCTAGATATAATTCAAGGTGGTGGTATCACCCATAAAGGACTTCATGGCTTTAATTATTTTAGAGACCCCCTATCTCCATTCAATGAGATCAGGCAGAGTGGGTAGAATTTGGCCCCCATTGATTAACATGGGCTTTGGTCTCCATGTTCTGGAGAATTATTCCTTCTAAAATAATATTTCTCCCTAATCAAGGTCTGGATGGCTCCCACCCTGATCACATTCAGGAAGCTATTAGAAAGACTTTGCCATTATCCTAGGCTTTGGGCAGGGTGACATTTGAGTCCCTGTTGGATATGTGTTTACATGTTTTATCATATTATTTCTTTTCTGGTTTTTGCATTTTTTTAATTGTAAGACACCTAGAATTATTAGGTGTTGGTCTGAATTAAATGAATGAATTAATTAATTAAATATTCTCCTTTTCATGGGTTTCTGACAAATTTCCCTAGTATAAATTGAGTTCTACATTGTTTTTTCTTACTTCCTGCATGATTCCAGTGCACCACCTGATACCCTTCTAATTGTGGGTAAATTGTTGGTTTTAATCATGAAAATTACACTTTCTATACATATTGGCCTTGTCCTTGAACATAGTTTTAGCTTCAGATTAGGTTTATAAACTTGGTAAAATATGATCATTCGCAGTGTTAGATTATTACAACATTTGGTTAGAGGAAAATATTTTTAAGGAGTTTGAAAGAGAACTGGAAAGATAATTCTGTAGTTGGATTAGGCTTAAAAAAATGGATGTTTTATCAGAGAATGTTAGTTTAATTTACTTTTTTCTCTTCTATTATTTTTATGTACAAGCTTTGTTTTTAACTATAGTTCATTACATATGGCACAGTGTCTTAGTATAACTGGGTCCTCATCACAGATAGGTACATTCTGAGAAAGATTTCTGTAAGTATTTAAACATTAAACAGCATTTTAAAATATGTATTTATAGAAGAAATATGACCAATCATGTATCAAATCTTTTATTTTCACATTGTCAGGAGTTCTTTTCAACTAGATGATTTTTGTCGAAATAGACAACAATGCATTAATTTATTTAAAATAAAAGGAACCAGATCTAACATGATCAGGATTGCTAAAGCCTGTCTCTTTTTGTTCCCAGATATCACCATTTGCCCCTCCCCTCCATCTCTTGTTTCAGTTTCAGCAGGGTTTTGTTATTGTTGTTCAATGCAAATGTGATCATTAAAGTTTATTGAATGACCAGAATTCACAGTTAACTTAGTTATGTATTATGTTTTCTGCCCCAAAGTTATTTTGCTAAGCTCTAGGCATGAATCATAATTGCGTATTGCATGCATGATTTGCTTCATTACTCACCAACTTATCCTTCTAGATATCATTTTTCCTTTAACTGATTCGGTGATAATATTTAAAAATTGTGTCCCTGGTGAACACATTTATCTGCTGCGATGAATATATGTTTTTTGGGGTTTTTTTTAGCTTTGGAATGCAGAAAAAAAGTCCCCTGAGGAAAAAAACTAATTTTTTGCTTCCCTTATTCAATGAGTGGAATTCCATTTCCAATGGTATTAAAGCAGCGGTTCTCAAGCTGTGGGTCGCGACTCCTTTTGGGGTTGAACGACCATTTCACAGGGGTCGCCAAAGTCCTGGAGTTTTTCGTCATAGAAACGCAGTCGGCAATTTTTTGTTTTTTTCCCCCCTTTTTCATGAGCTGTGCTACTCCCTCTTATTCTACTGGCTGTTGAAAGCCAATAGAATAGACTCTATTCAAGAGAGTCTATTCTGTTGGCATTCAAAAGCCAATAATCAATTGGCTTTCGAACGCCAATAGAATAGAGTCTCTTGAATAGACTCTAATTCTATTGGTTTTCAAAAGCCAATAGGAATTGTCCAGGCTGTCTCTGCCCTGCTGAGCCCACCAAAAGAAGGAAAACATTGCTGCAAGTTGTCTGCAAAGGTGAGCTTTCTGGACGTTTCCACCCCTCCCTGCTGAGCAACTACTACACTATTACATGTAAGTAAAAGAGGGCCAGGGGTGGGAAGGCCACCCAGGAGCCTGCCTGCCACCGCCCCAAATGGGTGGTGGTCAAGGTAAGGCTAGCAGGGCAGCAGCGGGTGCTGGGAGGGCAGCTGGTGCGCATTAGGCCTGGCGGGTGGCTTACCTCGCATGGGCTGGGCCAGCTGGTGGGCCAGCTGGTGGCCGGCCTGCGCCATCGCTGCCGCTTGCCTCGGCCAGTGCAGAGGGCAGCACCGCGCATGCGTGAGCAAACCCCACCCCTCCTCCTGCCCCTGCCCACATGGAAATACAGGTAGTCCTCGACTTACGACCACATGGGGGTCGCGGCATTAGGAAGGTTGAGAACCACTGTATTATATATTTATATTTATTCAATTTCTATACCGCCCCTCTCCCATAGGACTCGGGGCGGTTTACAACCCAATAAAAACATATAAAACAATAAATATTTAAAATTAAATTAAATTAAATAAATACAAGGCTGTTACTAAAAACCTGTTAAAAAACCCAATTCTAAAACTCGAACAGCCTTGTTTAAAAATTTAAAACCCGAGGAGATCTAGGCCAGGCCGGCTTGATTGAAGAGATGAGTCTTCAACTCTCTTCTGAAGGTGCGGAGATCATGACACGTCCGGCGTTCAGGGGGGAGCTCGTTCCACATCGTCGGTGCCCCCACAGAAAAGGCTCTCCCCCTGGGCGCCACCAGCCGACACTGCTTAGCCGATGGCACCCTGAGGAGGCCCTCTCTGTGGGAGCGAACTGGTCGATGGGAGGTATTTACTGGCAGAAGGCGGTCTTGTAAATAACTGGGTCCTATGCCATGGAGTGCTTTAAAAGTGGTAACCAGTACCTTGAAGCGCACCCGGAAAGCCACCGGCAACCAGTGCAGCTTGCACAGGATGGGGGCCATTCGTGCCCGCCAGGGTGCCCCCACTACCACCCGCGCGGCCGCATTCTGTGCCAGTTGAAGCCTCCGCGTGCACTTCAAGGGGAGCCCCATGTAGAGAGGGGGAAGACTTTTCAATTCTCCTTTATGTAATTGATTGATCATGTGAATTTGGTTTTGACTCCTACTGACCACATAAATAGACATGAAAATATATCCATAACCTGGACTTTCTGGTGTTCCAATAGCAATAGCAATAGCAGTAGACATATATAGTTCCATAGTGCTTTACAGCACTCTCTGAGCAGTTTACAATGTCAGCCTATTTGCTCCCAACAATCGGGGTCCTCATTTTACCAGTCTTGGAAGGATGGAAGGCTGAGTCAACATTGAGTCCCATCAGGATCAAATTCTAGACTGTTGGCAGAGTTAGCCTGGAATACTACGTTCTAACCTCTGAGCCACCAGGGCTCCTAGAATACAGCAATCATCACCACTGTAACTGAGTCCATCCACTGTCATAATTTTCTCTTTCCTTCCACCTTTCTCAGCATTACAGCCTTTCCAGATAGCGAGGTCATTGCATAATGTGTCGAAAGGAGGATAAATGGAGCCTGAGTGAGTTGATTTGTTGGATATAGGAAATATTTATCTTAGATAAACATATATGAAATATTTTATTTGTTATAGAACTGAACTTCTGCTTAATATGTGCTGTGTTGAGAATGACCATTTATTTATACATCAGATCATGGACTCTCTGCACAGTGTATAATATAGCAAAGGGGGGGATTCAGAGCAGATTATGACAGCTGATGTCAATGCTGCTAACATCGGATGTTCTTGCTTTGACAACAGATGGAAATGTAGCCATTTTTTCTCTCTATCGCTTTTAGAGTTTATTGATGCTGAGAGGGGGAATGTGGATGAGAGTCCAGCTAGTCATAGCAATAATAACTCAGCTGTGGGAACCCAAGGTTATTAGGTCCAGAGTTGATAGACATTTTGTGGGCTGGAAAGCTGGGAGAAAGCATGTGCTTCAAGTTAATTGGGAAATGTGATTTATGACTGTTAATTGGAGGAGGGAATTGTGCTTTGCTACTTTGTGCCAGGGGAGGGGAATTCAGTTTTTGGCTTTAGTTATGTAGTGCCGATACTTTGTTTCTCAAATAAAAGATTCTTTAAGGAAAACAATGCCTCGAAGTTCTTTTGAAGAGATTCATCTGTCGGATGATCTGCTTTGGAAACCTAACTTGGAGGAATGGAGTGGATTGCCTAGATAGTATTTTAAGACAATGTAACATAGTATTTTAGAAGACCCACAACAAATATAGGAAACAATTTAGCAGGATAATAACATACAATATATTTTATTATTACAATTTGGTGCTCTGTTATTAGAATTTTGTCTGTTTGCTGTAAAGTCTGAGTGTAAACAATGTGACAAACAAGTGGCAGCTTTGTATTTCATTCTTTCTCCACTGGAATGGACAGGCGTACTCAACTTGTTTCTCAGAATTCTCAACTCAGAATTCTGACTAGATTAGTAGGATTAAATTGTTTGACCATAGGAAAATGGTCAAATATCCAATATTAACTTTAGAACATTGACTACTTGTGTCAAATGCAGTGAATATCCAGACATTCAGTTTTGCTTTGTAGAATAATGAATGAGAGAGAGAGAGAGAGAGAGAGAGAGAGAGAGAGAGAGAGAGAGAGAGAGAGAGAGAGAGAGAGAGAGAGAGAGAGAGAGAGAGAGAGAGAGAGAGAGAGAGAGAGAGAGAGAGAGAGAGAGAATTATTTTCAAGTTGTTAAGATTCATACATGGCTATATGTAGGATTGGATTCTGAAATCTCTTAAATTGACTAGAGAAACCTGTTACACAGTAACAAATAGATCAACCAATCAATCAATTAATAATATATTTTTATAAAGAATTCCATCAGTCTGTTCTGCCAACTGACAACTATGTAACAGACTTTGTCTAGGACCTATCCAATATAGTCAGATCTAATACAAACATGCTATATTTTATTTTTAGTTTCAAAGATTCAATATATATTTCTTGATATTTGCCAGTCAAAAGCCAGTCTTGTTAAGGTACTGGACTAGGAGTGCAGAGAGCCAGGATCTAGTTCTCTCTTAGGCACAGAAACTGGGTGGTGGGACTTTATGATAGTTACCCTCTCTCAGCCCTTGATTGCAAGTTGAAAAGCATCTGTCTATCCAGACTAGATGAGCATAGTGAATTGTGGTCCATAGCCTTCAGGCAAGAGGGTTGCTTCCTGCAGGGGGTTAATTCAGGCTAATTATTGTTATTTGCCTCAGGCTAATGGTTATTATTATTTGTCAGTCATAAATCGGATAAACCCTGCTCTGTGTTCTCTCAAACACCAGTCTTTGCACAGAGACTCCTGCCAAACATTGGCTTTTACAATCTACTTAAGTCAATTGGAGCAGAATGACTGTATGCTTGTGTCTCACTTGACAGACCCTGATCTGTTTGCTGTAATTTGGTTTGTTATGCAGCCATAAGAGTAAGAAATTTGAACCTCATATTCCATTCCAAATTTCCATGTGGATAATCTTAGATTCTCTCTGCATAGTTGCTAAAAGAGAAATGACTTTTGTTAAAAAGCCCTCCCGTTCTCCCAAACATAAGGTACATGTGCCAGCTTACATAATCAACATCACCGGTACAGCTGCTCCTGAACTTCATAATATCTTGCTGTAAATAGAGAAGTGAATGCTTGAAGAGTTCAGATGCATCATTCAGCAGGGCATATGTGCTGTACTGGATATTTATTTATTTTCTTAAAGTTTACTCTATTTATGAAACAAGAGGGAAATCAAAGCAGAGTGAAGGGAAAGGACGGAGACAGAATTCCACTCATAATTTCAAATGCAAGGAAGATAAAACCACAGACTAGATACAGTAGATAGACCATATATAAGAGAAACACCAATCAAATAAAATGTATCAGGTGTATAGTTGAGGCTTGACGTGAGGAGCGAAGAATGTTTACCAAACCAGATGTTTACAAAGACTAATACCTCATGCTATATTTTCATGTTTTATGAGGACTGCTTCTTAATATGATCCTATGTTTAATGTTGATTGCTTTAATATTGGAAAAGCGTACTGAATTTCTACCTCAGGTTATTGAATTTCTACCTCAGGATCTTTTGCTAGGGATCATAAAAGATTGCACTACTACTGAGACGAATTTACCTCTGAAGCTCGAATGAACAATATGTGATAGACTAGAAACAGTAGTTAGAACATATATAAGAGGAATGTTTACTAAACCAGACGTTTACAAAGACTAATCCATAGTGTTGTATTGCAGGTTATATGATGATTGCTTTTTAATACGATCTTATGTTTGATGTTGATTGTTTCAATAAAAGAATTTTTTACCAAAAAAAAAATCACTGGTGGTGATTCATGCCCTATTTTTTTTCCCTCTCCTTCATTAAAATGGCCTGTGCTCCTGGGCTTGCCTGCAGCAGATGTGAAGTCTTCCCTTCCCTCCCACCCATCTTCTCTTTCCTAGTACAAAATGATATCTGATTATACAGTGTTTACACATCTATACAACATTGTAATCAGATAATTTTTTCCACCTTAGAAAAAAAATAGAGGGGAGAAAACCTTGGGCTCTTATGAGTGGGTATGCTTGTAACAGAAAGAAGTAAAGTAGACCCATGAACCACCTGGGTATGATAACCTCTCCTTCCATCCAAGAGGTGCAAGAGGACAGAGAATGGATGTGGAAAGAATAGTAGTAGGGATAAGAGAATTCAACTTCCTGAACTTTCCAGACCGAAATATGATGCAACAGGTTCCTAAAATTACCACAAACCTTCCAGTGCTTCTTGCTCTTCAGAGTGACTAATAAAAGTATTAGCCATTGGCACAAGTCTGCCATGAAGTCTATGCTCCCTCACATTCAAAGTCCTCACATACAGAGTGACTATAATCTACAGCTGGGGATGTTAGCAACAAAACTGTAACCTTCCTTTCTTTTTTCACCAAGTTTCTCCTTTTAGGACAAATAAGAGAGAAAAAGATATATATTTTTTCAAAGATACTATCTGTACCCCTACAAATGTTCAAATGAGGCTTTGGGTCATTTTAGATTCAATCTACTTTGTCAGAATTCTGTTTCAGTTCAGCCACCTCTTGAATCAGTTCAAGTTCGTCTGATCAGTTCAGGATTTGGTCAAATCTGATATATGTTCCTAAGAATGACAGATGATGGAGGGCAGAAGAAAGTTTGCTATAACAGACAGCTAACTAGTATGAAGTTGTCACAGGTATTATAACCAACAGTCATCATCCTCCCTCCACATCTGTTCTCTTCATATTGGTTCACCAGCTAACAGGTTTTGGAAATAGATTCAAAAGAAGTGGCACAGAATATTTGCCAGGTGCTAATCCATCAACAAAATATCCCTAAACAATGACAGCAAAAGAATAACAACATCTGTTCAAACAAATGATTTATGAAGCTGGAAGTCTGCATACCAGGGTTTGCTTGCTCTGTGTTTATATAACACAATCTGCACCCTGAAGCCAAGCAGGAACAAATGCCACAGAAGCACATGGACCAGCTGTTTTACAACACTCTCTATCATGAGAGTCCCATTTCATTGCATTATAATCCTAAAGGGATGCCCAGAAGATGAAAGTGAGGTAAATGCAGCTTTAGGCTATGATCCCATATCTACGTAATTGGGACTATATCTCAACAAATTCAGGAAGGTTTCCTAGTGATTTAATATGCATATAATTGTACTTGTATTTATTTTGATGGAACTAATTTAATTGATGATATCAATGACTTTTCTCATGGATTTATTTTTTGGAGAATTAGATTGGTTCTTTGTTGTCTTTTCATTATTTTAGTCCAAATTGGTTTCCATCACACTAAATAGATGATAAATGGAATAGAATAATATCTCTCTCTCCCTAATTGTCCCCCATTAATATTTAATATATGGGAAAGTAGCCTGTACATTCAGGTATTTTAGACTACAACTTTCATTATACTTAATGTTGTCCACCCTAGCTAGGGCTGATGAGAATTCAAATTATATAGGAAAGAGATCACCATTTCTTGTTCTAGTAGAATAAATTGGTGATATCATGTCATCATAATCAGTATTTCTAGGTCATTTAAACAGTGTTTTAACATTTTGGAAAAGGAAAAATATAGGTGTCCATTCCTAATCATGATGATGCCATCATGATGAAATTTAATATCACAAAGTAAGCTTTGCCCTTTCAATCTCAAATGATAAAGAAGTGGAATTTTTCATCGCAGTTATTTCTTCCTGCATTTTTTTTCTAGACACAAAATAAACATTTTCTTCAATATTTTCTGTAGAAAAAAAATACATTTTTAGCCTTAACACTTTTGTTAACGACAATCCTATCTTTTTTTTAAAAAATGAAAAATGCAGCCAATTATAGAATGCTCAGTTGTTTACTTCACTGACAGAATTAAATAATGTTTACTGCAACTAAGGAGAAATGAAATAACTTTTCCAGTTGATTTTTGTATATACTTTATGTCTTTTCATCTTCCAATTTTTTTTAGAACTGGAACCTCCTCACAGTTCCAAACTTTGTGGTTCAGTTCAATGGCCCAAATAGAATTGACTCTTTGGCCTAAGAAATGCTTATCTGCCACACTCAGAAACATTTGCAAACAAACAAATAGAAAAAATTGGCAAGAACTGCAGATAATACCACAGTCCAAATAGCAGGGAGCTATTAATTAACTTGGGCCACACAATTAAAACACAAAGCAGCAAATAAAGGATAATCCTTTATGTAAAATGCCTTTTTTTCTGGAGCAAAAGTTGCAACTAGGACAACATAGTGGATATGTCCAAGAATAGGTCCTAAGATATCTGCAGGAGTGACAGTTTTCATCAAAATGATAACAGCAATGTCATGGTGCTGCATTGCAAGCTCTGCCCTGTTTGTTTGTGCATGTGACATAATGCATTAAAAGGAGGGTAGAGGCTGTGGCACCAAGCCCTGGTGGTGCAGTGATTAAAATGCAGTATTGCAGGCTAACTCTGCCCGCATCCTGGAGTTCGATCATGATGGGGCTCAAGGTTGACTCAGCCTTCCATCCTTCCATGGTTGGTAAAACGAGGAACAGCATTGTTGGGAGAAATATACTGACATTGTAAACCACCCTGAGGATGCTATTAAGCAATATAGGATGGTATATAAGTCTAAATGTATTGTTATTGCTATTGCTATGAAAGCACATTGCTGCTTTCATCATTTACCAACTTCATCATCCGACCCTCCAACTCAGCAGTTCTCAACCTTTTTCAGGCTGCGACCCCAACCTGCATCGCGCATGCACGTGCGCGACATCCCGCATCGCGCATGCGTGACGTGCACACGATGTCCCGCATCGTGCATGCGTGGTGTGCGCGTGACGGCCCGCATCGCACATGCGCGTGCGATGACCCGCATCGCGCATACGCTGCGCGACGGCCCGCATCGCGCCTGCGCGGTTCGATGGCCCACATCACGCATGCGTGGCACGCGCACGACGACCCGCATCATGCATGCGTGGCGTGACGGCCCGCATCGCACATGCACTGTGCGATGGCCCACATCGCATATGTGCAGCGTGACGGCCTGCTTTGCTCATGCACGGTGCGATGGCATGCATCACGCATGCGTGGCACGCGCGTGACGGCACACATCACGCATGCGCGGCATGCGCGCGACGGCCCGCATCACGCATGCGCGGCATACGTGCGATGGCCCGCATCACGCATGCGCGGTGCTGCCCCCTGTGCCGGCCGAGGGGAAAAGGGGAAAAAATGGCAGACTGCGGTGTTTGGCGACCCCCGTGAAATGGTCGTTCGACCCCAAATGGGGTCGCGACCCACAGGTTGAGAACCGCTGCTCCAAGTAAATTTCTCTCAGCAGGGCAGATATTTCAGCAACTTCTGCCAGAAGCCCAGAAAATGAAGTTTTGAATTATCACTTACTGTAATCCAGCTGCCACTATAAGTACAGCTCATATAAATCTGTATGGAAAATATTCTAAAACATATGTTTCTGGCTGTGGATAGAGAAAACTTTCCTAGAAAATGAACAGCTTATGACATCGGGCTGTGAGAATTTGTAAAGGGGCTCGGAAAATAATAGAATGTTAGACCCAAACAACTAAAAAAATAGGGACATGTATTGATAAATTAGCTCATAAACATTGGCCAAGTCCAGTAGGGTGATGGGTAAGGAACCTGGGAAGAAATGCTTATAAACTTTCCAAGAATCTCCACCTTAATGAACTTACTAATAAATGGCTGGAAATTCCTCCTGCAGTTTTCAAAGTTCTTTCTTTATTGTTAATTCGAACAATAAATATATCTTCTTTAAATCAGTGTAACTCTGATTTTAGAAAGAGTCAGTTTAATGTAGTGGTTAAGTTATCAGGCTAGAAACTGGAAGACCATGAGCTCTGGTTCTGCCCTAGAAAGCCAATACATTATCTCGGGTAGTCATTTTTCTCAGTCCATGGAAGGAGGCAGTGGCAAACCACTTCTGAAAAACTTGCCAAGAAAACAACAGATGTTTACAAAGATTAATACCTAATGTTGTATGCTATGTTCTAGGAGGATTGCTTAGCAATAAGATCTTAGGTTTAATGTTGATCACATTAATATTGAAACAGATAGGAGAAACACCAATCAAAATAAAATGTAACAGGAGTATAGTTGAGGCTAGACGCGAGGAGGGGGGAAAAAGGCTTACTAATTCAGACGTTTTCAAAGACTGACACTTAGTATTGTATACCAGGTGTCATGATGATTGCTGCATAATATGTTTTTATGTCCAATGTTGATTGTTTTAATAAAAGAATTTTTATATATATATAAAAAAAGTGTGAATGACCTCAGTTAAGAGGCAATAGCTTTTACCTTAAAAAAAACACACACAAAAAAAAAAAACGACAGGGACTTGTCCAGGCAGCCTCTGAGAATCAAACATGAGTGAATGGAAGGAAAAAAAAAATCTCACTTCAGTAGATAGTTTTAAAACTGGACTTTCTGATTGCTTGAACCATTATGGACCCCAAATAAGGCTGCAAGCATTATTATTAAGCCACAAAGAATAATTTCCAAACATACCAAATTCCCCCATGAGTCAAAATTTAAAAAGCTCTCACAAAATTGGAGTTCTGTCGGATATTTTTTTAGATGAGGCATTATTTTAATGGCAAAAAGATGACTTATAAGCAACAGGAAAAAGAACAAAGCCAAAAGACAGGAATATCTAATCCTTTGAGCACTTGATCTGCTATTTGTTTGAATGAGACTATATGTAACAAATGAAGAAAACTGAAAACAAGGAGATAAATAATATATGTAAACATTAGGGTTTACAGGCAGATTTTACAGTACAAAATGTTATAATTGCTAGCATTAAAATTGGAGAAGCAAAGTTAGCATATCTCTGGGGTTACAATATGAATAAGCAAAACAGGAAGATGAATACATATTTGGATTTTCTGAAAATTTTTGGAAGGAAGCTAACAGTTTTAATTCTTGAATTAATATTCAGCTGCAGAAAAGAAATCCAATTATCAGATGATTATGATTAGTCCCCCCTTCCAATCAAATTCTGTACTAATCCTCTATTTGTTATTCCTGAAAACAGCAATTAAGAGGGATGCCATTCAAGATCAATTGACAGAGACAAATAAAAGCCTGCTTCTAGTTTTCCTTTCCCCATCTTTTTATAGTCCCCTCTTCCAGGAAGGAAGGAAGGAAGGGAGGGAGGGAGAGAGGAAGGGAGGGAGGGAAGGAAGGAAGGAAGGAGAAATTATTGTTTCTATTATTAGTAAACTTAGAAATAATTCTGCCATATGAAAAACTGTCTCTCTTTTTTAAATTTTTTGCCTTTAATTTTCTTCTTGAGGCATAATACCAGCAACAACCCCAACAACAAAAATGGATTCCAAATCAGACTGAGACCCAGTTAGGCTTATTGTACTAGCTAGTGCCCTGTCTCATCCAGATAGTCCTAGCAGAAGTGTTATGGATGGTGTTAAGTCCTTCGTTCGTGTGCAAATGATGAAGACACATGGTGATGATCAACAAACACTTTATTCTCCTTCTACAACAACCAAGCAAAAGCACAAAGGCACGCAGGCCTTTTTATATGGCCAGAAGCCCGGACAGTGTCAACCAATAGGAACTTAGCGTTTTCACACCTTGCGTATGTGCACAAGGCTGGCACCACTGTGTCTGGTCCCGGGCAGCTTTTGGAATGCCCGGGACCAATGCACCGTCCCGAGCCTGCTTTTGCAGGCTCAGGACACAACACCCCTCCCCCCTAGATGGAACATACTTCGCGTACGCACAGGTACATTGTGCACTGGGAAGAGTGACATACCGCTGCATTATTCAAATGCAAAAAGTGTGGAATACTCGAGTCTGCACACAGGCAAACCCCCTTCAATATTTATTAACATAAATAAATGTATCAAAATCAAAATAATGCAAAATAATTTAATCACGAGTTACTCCCTTCATTCAAGGGCCTCATAAGAAGGTCCCTCATGATTTGACAGCGATCTCACAAAGTCTCTCAGATGTTTGGGTGGGCACTTGGCCCGCTGCGACCTTCTAAGGGCCGGTGATGTTGCCTGGATGACCTGCTCACCTACCAAGGTAGGCAAGACAGAGCATTGCTACCCCAAATATCTAGGTGACCCTGGTGAGGGTGCCTGGCCTACCTGCTCACCTACCAGGCTAGGCAGGCCAGGGCTTTGGTGCACCGGATACCCAGTTGACCCTCCCAGCTGCTGACTGGCTGGACCCTCTGAGTCCATACCAGAATACCTTGAAGGGGTGGAAGTCCCCAAGTCCACAATGGACTCCTGTTGGGAACATTGTCCCTCAAGCCCAAGGCCAGCAGATGGAGAGGCCTGAGTAGCAGAAGTACCGAGTACTCTGTAGCCGAGCATGTGCCCGTGGTGCCAGAGTCAGGAGCCACCTCCATGGCAACCCCCTTTGCTGGTGACTTCCTCTTGGGAGCAATTGCAGAATTGTGCAAGCCCCCTTGATGGAATTCCTTTTTGCTTGCTGATTGTGATTTATGTGGATACCCCTGGTCAGTCTCCCTGTCTGGAGCACTAACTGGCATATGTGAATACTGTGGATACCCTCAGTGTGACTCCCTGTCTGGAGTAATTGTGGATGTGTGGGATGACCCCCTATCGAGTGAATTCCTGTTTGGAGCACTTGCGGAACCTTGGGATGACACCCCAACTGCCTCATCAACTAGTTAGATCTGGGAACCTGTGACCCAGAATGCATATTATGGTTCTCCTACCCCCCAGAGCAGAGCCAGGAGCAGAAGAGTGGCAGTCCAGTCTCCAACACAGTTGGTCAATGTGTCTGCGAAGAATGTGGCCGTCAATCAAAGCAACTTCGTATGACAATGGCTCAGAGACCTTACAGACCACAGCTGAAACCCAGAGATGTCCAGGCCCATAGTTTCTTGCCCAAACAGGATCACCCACCTGAAGTCTCCTAGGTGTCCACAGTTGTGACACCTGTGAAGCCACCCGGTCAGGGTGCAGCCTGTCCAGTTTGGTGATGAGGCAGCAACCCCAACGGAGTTCAGCAGGGCTCTTCCTGTGGCTGTGCATGGCATGGTGCAGTGTGCAAGAAGGAAATCTGCTAACCTGTGATGCCAGTACCGTAAGTCAGTTTCTTGAGAACATCTTTGGTGGTGCACACCATTCTCTCTGCCAATCCATTAGAGGATGGATGGAAGGGAGCCGACGTTGCATGCCGGATCAGGTTGGCCTGAAGGAAAGCCTAGAACTCAGAAAAGGTAAATTGAGGGCCATTATCTGAAATCAGAACATCTGGAAGACCATGTGATGCAAAAATTCCTGTCAACACCTGGATGGTCCTGGCAGTAGTAGTGGAGGAAACAGGAACAACCTCTAGCCACTTGGAATGGCTATCAACAACAACCAGGAAGAATTGCCCCTGAAAGGGCCCAGCATTATCTGTATGCACCTTAGACCATGGGGTTTGAGTTTCCTCCCACCTATGTACTGGGGCCTGAGGCATTTCAGGCCATGACTGTTGGCACAGCTGGTACCCATGCACTTGAGCCTCGATAGCTTTATCGAGCCCAGACCACCAAAGATGGCTGCGTGCAAGTGCTTTCATCCTGACTATACCAGGATGTCCCTCATGCAGAGAGATCAAGACTCTAGACTTCAACGAGGCTGGGATGACTATCCTGCTATCCCATAACAGGCAATCCTTGAAAGTGGAAAACTCATGCTTCTTGTGCCAGAAGCTTTGGAACTCGGTATCTGGGCACTTGTCAGGCCATCCTGACAACACTCATGTCAGCATGCGTGTAAGTGTGTGATCAGTGGCAGTTTCTGCAGCCACGTCCCTAGCATTGAGGGGAGATTCAGGCAACTCCTGAATGGAGAGAATATTGATGGCTGGAGCAGGGTCTGCTTCTACCTGTTTTAGAGGTAATCTGCTTAGGCTATCTGCATGGCCCATGTCTTTTCCAGGTTTGTGAACTAGAGTGTAGTCATATGCTGACAGGAAAATGTACCCTCTCAGCATACGAGGAGAAATGATATGTGGTGTCTGTTTGTTAGTGGTAAACAAACCCAGCAGAGGCTTATGGTCTGTATAGACTGTGAAGTGGCGGCCATATAAGAAATCATGAAATTTCTTAATGCCAGTCACTATGGCCTAGGCTTCTCTGTCAATTTGAGCATAATTCCGCTTTGCAGAAGACAGAATCCTTGAGCAACAAGCCACAGGGACTTGTGTCCCATCAGCCTTCAAATGGCTAACTACAGCTACCACCCCATAAGGAGATGCATCACATGAGATGCAAACAGGCAATTGCTCATTGAAATGCGCTAAAACAGCATTAGAAGTAAGCAAGGCCTTAACCTCATTGAAGCTCTTTTCATGGACTTTAGTCCACTGCTACGGAGCCTGCTTGTCTAAGAGCCTGTGTAACGGCTTTGCCACTGCAGCTTTATGTGGGAGAAATGCATGGTAAAATTTAATAGCCCCAAGAAGGCTTGCAATTCACTCTTGGACTTAGGGCTTGGGGCCTGCTGGATAGCTTGCAATTTAGTTTCAGCAGGGTGAATGCCTTGGGCATCAATCCTGAATCTTAAGAAGTCAGTGGAAGTGATTCCTATCTTGCATTTATCCTTCTTTAGTTTAAGGCCTGTTTTTTGAAAATGAAGCAAGACAGCCCTTAATCTTTCTGCTAAATTTTGTGATGATTCCCCAGCAATGAGGACATCATCGAAGTAGGGAGAGACCCCAGGGATACCTCGAAGTGTGCTCTCCATGACACTTTGGAATATGCCAGGGGCTACATTTACTCCAAATTGCAGTTTTTTGACCTTGAAGGCCCCCCTGTGAGTTACATTAGTCTGGGCCTCTGCAGCTGCCTCATCAACAGGTAACTGTTGATAGGCCTGTGCCAGGTCAAGTTTTGCAAAAATGCACTCCCCTTGAGGGAGGCCAGAATGTGGCTTACCATAGGCACCGGATAAGCATGCTGCTGCAGCGCCTTATTCAGTGTGCACTTATAGTCTGCACATATATGTATGTCCCCATTAGCCTTTAGAGGCGTTACTATGGGGGTTTTCCATGGACTAGAATCCACAGGTTCTAAAATGCCCTGCTGGAACAATTTGTACAGCTCAGCATCTATCTTACCATTGAGGGCAAAAGGTACCCTCCTAGGTTTAACCCTGATGGGTGTGATGGTTGGGTCTAACCGTAGCGAAATGGGAGGCCCCTTGTAGGATCCTAGCTCTGAACTAAACACATCTGCAAATTCCTTGCAAACCTCTGCAAGGCCCAGTGTTTGCAAGTTGTGCAGCCCAGTTACTTGGATTCCCAGAGCCTCGAACCAATCAAGTCCAATCAGACTTATACGTTCACCCCCAACTACCACCACATCTAGGAAACCTTCAAACTCCTTATACACACACCATAGAATTTTGAAAGTCAGTGAATATTAGATTCAATGGCCTGAGTTTAACTTGAAAGTCACTACTGTTGCAAATCCTTTTGAAAATGTTAATTGAAATAATAGAAAAAGTGGATCCTGTGTCCAACTCCATCAGTAAGGGAATCCCTTGCAGCTTTATGTTAATGGAAAGTTTCTTCTTAAGGGGCTTGTGTGTCCCTGTTGTTAGAATGTTCCTGCGCAATGCGCAGGAATCCACCCTGTGTTGGCTGGGGACCCTGGTACCTTTCTGAAGCAATTCTTCCCGAGGTTGAACCTTCTGGTGACCCAAACAGATGGATGCGATGTGGCCTTGCCTTCCACATGCCCTGCAAATGGTGGACCAGAACCTGCAGTCAGCTCACTTGTGGCGTCCTCCACACCTGAAGCATTTAAGAGAGGCTGGGGCTTTGTCCGGACACCAGCCAGCTTCCTCTCAGCTGGCTGGTGAAGTCTGTCGACCTCCCCTTCAGGATCCGCTTCTGATCCTTCTCGAGCGTCCTCTTGATGGATGATAGCGGTGTCTGGAGGGTTCCTGGCAAGGTGCAAGGCCTTCACAGCCCCACCTGCTGCTTCTTCAGCTGCCACCTCTCACAATGCATCTTGGAAGGAGACATCTTCTTTTACAAAAACTTTTGTTGTAACTCTCTGCTCCTTAAGCCACAGACAAAGCAATCTTGCAGCCTCTCTTCCAGATCCTTGAACTTACAAGGTCTGGCTGCTTGCTTTAAGGCCATAATAAAGTCCGCAGCAGATTCACTCGGCCTCTGGTCTCTCTGCTCAAACGCGTGCCTCCAAGCAATGATGGATAACTTTGGCTGTAAGTGTTCCTTCAACATTTTCTTCAAATCAGCATATGTTACTGACTCCAGAGGTGCAGGGGCCACCAGATTTTTTGCGATGTCAAAAGCTTCCTGTCCACAGGCACACAAAGAGTTGCTGCCTTCAGGCCGTCTTCTCTTATCTGATTTACTCTGAACTAGTTTTCCACCCGTGCTACATAGGAATTCCATCTCTCTGGGTGGGAGACATCGAAATCAGACAAGTGGCCAATCTTCGACATCGTAAAGTTTACGACCTTTACCACTGCAAGCTGCTGTTTGGGAAAGGTCCTTTAGCCGATCTCACTCCCCAGCGATGCTGTACTGGCAGGCAGAGACGCTGATTCAGACGCTGTCTTCCCCTTTGTCAGGACTTCCAAGTCCTTAAATCTTTTCTTTCCACTTGCAAAGGATCCCACCTTCATTGCCAGTGTTAAGTCCTTTGTTCCCGTGCGAATGATGAAGACACATGGTGATGATCACCAAGCACTTTATTCTCCTTCTACAACAACCAAGCAAAAGCACAAAGACATGCAGGCCTTTTTATATGGCCAGAAGCCTGGACAGTGTCAACCAATAGGAATTTAGCGTTTTCACACCTTGTGCATGTGCACAAGGCTGGTGCCACTCTGTCTGGTCCCGGGCAGCTTTTGGAATGCCCAGGACCAATGCAACGTCCCGAGCCTGCTTTTGGAGGCTCAGGACACAACAGATGGGCTACAGTTTCTCACCCTTACTGCAGTACAGTTTGTGCCTGCTAAAAGGCAGAATAGAATGCAGTAGAAAACAATCTAATTTTGTTTATTATTTTGCAGTACAAAACAATATAACTACTGAAATATTCTAAAATAGAAGATTCAGTGATTCACTAGCAGGAGTGTAGTCTTCAGCTGGAGGTGAGGGAGTGGTGGGATTCAAATATGTAAACAACTGGTTCTCTGTGTGGATGCTGCTTCTGGATGTCCATTCTGGGCCTGGGCAACAAAAAATTAGCTACCGGTTCTGCCAAACTGGTGTGAACTGGCTGAACCCCACTACTGAGATGAGGCACCAGAAGAGATTGGAAGTTTAGATTTGCAATAATGGCAAAATGGCCTTTGTCAATCATTCTTAGGATAATGAAATCAGATCTGCAGTTGTATTAATCACTGAATGTTGTGGGCCAGAATCAAAGGGTAGATCCAGATGAAGCAGACTTCCCTGAAGATGAATCCCTGGTCCTTTATCCCAAGGTTCATAGTTCTCATCAGCTCTGAAAATAAATCTGTCTTTTCATTAAGAAATTTGCCCTGTAGTTTTGAGACAGATTATTTAAAGTTTCCATTGTTTCTCTTGATGCTGTCTTCATGGAATTCAAGACCAGAGCAAATCCAGTTCAGAGGCCTGGAACAAAATTAATCTATGACAGTTACTTGCAATGAATGTGATTATTTTATAAATGAAAGGATAATTACAAATGCTGTCACAGTGTGGATAAAGTAGATTAGGGATTTAGAAATGTAAGGTTATTATCAAGCCATGAATTAGGATTAAGGCTCAATCACCACATACATTGTCTTGTCATATCCTGTGGTTGCCATGGGGATGAAAATGAAAGCAATGAGATGCCTGGCTAATAAACCATCACCAACAAGCTAGAAGAGTCAGTTTACAATGGATATTTGGAATATGTATGTATGTATGTATGTATGTATGTATGTATGTATGTATGCATGTATGTATATATATCAGTCCAGCTACATTATTCCTTCAGAATCTTTTTTCCCCTTTTTATAAGGATACATTCATTTTTTAATTTTTTTTTCTCCCAAACAAAATTTCTTGGCATGAGGTCGCTCTGGTGATTTAATGAAAACTGATCCAACTTTGAACTTGCTTATTTTAGCAAAATGTATTTTGTACTTCGAGTGACATTGTCACTGAGCTGCAAGCACCTAAAAAAAACCAACCCGCAAAACCTGCATTGTGTGTTTTCAGATGATGTTCTATGCCAATTTGCTTTCTGCCCACCCGCTCACTGGATATTCATAGAAAAAAAAATACTGTTATTGAATTTAGGTAATAAAAAAGCAAAATCATCCATGCTTCCTCTATATGTACAATAAATCCCATGATTATACGGATGGATCTGAGAAAGGTGGAACCTCCAACATTTTTAAACCTCACAGATAGCCAAGCTTGAGACTTTAATTCATTGAAAAAAGAAATCTCAATGTGTTTTTAGATGGTTTAGCCACACCATGAAAGTTGTAATAGTTATTCAAGAATGTATTCCCCACAGATGAAGAATTTCTCATGTATATATCTACTCCTTCCAGTAGTTTCAAGGAATTTGGATGGAGAGGGAAAGGGTGTGAAAAAATGGGGCCATTATGTAATTGGGACCTGAATGATACTTAATTTTGCCTTTTATATACATATAAAGAAGATCATTCTGAATGATTCCATATGAGTCTATACTGAACTGAGTCAACAGACATAATCGCACCTATAGCTATGAATGTTCCTCCCCCCCCCAAAAAAAAATCAGTATTACCAAATAAGGCCATAGCTAAAGGGTCAAGATATGTAGGCTCAGACTGATTTTTCAGCAATTACAGTATTTTGTTACAGTATCTTTTATATATTTAGTGGAAATATGCTGGTTTTATTTTATTGTTACTTGCAAAGCAAAGTCTCAAAACATTCTAGCTAAGAAGTTAGTATCAATGTATTTGGAAGTTACCAAATTAGGAAGGTGGATTTATGATATAAGTAAAACAAATAAGTATCAAAAAGGGAAGCTGCTTTTCAATAAATTCACTTACTGGCCTATATACTGAATATTGCCTAGTCTTACTAGATAGAGCAAGGTGGCTAGACTCAATGGAAGAGGAGTCATGATGGCAAAATACTAGCAGCTTCTGAAATAAGTTTCTGGATGGTGACTTTTGGATTAACCCAATGCCCCCCAGGTGTTACACAAAGGCAACAAAAGAACCCAGACCAGCCCCAGCAACAATACTGGGAGACACAAATGCAACAAAGGAAAGAAACTGATGAGAATTGACTCCTATCTCTCCACACATAGGTAACAAAAAATGTGAGGAATGGATCCAGTGCCCTAGGATTCATTTAACCTCCAAAGATTGGAACAATGCAGAACCAGCTGTAATAGAGCCAACCTTCTCAAGCTCTCAAAGGCTGCCCAAATTATCCCAGATAACCTCCTGGAGCAAGCTCCCAGGATCCTTATAACAACTATATCAGTAAAGCTTTCCAGAAGGCTTGCCTTCTGTCTGCCACTACAGCAGCACTGGGTACAACATTAGAAGTCTTGAATGACCAGGTTAGGTGTTGTGTCCTGGGCCTGATGAGGCAGCTCAGCAGGCCCAGAAATGTTGCAAAAGGTCCTGGGCAACCTAAAAGCTGCCCGGGACCAGGCTGGTTGGCGCCGGCCTTGCGTGCATGCGCAAAGCACGAATAAAGGAGATTTATGATAGGTTGTTTGGAAGACTATAAAAGGCCTGCGAGCCTGTTGGGTTACTGAATGGTAAGGCGGATCAAATAAAAAAGAACTTGGTTATAACGTGAGTGTGTGTCACTTCAATGTCGTGAACCCTAAGATGTAAAATTAGGGGCTGATCACCATGAAGAAAATTGATCTATATGATCACTGAAAGCTGACAACAACTTGATGATATAACCAAACTAGAGAGACTTCAGGGAACTTCTGGAGATAGAAAGCTTACATGGGAACATATTTGCTGATGTCAGAATTAAACCTAGCCATAACCCATTCCTTGGTCTAAAGGTACATGTATTTTAGAAAAAACAACAATAGTAAAATTGTGGATTCTTTTTATATCTGTTTGTAATTGGATTTGCTACTTTAGCATCCCTTGAAATGTGCAACCATATGGGACAGACCGGTAAAACCTCTTTCCAATCAATCAACAATCCCTCAATTTTTGAGGTAGATGACCATAAATTAGAAAGGGCTTATATGGCAGTTCCTATTCCTCTGGTCCATAATCCAAATTCTGCAACATCAGAATAGCATCTTATGATATAGAAATCACAAATTACTGAGATAATATAAAGAAGGAATTCTTTACTGCATACTTTAATGTATGTATATATTCCCCCCCTCCTCCAATGATTCTCTTTATCCATTCTTGGTTTTTGTTTTTTTTTGTTATTATTATTTTCATGCTGAAAAATACACCACTGTTTTTTACTGCAGCTTATTTGAAAAATAAAAGCTCCATTTTAACTAATGTCATTAAGATCTTGTCCTAATGTTGCTTTTTTTTAATTTCTCATATCTGGAGTACAGCTGTTGGAAGGAAGGAAGGAAGGAAGGAAGGAAGGAAGGAAGGAAGGAAGGAAGGAAGGAAGGAAGGAAGGAAGGAAGGAAGGAAGGAAGGAAGGAAGGAAGGAAGGAAGGAAGGGTTATTTCAGTCAGAAAGCAACAGCAAGAAGCAGAAAGCAAGCTGGCCCATTAAAGCAGTTAATTTACTGCACCAGCAGCTTCATCATGGCATGGGGTTCTGCTAAAAGCTAATTCTATACCATGAAGCATATTATATTAAAAAGAAAGACTAGTTTAATTTTGTTTAGCTGGGGATACGTTTACCACTGGAGGAGTAGGAGTAGCAACAGAGCAACGTGTGGGAAGAAGTATAAGCAACAGTTATTGTGGGAAGAGTCAGTCTTACTCTCTCTGTGCTTGAAAATAATATCGGGAACTTAGAATTTTACTGGAGCAGACCTTTCTTCAAAGATATTAAGAAAAATAACAAATAACAGATATGGATCAATCAAGCCAATTTTCACCCCTGCTTGTCTGCTTCAATACCAGAGCTGCAGTTATGGCATTGGTGCCACAATATTTTTGGATATTTTGCAAATTTGGGTTGGGTGAGAGAGAGCATCATTTGTTGTTCTGCCTATACCGTAATAGTGAAAATTTTGGCAAGTCTTGACTCATATTGGAGAAAGAAGGAGAAAGAAAGAGAAAGACATACACACACACACACACACACACACACACACACACAAACACACACAGAGAGGGAGGGAGGGAGGGAGGGAGAGAGAGAGAGAGAGAGAGAGAGAGAGAGAGAGAGAGAGAGAGAGAGAGAGAGAGAGAGAGAAGCAGTATTAAAAATCTTATTCCATTTGGTCCAAATAAATAAATAAAACACAAAGGAGCCTTGTTGGTATTTCATTTGTATTCAGATTTTTTTTCTCAGTTTATTTCTATTGGCTCATTCAAACCTACCTTGATGCTTGGGGGGAAATATTGTTTGCTACAAATGGCAGGAAGGGAGAAATGGAAGGTAGTCTGACACTGCCCACGATGCTGACAAGGAGCTATGGATGCTTGTGCTAATAGTCTTGAGGTGGAAGACATGATGGTGCTCAACAAGGTGCCTGACTGCTAACCCAATAAAAAGTGAGTAAAGACTGACACTAAAATGCATACTGGGACTATGGTCAGTGCATAATTCTGTTTTTTTGCAGTATGGTGGGTGACCCTTTTCTTCTCAGGGCTACAGTAGAAGTCTTCCTAGAGGAGGTACCATTCTTTCTTTCAGTGCAATTAAACATTGATTTATGTGAAGAAGAAATCAAAATATCATTCAGGAAAAAGGGAACCTGAAAGATAATAAGGATCATAGCAGGAATGAGAATTTCTCCCCCTTCCCCCTTTTGTCATTCTGCTGCAGGTACCCGTTGTCTCTCTAACAAACAGGTGTCAAACTCGATAACATCACGTGACACATCATGATGTATTGCGATGTTTTTTGCCTTTGTGGAGCCAGAGTGGGTGTGGCCTGCATGTGACGCATCCAGCCCGTAGGCTGCCAGTTTGACATCCCTGTTCTAACATTGCTTAATTCAGAAGATGTTTCTAAATCACACATTCAAATTTGAACCAAAGAGACATTGCATCCATGAGTTACCGGTAAATGGCTATATTACAGAAGAAAAACAGAGGAAAAATGTGTATATGATTTCTTCAACATACTATATCCCTAAATAATAGGAGTTTTAAAGAAACTTTTAAATCATTGATAATGTGGTAGTGGTGATGATGATGACATTGAAGATGGCTCAACATTCTACAAATTAGAAGATAGAAGGGCCTTCCTGTTGATTCCAAAAAAGGGGGATTAGATGAAAAATGTCCAATCATTTCAGGAGGGTGGTGTTACAGCATGAAAGTGCCATTTGTGACTGAATGTGGTTGACATTCCATGAAAGGACAAATGGATAGCATCATTATTCTGATGCCTGTCATTTATTCTATGTGTTGTATTCTGGTTGGCAAATTTGGTGAAGAGCAGATATAAAGCAGTAGTTTTATTTACACATCAACTACATTTTAATTCATTTTACACATAAGCTACATTTTAATTTAATGTAGAATTTCAGTGCCCATCCTTGGGGATGTCAGATCCTTTAACCAAAAAAGAAACCAAGAGAATGGATTACAAATTCAAATTCTCAGTATTCTTCAATAAGCTTGATTTATATTAAAAAGATTTCTAGATAATTTCATCCCAGGGCAACTGATTACTTCTGATCTTTCTGTGACTACTCTTTTCTTTATTCTCTTTTGGGTCAATGAATTCAGAAACAATATTTCTAAAGACTGTAGAATTTCAATGTGGAGTGAAGCTTATCTAGTAAGATTCTTTGTACATGGACTTGGCTTCTGTCAATCGTTTTGTAGGCTTGCTTGGGAAAACAAAATCAACTTCTGTAGTGATAAACTGTAGCAGAAGGTGTTCTTTATACCTGGTGTCACCTAATCATGATTTTCTGATTGGTTTCAAACTGGCTTTGCAGGGTGCTATTTAAGCTTCCAAACCTGAAACAGAATGTTCTTCATACTTTTTGTATAGCTTTAGCTTTGTTCACCTTCAGTACTCAGTTTGGAAACAATGGAATATCAAAGAGACTGTCACCAGACTTAAAAACTATTAACTGATTAATGATCTGCCTTTTTTAACTTGACTGATAATTAATTAGAGAAACTGTGTAAAATAAGCCATAGCAGTATAGCACATACTCGTGTTTGTCTCTAGTTAACTCTGTCTTTCCTTTTCTGGTTGCCTTATTTTGAAATTTAAGGTTCCACATCCAATTTTTTTTCTAACTCATGTCCATGTGTGTCTCTCTGTGTTTGTCAAAGCATAGGAAGGGTAAAGGGTTAGAATCCCTATATGTAATGATTTTGATCAAGAGATTTTGATCATGTTACCCTAGGCAAATAAATAGATAGCATTAGTTGTTTACTATTCAATTAATGTAATATGTACCTTGACATTTAGATTATAGAGTGTCTGGTGCCAGAATATATGATCAATATTCTTAACTCATTCTAGAAAATAGTAATAACAACAACATTAAAACAGAAAATAGGAGCTGATCACTGGGCTAAGCAACTATCAATTATTTAGATGTTTTGCATTACAAACCAATTATGATGATTTATGGGAATTGTCAATGTGTTCATGGGAGAGAGGGTTAAAAAAAATAAATGTCTACCCACATTTTGTTTGTGGTATGTCTATGCAACATCCTGAAAAGTGCTGGGACTTCAACACAATGATAGTCACCATCTTCTTCGGGTTTTCTCCCTTATATGTAGGTCTTTGGTTCTTCGGGTTTTCTCCCATGTAGAATTTGAAGTGTCTTGGCGACGTTTCGACGAAGTCCCATTCGTCATCTTCAGGCTGGTGCTTTCGGCTTCGTGCTCCTAGAAGCACGAAGCCGAAAGCACCAGCCTGAAGATGACGAATGGGACTTGGTCGAAATGTCGCCAAGGCGCCTCAGATTCTACGTGGGAGAAAACCCGAACAACCAAAGACCTACATACAAATACCCGTGAAAACCTCAGAAAACAAATATATATTCTGATTGGGTGGAGGTGTGTTCTGATTGGTTAGGGGCTTGGCTGTGCTCTGATTGGATGTGGGGTTGGCTGTGCTCTGATTGGCTGGGGGAGTGTTCTGTTTGGGTGGGGGCTTTGTTGTGCTCAGGTTAGTCTGAGTTGCAGGGGGATTAGAGATGGTGAGCTGCATAGCTCTTTGGCTTCGTGGTCGTGCCTCATCTTCATGGTGGGTGTCAGTTTGCTTCATGTATGGATTGGAGGGGTTTAAAGTGGCTAATGATGCAGCTGTGGTCTGGCTTCTGGTTTGTGGTCGTGCCTCATCAGTTAAAAGGAAGAAACAGCTACAATCACACATTGCTCCTAGAAGCACGAAGCCGAAAGTACCAGCCTGAAGATGACGAATGGGATTTCGTCAAAACATCGCCAAGACACTTCAAATTCTACGCGGGAGAAAACCCGAAGAACCAAAGACCTACATACAAACACCCGCAAAAACCTCAGAAAACATATATCTATCTATCTATCTATCTATCTATCTATCTATCTATCTATCTATCTATCTATCTATCTATCTATCTATCTATCTATCTATCTATCATCTGCAAAACTTGAAAATACATTGCTGTTCTAATTTTGCTCATAATTTGCTTTTACTTGTATTCTAAACAGTATTCTTATTGAGGCTCCACTTATCTTTTCCCAGCAACCTTATGCAGTGTGACAGTATGTGGGAATACCATTGGGGGTCAGGATGAAGAAGTGCAGACTAGGCAATGATCTTATAAGAAGTAGCTGAGTTTGTAGAATGAAACGAGTCATCATGGCAAACATCTTACAAGACACCCTCCCCAGTTTCTTAGACTTTAAAGGCAAAGGGGGAGAGGGAAATTTTCAGACTTGCAAAGTTCTGTTAATATAACCTTATAATAAAGTTAGAGATAGAATTTCTGAAAGTGCTTCTATATATATATATCCTTCCTCAACTTTAAAGTCCAAGAAACTAGGGAGATTACCTTCTGAAGTACTTGCCATGCACCATTCCTTTTATGGCCTCAGCTGACTCTTAGCTAACCATTGCCTAGTCTGCAGCTCTTACTCCTGCTTCCCAAATTCCTTCCCACATATCATTATACCTACAGACTATATATGTGCACCTTATTTATCTACCAGTAAGTGCATAATGATATTTTATCCCTTTCCATTTCCTTGGAATGCATGGCCCTCAAAACAATCCCTAGAGATGACTTTGAAAAGTGTACCAGTCACCTTACTAGAATCTACTCATATGAAATCTAAACCTGAAATGTCAGCAATTTTATCCACAAAACATGTAGCAAGCATGTCACAGGGATCTGCAGGGAGTTTCTCAGATCAAATGTCAATTCTTTTGCGTCCTGTCTTTGGATACTAGACATTGTGAATTTACCACTGAACTACAAATGTTCCTGCATTTCTTATAAGGAAATAAGACTTTTTAATCACCATTTTATATTACAATATTTCCTCGATAAAAACAACTACCCAAAATGTGTACAATAGGAAAATAAGCAGACATAACAGTGTGTTTTTTTCACCAAACCCCTATAAGTTTGCACACACATGAAGTCTGCCTTGTGGGTTAGGGGAACAGAATATAGTATAGGCGCAGGTTTATGGGGATAAATGTAGTTCCTACTTAATACAAGGATTTTGACATGTTATGCTTCTTCACCAGCTGATTTGTGATATCTGTTGCAGTTTGTGCTGGATGTTATAGGTTAACACTTCCTTTTTTTCTTTAAAGGGGAAAAATGGTGGGACTTTATTCAATATGGTGCCAAATCATAGGAATAGTGACCTTTCGTGACAATTCTGAGCTATTGCCATATTCACTTCTCTGTACGATATTAAGATTTATTAGGAGCCGCTTTTCAAAAGTCCTATCTTTTTTCAGAACATGATAATATAATAATAGAACACTGGAACTTCATCTGGTGGCTGTAACAATATATTACGTTTGATGTATTAAGTGACTTTAAAAAAAACATAGACAGTGGTATTGTTTTCAGTCTTAGTTTAATAGTCTTATAATATATAATACATGGCTGGTCCAAAGAAGAAAAAATGGTGAGCACAGGAAGAGACAGTATGCAATAGAAAGGTTGTATTTTTATAAAAGGGGCGAGACTAGCCAAACCAATAAATGAGAGGGTTTTAGGAACACACACACACACACACACACACACACACACACAAACACTGTGAAAACACAATTTTCCACCTCTATCCTATTTCCTTGTGATAACAGAGGCTAAAGTCTGAAGGAAAAGGGGAAAAAAGATTGTAATACATGGCAGGAATATTATATCAAGGTTATGGTAGGTTATTTAAATGGCGCCTCTAAAAAGTTACTATGAGAGTTTGTAGTGGTATCAGGGGTAGTCAGGATCATGGGATACTTGGATCTACAGGAATAATGCACATGGAGTTGTGATATGTATAACCTACTTTCGAATCTTGGTTTTCCTAACAATCTATTTTTGTGTTTGCTTTTGTTCTCTTCTGCTGCATTGCTGTAGGAAATGCAATCCTTTCCAAGTTGACATTGAATCAGAATTTGGGGGTGAAAGGATTTGCACAATCTTTCTTTGGTCTGCTTGATTGAAAGGAGAAGGACCTGTTCCTGAGAAGGATATTTAAAGTAAAAAAATATATTTAACTCATTACATTTAAGGAGAGATATAATACATTCATCCAAGACAGGGATGGATAAGTATCTGCTTTATAAGAACCTACTTGATTAGCCCATTCAGACCATTTTGCTTACCCTATCTTCTTTTCTGCTTAATAACTGACAACAATATCACATCAATGATCTGTCTGTCTGTTTATTATCTATCTACCAGTATCTATCTATCTATCTATCTATCTATCTATCTATCTATCTATCTATCTATCTATCTATCTATCTATCTATCTATCTATCTATCTATCTATCTATCTATCTATCTATCTATCTATCTATCTATCTATCTATCCATCCATCCATCCCTATCTATCTATCTATCTATCTATCCATCCATCCATCCATCCATCCATCCATCCATCCATCCATCCATCCATATCTGTCTGTCTGTCTGTCTGTCTGTCTGTCTGTCTGTCTGTCTGTCTGTCTGTCTGTCTGTCTGTCTGTCTATCTATCTATCTATCTATCTATCTATCTATCTATCTATCTATCTATCTATCTATCTACTGTTTATTTTTTGTACTTCATCAGATATTGCAAGACATTTGGGATTATTTCTGTGATCAACAGAACTTAACAGTGACTAAGCACATTTAAAAGACTTGATTTTGTTACAGAAATTTTGTTTTCCCATTCAAGTAAAACAGAAAGCTGGAGAATCAGTCTGCAGATTTATTTCCTTGATCAAGGGTTGAATGAATGATTCTTTTTATATATTTATTATTCCACCTCTTGAATACTGCACAGGTATAGTATGTGTTGTATCCACTAGCTATCTAGTTTGCTCATGTGAGCTTGCATAAATACTTACCAAATTAAGCATATACATTCTTTGGAAGTGGATCTATCAATGTCCAGTTGTTTTTGACTGGCTGCCAGAGACAGGATGAAAAGTTCATAGCAAGTTGAGAAGTATGCTTGCATTGCCCTGTTCCTTTATTATAGCAAAATTTGCTTTAATAATTGAAGCAAGTTATAATATTCAAATAAGAAAAAAATAAAGGCCTCTATTTCTATTGCTTCTGACTTTTATTATGTTGGAGTAAATGATTTTTGGATACACATACACACACACACATACACAAAGAGTTGTGTCCAACTCTAGGGCATGGTGCTAATCTCTGTTTCTTGGCAGAGGGACCCAGAGTTGTCTGAAGACAATTTTCATGGCTATGTGGCCAGAATGCTGTTACCCTCCCACCAAAGTGGTATGTTTTAATCTACTTGCTTTTGCATGTCTTTGAATTGTAGGTAGGCAAGAGCTGGGGCAAATAACAGGAAGTCACCCCATTATGTAGAGCTTTGGTCTTGAGCTAACAAGCTCACGTCTTTAACCAGTGAGCCATTGGGCCCCCTACACATACATATACTCAAACACATACATAGAAATAAAATATACGTATGTATATACAACACACACATACATATATATTTGTGTAGAGAGGTGTGTGTCTGGTTGTGTGTGTGTGTGTGTGTGTGTGTGTGTGTGTGTAGAGAGAGAGAGAATACAAATAAATTAAAAAATATATAATTCTTTCTATTAGGTCAAGAGGATTTTCACTCCAGGGTTTTGAGTCTTTCTATTTTCTGCTCTAACCTTGATGACTTCTGAAAGTTCTGCTACAAAGTGAGATCTTTTCCATTTCTTAAACATTGCTTTTTAAACACAGCTTTTTTTATATTGCCATTCTCCTTGTATAAAATTTCCAAATACAGCATTAAGTTAAGAAGTTGCAACTAGAATAAAGCCTTTGAATATACATACTGTATTTCCAAATACTCACGATCAGTACGGTCTATTTACAAAGAATAGAATTGTAGCAAATCTCCTTTCAATGCATGCCTTAATATTTTCAGAATATTCCTAATACCTGTTGAAAAATTTGTTCAAGTTAAGTAGATACCAGCTTCTTGCTAGGGAGCATCTTGTCTATTTAAACATTTTGTTCTTAAACAAAGGCCTTCTTTTTTATTGTTCTGCAATTATAATGCTTTTATTGCAATCTTTATTTTACCAAGAGCAGCATGATGGCTCAGCGGTTAAGATGCTGAGTTTGTCAGTTGGAAAGCTGACAGCCCTGGTTTGAGACCTGAGTGCCGCACGATGGAGTGAGCTCCTGTTACTCATCTCAACTTCTGCCAAACTAGCAGTTCAAAAGCATGCAAATGCAAGTAGATAAATAGGTACCACTTCAGCAGGAAAGATCACTGTGTTCTCTATTTTCATATGGCCACATGATGATGGAAACATCCTTCAGATAATGCAGGCTCCCTTGGCTGAGAATCAGAGATCAGCACCACCCCCTTGAGTCAGTCACAACTGGACAGGGGAAGCCATTAAATCTTTTATTTTACTAACTTTTACCTCCCTGTGAAGTAAAAAAAAATTGAATTGATGCTTTCTTTTCATTGTTGAATCCCTGCTTCAGCAGCATATGGAAAATTTATCTTTGAGAGATAGGTAGTAAACATGGATTAGGAAAAATAAGTAAACAAAGAACAGTGATTTTTTTTATTTCAGAACTGGTTGGGGAGGTATAGCAACGTCTTAATTTAGTGGGCAAAGTATACTGGATTCTTTATTAGTGTTATTAGTGTAAACTGGCTACAACTAATTCACAAGGCGTCATCACACCATGGCAATATACACAGCCTCTTCCTGTATGTTTGCTTCTGCATAGAACCATCATCAAAGTCCTTGTTCTGTGAGCCCTTTGATGTTGAACAGACTTTTATTTATTTATTTGTATCACACCTTCATGACTTTACAAATAAGGTGACAAGCCCCTTTTCCTATTTTCACCATAACCACTATCCTGTGAAATAGGTTGGGCCAAGAGAGAGTGACTGGCCCAAAGTCACCCAGCTGGTTTTCATGAACTCAGGTCTACTACTTTCTAGCCTGGTGCCTTAACCACTAAAAGTGGTTTTCTTCTATATGATGTGTGCAATTCTTCTGAGTACAATAGATTAATGATTCATTCAGCTAGCCCTCATTCAGTCTCTGTAAGGACCCGCTTCAAAACCTCTTCCCAAGAAAGCAGAACTCATGGAACAGAATCATTCCAAAAGGAACTTTTATTAGGAGAAGCTGACAGCAGGCATAGAAGACAGGATCTGAGGGTTTCCCACTCAAATAAATAGGTTAAAGGAGCAAAAACCAAACCCCATCCAATAGTTCATCCGGTCAGTTCAAACGAGAATGTTGTTGGGTCTTCTCACCTTTTTTTACATAGTGAGAGATAAGCAGATGGCCGGAGGTACATTCCTGTCTCACCCCAGGCTGGTATCAAGGGGAGACATTCAAAGACCAAGCAGATATAGGAAGCAGAGAGGATACATTGTAGCGGCAAAGTGAAAGAATTAACATGTGAAATCCCAAAAGCTTCCCCCTCCCCCGAGGAGTATGACAGAACTAGTAGAATGGAAAAATATAGAGGCAACCAACAGAAATTCCTCCCCCCAGTAAAAGAATGGGTTCTGACAGTCTCTCACAGTTCTCCCATTGAATATAACTTGGGAATAAATATGTTTTAAGCAGTGAAACAAACTGTCTCATGGAACCTCTACTACAGGCTTTCAAGTAAAGTTTGGACAGCCATTTGTTTAAGGTGGTCTGAGGATTCTTGCTCTGGGAAGGCAGTTAAAGATATTCGAGGTCCCTTCCAACTCTATGATTCTATCATTTGGAAGCACTAATATGCTTTCACCAAGGAAAGTCCATAGTATTTGCAATATCAGACCTGACCGTAAATGCAGTCTATCTTAGCACAAAATTAATAGTATTTATAACTACTAGTAATATGCTATCAATATCTCAGTATAATTTCTATGGTGCCCAATGCAATTGTTGATAGCAGTAACATTTATGCTATTATATAGTCCCGTAGAGCTCTATAGCATTTTCTGGGTTGTTGACAACATAGAAGCATTATTTGCATATTGCCCCCAACAATCTGGGTCCTCATTTTACCAATCTCAGAAGGATGGAAGACTGAGTCAACCTTGAGCTCTATCAGGATCAAATTCCAGGTTGTGGTCAGAATTTGCTTGCAATACTGTTAACCTTTAATCATTACACCACGAAGGCTCAAATATAAGAACTGGACCTGTGTTGCATTATGTAAATGTAGTGTGCTTAGAGGAATGGGAGGGTAAAACAAGAAAGCAATCTAAAGATTCATATCATTTGATATTGTACTCATCAAATGATGAACATGTATATGTAAACCAAATCTTAAAGCTTAAGCAAAAAATAGGTATGGTTTGGTTTTGAAAAGGATATTTCTAACTTTCTCAGGTGACATTGAGATTTGTTTTTAAAGTATTGCTGTCATTTTATTAACATGAAGCTGCTTTTTATCATTTGTCTAATTAAATACTGTACTTTTTCTTCAGCCCTTCAAAACACCATGTTATCATTATGGTTGAATCAGTGCTGGAACAGGTAGTTGTATCTAAGACATAGGATGTGAGCAACTGGAAATGTCTACACAAAATTTAGTGTGAGATCAGTTGTAGACAAGGATTAAATATTCCCTTCCAATGATAGATTTGGATTAAATCTTTTGCTGCTGTCACACACACACACACACACACACACACACACACACAAATTCCATTATGGGCTATTGGAGGCAATTAGCAATATGAAGAGACAGCACAAGACATAATTAAAAACATGGATAACTTCTGCTTTGTTTAAAAGAATACTTTGTTTGAAAAAGTATCCAACATCTGTTTTTGGTTTTCACTAACAAAAAACAGATTACACTTTTTCTCTCCTCAGTAACATCATGTCTTCTTTAAAACCATGACAGTTTCCAAGACTAAATTAGTTTCTGTTATCTAATTGAATATGTAGTTGTCAATAATATCTAAATCTAGGCCTTTGGCTGAAGGAGGTAATGAGAATGCCAGTGTTAAATGGCATAGTGAACCTTTGGCATAAATAAGAAACTATCACATTGCTGCAAACTTTGAAGCATGCACTTGTCAAAGCCATAATATTGTCATAATGAGAAATTTGATGCCAGATGGTATGTGGACTGAAATCACAATAAGATAAAACAGCTAGACAATGAAGATACAACAGCCAGTTGTAATAAAACGAGATTCCGTATGGTATTAAATTGTCAAAATCTCTGCTTGGAAACTCATTCTAGCACATCTCATAGGGTTTACTTTGGAGTATAAGAGAATAAGAAGAACTTTGAGTCATAAAAAAAATCTTACATCAAACAGGAGTGCAAAGGGTCATGATCAATGATCAACTCTTTAATTATTTATTATTATTTGAGAATGTTGTTGCCTCCAATCACTACAAAATGCAGGTTTCTCCTGTTCATATTGTGTAGCATATCATTTAAAATGTATCATCAATCCTCTTTATTTCCAGCCTGTACCTCTGGAGGAAGCTATGTGTTTTGCTTAGAGACATATGGATTAACTACAGATTTTCAAAATGGGAGATTGTGTGGAACAGCGTAAATCTGCTAATACATATTAACTTCCTATATAATATTGTCAAATGTTCTACAAAATAAAGAAATGACCACATACAACTTTCTCTAATTAGCATAACTTTTAGGATACATTTACTAAAATTCCACTTTATCATTTAAAAAAATGACAAAAAGACATATCTAAATTCACATGGCAAAGTGAAAAAAAAAAAAACACCAGTGAGTTAAGTGTGGCTACAAAATGCCAAAGAAAATGAAGGATTGGGTTGACCGGATTTGAAATTGTATGTTGTTGGTTGTTGTATGGTCTGTATGAAAGAATAGATGCTGCTGAGAAATCAGAGACTTTTGCAGTTAGAAGGTCATTTTATTAGATGTGCCAAATGAAGAATATGGAACAGAGACAAATCCAGGCTGTGCCCAAAAGCACCTTCATGGATCTCATCTCCAAGAGGCTTTTTGTAGAAGAGAAATGGCAGAGATATGTGGTCAGCATATTGAGATTTATCGGAAAATTATCAAAAGAAATTTAAAATTAAATAAAGAGAAGAATGCTTTCTTTTTGACATTTCTTTTCCCCCCTTTTTTATATTAATCAGTTTTTATCTTATTGTTTAATTAAAATACTGTGTGTGTGTGTGTGTGTGTGTGTGTGTGTAAGTAATACATTTCTGTTGTGTGTTCTGCTCGCCCAGGAGCTATGTCTCTAGAAGATGGCTCTTTTCTGCCATGGAGTTACATCTGACAGGATCTAGAAGATGGCTCTTTTCTGCCATGGAACCCATCTTATGAAACATCATCTCCAAAGGTCAGATCAGCTCCATTAAATTTTCACAAGTGAAAATATATTTGTAATTGTTAAATTATAAATTGTTTTTTGTATTATTAGTTTTTTTTATTGTGCACCACCCACAGTCATATTTTGTAAGATGGGTAGCTATATAAATGATGAATGAATAAATAAATAAAATATATTTGAGAATTAAAGACTTTGATGCTTCAGCCTCAAGCCAGGTTTTTCTTCTGTCTCCCCCAAATATCAATGAAAAATGTAGAATTTATTGTTTTTTAGTAACCATCTTAAAGTCAAAAATCCCAAAATACACATTATTGAATCAATGAGATTTACTTCTTAGTTACTATTTTCAGGAAGGTTGGAAAACCTTTAGCTCTTCAAATATTGTTCCTGTAGCACAAAATAATATGACCATATGGCCAAGTTAAGAGATGATGGAAGTTTTAACTCTACAGCTTGTAGAATGTCACAGGTTACTTTTATTTGCTTTCATGAAATAAAATGCATCCACTTCAGTGATACCATGACCATAAAGAACTAAAAAATAGTTCTCCTTATCATTTGCACTTTGTGTCCCACCCCTCAAGACTAAGGTAGATCCTAAATTAACAATACATGCATATAGAGGTGAACAAATTAGTACTAAACATATTTAGGATTTATTTAAGGGGAGGAGACTTTAATTGTACTTTTATTATTTTATTTTTAAAATTGCAACTGTCAGAGCAATTATAACAATGCAAATAAAACAAATGTTCCAATGAGTTAATTATTTTTTACACTGTTCAACAGAAAATAATACAAACAATGGACTGGAATATATTTGGAGGGTGGTGTATTCTCTCTTTTTCCTGTAAAACAATAGAGTGAATGGGACAAGAAAAAACATAGAAACATTGTGGTTGGGTCAAAAAAAGTTCACTAATCAACTGAAACCAAAAACAATAAGAATATGTCTATTAATAATTCAATTTATATTTTAACGTTCATCCATATTTGCAGACTACATGTAGAATTTCTGCTTACTCACTTGAGTCTCATAGTTTTAATAGGTTAAGGTGAAAGATCGTGAATGGTTCAGAAAATAAAATCCATGTGACATGGATTTCCCTACTAATCTAAAAGTAAGCAATTATATAAAATGGATTTAATTTACTATTCTTTTGACTAAATTAACATGCTTTTCTCTTTCCTAAATTTGCCTATCTTTCCTTCTTTAGAAGCTCTCTACCTCTTTTCTTCATCAAAGAACAGGTTCTCTGTTTTTCTTTTGCAGCCACTCAGCTGATAACAGTGACTTAAGAAAGGGTTTTTCAACCTGTGGTATGTTGGCATATGACAGGTGGTACGTGGCCCTGCCCAGCCCAGCCAAGTGTAACAGGAGAGGGAAAGAGCCAAAGCAGCACAGCGCAGGACTTGCCCTAAGAGAGTCCTCAGGAGCTGCGGGGTGGCTGGGACAAGGCAAAGGCCCCAGGATCAGCACAAACTAAGAGAGTGGAAGGATTCTTGTGACTTTGAAGTTCTGGGATTTGTGCAATGTGAGCTTTGTGTTCTTAAGGAGTGTTTGGCAATTTCTATTGTGGCCGATATCTTGTAGTCAAATTTTGGGTGAGGGGTTACTGGTTCTAATTCTATTGCTCTGCTATTGTTAGCTGTAAGTTTTGCTGCAAGAAATTTTGAAGTATTTTTGTCTTGAATGGATTTTGCCTGTAGCATTCATTTACTTATGAATGGAACCATTTGGGGAGGCTGTCTTAGCCATCAACCAATACTTGCTACATTTTTTTTTCTTAAATGCTGGCTGGCAGCTTTTTAATTTTCCTTTCTAGCCAGTAGCTAATTCTTAAAGGAGAATGTGCATTTTTAAGCTAGTTCCCTCCGCGGCTTGTCTTTTCTGTCTCTGGAGACTTTTCCTTGTTTGATAAATATATGGAAGATGGAAAATGTGGGAGGCGGGTTCAAATTCTTCCTTCAGAAAGAAAGAAATGTGAATGAGAAAGAGGGAGGCAGGGAACGAGGGAGGGACGGAAACAGGAAGGAAGAGAGGAGGAAGGGAGATTGGAATGATAGGGAGGGAGTCCTGCCTTAGCACATGGCCACCAGCAGCCCTGCCATTGACTTTGTTTGTAAAAAGGTTGCAAAAGGGGATCATGTGACCCTGGGACACTGTGACCATCATAAATATGAATAAGTTGCCAAATATCCAAATATAAATCACATGATCCTGGGGATGCTGCAATGGTCATAAGTGTGAAAAATGGTCATAAGACACTTCAGTGCCATTGTAACTTTGAACAGTCACTAAGCAAATTGTTGTAAGTCAAGGACTACCTGTATTTTATCACTTTTTCCCCTTTTTTTGGTCATTTTGGATATCTTGCTAGGTGGTACTCGAATATTGTCATATCATAAAAGTGGTACAAAGGTTGAAAAGCCCTGACTTAAGGAGTTCTGATGTAATTCTAGATGAAGACTTTCAAAGCATCTGTTCTTTTCTTGAGCTATCGTCCATGTAAGCTGTTTCTTCCTTCAATAAGCTTGCAGTTTATCTCTGATGGCTCTTATTTCTAAATATTTGTGATGAAAACCTTAACCTTATTTATTATTTCCACCAACACTGGTTTCATTAAAATTTTGACTCTACTGTATTTCTGACACTGACACATCTACTAAGATTGTTCCTATAGTTTCAACCCATTTCATTGGCAGAGCCCAAATGATGAAGAGTTAAATTTGCTAGCCACAGTTAGTAGAAATATTGTGTAAATAACTGATTTGTGCTATAATATTTTTGTTATTATATAAGATGCCTGATAATAACAACAACAACAACAATAATAATAATATTAATAACAACAATAATAACAACAACAAAAAAACAACAACAATAATAATAATAATAATAAAGTTGTAAGGGACCTTGGAGGTCATCTAGTCCAACCCCCTGCTCAGGCAGGAAATCCTATACCATTTTGGACAAATGGCTGTCCAGTCTCTTCTTAAAAACTTCCAGTGTTGGAGTATTCACCACTTCTGGAGACAGGTTGTTCCACTGGTTAATTGTTCTAACTGTCAGGAAGTTTCTCCTTAGTTCTAGGTTGCTTCTTTCCTTGATTAGTTTCCATCCATTGTTTTTTGTCCTTCCTTCAGGTGCTTTAGAAAATAGCTTGACTCCCTCTTCTTTGTGGCAGCCCCTGAGATATTGGAACACTGCTATCATGTCCCCCCTCGTCCTTCTCTTCATTAAACTAGACATACCCAATTCCAGGAGCCGTTCCTTATATGCTTTATATGGTAAACTAAATAGATAAGGGCAAATGATATTGGTACCACGTTTTCCTGAAAGTAAGACCTACCCCCCAAAAAATCTCTAGCTTGATTTTTGGGGATGGGGATGGGCCTAATATTAGCCCTACCCCCAAAGTAAGCTCTAGTTTTGGAGCAAGGTGCACACCTAAAAATCAAGCTGGGGGGGGTTGGAGGATGGAGCTGCCTCACACACCCTGCACCCATTTACCATTACAGCCAGGCCTCCTATGGATCAACACCTGCCTCGCCTCACCAGCCCACTTCTTCTGCGGCACCACCCCCCCAGCCTGCATTTCGCCATGAGAGGCCTTCAGGAAATGTCTCTGCAGCTGAAAATGTAGCTCTGGATTTCCCCTGTCCTCTTATTTTGCTGTCAGAGGCCTTCTGGAAAGGCCTCTGCAGCTGAGAACCAAGCTACAGATCTTGGCTGCAGAGGCCTTTCTGGAAGGCCTCTGATGGCAAAATGCAGGCGCCGCATGTGTCAATCTGGAGCTTCATTATCAGCTACAGAGGCATTTCCTTTGGCTGCAGAAAAAGTGGAGCATCTGGGAGGGACTGTCAGTGCCACCTCCATGAGATGAGACCATGGAAAAGACATCCCCCCCAAAATAAGACTTTTTTGGAGGCAAAAAAATAAAATAAAAATAAGACCGGATCTTATTTTGGGAGAAACACAGTAGCATGGCAAAGCTCTAAAGATGGAAACATGCAAGTCTCAAATTTTCCTTCCCAAAAGCTCTCTGGATTGTCATACTTTGCTTTTTGCACCTTGGAGTAGCAGTTTGATAATTCTACCATCTATCTTCTAGAGAGCACTTCATGTGAAATCCTACTGATTTTCCTCAGGTATGAGAGTGATATGCCTCTTACAGGCTGTTACTTTTTTGGGCAATTGCTAAATAAAGTGAAATAAAACAAAATAATAGTGCTGCCTTTTGCTATGAAGGATTTAGCTAACAGTAACAGCCCTTCATGCCTTGAAGATGGACCAATTTCACAAGAGAAAAAGAAAATCATTTTAAATGTTTTTACATTTTAAAAATCAAATGTAAACATACTTTTAAATATAAGCATGCTACTGATATGCTCAAGGTTTAGAAAAATAAATTACACAATTGCTTCACCCACAGGGAACTGTTATCTTGGTTTTCTTTAAATAAAAAGACAAATGGAAACTGTAAATTATAGTATCTACTTAGATAACCAAGTGATACTGGTCTAACTGCCACAGAGATCAAGCTTCATATTATTTTGCAAGAATTGACTAAAAATAAGTTTATTTCCTCCTGATTAATAATGTAAGTTCTGATGAGCTTTCTACCATTTTGTCCTGAAAGAACAATAGTCTGAAACATAGTTTTGTCTCTTTTACATTAGCTTGACTTTTCCGGAAATGCTAGCTATTAATACTATTAGAAAAAGTGGTACCTTGAATTCAGTCCAAGCAACATCGTTCTCCATTTCCCTAGAATTCTGTTTGCAGTTTTCTTATAATAACAAAGAGTCCTCCTCCTTGAGGATGGGAGGTTGACAGGCAAGCCTGCCTTTTGCTTACATTTAGAGTTATGTGCGAAAGAAAATATGTAGTGGGTACATCTAAGTCTGTCTAGCAGTAGATGCTGGAGTCTGCATTTTGCAACAGTGACCTTTCCACAGCTGGAAATAAATGTAATCTTTTAAAGGGCCCAAGGACTGCTGTGATAGTGTGATAATACAAAGTGTGTAATCATGCACAAAGATGTTTAGTGTTTTGGCTACCTTTAAAAAGTTTCTAGACAGGGATAGATACAAAAAAAGTTAATTCTAAGGGAAGATATTAAGTTCATTTAAGACAGGATCAGAGTTTTTTTTAACATGAAATTAATTACTCGTATGGGCATATGCTGACACCATTCTTCTTATAGTTTTACATAAATGTTGGAGTTATTTCCTCTGAAATCTATTTTTCCTTTTTTTAAAAACTTCATAAATAGCCTTGTACATACAATGATTGATAACTTTGACTGTGTACTACACTTAGGGAATTCATTTTGCTACACTGAAAAGTAATTTATCACAGCCTGAGATGTCACTGCAATTTGCCTCATCTAAGCTTCATTTGCCCAGCTCGCTTTCAGAGCCTTTGGGTCTATGATGTAAACCCAAGACTCCTTCTAATTTGACTTTGCTTTTTCTTTTTGGAAAGATTTTTCAATGAAATGAACAGTTGCTTGCTCAGTGCACTCACATAGATGAAAACTTTGTTAGAATGGTGAATAGGTGGGCTGAATGTTCAGGATTTAGGAAGAAAAAAATGTGCTTCTCTCAAATCTTGCATAAAACAGTATTGTTCAGGAGAAGGTGTTTTGTTGATTAGTAAGAAACCACAATAATCTGATATAATGATGTTTCTTGAAAGTAGCTACACATGTGTGTTTTGAATTTCTGTGCCTCCCACATTCCCTAAATCAGAATTCCCCAGAGTGGTTGGTATCATCTGCCAAGGTATTTTAAAAATCATTTTCATATAATACATGTTTTGGAGATCAATAAACAATATTAAACTTCATAAAAAGAGGTCCATGAGCTGAAGAGGTTGGAAACACCTGCCCTAAGTAGTATCCTAAATATTGTTCAGTGATAAATCAACTATTGGATAAGACAACCATACATATACACATTTTGTACCAGGATTAAGGCAGTTTCAAGTTTCATTCTCTTATTTCACAAATACTTTTATATGTGTTAAAGATACTTGTCTGCAGAATCCACTATGCAATATTCATGGATGGCTATGGGACACATTTTATCTGTTCATTTTAACTATTGGGATTTAGATGTAAATATGTTTAAATTGTATTTACATATCCTAAATAAGCTATCTGGAGCTTTAGAAAGGTGGCCTAGAAATATCTTAATTGATTCACATAAATCAAATTTGGGAAGGCACATTTTTAGTGTTGTGTGTGTGTCTGTATACATACATACACATACACATACACATACACATACGCATACACATACACATACACACACACACACACACACACACACACACACACACACACACACACACACACATATATATATATATATATATATATATATATATATAGATAGATAGATAGATAGATAGAGAGAGAGAGAGAGAGAGAGAGAGAGAGAGAGAGAGAGAGAGAGAGAGAGAGAGAGAGAGAGAGAGAGAGAGAGAGAGAGAGAGAGAGAGAGAGAGAGAGAGAGAGAGAGAGACCGAGCTCTAATGGTGTCTTTAGCCACCTTAGTTGCTTTCTATTGTGGCCAGCTGCCATTCTGAATTGTTACTGAAACAATGGCTTTGCACAGTCTTTCAATCTGTGTTAGGAAAGCCAGGAAGAAAAGAATGGCAGTCAGTGTCTCTGCTGGAGTTGAGAAGCTGCTGTGCTTCCCTTTTCACCTTTTTTTGGCTACTGCTGAGGAGCTGGAATGTACAAATCTCCCATTTCACCATCAATCACATACTGTGCTGCATTTCAATCTGGTGTCTGCTCCATTCTTTCACCTGCCTATCCTTCCTCTTCTATTTTCCCGCATGATAAAGCTTCTTGCAACACACAGCCATGATCAAGAGCTATAAGTATTTTCCTTTTTTAATAGAAGATATTTTATTAGTATGGCCCAGTGCTTCTCCAGTTCTCTTAAAGTCCCATGGGAAAAACAAAAACTAAAAACAACAATGACAAAAAAAAAACTAAGGGAAGGAAACAATTTCATTTGAGTTAGGCTGATCACTGAAAGGCTTTCCCTTTCATGTGTATTATTATTATTATTATTATTATTATTATTATTATTATTGTTGTTGTTGTTGTTGTTGTTGTTGTTGTTGTTGTTATAAAAGATGTGCATTTGGACATATTTATTTTAGATTATTATATTGTTTTCCTTTTGTTAAAATAATGAAATTGTGTGTTTGCATGCATGTGTATGTGTGTATGTGTATCATTATGTATCATGGTGATAACTGAAATAAAATTAATCCAAACTCATAAGCCTCTTCTCCAATTCAACCATTTCTTTAACAGCCATATCAATTGCATACTAAATATGATTTCCCTGCTCTTTTGGATATAAAGTTATATCCCCCCCTTCTGTAAAAAGAATCCATTTTAAAACTTTTGTATTCAACTTTCCTAAAGACCGTAAATGAAGTAGTTTATTCCTCAGAAAGAAATCTTTGATGATCTTTGCTAGATCTTCTTTAAGCAGACTTTGGATAAATTTCATTAAGTCCTTTCTTTTCAGGTTCTTTAAGATCATTGGACACACATCAAGAATCATCCCAACAGCTCTGGTGTCTATAGTAAGAAAAGAGGTGAGGAGATAAGAAGGAAGAGTGTTCTTCTCTCCCTGCCTATTTTGCAATTGATAATAGCAAAAAAATAGGAGAGGAAAAGAACAGGGAACAGCTCCTTTGGTGACAATTGCCCAATACACCATGGAGTGATTATTTTGTGTAATTCTAGAACAGAAACCAGAAGGCCCACTGGCCAAGTACCAAAAGAGACATTTCTATCCCACTTTTCTCCCATCTCCCCTTCTGTCAATGCACAGTAATGATTAGAGAGGCAGTCTGCACATCTTTACTCTGGCACAGTTTTCATGCTGCCTAGTTTTTCTGGTGCTGCTATGCTGAAGAATCTGTAGCTTCATTTTGATTAAGCAATTTATAACAAAGAAGTGACTTAGTTCACCTTAACGAAGTAAATTGGGTGACCTTGAACTGCTCTAGACCAGGACTGTAGGAGAAGGGAGTCTACTCTCCCAATGCTGTCTGAGGTGCTTTCAGGCAGAGCAATTTAATGATTACCTTCATTATTAATTGGAACTATCTAACATAGAAGACCTCAAAGGAAATTCTAGAGTGGCTGCTTTTGTCATATTCTGTGAGCAAACCCACGTTTGCCTGTGCTGAGTGAAAAGATTTTTCTTAATCTTCTCCCATGGCACATGCTGAAGAAGATGCCCAAATGATCTCTGAAGAAGTCTGAAGGGATTCCAAAGCAGAGTGAGAGGGAACTATAGGTCACTTAATTTTCCTTTTATGTTGCTTCACAAAGCAGCTTTAAGAAATCACTTTGTCTGAAACAACATCAAAGCAAAACACACTTTTGAAACCTCATAAAGCCATACAAATATTTATCCCTGTTTCATTTCCCTCTTTTTACACTATCCAATTGTCGATTACCTCTCTCCTCTCTTACAACCTTTTGTTCTGATAGCTTTGCAGGTGGCCTTTCTTCCAAAGCATTAATCCATTACTCACATTCTAACTCTTTAACCCTTTCATTATCCATTTATCTTCAGATAACTATTTCTTATCCATGCTTATTGTTTCTTATAGTTCTTGAGCAATCATTAGAGCATGGGTGTCAGACTTGCCACGTCACGTGACATGTCATGATGTATCATGACTTTTTTTGCATTGCTGGAGCTGGGCTGGGTGCAGCTTCTGCATGATGCAACCGGCCCATGGGCCGGCAGTTTGACACCCGTGCATTAGAGAATTCCTCAAATGTGTGATCATGGCAAATCAAGCTATCAGCTGATGTGAAGTCCAAACCACTTGTTTTCCTTTGATAGCAGCAGGTGATTAGCAATTTCATTTTTATGGATTAATTATTCATTTTGAAAGTGGACAGAGAAGCTCCAAAGGCCACCATTTTAGACCTGAGTGCCACATAAGCTTCCAGTTCATGGGCTGATCATGTAGTATTGTGCCCTAGGTTGGGTGACATTACTTACTAAATGCATTACTGATTCTCATGTTAGTAGCCCCAGATAATCACTATTTGATTTGATAGGTCTATCATAAATACTCTTGTTTCAATAATTAAAAGAGAATCAGAGTCAAAGCACTTCTAGTTAATAAGGGTGATTTGCTCCTATTTAGTAAATGACTTCAATTGTATGCTCTGACACTCTGCATGATACTCTGACATTTTCCAAAGGGAAAAAATGTCAGGAATGATTTGTTAATTTTGGCAGAGTAACTTCTGTCACTAATGAAATATGTAAAGCAATAAAATATTATTTTAACATTGTAATGATGAATAAAAGGATTAAAATGTGTGTCAGCAAATGTGAATTGATGTTGTCTAGTTCGCTATGTATTCATATGGAGTAGGCATTCATAGGCTAGTAAAGTTGTACATTATACTTCTCTGAATGCTTATAATGAGACAACTAGTCATAAATTTTGGGAATAATTGCACTAAATTCTGAATGAGTGCAGTCCAGGAAGGGGAAAAAATTCTGTTAGATGGCAAATGTGAATGAGAGAAGAAAGTGCCTAAAAAAAGATTGGGCCATTCAAAAACTTAGGAATAAACAAGAATGGCAATTTGTCAGTGAATTCTTTTTCTTTTTTTTAAATTTTTTTATTTTTTCACCAAACACCATACACCAAAAACAAACCATACATACATAAACAAAATTATTTTCTTTTAACAGAGCCGTGCTGTACATTCTTGTCAGTGAATTCTTACAATAAGATCTATTTCTTTTTGAATATCTGAGGCAATTGTGTCTATTTAGAAATACATACAGTATGGCAAAGGAAAGAGTATATAACTGGAATATTATTGTTTGATGATGAAAATCTGAAAGAGTTAGTTAAAGATACACAATTGATGAGAAGTTAACAATTATTTGGTATTGCTGTGGTATTCCCAAGGTCTTGGGGGAAATTGGACATGGAAGAAATCTACAAGTGGAAGAAAGTTGGATAAAAATACAATTACCTTTGAGACAACTATGACCTGGATGACTGAAAATCTCCACAGACTGATACTGCCAATGCAAAAGGAAGCTATGGCTTAGGAATGAGTTTCTGCAATGATCCAGCTGGATTGTTGCCAGACCACATTCTCTCTGTCTGAATAAGTTGATAGTATAAGCATAATCAGAAATATTCATGGGGTTGGTATATATAATAAATAATTCATTAATCACTTTAGAGAATCAAGGGAGCAAAATTGTAAGAACCTCTGATTTATTAGCATGGCAGAATTGAAAGAGAAGATTACTGGAATAAAAAATTGCAGCTGAAACTCTAATAATTTGAGTTTTGCAGATAACCATAGGAAGTTAGTTATGGTAATAACAATGAGACGTCCAGTTTAACATGAAATGTTAACAGAATACTGCTAACTACAAACACGTTCAGTGAATTTTCAGTTGACATTGGTAAATAGCTTTTTTTTCTTTGGGCCTAGTGAATGAATAAAAAGGAGATCAATTTGTATAGGGAAAGATAATGACAATCTAAGTAAGGTATTATCTTGGAGAATAAGAATACATGGGCAATTATAAAAATCTGTGGAATAGCTATGAAAGCTAAAACTGCAAACCAGTGAGAGAAAGATTTATGGATTTTGAACCAGTTCTGGGTTTAGAAATGCTGTTGATGTGATAATCAACAAATAGTAAAAATATATACATATTATTTGGGTTTCCAACATGAATGGTGATAATCTAGAAAAAAATACACTATAAAAAGTTACACTTCTGCTACTGTATGAAATTTAGTAGGGCAAACTACACCCTAAGCCCATCTCCACAAAATGTTAACCAATCTCTGAGGGTTGCTTGATGGATGCAGATGGATATTTTAATGTTTACATCTCTACACACTGAACTTACTGCAATTTGTATTTTTCTTTTTCTATTCTTCCCATCAGCTTTTCATCTTGGCTATCTTCTTTCTTTTTGCCTTCCTGTGTGTGATTTGACAAATCCACTGATACAGCTGTATTTACTAGAAAAGGAAATACTAGGAAAAGAAGCAAAAAGGTATCAATAGCTATCTTACTGCTGAATTAAATGAGGCTCAAGCAATAAAGAATTACTGATATAGATTAGTAACACCTTTATCTATGATTCCTTATAGCTGTGCCCAATTTAACACAAACTCTTAATAAAAAAATGTCCCCTTTGATATATTGCATCTAATATGAATATCCTCTGTCTCCACTCCTGTCTTTCCCTGCTTTCTCATTAAAAAGATTTCCTTGAAGAACATCACAGGATGAAATTCGTATTTGTGCAAGCTAATAGAATACTGAAATCTATTTGCAGATAATACAGAACAAAAAATATAAGTAGAAGGAGCCATCGACATGATCTTGGAGAAACTGTCTAGTAGCTGTTAAGATAGGAACAGATGAAAAAGCATGCATTTACCACCAGGCAGCTGGGAAAATATTAGAAAGAGGCTTAGAACTAGCTTCCCACAGATTTCTTGTGTTGTAAGTGGAAAGCAAAGGAAAACTCAAACAGACTTGCAAGCTTCTGTTACTATAGCTTATGGTTCTTAAACTATGGTTCTAGTCATCCTGTGGAGATGACTAGCAGCTTGTACACCCACAGAAATAGACTCTGAGTTAAAATATGCAGCTGGGCCTAACAAATACTTTGAGAATCTAATCAGACAAAAAGAAAGGGGGTATAATTAGAAAAAATGTTTGGAATGTACATTATTTGACTCATATTATTATGATGTTATGATCAAACCATAGCCAAGTGGTTGCGATTTTATCCATATTCATTTAATTAAGTTGGCCACAACCCTGTTGATTTTTTTGGAAAGAATTAAAAACTTTGATATATTCTGGACTTTGAGGCCAAGAGATTAGTATTGAACAGTAGTGTTAATTTTAAAAGAAGGGTCTACATCTTCACCCATCTCTGCATTTGTTTTCTGTTAAAATTTTCAAAATAGGAACAATGTGCCTCTTCCATACAAGGAAAGGTATACCAAGGTTTTATTCACTTAATGGAATAAAGTTAGAAGACTAACTGGTTTGTTTCCTTGATATTTGATAGTATTTGAAAATTGCAGTGCTTGACAGTTGATTTTATATCTTCTGAAACAATTGTGTCCAGTTAAGCATGGATTGGTAATGAAGACAGAATCTGAATTTTAGTACAGATTTTTATTTATTTATTTGTTCAGACTTATATGCTGCCCTTCTCCTAGGACCCAGGGCGGCTTACAACAACAATACAACACAAATTTAAAAATTAATCACATTCATACAGCATGCAAACACAGTCAGCTCACAATCGCTGATGGAGGGACATTCCTAGGGCCCAGGGGCAGAGCACAGCTCATACGCCCCAAGCCTGTCGGCATAAATGTGTCTTCAACAGTTTCCGGAAAGCTAGGAGGGAGGAAGCAGTATGAACTTCTGAGGGAAGCTGGTTCCAGAGGGCTGGGGCAGCAACAGAGAAGGCCCTTGCCCTAGGCCCCGCCAGATGACATTGTTTAACAGACGGGACACATAGTAGGCCAACCCTATGTGCCCTAACCGGTCGCTGGGATTCATGAGGCAGAAGACGGTCCTGCAAGTATCCTGGTCCATTGCCATGAAGGGCTTTATAGGTCATAACCAACACTTTGAATTGTGTTTGGAGACCAATTGATAGCCAGTGCAGCTCACGGAGAGCTGGAGTGATATGAGCATGTCTTGGGAGACCCAAGACGGCTCGTGCAGCCTCATTCTGGTCTACTTGCAGTCTCCGGACATTCTTCAAAGGTTGCCCCATGTAGAGAGCATTACAGTAGTCGAATCTCGAGGTGACAAGGGCATGGGTGACTGTGAGGAGTGACTCCTGGTCCAAATAGGGCCGCAACTGGCGCACCAGGCGAACCTGGGCGAATGCCCCCCTCGCCACCACCGAAAAATGATGTTCTAGACTTAGCTGTGGATCGAGGAGGACACCCAAGTTGCAAACCCTCTCCGAGGGGGACAAAACTTCTCCCCCCAGGGTAATGGACGGACGGTTGGAATTGTCCTTGGGACGCAGAGCCCATAGCCACTCCGTCTTGTCGGGATTGAGTCTGAGCCTGTTGGCACCCATCCAGACCTCAACAGCCTTCAGGCACCAGTTCATCACTTCCACTGCTTCGCTGTAATGACACGGGGTAGAGATATAAAGCTGAGTATCATCAGCATATTGATGATAACTCACCCTGTGTCAATGGATGATCTCACCCAACGGCTTCATGTAGATGTTAAAAAGCAGAGGTGAGAGAACAGACCCCTGAGGGACTTCACATGGAAGAAGCCTCGGAGCCGATCTCTGACCTCCTGCGAACACCGACTGCGACCGGCCAGAGAGGTAGGAGGTGAACCACTGTAAAATGGTGCCCCGCACTCCAAGCCCTTCCAACTGGTGCAGAAGGATACCATGGTCGATGGTATCGAATGTCACTGAGAGGTCAAGAAGCACCAGGATAGTGGAGTAGCCTCTATCCCAGGCCCACCAGAGATCATCGGTCAGCGCGACCAAAGCAGTTTCTGTGCTGTAACCAGACCTGAACCCAGACTGCTGAGGGCCCAGATAATCAGCTTCATTCAAGGACCATTGGAGTTGGAGTGCCACCACCTTCTCAACAACCTTCCCCAAAAAGGGAAGGTTGGAGACTGGGCGATAATTATTTAAAACTGCCGGGTCCAGGGAAGGCTTCTTGAGGAGGGGGTGCACAAGTGCCTCCTTTAAGGGAGCCGGAAAGGACCCCTCCCTCAATGAAGCGTTAGCAAGAGCCTGGACCCAGCTCCATGTCACCTCCCTGCTAGCCAAAACCAGCCAGGAGGGGCACAGATCCAATAAACAGGTGGCAGAACTCACAGCTCCAATGGCCTTGTCCACATCATCAGGAATTACCAGGTCAAACTCGTCCCATACAACAGGACTAAGACGGGCCTCTGTCATCTCGACTGTCTCATTGTCAGCCGACACTGCATCCCAATTGGAGTCTAAGTCAGCCCGGATCTGAGCGACCTTGTCTGCGAAAAAGGTGTTAAATTCTTCGGCATTGCCCTGCAAAGGTTCCTCCCTCCTCCCCATATCAAGGAGAGAGCGAGTCACCCTAAACAGGGCAGCCGGATGAGATTCCGCAGATGCGATCAATGCGAAAAGATACTGAGATCTTGCTGTAGTGATCGCTTCCAAATAGGTCTTAATATAAGCTCTCAATTTGGTTCGGTCAGATTCGGATCTGCTTTCCCTCCATTGCTTCTCTAAACGTCTCTTCTGGCGCTTCATCCCCCTGAGTTCCTCAGTAAACCAAGGAGATCTCCTGGGTCTGCTACCACGGAGAGGTCGCAATGGCGCAATCTCGTCTAGAGCCCCCGTAGTGGCCATATTCCAGGCCATCACTAGGGACTCCACTGAACTGTGTACGAGCGAATCCGGCAATTCCCCAAGCACCCTTTGAAAGCCAATAGGGTCCATCAGGCATCTGGGGCGGAACCATTTAATCGGTTCTGGCTCCCTGCGAGAGAGGATTGGCGTCATAAACTCAAGCCGCAGCAGAAAATGATCTGTCCATGACATAGGCAACACTTCTAAGCCCCTTAACTTCAGATCATACCTCAATTGCTCCGAGAGAAAAACCAGGTCAGGTGTGTGTCCACCTTCGTGGGTTGGGCCCTCAATTACTTGTGTCAGGTCCATGGTTGCCATGGAGGCCATGAACTCCCGCGCCAACCCAGAGGACTCACCAAGTGACGGCACATTGAAGTCCCCCAAGACTATAAGTCTGGGGAACTCGACCGCCAACCCGGCTACCTCCTCGAGTAGCGTGGGCAGGGCTGTTGAAACGCAGCTGGGAGGCAGGTACATAAGCAACAAGCCCACCTGTACACCAAGGTCCAACCTCATAAGGAGGGACTCACAACCTGATATCTCAGTAGCAGCGAGTCTGTGCAGCCCGAGTGATTCCTTAACTATAATCACCACTCCTCTCCCCCTTCCCTGGGGTCGCGGCTGATGCCATACCTGAAACCCAGCTGGACACATCTCAGAGAGAGGAACTCCTCCCTCAAGGGTCAGCCAGGTCTCAGTCACACATGCCAGGTCGGCCTCCTCATCCAGAATTAAGTCCCAGATGAGGAGAGCTTTATTTACTACCGACCTGGCATTAAGTAGCAGCAGCCTGAGTCCAGGGTCCGGATTTCGCTCATTACCAGTACCCCGGGAGAGGTTCAAGGGGCCAGAACAAGAGATCGCTTTCAGGCAGTGAGGCCTTGTTCCCCGAGAGCGGCCTATCCCAGGCCTCCCGTCATATTTAAACTATAATGAAATTTTAGTTGTAAAATGCAATGGGAATAAACAATTTTCATTTTTGTTGCATATGGATATTGATTGGGAGAGAACAGGAAGGAAGAAGAATTTGATATATAACATTTTAGTTGCAGGGTAATATATAAATATTATTTCAAATTTGTGCCAGTTTTATAAGATGAGAAGGTTACAAGGCCCATGTGACTGTTTTAAACTCATATTCTTTCTCAATCTTTCTTTTTCTCCCAGAGAAAATTAATTTAGAATAAGACAGAATATTAGTGTAATTAATTTTCCTTTTTAATAAAAAAAGTCCTTTGTCTGGATGTCCTTTGCCATGTTCTCACTATCAGAATTGGTCTTTTGATAGTGAAATGATTAATGTTATTGTTAATATATTGAAAGATTTTTTTAGGCATCCTCAGTACAGTCAATCTGGGTAACTTTTCAAGAATAATTAGTCAAAATTTTACAAAATCACAGATCTGGAGAAGCTCAAAATGTGAGGTCTAACTTTCATGATAAGTGATGTTCCTTTGAAACAAATCAAAATTTCTCAATGGTAAGTTACTATTATTTTTGATTTTGTTTTAGGCATCTGAAAATAATGGTTAAGACAAACAACTGTGCTTTATTGAGAAGACAATTCATCCAACAGATACTATAATATTGATGATATAGATATAAAAATAATATTACCACAGAAGAAGTAATTACCATTTTGATAAATGACTTGATGCCTGATATTTAGCATTTTATAGAATTTAGACCTAAATTATAAGTCAACAGATATTTAGATTGATATATGATGACAAAGATTAAATACAGAGAATGTATGTTAAGCTAGTGTTCTGACTACATCATTTATCCACAGTATGTAATGAAATAAATTATTTTAAAATATAATAAATATCATCCATTTCTTTATGTATTTGCATGTGGGTTCATTTATGAGTCTGGAAAAAATCATATTTTGCAAAACAAAATATGGGGGTCTAACTATCTTTTAATATGAGAATTATCTTATCAGGAGAGCAATAAATATTACAAATTAGAAAATTGACCTGATGACCATATGGGGCTATTTATACTACTCAATTTCCATGAGTAATCAAAATCTCTTATATTTCAGTGAGCAGTAAAGGCTGCTCCAAGGCTGTGAGAAATGTTACAAATTTATGAACATATTTCCCCCCAGTTCTTATTTCAACATTAATAAGCCAGCCACTCTGTCTAGTGTTCTCCAAGTTTATTTAAGGCAAAGTCTGGTAACAAACTAAGGATTGATAGAGGCTCACTTAATCTTTAAAATTTGTCTAAGCTCTGTTTGAGCAGGGAAGTTACATTGAAATCTGAAGGTAAGATCTGAAGCATATTCAGGAATGTATAAAGTCTCTGCTGGTTTTTTAGAAAATAAAAGTTAAGGTAGTAGATATTATTTATAGTTAACTGATGTATCTTTAATTACTTTAGAGATTATTATTGTAATAATAATATTGCTATTTCATCATGACAGCAAAGCAGAGCTTCATGAAATGTCTTTGAAACAGTAATAATAGTTGACCTTTATTATAGTTTATATGTATTATAATCCTTAGTGGTGAGGAGAGGAAGTACAACTTTTAGAATGTGGAACTATATATTTTTTGTTCTGGTCTAAGATGATGATTATATGTGATAAGACACCTTCGGTTATAAGGTCAGATTACAGGGATATGAAAGATCCTTGCCAAAGATTCAGACAGATAGTGCAAGGTAATAATAAACTAGCCTTCATCAGGTTAGTTTATTATTATGAAATGCAATGGATGGAATATCTATAATCATCATATTTGGTATTAATCCATTTGAAGAAGCTGAATAAATAATATTGGACCAGGTAAGGAGTCTATGGGCCATTTGGTGCCCACAAAGCTATTGTTTTAGTTGTCTGAAAGTCCTGAAGTTAGTGTCATATAATACCAATAATATATGGTTCTCTCCTTCAAGTTATGCACAATAGATTATGCCCAATAAAAATAGTAAAAAATGTTGATAATAAACCAGTGAACCAGTGTAGTGTAAATCAAGATAATAAAAATGATAATATAAACTTTTTAAAGTATTATTTTTAAAAGCAAATTAAAAAGCAACCCAAAGTAAACTTTGCATACAGTATATAAACTTAATTTCATTAAAGGACAAACAAAATAAGATGAAAGGAAATGAGTCAGTAATCCTAGATCCACCTCCTCCTCTGTATCTATGGAGATTCTCAGTCATCCAGGTATGATTCTTTGAAAGAAAAAAAACAAGAAAATCCAGTTGCTTCTTGAAAAAGCACCTTTGGGACAACCATTATCTGGATGACTGAAAATCTCCATAGACATTTAGCTATACACTTTGGGATGAACATTCTTCAAATGGTGTGGGAGTATGAATGGATTTCCAGAAAAAAAATTGCAAACTACAGGAACCATTTGTGCTTCAGTTTGAGATGCAGACAACACAGACTCATCCCCAACAGCCTGCGCCTATCTTCAACAGTGAATAGACACAGGGCAGAAAACATCCTGCAGAAAGCACAGCTCCATCTTCTCAATGAAAGAATAAGACAAAATCCTTTCAAAAGTTCCAAGAAGGCTCCACACCCATTTGCATTACTCAAGTGACCCTGAGGACATAGACAAACCTCGAAGTGGCCTCAAATGACTTTCTAAAAGAATTCTGCAAGGAATGTAAATTCTTCCATTCCCCACCATCCAGTTAGAGCTGAAGAAGCTTCTTGGATGAGAAGCAAAACATCTTCAAAGAAAAACAATAAAGTCCAGTTGCCTCTTGAAACCTTTGGGACTCCTCCTCTATGATATAAGAATATGATCAATCTCATAAAGTGGGATCACTAAGTGAGAAAACCACCACCACCACCACCACCACCACCACCACCACCATCATCATCATCATCATCATCATCATCATCATCATCATCATCATCATCATTCTTTATCATAAAAATAGTCATCAAGTCTCAGAATTAGGTGGTGAAATAATTCAGCTTTGCATAAGACAATCTCTAAAGATTCCAGAGAAGTGTGTGTGAATGCATTGATTGTAGAAGAAATAACAGATATTACAATAGGGAAGAATATGAATGTTGAGAATGTTGAATATAACATTCAACTGTTATCTGACTGGGAATGCAGTGAGCTCAGAGCCAGACACACACCCTTTTGCCACTCCATTCCAGGTAACTGCATATATTTATACTGGATAAATAAGCTTCAGAGAATACAAGGAAATCTTCAAATGGAATGGTTTCCACTATCTACTCAAGGAAGAAAGTAATTTCTGGTCTTTATAACAGCTCCTTTCTATTTTCAAATATGAAACATTTTTATAATTAATGTATTATAATAGATATAAGTACTGGAGGCAATTCAGTTTTACTTTCTACAAGTGCATATTACATTCCATTACCATAGCTCTTGAATATTTCACTACTTGTCTTTCCACAGTAAAAAAAACACAGTGTGGTGTGTGTGTGTCTGTGTCTGTGTCTGTGTCTTAAACCAAATTTTATTCTGGGAATACAGATTTGTTTTTAAGCAAAAATCAGGATAATTTTGCAGGAAGAAATTAAAACAAAACAAAACAAATCATGTTCAGTATGATAATGGCATAGAACAACCGTATAATGAGTACCAGATTTATTATTATATTTATTAATAGTTAAATATCAATGCCTAGTTACAAGAAACAACTTAACTGCCAGTATATCATTGACTCTCTGTAGAGATGAATAATCAATTAGAAAATGCTAAATTCCATCAAAATAGACCTCTAGAGTTCATAGGATTATTTGAGACAGAGTTTCATACATACTGGGAAGCCAAAATAAAGTTAATTGGGAAATATATGTCCCCCTCTGATTACTCCCATTTGCTAGGAAGAGACTGCAGCCAGAGTACAAATTCTCCTCCTTTCAAACTAATTCCCAACAATACTAAGGGACAGGTTTTTCTATGTAATTGCAATTTTAAAAAAAGTGAATTTCATTGTTGGGTAGATAATAAACCACAGAATAACAGACTATAAGAGTTGGAAGTACCTTTAATAACATCTAATCTAACTTCCACCATACTAGTGGACAATCACTTAAATATGAGCCAGCAGTGTACTGCAGCTGCCAAAAAAGCCAACATAGTGCTAGGCTGCATTAATAGAGAGATAGAATCAAGATCACATGAAGTGTTAATACCACTTTACAATGCTTTAGTAAGGCCACGCTTGGAATATTGCATCCAGTTTTGGTCACCACGATGTAAAAAAGATGTTGAGATTCTAGAAAGAGTACAAAGAAGAGCAACAAAAATGATCAGGGGATTGGAGGCTGAAACATACAAAGAACGGTTGCTGGAATTGGATATGTCTAATGTAATGAAGAGAAGGACAAAGGGTGACATGATAGCAGTGTTCCAATATCTCAGAGACTGCCACAAAAAAGAGGGAATCAAGCTATTCTCCAAAGCACCTGAAGGCAGGACAAGAAGCAATGGATGGAACCTAACCAAAGAGAGAAGCAACCTAGAACTAAAGAGAAATTTTCTGACAGTTAGAACAATAAATCAATGGAACAACCTGCCTCCAGAAGCTGGGAATGCTCCAACACTGGAAGTTTTTAAGAAGAGACTGGACAGCCATTTGTCTGAAATGGTATAGGGTTTCCTGCCTGAACAGGGGGTTGAACTAGATGACCTCTAAGGTCCCTTCCAATATTATTATTATTGTTGTTGTTGTTGTTGTTCTTGTTCTTGTTGTTGTTGTTAAAGAATCTACTGCAGCCTATTAGAATTTGAAGTAACTTGGTTCTTGCTCAACCCCCCCTCCCCCAATAAGAATAGACTTATTAGGCCAACGGCCATTTGAGTTCAGCATTTTCTTTCTCAAAGTAGCCAACCACATGACTCTTCAGTGCTTTCCAGGAAAAGATGGAGACTTACTCCCTTGTAAAGTGTCCAAGTTAATGGCCATCACTATCTTCAGGTAATGAATTTCATAAATTATGTTCTATATAAAGAAGTGTTTTCTTCGTGCTTGGTTTAAATACCCTTTCGTATTTACCGAGTATCTGCTGGTCCTAAAGTTTCAGAATAAGCAGAAAACCCTATTTTCCATCTCAAAAACTGGTACAATTTTATACACCTTAATACAAATAATAATACAAAATTTTAAATCTTTTTTTTTTCAAACAAAGTTCCAAAGGTTCCACTGTTTCTTTTCAGAAAACTGTTTCAGTCTCTGATCATTTTGGCTGCATTCTTCAACTCTTTAAATGTGAACAATTTCTATTATCTTGAGGGCCACACAAAATCAATGTTTCAGGGGTTTTTTTTAAATAATCCTAACTCCTTTAACCCTCTTTTCAAAGTGAATAAATGGGTTTTCATCTCACTGGTTTTGGGGACTTTTGCACTCCCCCCCCCAAAAAGGGCTGTTGGACCACATTCAATTCTGGCTACAGCTTTCTGAGTCCCTACTCTAATGTTAAGCCTGGGTAAGATAACTTTTTATATTTTATTTTATTATTTATATTCTGCCTTTATTCAGATTGCACTCATGTTAAAAGCATCAAGGCACTTCTGGATTGAAAGGATTAGTCAGTGACATCACTGTTGCCTGGGGGATGCCCAGTTTTTTGGGGGAGGGGCTTTCATGTCCCTGGCAGGAGCTGGAGCAAAGGATGAAAGCTCACCCCATCCTAGAGTAGCACTCGCATCTCGAACATGTGCTTGTGTTAACCACGCAAGCCACATGCTCCTTTCTGCCTTTATTTATTTATTTATTTATTTATTTTGTTTGTTTATATATTTATTTATTTAGGATATGGCATATCATACACGGACTATATATTAACATTTAATCTAGATTAATAAAACATAATAAAATATGAATGTTGAAAGGATCTATATTCAGGGACCAACCAGCTTCAGTTATATGAAAAAAATCAGATGCCGGACTGGTATACGCAAACATACCTAATACACCTTCCTCCTCCTCTTTTCCCCACAACAACAGTCTTGTGAGGTGGGTTGGGCTGAGAGAGAATGACTGGCCTAAAGTCAACCAGCTGACCTTCAATTGGTCTATCAATTGTCATCCCTACTCCACCTTATACTTTGGTCTAGTAAGATGATGGAAAAGTGTTTATGGAGTGATGAATGAGATCCAGCATATAGTAGTCCTAGAAAGCTCAACTGCTTTTAATATCTCTCCTTCATTTATAGAAAAAGAAAAATAATCCTTTCTAAATGTGTAGCTATAAATTATTTTTTGCTGCAATTATATTTTGTCAAATGGTGAAAAACCAGTTGTTTCTCTGTCCCTCCAGAAACAGCTGTTGCTGCAGAGAACTATTCATTTATTTTATCTAAGCTCAAGATGCATTCTAGGATTTGTCTTTTACACTAGAGTGCCTTGACTGCAGAAATGAAAATCACACATAGACGCACGTGCACACACACACACACACGGACAAATAGACATGTACCTAGCCCTGTAGTTTTCTTGACTCTGGAAGCAATTTTATTGACCATGCATTAATCCTTTTGACAATGCAAAGGTGTCTCATCTCTTCTCTACTTCTCCAAGTGCCAAGGTCAGTCACCAATTCAGAAGTCAAGAGATTATATTGCTTATAGTTTACCGTCAATTACACCCATCAGTTGAAAGCTTTTGCTTCTTTCATATGCTAGACTTAGAGTGCTGATGCTTTTGTTTGAAAGGAAGCCATTGGATAAGAAGCATTTTCTTTCCATCAACTCCATTGTCAGAATTATAGACAATTTGGGCAGAAGCAGGAGAAGCTAAACTCACTTGTCAGTTGCCTGAAATAACATCATTTTCCTTCCATATTGCTGGGTTATCCATAGATGACACGCTTGCATTCATGAGCTTGGAAGCCCCTGGTCTTAATGTAGCAAGCTGCCTTCTACATATTATTATTCTAAATCCTTTTTAGGCAGAAAATAAGGCTGTGTGGTGCTTGTGTTTGGAACAATCTGATTAATGCATTCTATATAAGACTGCCCTTGAAGACCATCGGGAAGGTAAAGCTGGTTTGAAATGCAGCAGTATAAGCAGGAATGGGTGCTTCATTCTCTGCTCTTGTGTCACCACTACTTCTCAAGCTTCATTAATTGCCAGTTGGCTTCATTGCTAGGACCCATTGCACAAGGGACCACCTTTCTCCCATTGTTTCTGTCTGTCCACTCCGCTCTGTATGTTCAGGCAGAGTTGCTGTAATCCAAGTCCCTTCTACTAATTGCTGCCATGACAAATTCAAAATTGAGGACATTAATCTCAAAGTGACTCTATGATTAAGTTAGCCTGAAGTTTTCATAATGTAGTTTTGGAAGGTGTTTGAGTGGGTCTCTATCGATGCATTGTAAATTGTTGTGGCATGCCATCGCTTGCAGCTGCTAGTGACAGCACATTGCTTTCAATATGTGTTCCCCATTGTGTGCCTGCTTACTCTCTTGTCATCCTGTCTTCTGCTTTGCTCTGCAAGAGAGGGAAACAAAAGAAAAACAAGTCTAACACAATGCATATTGAGTATACTGGTGATGATGTGACTGAAGGACAGCGCTGTTATAACTTCAAATGATTGCTGAACAAGGCAGTTGTAAGGGAGGACTACCTGTAATGCCTACAATTAACAAAGTCAGAATTTGACTAGAGTCAGTAGAGAATCAGCTTGAGGCAATTGAAAAGGCAGGCCTAATAACGAAATTTCAACAAAAAAAATAGGCAATATGTCCTAAATCCCATCAATATTCCTCTGTGGTCTAACAAAAGACAATCTCATATATTGTGAAAGTTTTTGGACTAGATCAATGTCTTTATTACTAACTTTGCATTTATTTGGATTTCTAGTTACAGATCATTGTAGGCATTTTGTGAAACCTTTCAAATTAATTCATTGATTGGGACCCCTGTGATTCTCAAAGACTTTAAAAAAATATATACCCATGTCAATACTTCCTTTATCACAATCATGAAAATATTCTGCTTTCCCATTTTAAAAAGCGTTCCCATATCAAACAGAAAACAATAGAATTTATATAGGTAACTTTTACAATGCTGAATGTAATACAGTGTGTGTGTGTGTGTGTGTGTGTATGTATGTGTGTGTGTGCGTGCATGTGCACATGTGTATTCTCTTCTACCCTTGTCAAATTAATAGCAAGTTTTGTTTTGAAGAAAGAATGTCTGAAGCATCCTTCTGAAAGATTTTCAACACACTGTGCTTCTTTGTAGTCATGGATAATAGTCAAGCACATCCACCAGCTCCTGAAGCTTGTTCCAGTTTCCTCCAAGTCTATTTTTCTTTCTTTCTCTTTTTTCCCCATAAGTGCTTATTTTATGTGGATTGCAATCTAATGGCCAAGAAGAAGCAACTTATTACACTATGAAGGAAATCTATGAGTTTCTTTGCAAACTTTCTAGGTCAGAGTATCTGAAGCTTTGTGAAAGAGATGCAGTTTTTACATCGAAATAATAACTTTTTAATGTAAAAGAATAAAAATGTCTTTCAGCAAGACAAGTGTTGCAAGAGCTGGAGGAAACCATCACTTTAGAACACGGGTGTCAAACTCACCACGTTATGTGATGTATTGCGCTGCAGCGCAACTCTTTTTGCATTGCCGGCAATGGAGTGGGCACGGCTTCGGTATGATGAAACAGGCCGGCAGGCTGGCAGTCTGACTCCCTGCTTTAGAACCATTCAATGCATGCAGATGGGGAGGAAGTATCACTGATTCCCAATTTATATTATTTACACCTGCATGAGCCATTCCCTCTTTCCCAGCCAAGAAAATATAGTTTCCCTGGCCCAATGGAGTAGGCGAGTGAGCCCAATCTCATAGATTCTGAGAGCAATTTCTGATTGGAGCTGATTCTTACTAGGTCTTTGTTTTCCATTGGCTTTGACAGACACATGCTAGGAGCAAACAAGGAGAAGAAGAGTATGAAAGAGAAAAGTACTCCTTCTACCTGGGATGGTCATTCCACTGAGTACACAGCTTTGGGAGGGATTCACACATGGATCAATGAACAAGGAAAGACACCTCTGCTTAGCCAGCCATATCAGCCAAACCAACCATGGCAATGAATGGGGTGACAGATATTACAGCTGGATCACCCTCATTTCTAAGGCAAGATGAACAGAAGGACAAATAGTTTTCCCCCTCTCTGGGAGCAGGTGCTAGGTTCCTATTAGGAACTCAGAAGAATAGCAAGTCTTATCTTCAGGAGAACTAAGAGTCATTGAGAGTTAGTTCTAACCAAAACCTATTTAACTGTCAAGCACTTGAAACTTGTTTTTGTAAAATGTATGCAAAACTTACAGGTATAGAAGGAAAGACAGTCCCTTCTTGTGTCCTCCAGAACCCTCCCAGATCATCTTCCCAAATCTGAACATGAAGTTCAATAGTGCAATTATGCACAATTTGCATTCAAAGTAATGGTTAAAATATCTGTGGAAACCGTCCCTACCTATTTCATATTTTAAATATCCCTAGCTTGCCAAACCACACATACACAAAACAAAAACAAAATTCAAAACACTATTTTCCCAATGATTTCAACATATCAACTTGACATCCCTGTTATATTATTGTAATTTATTCACACCTGCATGAGCCATTCCCAGTCACGAAAAGATAGTTTCCTTGGCCTATTAGAATTATTTGCATTCAAAGGAGCCCACATTTTGCATGAGTTACACTTTTGAGCATATTTCCTATCTGAAAAGAGGCAATCCACAGTATTGAATCGCTCCTAAAGTAGTACCATAGTTTCAATTTGGCTGCTGTACCGTATATCTATATTGAAAGAGTGAAACTGTCATCCTACAGCCTAGAGAAAGTAACCTGGTTCCTCTAGATGTTGTGAATTACAATTGCCACAATGCTGTGCTACAGGCCTTCTTGATGAGGATTGATGCAATTTGAAGGACATCAATTGACCCCCCTTTTTGTAGCCACTTACTGAACATAACTGAATTTATTTCTGAATAGCAAGGTGTAATCATATTTGATGTATAAATATGATGCTGTTCTAGTGTGAGATTTGAAACTAACAAATCTCTCCTTACTTCCTCTCCCTCAACAATACTTTTCCTGAAAATAATAACAATAGTACATACATTTTTATGAATATGTTTTAATAACTTCATTTTTTTTGAAACTACATTAAGGCAGACCTATGAAATGTGAAATCAATCTTCAAATGCAGCTATATATTTATACAAAATTGTGTGCAACTATTTTTTTCCCTTTAGACCAAGTGGGGAATATTTAATAAATACACATCACCTGTGTACTAAATTGGGCTTATACAACTGCAATTACTTTGAGTACTTTTCCTTCTCTTCAAACAAAACTCTTGAAGTTTTTCTGATAAAAAATCCTTTGAAAAACTATCACAGACCTCGGGAGTTAAGTATTATTAAACAGACTCAAAATTATACATTCTGAATCATACATTCTAAATCAAGTATGTGTATACTCTATACACCATTAGGAAAACTCAAAAAGGTATTGCAGTAACAATGTACAACAGCATTACTAATATAGGCACACCAAAATAGGACATACATACAGTAAAGAAGTCAAAATTAGCACTATTAAAATTGTCTTTAAAAACAAACAAACAAAACTTTTTGGGGGCATAAACAAACATAGTCCAAAGCCATGTCAAGCCAATACATACACACAAAGTCAATTATAAGAAGGTCATGGATTGTTCTTTTTCTTATACATGTTTTTAGTATGGCTGAACCTGCCATATGTGGAATGGATAAAGGGCATGGTAGCAAGGACGAATGTGTTCTTCCTTACAAATCACTGCAAAAAATATAATATGTTTCTTCCACTTTTAATGTTCTGCATAAGTCTGAGAATTGAATTCACCACTCATAACACTTACCTATTTAATATTTTCACAGCTAGATGTATAGATAATGCTTTTGAGCAGAGTTATGACCAGGACATATGTAAAGAGAAGAAATATATACACACTATGGCAAGTGATGGGGCAAACAGGTGCACTCTTAGTGTTAGAGAAGAGAAATTAGAATCTAACAGGTCATTGTTTTCTCTCTTTCCTTTTGTTATTAGTTATAATGATCTGGGCAGTCTTGATGCTTTTCAAATTTAGTGTTGGAGAAAACTCCTGAGAATACCAAGAATAGCCAGAAAATCATAAAAGTAGATCATTGAATAAATTAACTGAGTTCTTACTTGATGCACAAATGGTAGGTTTAAGTGATCATACTTTAGATGTATAATGTGAAGATTTAATTTTATGGAAATGTCTACAAATGCTGGGAAAGGTGAAAGGAAAGAGAAAAGAAGGCAACCAGTAGCAATGGTGATGGTGTTCTGTTGGAAGACTTGAAGGAACAGTTTAGGGGACAGATCACTGTGGATCAAATCTATCTCACTAAGAGTCATGACTGGATTCTATTAATGGTGGCCAGATAAGCTTGCTTATAGATGTTCAGGTTATTAGTTTACTTGGTGTTTTCTAAACCTAAATGAAATGCTTACCCAAGTAAATATGTAGGGAAATTTGATCAGTGCACACTATATGATATTTATGCATTAAATTTATATGCCACCCATCTCCCCATACAGAGTAATATGACATTTGATTAAAACATCTTTGAAATTGCCGAGTCAGAATCTTTTCTACAAAAAAGTTATTTTTCAGATAAAATAAACACTGGGGTGTTAAGGAATTGGTAATGTAGAGGGGAGAATAAGCGGTCTTGTAAAAGAAATGGGCTGAGAAGACCATAAATCCAGGTTTTAAAGTTAGTTACAGTAGGTGAACCATTGGACCAACATTAAATCAACATTAAATCCATAGCTCTTCACAATGATAGAATTTCAAATGTTGTTTAATTTCTGTACTGTATTGGATTGTTTCCATTGATTGACTGATTAATCAGTTTGTACTTTTACTCAGTTGTCTTGGGTTCCCCTGTATATGTTGAAATTTTTCCAAACTCATTTAACTTTTCTGAAAGTTTCAAAAACCAGCCCGATAAGCCTATTTCTGACAATTGTCTTTTCTCTGAATAATAGAAAAGATGAAATTACTTCCCAAGCTTAAGCATTATTTTGGTCTCAGTCCCACCGAACAGCTGTTTTCTTAATAATGCCAACAAATGGGGATTAAAATGGGATTTAGATCCAATTTCATATTAGACTCAACCAAAGTCAGTCTTGATTAATATATTACGTTCCATTTATGGAAACCCACAAAGGGATATTTTACTTTGGCATCAGTTACAGGATCTCTTTGCTCATGAGAAATGTTTACAAAAATATTTATCTAGCAGTACCATACAGAGAAATCCTTCTGTACTTTTTCTACCAGTTCTTACTCAATTTCATAAATGAGATGATGTTGTTGTTGTTGTTGATGATGATGATAATGATGGTGGTGATGATGATTTGGGTTGGTTGTTAATAATAACAACAGCCAGCCAGATATCTAGACTGGATTTGAATTTTTTCCACCTAATTCTTTGCAAGGACTTTGGATGATGATGATGATTTTAAATCTGCATGCAGTTTAGTGTATATTCAACAACTCTGGGTTGAATATGATTTTGAAATTCCTTTCAAAGGAGAAAAGAAGTCTGGTGAAGTTCTCACAGATAAATGAAATGTTCTTGTAGTGACTCAGAAATGAAGTGGTCGTCTCTATAGTAGTTTTCACCCTCCCTGTTAATCTCAAGGAAAGATATGATGACTCCTTGATGAGGCTTTTTCAGATATTCAAATTGGAAAGTATGGGAACCCAAACAGCATTTTGAGTGATGGAAATATATACAGCATAGACATGACTATGTAGTATTCTTGCAATTCTTAGACACTCAAGGTAACCTGATGCAGCTTATTTTATAATCATTTAAGCTATATTAATATAAAAAAGTAAATAAATAATAAATAAATAAATAAATAAATAAATAAATAAATAAATAAATAAATAAATAAATAAATAAATAAATAAATAAATAAATAAATAGTTGAGAATTTTTCATGTCTTGGAAATAAGGACAATTTTCTATATGGGGTTCTGCCAGCTATTAGTAGTTTTATAGCAGTATTTTTGTTTTTGTTTTTTTTTAATTTGGCTTCTAAAAAAACTTTGAAAAAAGTAAGTTTTCTTTCTGGATTAGGCATCTATTTGCTGAAATGAGTGGGTCTAGACCAGGGGTCTTCAAACTTGGCCCTTTTATGACTTGTGGATTTCAATTCTAGAATTCCTCAGGCAGGCACACTGGCTGAAGAATTCTGGGAGTTGAAGTCCATAAGTCATAAAAGGGCCAAGTTTGAAGGCTCCTGGTCTAGACTAATGCCCAGGCTAAGACTGCCTGGCAAGATAAATGAGCCAATTAGGTGCTCTAAAAAGGTGAGGTCAAATCAGGCATAGCAACTAAAGAACTGTTGTGCAATTCAAGTCCCCACTTTCTTCCACCCTTTGCTTTTTGGGTTGCTGCTGACTTCTTCCCAAGGAGGACAGTCTACACTGAGTATTGTAGGCAACTGGCCTAAATACCTTTGGTACATGCCACAGCTGGGGGAGAAGGAATCTCTCGATCATTTCCTATATCATGAGCTCTGGAGGAGGAGGCTAAAAAAACTCCTTTGGAGTGGCACAAAGCAACAATATCCTTTTATTTCACTTGTAAAAATGAGGGGTTGCTTTATGAAGCAGATTAGTGGATACTTTGTTTGATGCTTTGTTAAGCGAAGCACCCTTTAAAATTTTGCACAGTTGCTATGGCTGCTTCTACCATTTTGAAAAATCAGTCATCTGGTGACTTATCTTGATATAATAGCATTAAAAGATACTAAGGAGCTTTCAATTATAACCATTTATTATGAACTGAGAAGATCATGAGTACATTTAGTCTGCAGATATAGGCTATATAGCAGCGGGAAGAAGTCATAGGCTGAAACCTAGGAAGCAGAAAGAGCCCTAGAAAATCTTAACTTTCATACTTAACATTTGGATGTCTTAAGGCATATTTGGTTAGTAATTTCATGGTAATTTTAAAGCATTAACAGCACATGTAAAGCAATTGAAAGTGCTCTGTGAACTAGCATTTTTTAAACAAAAACTTTCATAACATTTCTGAGGTGTGGTGTGTGTGTGTGTGTGTGTGTGTGTGTGTGTGTGTGAATAATGGGTATAAGAAGCTGTGTCTCCAAACTGAGGGGGGGGGGACTGAACATATTGCTATATTTCCTTAAACAATTTTAACATATACTTTGTGAGACATCTAATTTTATAGGGCTACATTTGAATAAAAATTGCTGCAACTTTGAAGAAACGGCAATGTTATTAATATATAATCAGTCACTGACATATTCATTTGTTGAGGAGACCAGCTGTCAGTACAATAATTTTAATGAAATTAAGAAATCACTGAGTATTGAAGGCCTGGTGCCTAGGGATACCCAGAGTGGGGCTGGTGAGGAGGGAATAACCAGGGTGAATGTTGCAGAGCCTCTGCAGTTCATAATTTTGGGACTTGCTCATAAGCATTAGGGGGCATTTATTTCATAACTTCAAACGAGCGTTAAGTGATTACCTATAGTTCCTTGTACTTCATCAGTGTCTCAGAAATAAAGTCATGTGGAAGAAGGGTGCTGGTCATTCAGGAATTAGTAAAACAATCAACATCTTCTCTTTTTTAGGCACCTGCTGGTCTCAAAATGTGGATAGGATGCCACTTCCCCTCATACCACAGCTGATCCTTCTCGCTGATTGATTCTCCCACTTTTACATATATGAAATGATTTTGTCCTCTTTTTTCCCAGTTCATCTATGTAAACAAGTTGTTATTTGTAGTTAATTTTGATACTTGTGGTTAGTAACATGATTTTCTTCTATAACATTCATCAACTTTCAGTGAAGAGATAGCCAACTGATGACATGCCCAGGAAGGATCCTGAAGGTTTGTTCCCTGGACTGTAGCTTTTTAAACTACCAACAGAAAGAACTGGCATTCCTTTATTTTATATGACTTTCCTGGGTTAGGGAAAGTCCTAGAATATCCCACAAGATCCTCTGATAAAGCAAAGGTCTGCAAGTAGCTTCTGGAGCTGTGCTTGAAGCAACCTATCCACCAAAAGCTGGGGAGGGGCTGCAATGTTCGTTGTTGAAGAAACAACCGTTTGAAATTTATTTTTCAAACAGACAATAAGTTGTGCCTTTCATTTCTTAATCATTTTAAGGACTATTAATCTTTATTCAGCTAAAAGATGCTCTCTTTAGCCACAGCCTCTTATTCCTTTTTGAAGATTTGCACCATTTGGGGGATTTGTTCATTGTTAAACAACAAGGAAGAAAGCTGGTGAAGGCAAGCTAAAATAAGGAAGTGTAGAGTATCTTTTTTAAAAAAAAAGTTGATGGAGAAATATAAGGGCAAAAAGTTGTGGTTCTAGTTTATTATTTTTTAGTAATTTGCAGCTTGGTCTGCTCTGCTGTGGCTGGCTTAAACTTTCTGATTTTCATGATTCCTGATTGGCCAGCGATTATTAAGTGACTTACAAAAAAGCTACTCTTTGATTAAACAGGGGGTTAAGAATATGGAGGAGCAAATTATTAGACATGTATTTGAAAAATCTTTAAATAAAATCCATCAGTTCATAGATCAGCTATGCTCCAAGGATGTTAAAAAAAACTTCTTAAACTATTTCAGAGATGCAAATATGTGTAGAAAGTTACCAAACCACCAAGGCAATTTCACAAATAGCTGACAATGCAGAGGAGTCAATTGCAATTTTGGAATATAAATTTGATACCAATTTTTATTATGATGGTTTAAATATAAACCTCCCAATGCAATTGAGAGAAGAGCTCCAAGAAAATCTGAAATTTTTAAAAGGACAAGTTTGGGACTTTTTCCTCATGGACATTAACAAGATTAAGAACATCTTGACAAGACTTCCGGTTCTGGGTCGTGGCGCCTCTAGTCGTACAAGGAGACTCGTCTCCTTGTTAGCTAGCCTCCCTCCGTCGGTAGACCCTTATGCGGGTCTAAAGTCACCCTGAAGGGTGCGACTTCTGTCGAGGAGGCTTTGCTCAGCTGCGGAGGAGCGGCGGCTCCTCCAGCTGTCCAGGCCAGACTCTGAGGGCCGACGGAGAAGAAGATCGGCCAGTAAAATGGCCGATCACCTAGCCGCAAGAAACCGCAAGTCACAGAACAGCTAAGCTTTGAATCCACTGTTGTGAATCCGGGTGAAATTCTTCTTCTTCTTCTTCTTCTTCTTCTTCTTCTTCTTCTTCTTCTTCTTCTTCTTCTTCTTCTTCTTCTTCTTCTTCTTCTTCTTCTTCTTCTTCTTCTTCTTCTTCTTCTTCTTCTTCTTCTTCTTCTTCTTCTTCTTCTTCTTCTTCTTCTTCTTCTTCTTCTTCTTCTTCTTCTTCTTCTTCTTCTTCTTCTTCTTCTTCTTCTTCTTCTTCTTCTTCTTCTTCTTCTTCTTCTTCTTCTTCTTCTTCTTCTTCTTCTTCTTCTTCTTCTTCTTCTTCTTCTTTTGCCTGTAAGAGCCCTGTTGGAACTATTTCCCTGGCTTGGAAAGGCAGCTTCTACATGTCTGGGAAGAAAGGCGAACAAAAAGAATAGAACAAAGCTTCAAAAACTACGTTTTCTTTATATAAGTTTATTTTGGGGTACTGGAACAAAAACATTTTTTTCCTAAGAACTTTATTATTAGCCTATGTTGGTGTGTTTTTTAAAAAATATTTCTTCTTCTATTTTTCCCTGAAAAAACAGAAGAAAAGGGATGAGGGAGGAAAAAAGAAAAAAAATGAAATGAAATGAATGATATTTGAAAAAAGTTTTTTTAGCTTACTGAGGACATCTACTGGTTAAAAGCTAACATGGCAATTGGAGAGGAGATGATTTCTTTATGAGAAAGTTAATCTGATGAACTTGAACAATCTTTTTTAAAATGGAGCTGCACTCACATTTAAACTGCAAACTTATTTTGGAAAAGATCTATGAGACCAAAGTGGAAATATGTGTTACAATGAAAGAACTTACTACAGAATTAAGAACTAGAATTTCTTCTTCAAACTCCAAAATTGACTTTCAGACTATACCTGATTTTTCTACAAAACAGATTACACAAGGAGAGAACTTAACTGAAAATAAAGAGAACTTGATTTTGCCTTATAAACAATTTATTATGATGCTGAGAACCAGGAAAAGCAAAGACTGGGACTTCAAATATTAAAACAACAAGTTCTCATGGTTACGAAAATCAGAGGGCCAATGCAAAGATCAAGATGGCTCTTACTGATCCAAATACTACTACAAGCAATAAAAAAAGACTTATCAGCTGGAAGAGAAGCCTTGCTATGAAAACCCACTTGGCATTTGAAAAAACCTAGAATAAGACTAAAAAAAAGACTGAAAATTAAAGTGTTATGTAATGGACTAAAGGCAATCTAGAATTATGGACTGATTTAAGGACTAAAATTACGAGTCAGATGTGCGATTAATGGAAGATATATAAGACTTACCTATATGAAAATTACTGATGATTTATTTGTTTGATGACTAATGAATTGAAATAATCTAAAGTTTGATGTTATGTGGTCAGTTTAAAGAGATTGATTGATGGATTAGACAGTTTTAGAATAAATTACTATTTTAACTTAAATAAAATGATGAGTTAGAAGTAAGAGAAAAAGGGGTAATTAATGAAATATATATTAAATAAATTAAGATTATGTTTTTGTTTTTGTTTTTTTCCTTTCTTTTCTTTAGGACAATAGGGTTACTTGCAAGAAATTTTTTATTTAACTTTGAGTTAATCTAATAAGATGATTTGTTTGTTTGATATTATGGATATTATTAGTTATGATAGATTATCATTTCAACTTAAAAAGGAGATATTTTAGGTAGTGACGAGGACTTTAATAACTGTTTTGCAGACAAAGTGGCTCAGATCCGGGCTGACCTAGACTCCAATTGTATAGCAGAGTCGACTGATAATGATTCAGTTGAGGGGACAGGGGCATGTTCTTGTCCGGTCATCTGGGGAGAGTTTGAGGCTGTTATGCCTGAGGAAGTGGACAGGGCCATTGGATCTGTAAGTTCTGCCACCTGTTTTTTGGACCCGTGTCCCTCCTGGCTGGTTTTGGCCAGTAGGGAGGTGACACGTACCTGGATCCAGGAGATTGTAAACGCTTCTTTGAGGGAGGGGTCCTTTCCGGCTTCCTTAAAGGAGGCACTTGTGCACCCCCTCCTCAAGAAGCTTTCCCTGGATCCAGTAATTCTGACCAACTATCATCCGGTCTCTAACCTTCCCTTTGTGGGGAAGGTTGTCGAGAAGGTGGTGGCGCATCAGCTCCAGCGGTCTCTGGAGGAAGCCGATTATCTGGGCCCTCTGCAGTCGGGGTTCAGGTCCGGCTACAGCACCGAAACTGCTTTGGTCGCTCTGATGGATGATCTCTGGCGAGCCCGGGATAGTGGCCAGTCCTCTGTCCTGGTGCTTCTTGACCTCTCAGCGGCGTTCGATACCATTGACCACAGTATCCTTCTGCGCCGGCTGTAGGGATTGGGAGTGGGGGACACCGTATTGCGGTGGTTCTCCTCCTATCTCACTGGTTGGTCGCAGTCGGTGTTTGTGGGGGGGTCAGAGGTCCACCTCTAGGTTACTCCCATGTGGGGTGCCTCAGGGGTCGGTTCTCTCCCCCCTACTTTTTAACATTTACATGAAGCCACTGGGTGAGATCATCCACTGCCATGGAGTGAGATACCATCAGTACGCTGATGATACTCAGCTGTACATTTCCACTCCTGGCCATATCAGTGAAGCGGTTGAGGTGATGTGCCGGTGTCTGGAGGCTGTGAGGGTTTGGATGGGTGTTAACAGATTAAGGCTCAACCCCGATAAGACAGAGTGGCTGTGGGTGATGCCTCCCAAGGACACTTCTATCTGTCCCTCGATTACCCTGGGGGGTGAATCTATAAACCCCTTAGAGAAGGTTCGCAACTTGGGAGTCCTCCTCGATCCACGGCTGACATTGGATCATCATTTGTCGGCAGTGGCGAGGGGGGCATTTGCCCAGGTTCGCCTGGTGCACCAGTTGCGTCCTTACTTGGATCGGGCGGGAGTCTCTCCTTACAGTCACACATGCCCTTGTCACCTCGAGGATCGACTACTGCAACGCTCTCTACATGGGGCTACCCTTGAAGAGTGTCCGGAGACTACAACTAGTGCAAAATGCAGCTGCGCGAGCAGTTGTGGGCCTTCCTCATTGTGCCCACATTTCATCAACTCTCCGCATGCTGCATTGGTTGCCCATTGGTCTCCGAGCCCAATTCAAGGTGTTGGTTATTACCTATAAAGCCCTTCATGGCATGGGATCAGGATACTTACGGGACCGCCTTCTGCCACATACTTCTCTACGACTGGTGAGAGCGCACAGGGTCGGCCTCCTCCGGGTCCCATCAGCGAAACAATGTCGTCTGGCGGGCCCTAGGGGGAGGGCTTTCTCTGTTGTGGCACCCACCCTCTGGAACCAACTGCCTCCTGAAGTCCGCGTTTCCTCGACTCTCCCGGCCTTCCAAAAGAATTTAAAAACCTACCTCTGCCGGCAGGCCTAGGGATGATTGTTTATTGTGGTGTGACTGATGAGTATGTATGGGGTTTTATTTTTAATAATTTTTGTTCGAATTTAGTCGAAATTGTTTTATATATATGCTGTGAGCCGCTCCGAGTCCTCGGAGAGGAGCGGCATACAAATCCGAATAAAATAAATAAATAAATAAAAATAAAATAAATAATGGATTAAAGGTAATTCAGAATCATGGATTGATTTTAGGATTAAGATTGTGAGTTAGAAGTAAGAGAAAAGGGGGCGATTAATGAAATATACATCAAATGGATTAAGAATATATTTGTTCTTTTTTTTCTTTAGGACAATAGGGTTACTTGCAAGAAATGTATTATGTAAATTTGAGTTAATCAAATAAGATGATTTGTTTGTTTGATAAGATGGATGTTATTAGTTATAATAATTAATTTAATTGAATTCTGTTTAATGGGTCGAAAGGACTTAAGGTTTGATTTTCTCTTGTTAGTAAAAAGAAATTGATTAATTGATAGACTAGATATGTATAGGATAGACTAATACTTTATTTTAATTAAGGGATATTAGTGGAAGAATTAAATGAAATTTATGAAAAAATTAAGGAACTAGAATATATTTGAAAGGTATACCCAAATTGATAAGGTTTACATTTAAAGTTAATTTGACTATGGTAGTATAAATTTCTAAAAGTTTTAAAAACAGATATAGGTTGATTAAATTTAAGCTAGACTGAACTACTTTTAATAAGTTATGCTATCTAAGGGAATAAGAGACGGAATACTAGATGTATTGATTGAAATATGTATAAATGTTTTGGTTTTGGATGTTTGTTTGCCCTAACATCACAGTGTGCCTTGAGCATTTTTTTTTCTGTAAAAATAAAAAAAACCAATCAATTTTTTTTTTTAAAAAAGAACATCTTGACAAAAATAAAAAGCTTATAACTACTTGAAAAGCTGGAAGGAGTGACTTAAACTTGACCAGCTAGAAGGGGTGACTTAAACTTAATGAGTCAATTGGAATTAGGATGGATATTTATTAGTCTGATGTTTGTAATTGAAAGAAAGTCTTAATCTAAAGTTTGAAAATATATTTTCCCTTTATATATAATGCTTAAGTAATTCCCAAAGTTTGTAAATATGATTGAAAGTGTATTTGAAAGTATCTGTGTTAAGAGAAAGCTAAAGAAAAATATGTATTAGCTTAAAGAAAAAGTTTAGAATTTCAAAAAAGATGTATACAGAAAAAATATTCTAAAAGGCTAACTTGGAGGAAGTGATCTAAATTTAATGAATTAATTGGAGTTGGTTGGAATTTTATTAGTCTGAAAGTGAACTTTAAAGTATATATGTTAAGAGGTTTTTTTTTAAAAAATAGATGTTTTAAAAAAAGTATTAGAAAGCTTTGATTTTAGAATTTTTTTTTTAAAAAAAGTTTAGTTTTAAAATGGATGGAAAAAAAAGAATTTTTCCCTGTAAGGTTAAAAAATCTGAAAGAATACAGTGAATTTTGTTAATATAAATGGTGATAGTTTATAAAGATTATTAAGTGCAAATAGAAATATATATTATTTTAACAGGAAGGAAGATAGAGCAGTAATGGTTAAATTGATTGTTCTATTCAAAGAAAAGAATATATTTAATTATGTTTTTTATTTGGATATAACTTCTGGATTTTGTGCTTGTGATGAAAAAAAAAGAAACTTTGACTTTGGTTTTGCCAATTAGATACATTTGTTGTTATAGAAATGGCTAGTTATATATTAATGTATAAAGGTAAAAAAGGTGAGGCTGTAACGTTGCTATTTTGTACTGTGCAAAAAGAGTCGGAAGTCAAAGCTTTTTCTTTCTTACCTCAGATTTTCTTTCCCCTGTCTTTTTCCTTCCCTTAATTTCCTATTTTTATTTTTCTTTGTATTTTATACATTTATACACTGATAAAACAATAAAAGTCATAAGATAGAATATTCATCAACTTACTTGCAAAATATGAAAAAAATATGAAAGGATAAAGGAAATAAAACAGGTCAAAGAGAAGGACTTGTTTATACTGAAGCAAAGCCAAGATTCATCTTAGTCATGTATCCAGTAGATTGAACAAATGAATAAAAAAAACATTTGGCAGTATGTTTTGGTGGAGAAATTCTTGGAGAAGATCCTTAACAAAATTTCACTTTTGATCAACAGTGTACTTAAATAACCTAGGGAAAAAGAAACAATAAAATCCCTTTTAATAGTGATGTCTAAGAAATTAAAGCGAAAACAGACAGGGGTTTGTAAATGTGATGGGCAATGATTTTGACATATTAGTGTTCCTGAAAATAACCTGGCATATATTTGCAAGAAGAACATGCAGCAAGATACTTGAATAAAAAGGAAGTGGATTGGAGAATTATGGAGAACATTTCTGGGAAGATATTTTAAAAAAACTTGCATCCCTTTTAACAAGAAATATGAAGATCGGGGCTTCCGGTGGCTCCGCCGGCGTCGAAGGAGCCTCTAGCGTGAGGCTCCGGTCTCTGAGTGAGTACAGCCGACAACAACAGCGTTCATCTGCTGTTTGTTGCGGCGGAAAAACTCCCCTTCGGGCAAAGAAGGGGAGTAGAGCATCAAGAGCCGGGTTGAGCCCTTCCAAGACCCCTGGAATAAATTTTCAGGGGCAGAGAAGGTGTGCTCCCCAGGCACTTGAAACGCTCCTGCTCAGAGACGCTTCTGTCTTTGGCAGAGAAAGACGTCGCGACCACTTCTGCCTTTTTAAGATTTCGTGCTGGAGAGACTGTTAGCAGGCTGAATGAATACAGGAGTTTTAAATGGATTGCAAGTATTTTATTGGTTTTTTTTTTGGTTATGCATTTCTAACTTATACAATCAACATGATGTTTCAAAATGGCGCTTAGCTTTCACTACTTTCATTGTTAAGGAAAGTCCTGGAAAGTGAAAGTGGATCTGTTACTTTCATTTCTCTTCCTGTTCTTTTAAGCGCAGCCAGAGAGGTGGCTGTGATTATATGAGTTTAATATGGAGGGGAATTTACAGTTAAATGCTAAACCTATGTTGGATTTTACTGATGAATTTTATGAGAAAAGGCTGGATACACCTAGGATTTTTGAGCAAGAGTTTAAAGAGATGAATGCAATATTGGAAGAGGCTTTTACAGATATTGAGGAATTACCAATTAAATTAGTTAAACTCTTTTTCCCTAATGAAGTTGATTCATATGTGACTGCTGATCAATTTATTCTACAATCTGAATGTGGAGAAGACTTAGAACAACCAATTGGAACTTTTTCTTTAAAGGAAACTGATTTACAATTATCTGCTGATTGTTATATAACACAAGAGAAATTAGAAGAACAAGGAGAAGATGACAGTTTTGAGAATATTGATTATAATTGGATTTTGCTAGATGAGCAGTTTACTTATGGAATGGTTCTGTTTCAAGAAAAGCAACTTTTTCCAGCCAAGCAGCAGGATGAGGATATTGGCAAAGAAGAGACATTGTCTTATTTTATGATGCAATTAGACTATAAAACGAAATGGATTCTGTTTGATGGGAAGCAAGAAGACCTGATTCAAGGGAAGAGTCAATTTAAGATGCAACTTATTTATGGGGCCGAAGAAATAAAGATGAGAGACTTAATATTTGGAAGGGGGGCCTTGGTATGGTGGTTTATTTGGTTAAAAAAAAGACCTAGAGTTCGTTTGAAGTAAAGAATGGGTAATTTGAAATTATGGATTGGATTAAGGGTTAAGATTATGGAGATGTTTAATGGCTGATGTAATTAAATTAATTTAATGAAGGATGTATTTGTTTTGATGATCTAGGCCTGACATTAGATTGGAATGTAAGTTAGAAATGGTATTAATAGGTTGTTTTTACTATTGAGGTTTATTTGTTAAGCGAGAGAGCCCAGAAGCTGATTGATTAAATGAAATTTATAGTTAAACGAGAGAATTAAGGTTAATCTAAGATTATGGGTTGAATTAAAGATTAAGAGTATAAGTAAATTGTAAGAGAGGATGTTTAAATGATATATTAAGATATATTAAGATATATTACTACAAATTAAATTTCTTAGTACTGACTTAGATTGGTGGTTTAGATGTAAATGATAAATAGCATTCTTAACAAGATGAGTTGATTGTTCAATAAGGAATTGAGGTTAATTTAAGATAAGGGATTGAATTAAAGATAAATATTAGGAGTAAGGTTTAAGAGAGGATTTTTTAAATGAATATATTTATTAAGATATACAATGGTAAATTGAATCGAATAAGAGTATAATTATTATTATAATTATCTTTTGGTTTTTCTTCTTTCTCTTCCTTTTTTCTTTTTCTTTTAAGGTGTATAATTCTTGTTAGGACTATACAATTATCATGTTTGATGTAGTGGGGCTTTCTTTTGTTATACCCTGTATTCACTCTGGGAAGTCCTGGGGGGGGGTGGGTTAGAGAGGGTTTATAGTTTTGTACATGATGTTTTCTCAACTGTGTTTGGGGTTTTTGGAGGAATATGTAATCGCTGTTGTTGATGGGTTGCTCGGGTGGCCTCTGGGCACCACATCTGATGGGAAATAGTTAGGAGGAGGGGAAGGATAGGGTTGGTGGGATGTGGTGGTGGGGGTTCTGAGCAGTGATGTTGATAGTTTGGGATGATTATTTTTACTTGAGTTATTAGTAGTGGATGTGTTGAAGGATGTGTTTATATTTTGGGTATGCATGATTGTTCATTTTTATATTGTGGTTTGATATGATTGGTGTTTTTTTCTTCTGTAAAAATTGTTATCAGTTGAGTTATTGTATTTCTGTGTTAAAAATTTATAAAAATTCAATAAAAATAATTTAAAAAAAAAAAAAAAAAAAGAAATATGAAGATCTTGGGCCAGTATTTACATTAAAAGGTGATAGCTATACAGAGGCCAAATTGTGAAGGATATGCTTGTTTTGCACTACTCTTTTTCTTGCATGTGTACTAAATTTAAAAAGGCAGAAAATATGTAATTAAACTGATGTAATCAATTCTATGAGACACTACTTTATAGTGTTGGCAATTCAAAATAAGCAATGTGTCTTTATATTGTACTGAAGAAGCCATGAAGATACTGTAATAATGGGCTTCATAATGCAAGTTACAATACTTTTGTTCTGAAATAGATTTTTTTAGCAGCTGTTATGTTCATCACAGTATGTCATTTCCTTCATTCTAATACATGCATATCTCTAACATTATTTTTTTTTGCATGTGTCTGTCAACCCCAAACTTTGATATTCAGATGCTCAACCATGCTGTTCCTAGATAATATTTTCATAATGAATTTCCTCATTTAAATCAATTGTTTTACTTCAGATAATAAATACAGAACTCATTTAAAGAGAGCGTCATCAGAGCAGGTTTTACATTTGTTTGTTATTGACAGATCACTTCCTGCTGAGATTTATATTTACAGTGCTTGTTTTTCTTTGCAGGCATAGAAAAATCTGTTGGAATATTCCATTCTCAGAGAACAATTGATTAGAATAAACTCTAGAAAAATCGAGGGGGTGGTGGCAGTGGTGGGATTCAAATATGTGAATAACCAGTTCTCTTTATGGATGCCGCTTCTGGAAGTCTCTTCTGGGCCTGGGCAACAAAAATTAGCTACCGGTTCTGCTGACCTGGTGCAAACTGGCTGAATCCCAGGGTGGTGGTGTTCCAGCTAATATGGTCAGGGAAGGAAGCCATTTTTCTTCTTCATCGTTGCATTTTGTGTTACCCAGTAGAGCTTTTTTACAGTAATTTCCCCAGCCCTACTTCTTTCTCAGCCCTACATAATTCAGTATGACTTATTAGCAAAATGTAGGTAAACGATTATTTGCACCATGGTTTTAGAAAGGTCCAGGGTTTTCTGTTTGATCAGATGTCTTTGCAAAGGTTTCAGGTCAAAGTATTTGGGTTACAAGTTTACTCACCTGTGCCTTGCATGTGTCGTTGCATCTAGCAGGGACAGGCTCCTCTGTTGTGTTGAGAATGTTATAAAGTTTTCCTTGGAAGAAGGACCAGGGAAACTATTCCAACTATTTTTATATATATTTATATATATATTATGTACATATACATATACATATACATATACATGTACATGTACATATACATATACATATACATATACATATACATATACATATACATATACATATACATATACATATACATATACATATACATATACATATACATATACATATACATATACATATACATATACATATACATATACATATACAAATACATATACATATACATATACATATACATATACATACACACACACATATATATATATACACACACACACACATATATATATATATACACATACACACACACACACACACACATACATACTGTTCTGTCTGGCCCCTCTCAGCTCATTAAAATCCACATAAATATGTCTTTAAGAGGTTTATTTAACACATTTCAAAAGGATTCACTTCAAAGCACGCTGCTGGCATTTTGCTGGCAGAAACAGCCAAGTCTCATTTATTTACATTTAGATTAGAAACATGCTCTTCCCACACCTTCCAATTAACTCACTCTTTCTTTATCACATTGTCCAAGACCTCATTATTCTTCCGTAGATTTCCAAAACATCAGAAGACTGAATTCAAACGCACTGCTCCAGAGATCAGGCTACTACTTGATTAACGTTGCTCGTGACAAAGGCGTAGTCTCTCTGTCCCCTTCTAATATAGTGTCCGATACGTCACTTCCCCCCATTACTTCCTTTTTCCACTTAACTGACACCTTCGTTTATCAAACCTTCGGAATCTCGGATCAAGCCATCTATCTTCTTGATCCAAATCTGACCCCTCACTTTGTGAATCTGACCCAGACTGCCTGTAAATCTCCTCCCTGTCTGTCTCAGCTGCCGGGAGGGGAAAATACCCAGAGGGGCCTGGCTGCTCTTCCTCGGCTGCCGGGAGGGGAAAACACCCAGAGGGGCCTGGCTGCTCATCCTCATACTCTGACACTTCCCAAGCTGGTCTAGGGACACTCACAACACTATCCCCCCCGCAGGCCCCTCCCCTTGGGGCCGGTGCAGGGGATGTGGTTTGTAGGGAAACGCAGTATGAAAATCCCACATTAACTCGGGAGCCTCAATATCATGAGCATCTACCCAACAGCCAGCGGCTGGCCCACCCCCAGTCCAATCAACCAAATATTGGAAGCGGTCGTTGAGCCATCGGGAATCTCGGATGCCGGACACCTCCAACCGGGAAACGGGAACGTGAGCACGGCGAGCTGTCGGGCCCGGATCAGGAGGTCGAAGCGGAGAATCAGGGTTGACAGGAACAAGCAAGGAGCGATGAAACACGGGATGGACACGAAGAGACCTAGGCAAAGTCAAACGATAGGTCACCGGATTGATTACCGTCTCCACAGGAAAAGGACCCAGGAAACGTTGATCAAGCTTGCGGTGAATTCTCCCTGGAAACAAGTACTTGGTGGAGAGCCAAACCGGATCTCCAACAGCTAACGGCGGCGTGTCGCGACGAGAGCGGTCTGCAACCCTCTTGTAGTCTTCCTTGGCCTTAGTCAAATGGTGCTTAACCATCTCTTGGACAGACTGGAGTTCGGTTAAATAGTCCTCTGCAACTGGAACTGGAGAATCGAGGAGCGTGAGCGGGAAAAATCTGGGATGATAGCCGTAGTTGGCAAAAAACGGAGTGGTCTGAGTGGAAGTGTGCTGAGAGTTGTTGAAAGCGAATTCGGCCACGGAGAGATATTTGGACCAATCGTTCTGTTGGTCGTTGATGAAACAACGCAAATACTGCTCCAGGATGCCAATCACTTTCTCTGTACCCCCATCAGTCTCTGGGTGATGCGTGGAGGCTAGATTAACTTGGACTTGAAGCGCAGACATGAGTTCTCTCCAGAACTCCGAGGTGAACTGGGTTCCTCGGTCGGACACTATTTTGTCAGGCAGACCGTGTAGCCGGAAGATATGTTGAATGAACAGCTGAGCAGTGACCTTGGCTGTCGGTATTCTTTGGCAAGGAATGAAATGTGCCATCTTGGTCAGCATGTCCACCACTACAAAGACAACGGTGTAGCCGGCAGAAACAGGTAAACAAGTCAAGAAGTCCATGGAAATAGCCCCCCAGGGTCTCTCCGACGTGGGTAAAGGCTGTAATAATCCCGGAGGGGCTCCTGTGGCATGTTTTGCCTGACGGCACCGTACACAGGAATTCACATAAGACTGAACATCATGGCGAAGTCTGGGCCACCAAAAAGTCCGAGACACTAAGTGGAGAGTCTTAAAGAACCCAAAATGACCTGCCGCAGGGTTATCATGGCATTGATTCAGGATGAGACCACGGAGTGGGCCTGCTGGAACATATAACAGGTTGCGGAAGCGTAATAGACCCTCGGACAAGGTCCAAGGTGAGTCGGGACCCACCTCTTGCCTCTTCTGTGCCGCAAAGTCCTCTAGTTGTTGCGCTTCCCGAATCTGTCGTCGTAGATCTACCGGATCGCGCACGGCTGCGATCGATTCGATAGGCAGAATGGTTCGAAGCGGCAAGGGGTCCTTGATCTGTAGATACTCAGGTTTACGGGACAAGGCATCTGCTCTTTTGTTGTACCCTTTCGGAATGTAGGTGACTTTGAAGTTGAATCGAGCGAAGAACAAAGACCAACGGATCTGACGTTGATTCAATTTCCTGGCAGATTGCAGATATTCCAAGTTTTTATGGTCAGTCCGAACTTCAACTTGGTAACGGGCTCCTTCCAGGTGGTGTCTCCAGGTCTCAAAAGCAGTCTTGATGGCCAATAGCTCCTTTTCCCAAATGGTATAATGGCGTTCGGAGGGACTCAGTTTCCTGGAATAATAAGCACACGGGAACAGGGTGCCGCCATCTTGGCGTGTTTGAAGAAGCACGGCCCCTACAGCAACATCTGAGGCGTCGGCCTCTACTACAAAGGGACGACAAGGATCTGGATACTTGAGAATGGGTTCCTGAACAAACGCCTTTTTGAGGGTCTGAAATGCCTGTTGCTCGGCATCGCCCCACCGGAACTTAATGCCTTTCCGTAACAGTCTAGTAAGGGGCGCAGTCAAGGCAGAAAATCTCGGAATGAATATCCTGTAATAGTTTGCAAATCCCAAAAGTCTTTGGACATCTTTTGCTTTACACGGTGGTTGCCAGGTTTGCAAGGCCTCAACCTTGCCAGGATCCATGGCAATGCCTTGTGGAGAAATCACATGTCCCAGAAATTCAATGGTGGTTTGATAGAATTGACATTTCTCTAACTTGGCGTAAAGGTGATGCTCTCTCAAGCGTTGCAGAACTTGCCGGAGATGCTGGAGATGAGTTGCTCGTGACGGGGAGTAAATCAGGATGTCATCGAGGTAAACCACCACAAATTGATCTAATAAATCCCGGAAGATGTCATTCATGAAATGTTGAAAGACGGCCGGAGCATTGGTGAGTCCAAAGGGCATGACGGTATATTCAAAATGACCATACCTGGTCCCAAACGCGGTTTTCCACTCGTCCCCCTCTCGGATGCGAACCAGGTTGTAAGCACCCCGTAGATCTATCTTGGTGAAGATGGTCGCTGATCGGAGACAGTCCATGAGATCAGGAATCAAAGGCAGAGGGTACCGGTTGCGCACCGTGATGGCATTGAGCTTGCGATAGTCACAGCATAGGCGTAAATCTCCGGTTTTCTTCTTCACAAATAACACAGGAGCTGACAAAGGCGAGGAAGAGGGACGAATGAAACCCCTGGCCAGGTTTTTGTCCACAAAGTCTTTTAATGCGGCCAACTCGGGTTCTGACATGGAGTAAAGGCGTCCCCTTGGAAGCTTGGCATTTGGCAGCAAATCAATGGCACAGTCATATGGTCTATGCGGAGGCAATTGGTCTGCTTCTTTCTCACTGAATATATCTGCAAAGTCCGCTAGGTTGGCCGGCAAGGTGATGTCAGGGTGGGATGGTAGCTGGGCTGCGCAAACTTGGCGTACGTGGTCTACGCATTGCAAACTGGGAAATGAAACACAGTTCTGGGACCACACCACACAAGGATCATGGGTTCTCAACCAGGCTATGCCGAGAACTACGGGGAAATGAAGTCCCTTGGTAATATAGAATTGGATGGCTTCTTCATGTGGTCCTATGACCAGGCGTATGGGCTGGGTCATGAACTTGATCGGTCCAGACAACAACTCACGACCATCGATTGTCTCAACCAACATAGGTGGCTTCACAGAGCACAAAGGTATGGCATGCTGACAAGCGAAAGCTTCATCCATGAAATTAGTGGTGGCTCCGGAATCCAACAAGGCGTGTGCCGGAATGCCCTGGGCATGATTTCCCAGAAGTATATTGGTTGCTAGGATCAGATGTCTCGGAGGACCGGGGTCTTCGTCTGCGGAACTGGGACTGGGTTTGGCGCCTGCCCGACCCAACGTTTCCATTAGGCCGGGCTCTGGCCGTTTCCCGGCAAGGTGGCTTGAAACTGCTGAGTGGGAGGCCGAGCTGGAACAGGAGTAGGACCTGTCATACCACGTCGTTTCTGGGGGCAGGCCATGACGTAGTGACCCATCTCTCCACAGTACAGGCACAATCCCTCAGCTCTCCGTCTTGCCTTCTCAGCCTCGGTCAAGCGAGATCTGGCTGCACCAAGATCCATGGGCTCATCTCTGGCCATGGGTACAGGACGCCTCTCAGTGTAAGCCGGCAATGGTTGGAAAATACGTCTGGGGGCCGGGATAGGTGGAGTGATAGGTAGGGTCTGGAATCCTCTGCGTGGTGCAGGAACTGGCTTGGTACTTCCGGTGACTGGAACCATCTGTTTGACCAGGCGGGCATCCGTGGCTTGCGTTTGCGCCTCAATAGCCAAACAATGTTGGTATAATGCATCCAGGGTTGCGGGTATTACAGTATGTCTCAATCCATTCAAGATCTGGGAAGACAGCCCATCTTGAAAAATTTCCATGAGAGCCTCATCATTCCAATTAATTTCTTGAGCCAGGCGGCGAAAATCTGATATATATTCCGCTACGCAGCGCGATCCTTGACATAACTCTCGTATCCGCCTGGTGGCAGTTTGTCTACGAAGGGGGTCAGCAAATTCTCTTTCCATCAGCTGGCAGAATCCTGCATAATTGCGCAGAACAGGATCTGGTCCTTCTATCAGAGGAGACGACCAATCAGCAGCTGGACCAGAGAGTAAACTTAAAATGAAAGCCACTTTAGTTTCATCAAGCTGGAAATCTGCTGGAGTTGAGGCAATGAATGTTCTGCATTGGTTTAAAAACGCTGGAAATTTACTACGCTCTCCAGTAAACTTATCAGGCAATGCTAAATAACATCTGCTTTGTCTGGGAGGGGGGGCTAGAGCTGCGGCTGGAACTACTGCATTTTGCTGAATCTGCTGTTGCAAATCGCCAATTTGTTGCTGGAGAGCTAGAACTAATTGATACAAAGCCGGATTATCTGCAAGCAGCTGCTCCATGACGTCACTGAAAGCTCGGACTAATTTTCCGTCTTTTCTGCTTTTGGGTCACGAGCAATCTGTTCTGTCTGGCCCCTCTCAGCTCATTAAAATCCACATAAATATGTCTTTAAGAGGTTTATTTAACACATTTCAAAAGGATTCACTTCAAAGCACGCTGCTGGCATTTTGCTGGCAGAAACAGCCAAGTCTCATTTATTTACATTTAGATTAGAAACATGCTCTTCCCACACCTTCCAATTAACTCACTCTTTCTTTATCACATTGTCCAAGACCTCATTATTCTTCCGTAGATTTCCAAAACATCAGAAGACTGAATTCAAACGCACTGCTCCAGAGATCAGGCTACTACTTGATTAACGTTGCTCGTGACAAAGGCGTAGTCTCTCTGTCCCCTTCTAATATAGTGTCCGATACGTCACTTCCCCCCATTACTTCCTTTTTCCACTTAACTGACACCTTCGTTTATCAAACCTTCAGAATCTCGGATCAAGCCATCTATCTTCTTGATCCAAATCTGACCCCTCACTTTGTGAATCTGACCCAGACTGCCTGTAAATCTCCTCCCTGTCTGGCTCAGCTGCCGGGAGGGGAAAATACCCAGAGGGGCCTGGCTGCTCTTCCTCGGCTGCCGGGAGGGGAAAACACCCAGAGGGGCCTGGCTGCTCATCCTCATACTCTGACACTTCCCAAGCTGGTCTAGGGACACTCACAACACATACATACATACATACATACATACATACATACATACATACATACATACATACATACATACATACATACATACATACATATATATATATATATATATATATATATATATATATATATATATACACATACACACTGAAACTACTCCTATTGGATTCAGCTTATACAATTACTGTATATGCGTATACAATTATTGTATATGCTTATACAATTACTGTATATGCTTAAGCACATGTTTGCTGGTCAGATCTAAGTTCTCTTGAATAAAATATGTTCAGATCTGTTTCAGTCAGGGTTTCTGCCTGATTTCAGCATTACCACTGCCTTGGTCACCTGGCAGAGATATTTTTCTAGACGAGATGAGGTAGAGTGCAAATATGTTAATTTTCCTGGCTTTTTGAGGCTTTCATTGTCACCATGACACCCTTCTGGAAAGGTTATAAGTGGGTGGAAGAAACTTAAAGTTATTGTGCTCATATTTCTCCCCAGGAAGGTAGCAGTGAGGGATTTCTACTCAACCCCATAGAATATATACTGAAGGGTTCTGCAGAGAGCCATTGAATCTGTTATGGTGAACAGCATCATGTGGATACCTAAAGTGATGATGCTAATGACAATTATCTCTATATTTTCTTTTTCTTCTGATTCAGGTGAGGCAATGAAATTGCTGAATGAGTGTCTGGATATGGAAACAAACTGGATAAAGGCCAAAAAATCTGAAGCATAACCCAGACGAGACAAATGTTTTCTTAGTAGACAGTATTTTCAGGTAATTGTTTCATCCTGTTCGATTTGGGATTTATTATGCTCACCACAGCATAATCTCTGACAGGATTGTGGATATGTTATTAGATAGAAATAGGCATTCAATATTTTAAATGAAATTATAATTAATAACCAATCAATATAATTGGTATAAGTATAACTGCTAGGCATTCACTGTTACCATTGGCAGCTTATAGGGTAACAAATAAATATTTAGCCATTAACAGTTTGTGGTGAATGAAATATATATATTAAGACAGTGATGGGATTCAAATATTTGAACAACTGGTTCGCTGTGTGGATGCCACTTCCGGAAGTCCATTCTGGGCCTGGGCAACAAAAAATTAGCTACCAGTTCTGCCGAAGTGGTGCAAACCTGCTGAATCCCACCACTGTATTAAGTGCAATATAAATTGGTAGGATGATTCTGGTCAAGTATATAAGGTAAGCAGTCTAAAAATCTTAATAGATTAACATGAAAATGTAAAACAAAGAGGAAGACAAATGGAGGAAGGACGTTTAAAGAAGAAGGGGGAAGGAAGAGTGCAGAAGTTTGCAGGGGGAAAAATAAAGGACACACAGAACAGAAATGCTGCATTTCTGGATTGATTAGGTAGCAACAGACAAGGAAGCTATCTTTCCTTGTCTGTTGGATTTTAATGTTGGAAGCTGGTTTATTTTGGTTAATGAACAACAACAACAAATAATAGAAAGCAAGAAAAAGGATGGGCATGCTCTGGGTCTTGTTCGCCAAGGAATACTGGTTGGCAGGGCATATCACACATGCCCTTTCTGCCATAGCACCTGCCCAGGAATTATTCTCCTTTAGGAGATTAGGTTGGCCCCAACCCTGTTGGTCTTTTGTAAAGCTCTAAAGACCTGGTTTTGTGTCCTGGCCTGGGGCCCCCAGAGTATGAAGAGTCTGTCTTCTGGTTCTGCCAGCAACTGTATATTAATATTTATATTTCTGATGGAAATTGTTTTAAATTTATTTTAAGATTATTTGCTGCCCAGAGTCAGTTGTTGAAAACGCTAGCCATACAAATTGACTAAGTAAATTAATCACTAAGACAGAAAGAATGAGAGAGAATGTATTCTTCTTTGAAATATTGAATGGTTGAGGGTTATTTTCATACTATTCCTTGGGGAATGTAGCAGGTGTTTGGCATTTTGTTGTGTGGGAGGAGTTTGACCCGGTAGCACCCGATGAAGTGGACAAGGCCATGGGAGCTGTGAGTTCCGCCACCTCCTGGCTGGTTTCGGCCAGCAGGGAGGTGATGCGGGGCTGGGTTCAGGAGATTGTCAACGTCTCTTTGAGGGAGGGGTCCTTTCTGGCTCCCTGCAAGGAGGCAATTGTGCGCCCCCTCCTCAAGAAGCCTTCCCTGGACCCAGCTGTGTTAAACAACTATTGTCCTGTCTCCAATCTTCCCTTTATAGGGAAGGTTGTTGAGAAGGTGGTGTCACTCCAGCTCCAATGGTCCTTGGATGAGGCTGATTATCTGGGCCCTCAGCAGTCAGGATTCAGGCTCGGCTACTGCACGGAAACTGCTTTGGTCGCGCTGACGGATGATCTCTGGCGGGCCCGGGATAGCAGACATTCCACTATCCTGGTGCTACTTGACCTCTCAGCAGCTTTCGATACCATTGACCATGGTATCCTTCTGCACTGGCTGGAGGGGTTGGGAGTTGGGGGCACTGTTTTGCAGTGGTTCACCTCCTACCTCACTAGTCGGTCGCAGTCGGTGTTGGTGGGGGGTCAGAGGTCGACCCCTAGGTTCCTCCCTTGTGGGGTCCCTCAGGGATCGGTCCTCTCCCCTCTGTTGTTTAATATTTACATGATACCGCTGGGTGAGATCATCCGATGACATGGGGTGAGATATCATCAGTATGCTGATGATACCCAGCTTTACATCTCCACCCCGTGTCACTTCAGTGAAGCAGCGGAAATGATGTGCCGATGTCTGGAGGCTATTAGGGTTTGGATGGGTGCTAACAAGCTCAAACTCAACCCCGGCAAGACGGAGTGGCTGTGGGTTTTGCCTCCCAAAGACAATTCAATCTGTCCGTCCATCACCCTGGGGGGAGTTTTTGACCCCCTCAGAGAAGGTCGGCAACTTGGGTATCCTCCTCGATCCACAGCTAAATCTGGAACATCATCTTTCGGCTGTGGCGAGGAGGACATTTGCCCAGGTTTGCCTGGTGCACCAGCTGCGGCCCTATTTGGACCGGGAGTCTCTTCTCACAGTCACTAATGCCCTTATCACCTCGAGGCTCGACTACTGCAATGCTATCTACATGGGGCTACCTTTGAAAAACATTCAGAGACTTCAGGTAATGCAGAATGCAGCCGCACGAGCAGTGTTGGTCCTACCTAGACATGCCCAAATTTCAACATCACTCCGCGACCTGCATTGGCTGCCAATTGGTCTCCGAATGCAATTCAAAGTGTTGGTAATGACCTATAAAGCCCTACATGGCATCGGACCAAGTTACCTACGGGACCGTCTGCTGCCCCATGAAACCCAGCGACCGGTTAGGGCCCACAGAGTCGGCCTTCTCCAGGTCCCGTCATCCAGACAGTGTCGCCTGGTGGGGCCTAGGGGAAGAGCCTTCTCTGTTGCTGCCCCAGCTTTCTGGAATCAACTCCCCCCAGAGATCCGTATTGCCCCCACCCTCTCCGCCTTTCGCAAATTATTGAAGACACATCTTTGCCGACAGGCCTGGGGCAGTTAACACCTTGCCCCAGCCAGTGTATGTTTGTTTGCATGTCTGTCTTTGGATGATTGGTTTTTAATTAAGGGGTTTTACAATGTATTTTAATGTCAGATTTCTTCATGTGAGTATCCATGTTGTAAGCCGCCCTGAGTTCTTGGAATAGGGCGGCATAGAAATCTAATTAAATAAATAATAAATAAATAAATTTTATTACTGATTTCCTAATCAGAAAAAAAGGAAATCCTTTCCATATTAAACACAATATTCAGGAATAGAAAGGACTTGATCAGTGAATACTGTAAATAGACTCTTATAAACCGTTTGAAATTAGGCCATAGCAACAACAGATGATTACCTTTGAATACTGGAATTCACTGGCTTAAGGTTACACTATTTCTGAAATGTGAAATTTTTGTCTGTTTACACAAGAATACAGTACCCTATCATTCCCTTTTTGCTTACATAGGAAGGCTCAAACTAACATAGAGACTATGTAATTGTTATTTCCTGCCTTTAAGCAAAATCTACAATATTACAAATTGAAGGATATAATCCAGCATTCTTGTCATAGTTTCATCACTGGAAGATTTCGCTCTGGTCTTTACCAGTGTAAAACAGGGCCATTCTTTTCAGCTGCAGTCCAACTCTGCCAAAATGTATGAGAACCTCCTATTCTGCCTCTATTGTTGGACCCGGAGCAAAATAATATTTTCAGAATGGTTGCGGTTCTCCTGCCTCCCATAATCACTTGGATTATTAAAATGAAGTCAGTAAACAGATTCCAACTAACAAATATTTCCCACCAAAATAAGTTTTGGCTAATCATGAATTATCATGATAGTAATCTTAATTAAATTAAAGCAACTAAATTAGCAAAACCAATAGTTCTTGCTGTGGAAGAATGAGAAGAAGATTGATAATAGCAGCAAAACAATGCATCAGCTTTTCTGTACTGACCAGTTGGTATTTAGATAAGATGTGGTACAGTAATCACTGTATTGAAGTTGTAACAATCATAACTGAGACAAGGGATAGAAAGATCAAGAAAGAAGGGCAACTGAGAGATATATAAAGAATGCAACTTATTCAGAAGAACAACAATTGATGAAGTAAAGAGCAACTTAGATGGCATAGCAAAGTCAGCAACTGGTTTGCTTCAATGCTGGTTTTGTTTTTGTTTTGCTAGAGCAAAGATTTGATGGAGGTTGATAGGATTTTCTAGGGTCCTTGTTTTGATTTGCCAAAAAGATATACACATACACCTACACCTACACATACATATACATACACACACACACACACACAAACACATGTGTGTGTGTGTGTGTGTGTGTGTGTGTGTGTTTTCTGAGGTTTTTGCGGGTGTTTGTATGTAGGTCTTTGGTTATTCGGGTTTTCTCCCACGTAAAATTGGAAGTGTCTTGGCGACGTTTCGACGAAGTCCCATTCGTCATAGTCAGGCTGGTGTTTTTGGCTTCATGCTTCTAGAATCAATGTGTAATCATAGCTGTTTCTTCCTTTTAACTGCCAGTGGGGGTATGAACTGATTGGGTGGGAGCTTGGCTGTGTTCTGATTGGGTGGAGGTGTGTTCTGATTGGTTAGGGGCTTGGCTGTGCTCTGATTGTATATACAGTATATTGTCTGTATATATATATTGTCTGATACACACACACAAACACACACACACATGCAGAAAGAATGTCCTTTGCCAAGAAAGATCCAACTTAGCATCACATTTAATATAATTTTATTGCTGCAAGAATTTGCTGAGCAAAAGGAGTCATTGACAGCTTGCCAGATTTCTCCAACTACACGAGAATGCCAGGTTCATTTTTGGACTGTGCTTCCTACAAAAAGCTTTTTTTTTTCTGGCTTTGTAGCATTCATCAGTCTGTTTGAGACTGACTCAAGTTTGGGGTACAATTCAGGGATCAGGGGACAAATTGTGTAACAGGTTGAACTTCTTTTAAAGGATAAATTCAGGGACATAATCTGATATTAATCTAGCTACAACAGAAGGAGTGGAATAACCCTACCCCAAGAGAGATGGGGTGAGCTCCACTAGAAGTGAAAGGAGACTTTCTATCCCATGGAAATGGCAGAGCTTGAAAAGTGACTTCCAAATATACTATCCCACCATAAAACAAGCAACAGGAAGAAATGCTGCCCGGCTGATTTTTGCTCTGATATCTGTGCTCACTACTGCAAGGCATAAGGCTGGGGAATCCAAAGTCCACCAAATAAAGCCCTTGATCAAATTTGTTATTTAGAGATGTTTCTGGACCTTTCTTTGACACAAAAGCACAAGTGACCTTTGTGACACTGTGAAGGTCTCAGACTCTGATTCTGAAAAAGCTGCTCCAGTTGAACTAGTGGAATGTTAGCCTCAGGAGTCACCAAGCTAGAAATTACCTGACACTGGTCATATAGAGGCACCATCAGCCAGGGCTGGAGCAGTTAAGTAATGAGTTCTGGCCTCCAAGCCGTTGGACCTGGTGACCAGAGAGCAGAGAAAAGAGGCTCAAAGGGGCTCCTTGCTCAGCCAAATAATATCTTAAATGAAGATAACTGCCTACACCCTACTTTAAGAGGCAGTCCTAACCTGTGTGTCTCTGTTGGAAGCAACTGTCTGATCTTCTTCAGATTGTCTGACAAATAGTACTGTGAACTTCAGACTCAATTTTGACTTCTCTTCTTCCTGATGACAGTGAAATTACCCAGGTAAGCTTTCTTTCCCAGAGACTCTGTTTTGAGTTATGTTCTTTTTCTTATCTGCCAGTTATCTACTCAGCCATGAGTAAATTGTATTCTAATCCAGAAATTGTGTATGTGTGAATTTGAAACCTGAAAAAGGACGGATAGCTTCATTATTATTCAAATATTCATTAATCTATTCTTGGTAACTTCTTATTCAGCTCACAATAAGTTATACACAGAGTTAGCTTGGAAATGATTCAGAAATTTCAGTAAGAACAATAATATTGCAGCTACTATAGTAAGTGGAATTCGGCAATATGAAGATATCAACCCAGTTCTTTATAGTAAAAATTGGTTATTTATTTCTTCTGATACTAACCTGAACAATATCTTCTACATATTTCTAATTGGATATTATCTTTAAGATCATCTGAGCAGAACTTGTTCCAGATGCTTAAAGCAGAATTCAGTGAGTTATGTTTCTTTATAGAAGTTCTTAACCTGCTGTACCACAAAAAGTGACTATATCAGTAGGATTTAGAATTTAGACCCTTCTACATTTTCAACATTGTGTGGCACTTCAGCTTTAGAACCTGGTATGGAAAAATTTATTTCATGTTCAAAAATTAAAAAAAAAATGTTTGGTGGCTTTTCCCCCTAATGCTTCTTTGCAGTGGTGGAATTCAAATATCTGAAAAACCAGTTCTCTTATTCGATGCAGGCTTGGGCCTCCAAGGCCTAGAATGAACTTCTCGAAGTGGCACCCATGCACTTCCGGCAGGTCGTTCTAGGCCTAGACTGGACTTCTGGAAGCCAGCCAGTTCTCCGAATGCAGCAAAATTTAGTTACCGGTTGTCCCAAACCAGTGTGAACCAGCTGAATCCCACCACTGCTTCTTTGTCTGAATCTCTCTTTAATACTCTCTTGAATGAGTCACATGAGGAATTCCATCCAGATATGATGCAGTAAATGGACTGACACAATATTGCCCAGCCAAGCTTGTTTGTTTGTATGACTGTTACTGAGATTAATTGAGTGAATGTAATTAATGCTATCAAATTGTTGGGAAATCATCCGAAGGTACCACTTGGGGCAGGGATGGGGGGAATGGCAGTTCCTGTCAAAAGGATAGTGAAGTGCTAAGACATCAGAATAGAAACCAGGAGACTGCAGTTCAAGTGCTGTCAGCCATCTTAACTGGGTGACCTTGGATCAGTCATTGCCTCTCAGCTCTCAGATGCAGGCAAGGGCAAGCTACTTCTGAAAAATCTTGCAAAAAGAAAAAAGAAAGAAAAGAAAAAAACTTGCAGAGATTTCTTTAGATAGTCACCAGGAGACAACACTGACTTAAAGAAAAAGAAAAAAGAATCATAGCTGCAATATCATATCATACTTCTGAAGACCATATTTAAAAAGACACTAATTCTTTACAAAATAGATTCAGCTGTATTTTCAGCTGATATTAAAATAACCAGCATGTGCTAGAATTGCAACCACTAAACTTGTTCCATGGTCATTGTCAACCTTGGTACATGGCGATTACAGGGACAAGTTCCTGAATTTTTCCCAGCAATACTTTTGAAAGTGGCTTATCTGTATCTATTTCTTAGGGGTCAAAGAGAGTGACCACCCCAAAGTCACCCAGCTAGGTTCCATGCTTAAACCAGGACTATAACTGTTGTATTTTAACTACAAAAACGGAGTGGGTCTCCTAGCTGTAAGTCCTTGGGATTGCAGCTTCAGTACATCTATAATATATTCATTTGAGAACTAACTAATGTTTGTTTCCATTTGCAAATTTGGAACAATTGTCCTTCATATATTTTCCAGCTCCAAAGATTTACAAAATTCATCATATATATAGTATCCAATAGCGATGACAATATTGCATTTAGACCCAGAGGACCTAACTTTGAATTCCAAGTCATTTATTAACTCAGTGTCTAGTAGTAGGCAACTTACTTGCAGATCGATAACTAAAACCTGTCACAGGAACCTGAGTTCCCCAAGGTTAAGAAGTGAAAATGAATTATGAAATCTAATGCACGAGAAGTTGTACTAAAAATGCACAAGATACTGGGGCAAAATGCGGGTTGTTAAAGTCATCTATAAAGATCAAAATGCTAAAGAATGAAAGAATATGAAGAAAAATGTTCTAATGTCTAGAAATGACCCACAGATAAAATGAATTTTGTAATTCATAATTCCCTTTCTAAACTGAAAAAAACCCAAATGTAATCAATAAAGCAACATAAAAAAGAATTTTTAAAACAGTCAAACCTGATTAAAAATATGTTTAGATTTTAGATTTGAAACACCCCATGAATAAATTGGTTACTCTCTTCATTTGCCAGGTTTTTTTTGCTTTTTTGTTTTTAATTAAATGAAAAGTGATTATGGAGAATTGGAATGTGAACACAGATAGAATCAATTATGTAATCATATACTTTATTTTCTTTTTGTATGTCTTTCATTTAGGTCCTGGATGTTAGAGTCTACATCATGAACAGAGACAATAAATTCAAGGATCTATGCTGTTCTACCTCTTTATTTCTTTCCACAGTAAACTACAGTAACTGCTTGTTAAAATAATACAAATATTGACACATTTTTCAAGAAATGTGCCAATAATATTTTTCAAATTATAAAGAATTCCTGTGTCTTTGTTTGTGATTATCTTATCTTCTTACCAATTGTAAAGCAATTCTTTCTACAAAAGCTTACATGCCTACTTAGACATAGAATTTGAACTTCAGAATGAATGCATTCCATGCTGCCTTTATGAAACCAGGTTGTTGCAGTAAATCACCTATTATCAGAACAGTAATAAGAGAGTTCTTTATCCTGGCACCTGCCTATGGAATAATAACTCCCAGAGAACTGCACAGCTTTGAAATTGATAAAGAATTTGGCTGGCAGCATTTGTTCCCTTAATGGATGCTCTTATTATTATTGGAGGTGTTTTATATTTAATAAATATAAATATTTAATGTTGTTTTAATTACCCAGAGTCATTGGTTTTCAAATTTACTAAATATCTCCTTTAAAGACAGGCAAAATAAAATTTAGCTAACTAAAAACAGGATGGAAGAGTCATTGAAAATGGCAGTGTTTTCAGGATGGTAGACCTACTTGTTTGATATTCACTCATTGTGTCATTCTATGTTATCCTTACTTTTCTGAAACACTGTTAGAAGAGTAAAGAAACTGGATACTTACCAGACGCAGACTGAAAACAGTGTATTTTTTTATGGAATACAAAACATTCTGAAGAGACATGAAAACTGTCTTAGAGAAGAAAGGGCATTTCTTTTCATGTGAATCAACACATAAGATCTAAGCATTTGATGTCACAAAGGAAAACAGTAGGCGTTTAATTGGAATCAGTCCTGAGGTTAGCTATTCAGATAGCTAAATCTCATGAGGCAATTTCATAGATAGGACAGTGTGGGTTATGGTGTTAGATTCTGCTATTATTAGATCCATGTATATTAAAGTAAAATACTAGTGCCCTTGTGGTTTCATAATGCTAGCTTTAAAATAAAATAAAACCCACAAACAAATTATAGACTTTTAATAGTTTTTTTTATAAAATGAGGTGTTAGAAAAGATACAAAGGTACAATGGGTAATTTCATTAGGCTATATGTTTTTACCTTATTTGGTTACATAATATTCAGCTTTTATTCAAAAGCAAAAGAAAGAATAGGCTAGAAAAAGTGTATACAAACACAGATAACATTCCTATACAATCTCATCTTCTTTCCTTTGCCATGGGCAATCTAGAATTGTTAACTGCAGAACTATTCCAACTGGCTTTAGTTTATCTATTTTCAAGGTGTTCCCCTACTACAAGGGGGGTCAAACTGCCAGACTGCGGGCCAGACGTGTCATCCGGAAGACTGCCCACTCCATTGCCGGCAATGGCAAAACCATCCCAATATGTTGCAAATGTCACATGACATTTCGAGTTTGACATGTCTGCCCTACTAGCTCCTCACACAAAGATTGAAGAACTGTTAATTAATTTCATATACAAGCCACTCATACACAAAAATATAGTACACACAAAGACAGATTCCTACTACTACTACTACTATTATTATTATTATTATTATTATTATTATTATTATTATTATTATTATTATTATTATTTGTGACAAAAATGGGGGGGTATGAAGAGCAAAAAAGAAAAGGATGGACTGGAATATGACAAAACACCTTGAGATGAGGCAAAGGAAAGAAACCCACTTGAGCATGGAAGAAAGAGAGAGGAGCTCAATTTATCATTTAAATTCAATAGACAAACAGTCACTCAAGCAATGGCTAATATTCAAATGAATCATCAAAGGCATTCATGCTTTTCAGTAGTCTTTTGAACTTCCTGCACTTTCCATTGTTTTTAACAGATTCATCTGTTATTCATAAATGAACTATAACTTGCTGCTGCTGCAGGATTGTCCAGGTCTTCTTTTAGTCTTTGTTTCCTATGTTTAGCTATTAATCTAATCCAATCTCATCTCATCTCATCTCATCTCATCTCATCTATCTATCTATCTATCTATCTATCTATCTATCTATCTATCTATCTATCTATCTATCTATCTATCCATCCATCCATCCATCCATCCATCCATCCATCCATCCATCCATCCATCCATCCATCTATCCATCTATCCATCTATCCATCTATCCATCCATCCATCTATCTATCTATCTATCTATCTATCTATCTATCTATCTATCTATCTATCTATCTATCTATCTATCTATCTATCTGTCATCTATCTATCTATCTATCTATCTATCTATCTATCTATCTATCTATCTATCTATCTATCTATCTATCTATCTATCTATCTATCTATCCAGGGCTTTTTTTCTCATAGAATGCCCAGAACGGAGTTCCAGCACCTTTTTTGGATGGAACCTTGTAGGGTAGGCAAGGCGGGTTGTATGAAACATGTGAGTTCCGGCACCTTTTTTTTAAAAAGCACTGTATCTATCTATCTATCTATCTATCTATCTATCTATCTATCTATCTATCTATCTATCTATCTATCTATCTATCTATCTATCTATCTATCTATCTATCTATCTATCTATCTATCTATCTATCTATCTATCCATCCAGTGGAACTCTGGATGGCAATATAATTTTGATTAATCAATAAAGATTAAAAATAAACAAATGTAAAACTAGAAGCTCCCTGCAATAAGGAAACTGTTTTACTAAATGAATATCCTTTTCAACAGGGGTGTCAAACTGCTGGCCTGTAGGCTGATTGCAACATGCGGAGGCTGCGCCCATCCCAGCTCTGGCAATGTGGAAAAAGTCACAATACATAACATGATGTGGTGAGTTTAACCCCCATGCTCTTCAACCTCAGTTAGTATGAATGCTTGCTTAATATCCAAGACCTTCAGTTACTTCATAATACTATAATCAGAATAGAGCTGGAAGGGACTTTGGAGGTCTTCTAGTTCAACTCCCTGCTCAAGCAGGAGACCCTTGACCATTTCAGACAAGTGGCTGACCAATCTCTTTCACTGTTGGAGCACTCACAACTTCTGATGGCAAGTTGTTCCATTGGTTAATGGTTCTCACTGTTAAAAAGTTTCTCCTTAGTTCTAGGTTGCTTCTCTTTTTGATTAGTTTCCATCCATTGCTTCTCATCTTGTCTTCTGGTACTTTGGAGAATAAGTTAACCCCCATTTTCTTCTTTATGGCAGCTCCTCAAATAGTAGAATACTGCTATCATGTCCCCCCTGGTCCTTCTTTTATCTACACTGGCCAGTTTTTAGATCCATCCTGAACTTGGTAGCAACTATTCTAAATAATAATCTCTGCATTCTCTGTAATCTCATCGGATCCTCTGTTTACAGCAGAGAATACAAAAATCCATATTCAGTCACCCCCAACAACTAGTAGTGACTAGTTGCCATCTGAGAGCTTGTAAAGGATAAAAAGCAGACTTTCTCCAATTAACAAGTAATTGGATAAATGGCCTAGATATTAATATGTAGAATACTTATTTTATTTTTATGAACCAACATATTTTAAAACAAAGTTTGTAACTTCCTGACTCAAAAGTGCTTTTTCATGAGGCAGCTAGGCTTTCTTTTTTCTCTTTGAAGACATTTTGCTTACCATCCAAGAAGCTTCTTCAGCTCTTTTACTATGGACTCTCTGGAATGAGATGGACTATGGACTTTTCTTGGATGAGAAGTGAAATGTCTTCAAAGAAAAAGAAGGAAGTCCAGTTGCCTCCCGAAAAAGCACCTTTGGGACAACCATGACCCATGTCATGGTCCAGATAGATGAGACCAGTAGAAATAAGAACTCTGAGGCAATTGCTTTCCTCAAAGAATACTTTTAATGGCTACATAGTATCGGCATGAACAAAGGTGAATTCAAGACTGAAAGTTCCCACCCCCAAATATTACAAAGTAAAGGTTAAACTCTCCGTCCCTACAGTTGTCATAAATCACAATCCCCAATTTACTACTTTGGTGGGCTTTCTAACGGTAGCTCCAGCCTGCCAAAACTTAACAGCTTGACCTTGGTTCCCACAAGAAAGTATTTGTTATGTCTAAACTAAAATGACACATCTCCCGCCTCCCATGGTTGTGGTAACTAAAAACAAAGTAAAGATGGCTGCAGACAGAATCATTTGAAGGTTGACAACCCAGATGATTGAGAATCTCCATAGACCTGTAACATACCAATATGAAATTGAGCTGCCATGATTCTCCCATATTGAAAACAAGGTTTCTCATATGGTTCTCCCACTGAACAGCACATATACAGCTCAATCGTGACATACATTTCCCATTCAAATCCAGTAGAATGTCTGGTCAGGAAATGTATCACTAGCTATTGCTCAGGGAGCTGTTTGATCAGCATATAAGTGGATGCTTATTTAATAGGAATCTTTTGAGAAATCAGATATTAAAGTAAAGACAAGTATTTTTCTCTCACTTTTGCACTTTGATAGAATTAACTGCCATGACCCACATTCAGGACTCAGATTTTTAATCTGAATTTGAGGAAACTACTCCAGTGTACCTGTGGAATTCAGCCAACAGGAGACACCAAGTCAAGAACCATATTAGGGTGATCAAACATAGGCAGCACCTTGGCATCTGGAACAACCAGATGAGGATGAGGATGTAAAATCTCCCAGTCACTGCAGCCAGCAAATAGAGATGAGATATATTCTGTGAGCCTACTTACCAAGCAAAGGAATAAATCTCTCAATTAATGATAGCAGCTGCAGCCTGATTTAAGAAGCTCTAAACCATGTTCCCTTTGCTAAAAACAATATCTGATTTCTGGCTGTTGCATGACATTCCTATGAATCTTGCTCGTGTAAGAAACCTAAAAGTTCTGGATTGACCAACAACTCTGATCTGACTCTTGGAACCCTGGATTAGATTAAATTGGGATTATTTTTCTGCATCCACCTATTCAGGGAAGCTTCTGTTTTGTTTACACTTTTGGTTTGCTGTATCTCTTCAACCTTGAAGTATAATTGCTAATCTTATTACATTACATAAACTTTGTTTGTGTGATTGAAACCTGAAGTAGGCAGTGAATAGTGATAGCATAGGATTTCTCTGCAAGAACAGTGACTACAATATTATTCCCAGCTGGGATATTTTACATGCTGGTACCTCAAGACCAAAACCATATTTGTGGACAATAGAACTGATGTTGATAAATTGTATCAAACAGGTTCCCTTTATCTGTGTCATGAGCCATGATTCAAGTTTTGTTGTCTATAAATCCCTTAAGGATGTATTTCATGGCTGCCTTCATTTCATCCACTATGTGGGCTATATCCAGCATATCAACATGGAACAACTACCTATGGCTGCGATCTTGAATCCCTCAATCTTTCTTCACTCTACCAATATGTGGTAATGAAAGGATTAACCACCTCAACTGCTTGCTGAAGTTGATAAGTGAGATCTGGTAGCCATGCAACCAGCCAGATGTGGTGATGGAATTTGGCAACTCTCAATATAAGGGTTCAAGGAAAGATTTTGTGTGACACTGACCTAATGTGTGTTAATCCAAACTTATTAAATCAATGAATCAGAATATTTGTAACTCAGGGTTGAAATGAGGGGTCCTTGATGCTCTCTGAGCTTGCTTGTTTTCTTGCAGGTGTTTCAATACCCTACTAGGTAATATCATCAGTAATCATATAGACAGATTTAACTATAGTTTCAATTGGGAAAATCTGACAATCCTAGACCAGGCCAAATCCAAAAATGGGAAATTCTAGAAGACTGGCACTCTGACAAATCAGCCATCAATAGACACATAGACATTAACACCATCTATAGATTACGCAAAAGAGACAATCAAAAGCTCCAGCACCTCTCCACCAATAATCAGCATTCAGATCAGCATAGATTAACTCCAAGGTCAACTTTAGACCAACAATCAAGTAAGCAACACCCCAATCAAGAAACTGTCACAGAACAATTAGTAAACAGTCCAGCGGAAGAATTCCATCCACACAGATAGGCAAGAAACCAGAATATAAACAGACAGCAAACAACACTCCTTACTAGCACTGATGATGTTACCTAGTTTGGGTAATGACACATCTGCAAGAAAACAAGCAAGCTCAAAGAGCACTAAGGACCCCTTACTAAGTCAATGTTTTAAAAAGTCTGTGCATTTCTTGTATTTCTGATCCTTCCATATATGTACCCATATATGTACCCAGCATGGTACAGTTCTTTCCCCCACAGCTGCTTAAATTCATTTGTATATTAAGTACCTGCACTATATATGAGAAATGTGTCTATGACTACTAACATAACAAGGAACTATATTTGTTTTCTGAGGTTTTCACGGATATTTGTATGTAGGTCTTTGGTTATTCGGGTTTTCTCCCGCATAAAATTGGAAGTGTCTTGGCAACGTTTCGACAAAGTCCCATTCATCATCTTCAGGCTGGTGTTTTTGGTTTCGTGCTTCTAGGAGTAATGTGAGATTTTAGCTGTTTCTTCCTTTTAACTGCCAATGGGGGTATGACCTGATTGGGTGGGAGCTTGGCTGTGTTCTGATTGGGTGGAGGTGTGTTCTGATGGTTTAGGGGCTTGGCTGTACTCTGATTGGATGGGGGGTTGGCTGTGCTCTGATTGGATGGGAGAGTGTTCTGTTTGGGTGGGGGCTTTGTTGCGCTCAGGTTAGTCTGAGTTGCAGGGGGATTTGAGATGGTGAGCTGCATTGCTGTTGTTTGGCTTCGCGTTCGTGGTCATGCCTCATCTTCATGGTGAGTGTCAGTTTGCTTCATGTATGGATTGGAGGGGTTTAAAGTGGCTAATGATGCAGCTGTGGTCTGGCTTCTGGTTTGTGGTCATGTCTCATCATCAGTGTGGGTTTGGGTTTGCTTTCTGCATGGATGTGTGGTGGTGACATCCTGTGTAGTTTTCGTGAGTGTGGGTCTGGTGTCATTCTTTTTGTTGGGGACTTGTTTCTTCCTTGGTCCAACACCTTAAAGCCATAGGACATGAAATTGACTTTAAAAAGACCAGAACTATCGCCAAAACTGAACACTTTAATAACAGAATAATCAGAGAAGCCATCAAGATAGAAAAATGCCCACACAGCATGAATAAACGAGATGATACCTCCCGCCTACCAGCCATTTGGAAACCCGCCCTTATTGACAAATGAGTCCCTAACACAAAGAATGCAACAGCAATGCAGCTCACCATCTCAAATCCTTGCTCCTAGAAACATGAAGCCGAAAGCACCAGCCTGAAGATGACGAATGAGACTTTGTCGAAACGTCGCCAAGACACTTCAAATTCTACGTGGGAGAAAACCTGAAGAACGCAAAGCCAAACAGCTATACAGTCCACCATCTCTAATCCCCTTGTAACACTGACTAACCTGAGCACAACAAAGCCCCCACCCAAACAGAACACTCCTCCAGACAATCAGAGCACAGCCAACCCCCCCATCCAATCAGAGCACAGCCAAGCCCCTAACCAATCAGAACACACCTCCACCCAATCAGAACACAGCTGAGCTCCCAGCCAATCAGTTCAAACCCCCACTGGCAGTTAAAAGGAAGAAACAGCTAAAATCTCACATTGCTCCTAGAAGCAGAAGCCGAAAGCACCAGCCTGAAGATGACGAATGAGACTTTGTCGAAACGTCGCCAAGACACTTCAAATTCTACGTGGGAGAAAACCCGAAGAACCAAAGACCTACATACAAACACCCGCAAAAACCTCAGAATATAGGTTTTTGGTTCTTCGCATTTTCTCCCATGTAGAATTCTCCCATGTAAAATATTTATATATATAGTGAAATATATAGCTGAAAATTGATGTGCAGCTTTGGTTTTAATTTTTTTGGAGAAAAACTTCATAATATACAAAAGGGGGGAAAGATACGAATACTGTTGAATGTTCCACATGAAAAAGATTCTTTGTGAAAATTAAATCCTGTGCATTGTTTTTAAAGAGCAGAAAATTAAGAGATACTAGAAAATGAATAACACTTTTGAACTATGAATGGTTCCTAGCAACCTTGAAAATGTATGATGCCTCATTTTTCATTGTCATCATCTGTATATATCTGAATAGAGAGAACAAAGAATAATGACTGCTTATTGAATGAATACAGATTTGACCTCTTTCCTCTCCTTCTCAGTAACTATTAAGTATTACAATTGATACTCTAGGTAGGCTACTATTATGCACTGTAATCTCAGAAATGCATTCTTCTATTCCCTTTTGCCATTATAAAGCTGCCTGGGTTTTGCCTGGAATGATCCAAATATAACTCTATTTCCCAGAGTTGAATTTTGTTGGCCTTTTGAAAGCCTTACATAGCTATTACCAAATGGAAATACTATTTTAACATGACTCAGCTTTTAAACATGCGGATAACCTCAAGGCAGTACAGAAAATAGAAAGAAGAGATCATATAACTGTAAGGCATTTGCACATTGAAAATATATTGTGTTTTCACTTCACTGAAGCAAGGAGACACTCAGTTATGAATACGGTTATTTTTCCCTCTTTTTCATGCTGTTGTTGCCTGCTGTCATCCCCATACTGATGAAATCATACTGATGAAACCACTGTAGTGAAACAATTGTACCCAATTAGTAAAATAGACCTATACATAACAAAATTAATTGCATTTCACATTTATGCTTATTTGAATAGTATTTTTAAAATGGTAGATTCCTGTTGCATGTCAGAGCAAGGTCACAGGAGAAAGGATCTTCCAGAAAATTCTCAAAATTTATACAAGTACATATAAACCCCTGTGATTTGGTTCCTTGAGAGACTGTTGTTATCATCCCTCTGTTTCTAGGCAGGCTTTTATCACATAAAAAATTAACAAAGAACAAAGGAATTGTAACTGCTGCATGTATACTCTATATATCCTACTGGAAAATATTCCCTTTGTAGCAAATTGGATAAATAAGTTATGGGGCTATGTCTCAACATCTAAAATATATTCTAAAGGGAACTCTGACACATTTAACTCAACCAAAAACCATTTTTAGTTCATAATTCTACAGATTAACAAATAACATATCTGAAATGCAGGCTTCTTTTAACATGAGTCTTAATATTATAGCTTTTCATTAACTGTTAGCTGAGGATAGATTTTTCAGTTTCTCAAACAGAATTTGTGTAATCTTATTTTATGATTTTATAATTCTGCATTGATTGCTACTGTTGATATTCATATATTACTTGGATTTTAACAATGACCATTTTTTTAATCTAGGTGTTGTTAAGCAAATAATGTCTATAAAATATTCTGTGCTGTCAGACACTTTTTTTTTCAATTCAGAAGACAGCTTCTAAATGTATTTTACATAAAGGGGGAAAGTATTTTCCAAATTATCTGAAACTACTTCCATTATGCACAGGTTTTATGAAGCTGTGAAAATAAATATCAGATTGCATAGTTCTTGCTCTTAACAGGGGCTCTTCTCAAAATAATCATATCCTTGTCATCTCACACAACAGAGGTCATCATCATGTTCCAATGTTCTCTATATGAAGCTCTATTTGTTCTCTATACGGAACTCCCTGAATGAGGTAACATGAGCAGTTATGGACATGTCACTTCTGCTATGTCGGTTCTCTCAATTACCAGTAAAATTCTAGGTATAGTTCAAGGTGTTGGTTGTCCCCTACAACAGCAGCCCCCAACCTTTTGAGCACCATGGACCAGTTCCATGGAGAGAGGTTTTCCCAAGGACCAGAGGGACCATAGTTTCACATGCTGCCTGCATCCCACAGATGGGGCTTCACTTATTTGTGTGGCCCAGTTTCTGGCATACCACAGCCTGGTGCCAGTCCACAGACCGAGGGTGGGGACCCCTGCCCTACAAAGTATTATACAACATAGGATTTAGGTATCAGAGAGACAATCTCTTTTCTATGGTTTAGTAATCTTGTAAAATCTAGGTTGATGTATTCCAGATTCCATCCATTATGAGTGTCATAAAACGGGACTCAGGAACCCACTTCTGTGTCACAGGTCAAAGGAGCAGCATTCTCCCAGGAACTGGAGAAGCTCCAACCCCATTTTCCTACAAATTTTCCCAGAATACTGGGATCTTGCCCTGATTTACGATTAAGGAAGAATATAGATTAGCATATGAGAAGTTTAGTTTTTGGTAGATATTTATTCTACTGTGATAGCATCTTTCTTTTTCTCTTTGTGTATGTTGTTTTAAACTTCTCTTTTAAGTTTTGTTATGTTTCCACAGGCTGTCAAGTTGGAAAGCTTTAGAAATGTGAAAAAGAAACCAATAAATACAGTTGCTTTATAATGAACACTTGAAAAAAAATATTTCAATATGTTTAATGCATTCATTACTGTTGCCTCTTTCTTTTGGAAAAGAAAATGGGACAAAATGAAAGAAGCAATTGTTGGAAGCCTCATTAAAATGATATATTGTAGTCACTCTAAGGACTGCATGGATCTTTGTTTCTGCTCAAATATAGACATGACAACTACAGCTATGTAGCTATAGATGTATAATTACATAGGAATAGACAAATATAATATATAACACTTACATGAAATATAAGAAAAACATACCAATCATAATACAGATGATTGATATAATTGGAAAAGTTATTCTTATCCTTGAATGTAGAACAGTTATAAACAGTTTCAGTTCCTCATGATTTTACTGTTCTGGGGCATTCTATAAAGTCTACAGTGAGAGTCTATGGATATTCTCAGTCATCCAGGTCATGGGTATCTGAAGAAGCTGAAGAATCTTCTTGTATGAGAAGCGAAACCTCTTCAAAGAAGATGTGAAAAAAAGCACCTTTACAATGGGTTTACAATGAGTTTACAATGAGAGCATTTATGGGACATTGGCTCGGTCTCATAGCCTTCCTGGTTGGTCCAATAGAACATAGAATACAATGGAGTAGAAATCTAACTTTGTGGCTCAACAATTCATTGACTGTGTTAAATTAGTTGTTCTTTGAGAAAGCTTATTTCTGCTACAGACATTTTCCTAAAAAATATCCCTAGCTTCCAAGAAGTTCATTTTCACCAAATTATATTTTGGAATAGCAAATATAATTTACAGAGTATCTTTGCTCAAGCAAATCAGTGGAATAACTTATTGGTCTTTTCCATGAAATCAGTTACTCACCCAGGCAAAGTAACTAACAAATTGCCAATAGGCAACTATTTAGGATGGAAGATTGTTCTCAGGGAGATCAGGTAAATGGCCAAAAAACAAAACAAAATACCAAAACCCACAAAAAGCTCTACAATCTTTGACACCCAGGAAGTTATGCTTACAAAAACTAACAAATTTGATGACAGACTTCATCAATAATTGAAATTAGTGCTATTTATTCCTCAGTTCCAAATATAATATTTTACATAAATGATGGTACACCCTCCTTTTTCACACATATATTATTTTCAACAAACTGGACCTTGGGAATATAGATTTGGAATAAAAAAACAACAGAAAGGGTAACATCTGGTTTTGGTAAATGAAATAATTACTGAACTAGCCACTTTCTCTGTGAGATAGACAGTATGGTGTCATTTTTAAGATAGCTCTCTTATTGTTAAAAGTATCAGTCTGATACCAGATCTGTTGGTCAAAGGAAGAAGAATATGAAATTGGGATTTCTGCTCAAAATAGATGTCAACGCTGCAAATGCTGTATATTCTTGCTTTGACAATATGCAAGAATATATAGCATTTGCAGCGTTGACAATAGATGGATATGCTGCCTGATCCATTGCTCAGATAGGGAAAAAATAAATGAATACTTTTTATTAAAAGAAGATTTTGCAAAGATTTTAAAAACTATAGAAACATTAAAAAACAATAGAAAAAGATTATACAAGGTAAAAAAAGTGAATAAAAAGAGAAAAAAGAGAGATACTTGCTTCTGTTCTTCTTTGCAGCAGTTACAAACATACCAATTACCATTTCCACACTCCCAAACTGCCTATCATAGTCTTCCCATAAACAAGCTTTTTAAATCAATAAATCAGAAAATCAGCAAAATCAGTTTTATCTATTTTCAAGAAAAAAGTGTGTAAAGAGTTTCTAGTCTTCTATATTTGCAAACTCAACTTTCTTCACAATGCATTCTTGCATTGTTGGTATTTCTGTAATCTTCCATCTTTGTGTATGTATTAACCTAACTGAAGTTACCAAGTATAAAGCTATTTGTCCATGAATCTTTTCTAGTTGGGTGTTAATAGTCCTAATAAGAAAAAATCCAATTTCATCTGAATATTATTATTTTTAAATCACTTTATTACTATATATGTTTGTATCAGTATCGTTTCACTTTTTTACACATCCACCATGGATGATAAAATGTTCTTAATGTTTTCCACATTTCCAACAGTGACTAGAATTTATAATATTTTTTATGCAATTTGCACTGCTGAACAATTTGTGTGCCTCTGACCAGAAGTTCAGGAGCCAGTTGGGATTTATCTTCTAATTTTGACTTCTTCCTGAGCAAAATAGCTTTTAAAAACCACTTTTATCTAATCAAAGTAAAATATGCCTTCTAAAAAACCTTCAAATGATAATGTCAGTCTTAAGTGACCACTTTAAATAGCAATGTTTAAGTGGCATAATGTAGCCCTCAAATTGCTTAATCTTTATGAAGAAATAAAATCCATGATCCACATCTATCTCAATTATTTGTCTTTAAGAAATGGCTATGATGGTTAAAATTTACTGGATCCATTTCATCATTTTATGGCTGATACTATTGATATTTCAATAACTGAGAAAGTATATTTCCTTTCTAATTTGCTTGAAAAGATGATGATCTATAGCTCACTAATAATTTTCCATCCTTCAGCTTCCTTTCCTATCACTGACTCCACAAAATCTTTTTCATGCACCCTCAGCTTCCTGGAATTATCTTATCATTTCAAGCTAGGAAATAGTGCCTTTGATTGTTTTTTAAAGCTCTAATGAAGGTGTTTTTTTAAAAAAAAAAACCCTACTGCTAATTATTACAGACTAGTGGGAGCTCCAGACATTCAAGGAATTGTAGAAATAGAAGAAGTCATTTCTATTGCTGCACAGTTCACTTGGCTGAATATCCACTTCATTTGGAAGGATGTCATAAATTCATTTTGTTTTGCATGTTAACAGGAGTTTCAGTGTATATGCAATGTGTGCACAGAAGCTGCTATCTGCAAAGTAAATTTGCTAATTAAAGCAGATAAGCCATGCTAGGTACCTCTCTGAAGCACCCTATCTTGCCAGGATTTGGCGTTCCATGGTAGAATTTGGCATGCCATGGTAGGATTAGGGCAGGATTTGGCATGCTATAGCATACCTCTATGTAGATACAGCATTTCTTCAAGGTATTTTTGAATTTTACTTCTATTTTGATGGTATTATTTATCCCAGTCAATGTAATGTATCATTTCTTGAGCATTCTTTCCAATTTTTTTCATCAAATTCATTAACAAATATTGAGAAGTGAAGGACCAGTAACTGTTGCGATTTTCCATCTATTTAACTGATTAATTCCTGAACTTTTAAGCTCAAGCCACTTAATTGCTATGCCATTCTGCCTATACTTAAGAAAATTATTACTCAGCATATCACAGAATACTTTTTTCAAATGTTTTGCTGGTCATGTAAATAACATTCTCTTAATCTGCAAGGAAGTTACCTGATCAAAAATTGAAATAAAATTAATCTGGCAAGATTTGATCTTAAAAAAAATCCATGCTGACATCTAGTAATTACCATATTGTGCTTACTGGTCAATGTATTTCTGATCTGCTAGAACAGGGGTGTCAAACTGGTGGCCAATGGGCCGGATGTGTCATGCGCAGGCAATGCCCACTCCGGCTCTGCAAAGGCAAAAAATGTCATGATACGTCACAATATGTCACATGACATGACTGAGGTTGACACTCATGTGCTAGAAGGTTAGAAAAGAATCCAGGTATTGACTGACTGGCTTATTAACTAGATTTTTCTGGATATGCTTCTCTTCTTTTTGAAGATAGCGACTGCATTTGTTCTCCTTCAGTCATTTGGCACTTCACCCATTCCCTGAGATACTACTGCATAGTCTTTGGCTAGATTAGGTTTTCCAACCTGATTAATATTAACCCCCAAGAATCAGTGGGACTATCCAAAAAGTTGATGCTGTTGTTATTCACAGTACTATTAGTTAAAGTAGTATTTATTCAAGTGTAGTTCATAAAATAAATGTTTGTGGGTCAGTGAAGAATTTGAACCTGGGTCAATGAACTGAAGAGTTAGATAATTGCTGGGCTAGACCATCAGTTATTTCAGAACAAAAGGATACAATTATTCTAGTTGTAGAGATATAATTATTCACCCATTTTGAGCTCCTCTTCCTCCCCCTCCTTCTCCCTCCATTCTCTAGCCACAGGATCCTACTTATTGCTGCAGTTAAATATTAAAATCCATTTTTAAAAAGTTCAAGATATATATTTGCTAATACTCAGTTTTAATTTTCCTTAAACTCAATGCTATCAGTATTTTATGACCGTGTTTTTGTTACTTCCAAATTCTCAACTAACTGTTCCTGTTGATAGTATCTCAAGGGTAGTTGTTCCTCTTGTGCCTTTCTTCACTTTAGGAAAGAGAAAGTTGTCAGCAAGAAAAGTCAATACTTCTTTTTTAGAAGATCCATGCTTGGCAGAATTAGTCTTCCAGATGTTATGGTAATTAAAAATTTCCATCAACAGAATGTCATACTTCTTTGAAAGATCTCCAGTTTCCTTTGGAAGCAACATCCACATCACTTTGACTGGCTGGTTGACAGGAGATATTGTTTTTCCCCTTATCAGATGCTTTGTACAGCACTGCTACATTAATTTATTTGGATTTCTGAGCAGGAATAGAAATTTTTAACATATACTACAACTCTTTTTCTACTTTGCTTGCTTGACTTCCTTTTGAGGAAATAGGGTCTTTTAATTGGTATTTATCATTGACAGGAGTCCTCCCGTGAGGTTTCCATTATATTTAGAAAATCATATTTACCTTTCTGTATTTTCTTCTTGGTTTTTTGTTTTTCGTACTCTGAACATTAGGATACAGAATAGAAAATGCCATCCAGAAATTTTATGCCATCCAGTATTTTTTCTGACCATTCACTGTGTAGTTTACGTGTCCTCATTTCAGCCACATTTTCATCTTAAGGCATACAAGCTTTACGTGAAGACTTTAATTCATTTATAGCATCTAAAAGGTTCAGTTCAAACCCTCCTAATCAAGCTCACCATGCTTTGACAAACATAATGTTTACCAGCCCATGTAGGTTCAGTGATCTAGATCAGAGGTTTTTAAACTTTTTCAGGTTGTGGAATCTGTTAGGCGGGGGAGTAAAAATAAAGAATTCCTGGAAGTTCTATTTAAGATGGAAATTTCCATCAGATAAAATTAGGATGTGTTTGGGGTGATTATTTTCCCTTGTCTATCAGGGAACCTTATTCGAATTATGCACAGTTTGAAATATCCTGTCTAGATAACTCAGACCAGAGTTCTGAAAACCAAATTTCTCCCATTGACATTATTTGCATATCCACTCAAAGGACGGGTAAGAATACATTTGTAAATATTCTTTCCAATGCTATCATTTGCAACCATATAGAAAAGAAAATAGTTAGTAGACACTGTGAGTTTTGAAAAGTGTTCCATGGCACCCTATTTCTTGGTTTAAGTGGACAGATAACACACATCACAGGCTGCTGTGTCCAGCTAGCACTCATTTGCTTTAATTCTTCCTAATAATGAGACATCAACTACCATTACTTTTCACTTTATCATCATACAGAGCACAGATTATTTCTTTTGGCCCTTTAGGGATTACCTGTTCCTTCCACCATCATCCACTGGCCACCCAAGCATGAAGATAAGTATATCACAAGCATTAGAACTCAAATATCTATATTTTCTTTATTTTTTTCTAATAACACACCACTGATAAAAAGGTTTTTATTTTTTCCTGTTACCTTCCCTGTTTGTTGCCTCATAATCCTCTTACAACCTCTTCTTACTCAATAGAAAGCAGTCACCCAGTCACCACATAGGCAATCAACAGTTCTAAAGACACAATTTTTGCTATAAGCAGTTATTCAGAGATTACATTTCCATTTTTTACAGCTCAGAGCACAAAGCTTCTTTGATCACTGTCCTCTCTTCTGGTAAACTCTTATTAATTTCCTGTTCATTCAAACATTTTAGTTTATTTGGGAGAATTAGATCACGTTTTTTGTTAAAGGAAATACAAGATTAGGAAACTTCTTGGCATACATGCCTTTCAGTTCCTAGGAGTTGAGGCCTTCTGAAAGCTATTGTGTACTGATTACCCATCACTATTATTTAATTATGCCAGCCAGGCCAAGTCATATCAAGTTATTAATTCATTGCTACAGTTGTCAGCAAGATGGAAAGCATAACTGGCTCCCCAATATCTAGTTGCTTCCTCTACTAAACTACCTTTTCTCTGACCCAGAACTACATAGTTTGATCTGCTACTAATACCTGGCATTGCTGAAACTTCCACCCCCTCCATCAAATCTACAAAGCTGCCGAGAGAAGCATATCCCAATTTGGGTCCATTCTGTAGCACACTCCTCCATCAACCACTATTCTGCCAACTCAAACAATATTCAGAGCTCCATGTGCTGACAGGGCCCTCACACCATCTTGAAACTTTAGTCCATAAGAGTTCTAAAGATAACGAGCCTTAACACCAACCTAATGGAGCCCCTATTGACATCCTCAACATATTAAGCAGGTCTGCAGCCTTACCGTGACAAAATAAATGAAAGAGAGAGAGAGAGAGAGAGAGAGAGAGAGGGGGGGGAAGAAAGAAAGAAAGAAAGAAAGAAAGAAAGAAAGAAAGAAAGAAAGAAAGAAAGAAAGAAAGAAAGAAAGAAAGAAAGCAGCTGTATTTTATTTTGTCAGTCTGCAATTTGTGCAGGTTTGCTATTTCATGAATCACTTCTATTTCACATTTGATCCTGTGAAACATATCGTGTTCTTTAATCTCTACATCAAATATCTCATGAGACAGCTGGTTATTTTTTTTAAAAAAGGGAAAAAATTACTGGCTGTGTTGTGAGTATAAGAGGAATAAAACTCATCAATGGGGATATAGGGATTCTTTTTAATTCCAATTGTTGCTTTTGCTTCTGCGGTTGTTATTATTATTTTTCTGAAATTAATTGGATCCAAAGTGTTTCAGGGCACTAGGCAAAGATATTTCAGGGAAATGTTAGAGGAGAAACAGGTGCTAAACATTGCAACAAAACCAATCACATTCAGCTCTGCATCTTCACATTTCAGAGTCTTTGTCCTGCCTGAAAAGTGGCAATTTCTTCCTTTTTGTGTAACTCAACATTCTTTTTTTAAATCATTGCACTTTCCATGGTTCTAAACTAAAATTTTAAATACTTCCCATTTCTGACATCAACGTAATTCAACATCTCTCTCTCTCTCTCTCTCTCTCTCTCTCTCTCTCTCTCTCTCTCTCTCTCTCTCTCTCTCTCTCTCTCTCTCTCTCTCTCTCTCTCTCTCTCATCTATCTATATTGATGTCTTCCTTAATCTTCAGTCTTCTACCAGAGACCTAGGAGTTTGAGTATTCTACCTAATATCTTAGCTGTTCCTACTATTGAACTCTTCTAGACAGAGAGCTGTGATGTTGTTCCTGATATGTGCTCCTACCCCCACTAGAACCACTTTGCCTTTACTTTCCACATCCTCTCCACTTCTTTCTTCCTCCCTGATACTTCTCCAACTATATCCTCTTTCATTAGGTCTGCAGTTGTACTAGGATTGCATCAATTCCAGGTTTTCTTGTCTTGTTCCCTTAGGATTTGTTCAGTAGTCCAGATATCTTCAGACTGTTCACTAATACATTGAGGTTACACAGTTGTACAGTATATCTTTATTATGTGGCAGTCAGGACAGGCTGCTGAGGTTATGTGCAAAATGGGATGTGGATTCATAAGCCAATAAATCTTTGGACATTGCACTTTCCTTTACAAAGCAAGCCCAGATTCAGTCTAACTCAAACTGTGATTACGAAAACCTTTGTATCATTCCAATTTATGTACCAGTTGCATTTTTCTCTGGAACTAGTTGTTCTGCTGACAGTCAGTCATCATCTTGTCATCTCATTGCACCATGCTCCATGTACATCTGAAGACCATTTTAAAGGTGCAGCTGAACTAGATTCCAGCAGCCTGTAGTAACAAACTCAGCTCATTTGAATACCTTTACCACAGGAGCTGCATTAGATGCAATTTAAGGTACTGGTTGACCCCTTATAGTTCTTTATGGCTCAGGACCTGAATATCTCTAAGGCCACCATAGAATTGGCCTGTCCAATAAGATATAGGGTAAAGAACTGGCTATGAATCCTTATTCTGAGAGATTGTTAAAGTGAGGGTCCCTTCTTTATGGCTGCTCCCTTCATCTAGGTCACGGGTGTCAAACTCACCGTGTCACGTAACGTGTCGTGATATATTGTGACTTTTGTTGCATTGCCGGAGCTGGGGTGGGTGCCGCATCAGTATGATGCAACCAGCCCGGAGCTGTCAGTTTGCCACTCCTGATCTAGATCATCCTTTCTCTTTTTACAGGCCTGTTAATGTTCAGAGAAAGCAGTGAAGATCTCTCTGGTTTGGAGAGCCAAGACAGATAGTGGTATCATGTGATGGGATTTGATTGAGTAGGTTGGATAGATTGGTTCATGTTTCTATTGAATGATTCAATGTACACCCAGAGAATCAGTGGATAAGAGTTTTGACAACACAGAGCTTTCCCAGAGAGAAGTCCAGATTTAAACACTGTGCAATTCCAAGCTGGATGGGTGAGGGAGGAGAAGTTCAGGGTAGCCCACCTTGAATCTCTCAGGATGGAATGGGACAACTCACCACAGCCAACTTGCCACAACCAGCTTGCTTGCACAGATCAACTCGCCCTGGGACAATTCAAAAATTCAATTATTTAAAATAATTTAAAAATATTTTAATTGTTGTCATTCACATTTCATTTTGTCCCTCCTTTTGCATCCTTTCTTTAATTATTCTATCTACCATTTCTTCAATAGTAGTGTATCCCTTGTCCTGCAGTGAGTTGTACCATAGCAAGTTGACTACAGCAAGTTGGCTGCAACAAGTTGGCCATAGTCAGTTGGCTGTGGTGAGTTGGCCATGACAAGTTGTCCTACACCCCTCTCAGGATATATGTAGTAAGTTAGAAGCTTTAACTTTAGTTTGGCAAATTTCTGTTCATTAGATGTAAGCAAAGAAAAAAATAGACTATTAGATATTGCTAAGTCGCCTTTGGGCTTGCGCTTGACAGTTGTTATATTTTATGTTCTTTTTAATCCACATATTGTAAAGAGAAATGTAAATCATTCAAAGCCAGCATAATTGGTATGGGATAGATGACATGGTAATAAATGAATAATAAATATCTACCATTCACTAAATGGTTGGGAAAGTGGAATAGGAGAGCAGGGGAGAAGGCCACATAGAAAGCAGTCTTGAAGTTCAGTTTTAAGTGGACTGCAGCAGGTATATTTCGCAAAGGAAAATACACTTAACAGAAATATGATGCCAAATTGAGTGCAACAAGACTGGTGGGATTGCAGAAGACAGCCGTTTGGCATCTCTTGGTTCAAAGCAAGACAGTTTTTGAAACAAACATACTCTCTTCACTCTTAGCCAAGGGGAATATCCACAGTAATTTCAGAAATGTACTCTGAACTGTAATTTTGTTATTTAAATCTGGTTTAAATTGCCATCTGCATAAGTGACTGTAACTCCAGCTAGATTTTGCTTTTTAGTGAAAAATGTTGTCTTGCTGTAGAAAAAAAAAACTTCTATCTCAATTTTAGCTCTATTAGCCTGATTAGGAAATGTAATAATTCTTTTTCATTTATTTTCAAGGAATACTAAATAGATATGTTCTTCCTACTCACAGTCTGTTATGGCAAATATTGATTTACACATGTTCAGTTAATCCAGTTAAAAACACCACACCTCCTGTCCCTCTCGGTGCTTTGATTACACCTTTGAAATGGTAACACTTTGGAACTATAATGCACACTTTCCAAGAGACAATATGACATTAAAATGGAAGATCGGCTTCCCACGAGTCATTAACCAGGAAAACTTTTGAAAACAAATTATAGCTGCCTTAGAATGGTAGTGATGTTCACTAATTAATTTTAGGAAAGCTCTGTTAATATAAATCATAAATGATGAGAATTCTGATGTTTGTTACACAGGCTCCATCTCTTTGTCCTCTTAAGAGGATGGGAAAATATTTCACTTTTTTTGAGAAAACTGATTTGAAATAGCAGCTATCTTTCTGTCTTTTCACTTTGGGCCAGAAGTTACTCACTGGCCACTAAAAACAAGTTTTTTTGATGACCAAGTACACAATATAAATATTTATTTCCTTACTTAGCCAAAGAAACTTTAAACATACACACATATAACATAATATAAATTGTTATAAATAATTTTAAATTAAATATAAAATTAAATATAAATTAAATCAAATAAATAAATATAAAAATCACCATGATATTTATCATTTATTCTTTTCTTTTGAATATATTATTGTTAAAAATAAGTATATATAGATTGGAATTCAGCTTATAAATAATGTTTTTATTATTTTTTCCCAGATCAAAATAAGCAAATCAGTGAATAAAATACACAGAAAAAAATGGGGACAAACTTTACCAATTATGAACTAGGCCTTACATGTACTAAAAGAAGATGCATATTCATTTGTCTTAGAAGTAACTGAGATGTGTGTTCAAATTCATTCTCCCTCTAAAAATGCACACCATTCACAAATATGTCCTTAAGTTATAGGTGAGCAGAAAAAACAATGAAAAGGTTTGTAGTCTAATAATTACTTTAGACTTACACTTTATGAAGGGATGTGGTTGGAATCTTCTGGCCAAATATAACTAAACTTTTTTTTTATCTCAGACACTGGTGTGAGATTGGGACTTAGCAGAGTGAATTGCCTGAGTTATTATTTCAGACTAGAGTGCTTTTCAGTCACAGGAAAAAAAAAACGGAAGAAAGAACCATGAAGAAAGCATGACCTCTATTTTACAGCCTCTTACTCCCTAATTTTGAACTCTTGGACATGGATTAGAGAGACTATATGCTCCCAAAACTAAATTAAGCTTATCATCTTCATTCTATGGTTTTAAGCAAAAGTTCACATGCCCCACCCTGCTTTGTATATTTTCCTCTCATTGTTTTGTGCACAGTGACTATTCTTTCAATAGATGACTAAATAATTCATCCTTAATCTTAATATGTTATATTTAGCCTGTGATTCCACTGACAAATGAAGAATCAAATAACATCTTATCAGGCAGCAAAATCAAACTCCTAAATTTGGAAAGCAACAATATATGATTCTGTCTGCTGAACAGATAATTCTCTCTATATTGAAATTTTCTTTAGAAACCTATTTTCTTGAGGGGAAAAAAAGAATAATTCCTTTCTTCCTTCTCTTCTTTTTTATAGTACATCTGCTAACATGTTTGAATCTTCTGATTTTAAACCTTGTCCTCACTTGCTGTTTATAATAGCTTTTTTCATTTATTATTGACTTTCAATTTAACATTAATTTGCAGCACAAATGCTGATTAAAATTGTATCAAGCCACGCCTGTTGGTTTACTGCTGCAACTATGGCGTTGCTATAGCAACCAAAGGCAGTGAGTTTATGCATAGCTGGAAAAATGTAATAACTGCTACAATTTGTTCTGCATTGTGTATGTATCACTAATCAATTCTATAGGCAACTGACTCTAAAGGATCTCATCTCTCTAGCCTCCTATTTATTATCCAGTGAGCTTTCAAATTTTCTGGGAAGATCTTGTTTTCAGCCATGATTCTGGTTGGTAACCGAATCCAGATAGGAATATTAAACAAGGAATAACTCTGACCTCTATGGAGCCAGAAAACATATCAGAGCCATATTGGGGCAAACAAGATTCAAAACAACTAGAGTAACCAGAGCAAATGAAACATTTATATGTGGATGATGTCTGTAATACATGTTAAAGAAGAAAGGGGGGACTTCCACTGCCTGATCATATCTACCATTTGGATTGTGTTGACTCTCCTGTGGACATCTCTGAGCCATACAGAATCGTTCAAATGTCTCTGTTCCCAATTGTCCTTCCTGTATGTATGTATGTATGTATGTATGTTTGTATGCATGTATGTATGTATGTGTTAGTGATAGAAGATGTTGAAATAAAATTAAGGCCAAAAAAAGTTTATCATTGCCAGTTGAGCAATCATGGCAAAGGAAGCTGGGATATAAACTGGGAAAAATAGAGGCCCCCAAACTAGTATATATGCTAAGCTACCCATGGTAATTCTCTTTCTTATGGTTTGATATGTTATGCTAGCTACAGTTTGGAAGAACGGGATGTACAATTTTAAAAGAAACACAATCTTCTACTCTTAATACCATTGCTGAATAATAATGGTAGCACTTATATAAAACTGCAGAGTAGGCAGAGGCCTTCCTATAAGTTATCTCAGTAATCCTTAGAACAATCTTTCACTGACTGACAACATGATTTAGATTTCTGCGGTATAAAAACATAATGCAGTGCTTAAATGCTGGCCAACTATCTGAGAGCACTTTTGCTGATAAAACAGGTTGGATAGAACAGGAAATAGAATAAGAGGTTGCCTGTCTCATGATACAAAGCTAATAGATAGGAGGCAGGCTTCTGACCAAGAAAGAGAGACGTAAACTTGTTTTTGTTTTCTTTTTTTAATTTCCCTCTGATCGAATTAAATTCAACATAAAAAACAAGGGTTGAGATAGTAGCTTTCATCATAATTTATGCTGTTACTCCATTAGCACAATAATGCAGATTAGCACAGAAAAATGTTTCTAATATTGCTCCTAACTTTGGAATTATGATGGTTCTCCATGTACAATTAGAAGTTCTCAAGCCATCTGTTAAGTCATCTTCATTAACAGACTTAGGACAAGAGGACAATTCTTAAGGTTCAAATCATGATAAAAAAAAAACCCTGCTCCAATAGGATAACTTCCTGGGAATATCTGAATCTTTTTAGGACCTCAATAATGAAATTATGGTCTGCTTAAAATTTTTGCGCTACCATGTCCATTGCCTCATTTGAACAAAATCTTCAGACTTGGCTATGAAACCTTGCATGGTTGACACAAGGGCCCACACAACCATGGGGTTGGCTGAACCCATGAAGACCCCACCACCACCAACTGTATTTAAAAATTGCTAATCCTCCATCTTGGTATATTTCTTGAAATTTTATAATGTTGTTCTACAATTTTACATTTTAACTTTAAATTATTCTTATTTTAGTGTTTACTTTTATTGAGTAAATTGTACACCATCTGAAGGAGATGGGTGGTTAAGAAATATGAAATATAAATAAATAAAATCTTACAAACTGCAAAAGTCAATACCCAACATTTTAGTCATAAAAATGCCACGATAAGGATTGTTGTATTTTCTTTAAATAATGCTATTAATAATTTCTGATTTTTAATTATGGTGTGGGTGTGTGTATGTGTGTGTAACATTTTATAAGTTTCTCCCTTTATTATTATCACAAATGGTCCTGTGTGTACCAAAATATCACCCAAACAATATGAGATGATTGTTAAACCATAGAGTTCCTTTCTAAAACTACATTCCAATTAATTTTATACAATAAAATTATGAACGTCTTTCTCATACTTTTTCAACTCCTTCTACTCTAGATGAGAATTATTTTGCATTTTTGCTTTTCTTTAATTTGGCCATAAAGCCAAATAGCTCTTCCTGTGTTGACATGCTTAATGTCCAGTCATTCGGCATTTATTAACCCAGTTATTTTGTGGTTGCAAGCTACAGCAGCTTGCAGGTCTCCATAACAAAAATGCCACTCCATTTCTCTATGCTTTGATGTGCAATTTGTTTATTGTTTATTGGTTTATTGCAGAATGTCCTTCTAATCTAACTGTAAATTCTGTAAAACCCATTGCTTCCAAACATTTCCTACCTGGCCAGTTTTGTTCCATGTCAAGTCCTATCAGCCAGGTTTTTAGTGGATGTGCAAAAGCATCTATTACTTCAAAGACAAATCAGACTTAGAACAATGTTTCCAGGAGAAGACACCCCTGCAAAAGTTTATTTTTAACACAAAAAATCATTTAATCATCTTTCTTCCTCTAATTCCTTTCTTCTGAAATTAGAAGAGTTCCAGGCTTAAATCTGGAAGAAAAAAAGAAGAGGAGTATGACCAGCAATAAGGTGAATGGACTTAATGAAACCAGCACTGGGTGCACTATTGAAAAAACTGAAACAACAGATTGGGGAAAAATTCTCCTGGAGAAAAATCTAACTTATTTTTCCTGCTCCAAATGTCTGCATTAAGAATATTTTTTTTAAAAAAAAAACTTTTTCTTTTTTTCAAAAATTATAAAAAGTAGTAAAACTATCAGTAAAAAAAATAAAATCACAGAACAATGTTGGCCAGCATGTACATTGATGTGCAGGTAAATAGATCAAAGAGCCCATTCTAGAAAGTCCTTACTGGAACCTCATATTACTTATGACAATATTGTCATACTAAAGAACTGGTTCTCATTACCACAATTGATGTAACAGCCATTTTACACACAAAATACTGTGGTTTTTTTTCTTCCCAAATAAGTAGTAGTAAAATTTAAAAGTGCTTGTTAAGAATTTTTTAACTGAAGTTTTTGTTAATTCACTGAAATCAGAAATCTATCACATATGACCTTAAGATTTACCAGTCTAGCCAGTCTAAATTCTGTCCACTTCTGTCATTAATACTCAGGCCATTTAAAGCAATATCTATTAATAAACAACAAATAAATAAAAGAAAGAAAGAGTGCAGAGAAGAGCTGGAATTGGGTATGTCTAGTTTAATGAAAAGAAGGACTAGAGGCAGTGGTGGGATTCAGCCAGTTCGGATCACTTCGGCAGAACCGGTAGCTATTTTTTTATTGCCCAGGCCCAGAATGGACTTCCGGAAGCAGCATCCACACAGAGAACCAGTTTTTCACATATTTGAATCCCACCACTGACTAGAGGGACATGATCGCAGTGTTCCAATATCTCAGAGATTGCCACAAAGAAAAGGGAGTCAAGCTATTTTCCAAGGCGCCTGAAGGCAGGACAAGAAGCAACGGATGGAAACTAATCAAAGAGAGAAGCAACCTAGAACTAAGGAGAAACTTCCTGACAGTTAGAACAATTAGCCAGTGGAACAACCTGCCTCCAGAAACCATGAATGCTCCAACACTGGAAGTTTTTAAGAAGAGACTGGATAGCCATTTGTCTGAAATAGTATAGAGTTCCTGCCTGAGCAGGGGGTTGGACTAGATGACCTCCAAGGTCCCTTCCATCATCATCATCATCGTCGTTGTTGTTGTTGTTAGTTGCAAAGTCGTGTTCGACCCATCGCGACCCCATGGACAATATTCCTCCAGGTCTTCCTGTCCTCTACCATCTTCTGAAGTCCATTTAAGCTAACTCCTACTGCTTCAGTGACTCCATCCATCCACCTCATTCTCCATCGTCCTCTTCTTCTATTGCCCTCAATCTTTCCCAGATTATTATTATTATCTACTTCCATAAAGAGAAAAACTCATTTTTCAATTTAATGTCTTAATCTACATACTAAATGGGAATATACACCTCTAGTATCTGTTGAAATAATGTGCAAATACAATAAAGACCATCAGAATTTTAAGTATAATGACACAATCAAGTTTCAGGAAGTTATTTAATTTAACTTTGTAATGAATTTTTAATTTAAAATGACAGGTTGCAATTACAGAGTAATAAATAATAGTAATGGATAACTTAACTTTTTTTTGTTAAGGCAACCATCTTACTCAGTTATTTACCTGAATAATTGGATCCCTGAAGAGTATAGCAAATCATCCTTCACACAGCGATTCCACATGTACAATTACTTATAAGATCTTTGTGTGTTAATTGTGAAGAAACTCAAGGATATTGTACTGTTTAAAGATGTCTTATCACAGGTACAGGGGACAAAGGACAAAATATTTACAATCACTAAATTTCTGAATTTCCTGACATTATTTAAGATTCAGTCTGATATCTGAGGCCTAGGAAACTTGTTCTACTCTGTGTGCAAGAAAAGTAGACACAGAATGAAATCCTAACATCCTAAATGGGGTGGACAGATGGATAGTGTTTTTCATCTATCTATCTATCTATCTATCTGTCTGTCTGTCTGTCTGTCTGTCTGTCTGTCTGTCTGTCTGTCTGTCTGTCTGTCTGTCTGTCTGTCTATCTATCTAATATAGACAGTGTTGTGAGTCTCTCTAGACAGGCTGGGTACATATCAGAGGATGACGAAGCACGACCAGGCCCCTCTGGGTATTTTCCCCTCCCATCAGCCGAGCTAGACAATGAGGAGATTTGTATGCAGGATGAGTCAGACTCTCAAAGTGATGAGTCAGATTCGGATCAGGAAGCTAGATGGCTTGATCCGAGATTCCGAAGGTTTGATAGGCGGAGGAGTCAGTTAAGTGGAAAAAGGAAGTGACGTATTGAAAACTATATTAGAAGAGGAAGAAGGAACTAAGTCTTTGTCACGAGCAACGTTAATATCAAGAGGCAGTCTGATGCATCACCGAGTTCGTTAGAAATCAGTTTTCTGGTGTTTTTGAAATCTACGGAAGATTAATGAAGTCTTGGACAATGTAAGAGATAAAGAGTGAGTTAATTGGAAGGTGGGAGAATGTTTAAGCTAAATGTAAATAAATCAGAATTGGCCGTTCCGGCCAACAAACTGCCAGCAGCTTGCTTTGAAGTGAATCTTTTGAAATGTGTTAAATAAAACTCTTAAAGAAATATTTATGTGGATTTCACTCAGCTGAGAAGGGCCAGATACAACAGACAGACAGACAGACAGACAGACAGACAGACAGACAGACAGACAGACAGACAGATAGATAGATAGATAGATGAAAAACACTATCATTTACAATATTATATTAATATATGGGTTCCTTAAGATGGCCCAAGCAGGCCTTGTTAATTTTGGGGGTGTAGCTTTCAATGTCTCATAAAATTCAGGTCCATATCATATCAAATTTAAGCATGAAATCTCAGATTAGCATAAAAGATAGAGATGATTTTACTTTATACTTGATTTCTCAAAGATCAAATTCCTGAAATATTTGTATAAATGTGTTAACTGTGTTGTTAACCTGTCTAAGGACTCTTACTGGAAATTCTTCGGGAAGAATTGAAGTGGTTATAAAATAAAAGTGAGAGCATGAAAATTTTTCAAAGTCTCATTCTTAAAAATAAGAATGAAATTCTGATTCAGTACTAAATTAATTATTCCTTTTTTGTTTATTCAATGTCCTAATTATTGGTGTTGTGAATGAACAAAATGGCAACTTGAGCCAGTTCTTGTTTACAAAATCAATAACATGGCATGATAATGACACTGTATGGCTTTACAGATTTAGCTTGTGTCTCCAGGTCACTAACACTGCCTCTAAAACTCAGAGTGATGCTAAAATAATTATGCATTATATTGTCCTCCTCCCAATTTGTCACAATTAAAGACAGCAGTTTCAGAGAGAAGTTGCTTTCCATTGCCAGCAAACTTAAATATATAGATTAAAATATGTTTTTTTATCAAATTTCCTTAACAACATTTAGTTTTTGTTTCTAATTTGCTATTTTTTTCTTTTGTGTGTGTGCCTCTTTCTCACCTGTAGTAACATCAGAATCTGTCAGACAATCTGATCACAATACCATATCATCCAAAATTAAGATACAAATTTTGATAATAAGCACTAAAATATATATTGTGCAACTTAAAGCATTATAGAATTAAATTTACTGACTTTAGATCAGGAGTGTCAAACTGCCAGCCCATGGGCCAGATGCATCACGCAGAAGCTGCGCCCACCCAATTGTTGACAAAGGCAAAACAGTCCTGATATGTTGTGTGACATCACGTGATGTCGCGAGTTTGACATGTCTGCTTTAGATGGATTGCAAATGGCAAAAGTAATAAAAACACGATATGGCTAAAATTTCTCATTCAACGAATCCAGAAATGCAAAATTCCAGAAGCATGAAACTAAAGAGCAACAGAATGATAATCAGCACAAATTATCTCTAGTCTGAACAGCTCCAAAGATAACAAGATAGCTAGATATTTTTTTTGGCCTTATAATAGAGGTAGATTGTGAAATTATGAGATTCCAAGTAGCAGCAGTATGCTTCCTCCTCAACTTTAACTTTAAAAAAATTAAAAAGAAACCTGACATGCAAAAAAGGAAAACAATATCTTTTGTCAGTATCTCTATAAATTGTCTGATTCTTGGACACTACCTGGACAATTGTCTGCAGTTTTCTTGCCAAGATTTTTCAGGAGTGATTTACCATTGCTATCTTTCTAGGGCTGAGAGAAAATGACTGGCCTAAGGTCACCCAGTTGGTTTTATGTCTTAGGTAGTACTAAAAAGTAAGCTTTCCCAATTTCTAGCCTTATGCCTTAACTACTAGAGCAGCGGTTCTCAACCTGTGGGTCGCAACCCCATTTGGGGTCGAACGACCATTTCACGGGGGTCGCCAAACAACGCAGTCCACCATTTTTCCCCTTTTTCCCTCGGCCGGCGCAGGGGGCAGCAACACGCAGGGTAGCACCATGCATGCGCGATGCGGGGCGTCGCGCAGCACATGCACGATGTGGGCCATCACACCGCCCATGCGCGATACGAGCCGCTGCACCGTGCATGCGCGATGAGGGCCGTAGCGCCACGCATGTGCGATGCGGGCTGTCACGCAGCGTGTGCGTGATGTGGGCCGTCGCGCCGCGCATGCGCGATGCAGGCTGTCACGCGCGTGGCACACATGCGCGATACGGGCCGTCGTGTGCACCACACATGCACGATGCGGGCTGTTGTGCCACACATGTGCGATACGGGCCGTCGTGCCACGCATGCATGATGTGGGCCGTCGCACCATGCATGCACAGTGCAGGTCAGGGTCACTCCGCGCATGTGCAGCGCACGTCGGGGTCATGGCCTGAAAAAGGTTGAGAACCACTGCACTAGACCAAACTGGCTTTCATGTAAATTCTCATATATATTAAGCATATACTGTACATCAGAGGTGTCAAAGTGCCGGCTCGTGGGCCGGTTGCATCATATGGAGGCTGCACCCACCCCAGCTCCAGCAATGCAAAAAAAGTCATGATATGTCATGACACGTCACGTGACATGGCGAGTTTGACACCCCTGGTATAGATATTCTTAGTGGTGGGATTCAAATATGTGAACAACTGGTTCTCTGTGTGGATGCCACTTCCGGAGGTCCGTTCTGGGACTGGACAACAAAAAATTAGCTACTGGTTCTGCCAAACTGGTGCGAACCTGCTGAATCCCACCACTGGATATTCTGAAACCATTCAAATGGAATGTGGATGGAATTCAGTGTTTGAAAATGAGAGCATAGGTGAGAGACAAGGGGCGGGAGGGGGGGAAGAGAAATATGCTGAAGCCATACAAAGTACTAGAGAAAACAGAAAGTAGATTAGGGTTAATCTGTTATTTGTATAGGCCATGGGTCGGCAACCCGCAGCTCCAGAGCTGCATGCGGCTCTTTGAGCCATCACCTATGGCTCCAGATCCTCCTCTGCCATTTGCAGAGAGAGAGAGAGAGATAGAGAGGCACTTTTGCTTTCCTTCAGGCAGACTTACCTTCTGCAGGGCTCCTGATTGTTTTCATGGCTCTTTGAGTGTTTTGGGTTGCCTACCCCTGGTATAGGCAAAGAAAGACAGACAATTGAAAAGAGAACAAGCGGCAGGAAAAGATGGAAACACTAGACTTTTGACTTTCTTGGAATCTGCAACAAAAATACAGCAAAATCAGGGAAGGAAAGGGAAGGGAAAAATCTTAGCCCAGGGATCTTCAAACTTTTTTTTTTTATAAAAAAATTCTTTTATTAAAACAATCGACATTGAACATAAAAACATATTATGCAGTAATCATCATGGCACCTGATATACAATGCTATGCATTAGTCTTTGAAAACGTCTGAGTTAGTAAGCCTTTTTCCCACTCCTCGCGTCTAGCCTCAACTATACTCCTGTTACACTTTGTTTGATTGGTGTTTCTCTTATGTGGTTCAATATTAATGTGATCAACATTAAACATAAGATCCTATTGCTAAGCAATCATCCTAGAACATAGCATACAACATTAGGTATTGATCTTTGTAAACATCTGTTTTAGTAAACGTTCTTCCCTCCCCCCTTCCATCTTCAAGTATACTCCGAATACATTTTGTTTGATTGGTGTTTCTCTTATATATGGTCTATCTACTGTATCTAGTCTATCGCCTATTGTTCATTTACGCTTCTGAATTGACTTCATCCCATTACTAGTGCAATATTTTATAGCCCCTAACCAGAGATCCTGAGGTAAACTTTGAAGACCCCTGTCTTAGTCTATCTGTATACAAAACTATTTTTTCCAGCATTAGAAAGACTTGTTTTACAATTGCCATGTTTTTACAACATATCTTTACCTTCAATAACATATACCAGCAATAATATAGAATTGTAGGCAATGTACTTTTCAAATTTCACCATAGAAAGTGTAAAAACTCACAGTTTCATTGATACAGGAGAGCCTGTATTGATACCAATAACTGGAATCAGGAAATCCATTAGATAATATTAATCTGGGCTGTTGAATCTGTCTATGAATGAGGGAAAGAAAGAAATAGACAATTTACAAGGTTTTAGTACACAAAAGTTTCAATAACTACTGTTGTGAAAATAATCCAGTACTAAAAATAACAAAACAAAACAATAACAAAGCTGGACAATATTTGAATTCAAGGTTATACCTGGCAGGTGGAAGACATGATAACGAAAAGGAAGACTTGTCCTCCTTTTGCTGGACACCTGGTAACCCTAAGCAAGGTACCTGATGATTGTTGTATCCGTTCAGACCCACACTATGCTGTGAAATTGCACTTGCCAGTTCAAAGGGTTTGCCTAAGTATGTCTTTTAAAATGTTTAAAAACATCCTCCAGGAATCTCTAAAATTAAATGCTGTCTAGAAATTCTACACACAAGCTTGTAGAAAGCTTTTTGATGGGATAGAGAACTGCATTCTGCTATGTTCATCAAGCCACGAGTATTCAAGTAAATTGTAGCAGCTGTATAAGTGAGTTGAACATCAACAACAGTAGCCAATCTGGAAAAACAGATGGAGAATGAACTGAAATCCAGTTATTTCTATTAAACGACTCCTAGGTGCTACTGAGTGTAGTTCAATATTAAGGAAGAAGTGGAATGACCATATGTGATTGTAGCATTGGGGCTATCTTTAGCTTTTGTAAAAGCTTTTTCTTCTTCCCCAAGGCAAAAGTTTCAGTTATTTTTTTTCTTTTTTCTTTTTTTTTTGCATGCTTGCTTGCTTACTTACCGTACTTTCAGCTAAACTAAACTCAATGTCCCATTATGCAGCCAAAATAAAATAGACCCATTCAGCCAGAAACAATATGCTTTCGAGAAGATGAGGCCAGACATAAAATTAGCTGTCTGTGGACATTACAAACAAAAATTATGTATCAACAACTGCATGAATAGCGAGCAATTCAAGCACTAGGCTTGAATTAACTGTTTCTTTTCTTTCTTTTCTTTTCTTTAGCTATAATATATAAAAGGAATTCCCAGGGGTTTTGATAATTCCTATGAATGATTCATTTCTCTGTGCATTTCCTTTCTTTGTGCACTTGACTTAATTATCCAGGGCAAATAGCAAATAAAAGAAAGTGGTGCTAACCCTTTAAATGTTTCCTTAAATATGTCCCTTTTACTTTTATCCACCCAGCACTCTTTTCAGCGAGGCTGACAGAATTAAAGATGGACCTAGCAAGATGTTTCACTTTCCACAATGTTTGAACATTTTGAAGCAGAGCAGCATTTCCACCCTGATTTTTAATTAGATTTATTGTATATCCCATATTTATTTTGTTAAACATAATGCTCCCACCTCCTATTTTTTTTCCAAAGACCTGTGAGGTTGGTTGGATTGAGAATCACTTAAGAGGTTTCTGTGCCTAAGGCAGGGGTAGGCAACCTTGGCTCTTTTATGACTCGTGGACTTCAACTCCCAGAATTCCTGACCCAGCCATGCTGAGGGGACAGGGAGAGCTTCCAAGCTGAGCCATGCTGGCTCAGGAATTCTGGAGTTGAAGTCCACGAGTCATAAAAGAGCCAAGGTTGCCTACCTTGGCCTAAGGGAAGATTAAAATTCAAGTTCTCCCAGTCTCTCTCTTTCCCTCTCCCACTCCCTCCCTCCGCCCCCCCATCTCAATAGACTGTAGACTACTATAGCCAGTTAACCCTCAAGTTTGAAACATTCTAGATCAGCGGTTCTCAACCTTTTTCAGGCTGCGACCCCAATCTGCGCTGCGCATGCGCGGCGCGACCCCGGCCTGCATCGCGCATGTGCGGCGCAACCCCGGCCTGCATCGTGCATGCACAGCGCAACGGCCTGCATCGCGCATGCGTGGTGTGGCGACCTGCATCGCGCATGTGCGGTGGTACCCCGCGCATGCACAGTGCTACCCCCTGTGCCAGCCGAGGCATAGGCCGCCACCCATTCGGGGCGGCGGCAGGCAGGCCCAGGTGCTCCTGGGTGGCTGCGGCAGTGACGGTGAAGGGCGACCACAGGCTGGGCCACCAGCTGGCCCAGCCTGAGGGAGGTAAGCCACCCACCGGGCCCCACGCATGCCAAAAACCCTCCCTGTGCCCACCGGCCTCCCACTTCCCACCCCGGCCCTCTTTTACTTACAGTTTTAGTAGTTTTCAAAAGCCAATAGAATAAGAGGGAGTGGCACAACTAAGGAAAAGGGGGGAAAATGGCGGACTGCATTGTTTGGCGACCCCCGTGAAATGGTCGTTCGACCCCAAATGGGGTCGCGACCCACAGGTTTGAGACCCGCTGTTCTAGATAAAATGTTTGTGCATAGTATTGTATGTATTCCTCCCCATGCTATGTTAATATCAATACAATACATCATTTTCTGTGCAATTTTTTACTTTTTGATGTACAGCTTTCTACCGGGTAGACCTATATGTATAATAATAAAAATTAAAAAGTGGGAATCACATTGCAGAATTGGAGAACTGCCCAAAACAAAGGGAAATTATGTTCCAGTTTGGGTATTATTGCAAGAAGGTTAATTTATATTAAAATAGGACATCAATTTTCAACCCTCATAATAGGTCAAATGCAGAGACCAAATGCAAAAGCATTACGGAAAATAATTTTATTAATTGGTCTCAAAAAGGAAGTGGGTCTGTAGTATCCTTTTAATTACTTGAGAACTCACATTTGTAACAATGAAGAATCCTGGACTTTTCTCTGCCACATTATTTCTTCTTTGTCTTCTTATCTGTTATCGGACGTTGGCAATCCTGTTTTTATCAGCATTCGTTATCACTCTACAATTGATCCTTTTATCAGTTTAGTTCTCCTGTGTTTTTTTAGTGCTGATAGTGGCCTGTAAAATTAAAGGTAAGATACCATATATGGTTCATTTTGTAAAGAAAGATGAAAAGATGAGTTCAGGAGCCAGGAAATATTTTGTATTGTACAAGATAAAGTCTGAATAAGTAGTTCAGTTATAAGTTGTAGAACAGTGGTTCTCAACCTTTCTCAGGTTGAGACCCCACTTGCCCCGCCCATGCGTGCCGCGACCCTGACCCCGGTGTGCACGCATGTGCGCGCGTGAAATTTTTTTAAAAAAAAAAAATTAAAAAAAAAACAAACAAATTGGCGGCTGCAACGGGCGGATCTACGCATGCGCAGATCGGCCCGTCACACGCGCTGCGCATGCGCAGATCTGCCCGTCGCGGCCGCCATTTTGGTTTTTTTAAAAATTTAATTTTTTTTATTTTTTTTATTTTTTTTTCAGCGTGACGGGCGGATCTGCGCATGTGTGGATCGGCCCATCGCACGCGCCGCGCATGCGCGGATCCGCCCGTCGTGGCCGCCATTTTGTTTTTTTATTTTTATTTTTTTATTTTTTTTATTTTTTTTATTTTTTTTTCCGGCGCGATGGGCGGATCTGCGCATGCGCAGCGCGCGCGCCAAAAAATAAAAAAAAATAAAATAAAAAATTAAAAAAATTAAAAAAATTAAAAAAAATAAAAACAAAAAAACAAAATGGCGGCCCACGGTGTCCGGCGACCCCCGCGAAATCATCGTGCGACCCCAAATGGGGTCGCGACCCCAAGGTTGAGAACCGCTGTTGTAGAAGAAGCCTGCAGTTCAAGAGAAATTCAGATACCATCCAGAAATCAGAAGTCAGAAAACCAAGCAACAAAGCTGGAGTTCAGAAACATGGAAGGCTGGACGTCGTCCAACTAGCTTTCGTGCCTATGGCAAAATTAGAACTCACAGTCTCCTGATTTCTAGCTTGGTGTCTTATCATCACCAAACTCTCATTTGTACATTTAATAAGATAGCCGAGCCTCCCCTGCTACCCTAACCATTTAGAAAAGCTTTTTTTCTTCCTCCCAATCTCTTTTCTTCTTTGTTTTGGTATGCTACCTGATGGAACAAAACAAATAAAAAAAAGTTTTCTGCAAAATGGCTTTGTGGAGTTTTACCTTCACAATCCTCTGTGATAAGCAGAAGGCTAGTTGACCAGGAACCAGGAACCAGTTTAGCACAATATTGTCTGATCATAACCTTGGATGGCAAAGGTGGTATTGTTTTTGTTGTATCCTTCATTCGCATGCAAATGATGAAGACACATGGTAACTGTTAACTACTCTTTATTCTCCTTCTCCAAAAACCAAGCAAAATACAAAAGGCACGCAGACCTTTTTATATGGCCAGAAACCTGGACAGTGTCAACCAATAGGAACAGAGCATTTTTGCACCTTGCGCATGTGCACAAGGCTGGCACCGCTCTGTCTGGTCCCAGGCAGCTTTTGGAATGCCCGGGACCAATGCAACATCCCGAGCCTGCTTTTACAGACTCAGGAAACAACACTAGATGGAACATACTTCACATACGCACATGTACGTCGTGCCCTGGGAAGAGTGACATACAGCTACATTATTCAAATGCAAAAAGTGTGGAATACTTGTGTCTGCAAACTCAGGCAAACCCCCTTCAATATTTATTAACACAAATAAATGTATCCAAAATGAAAACAATGCAAAGTAATGTACCCACGAGTTACTCCCTTCATTCAGGGGCCTCATAAGAAGATCCTTCAAGATTTGACAGCAACCTCACAAAGTCTCTCAGATGTTTGGGTGTGCATGTGGCCTGCTGCGACCTTTTAAGGGCCAGTGATGTTGCCTGGCCAACCTACTTGCCTACCAAGCTTTTGGAATGCCCAGGACCAATGCAACATCCCGAGCCTGCTTTTGCAGACTCAGGACACAACAGTTTTGCTAAGCAAATAGTTGTTTTGAATGAATGAAATTGGGATAAAATACTTTTTTAAAATGAAATTATTAGAATCAAATACAGCAATTTAATATGTAGGTAGATAAAATATGATAAAATTATATTTCACCCCTACAATCTACTCCAATCAGTCTCACATATGCCAATCTCAGCCAAACTATTTTTCTCAGGTGCTGTGCTATATTAAATGTAATTTTCAAATTCCGGCTGCACATAAGATAAGTTATTTTGATATGGGGATCTCAATGGATCATTCGTTTAGTGTATAAGCCAAGGTACCTGTCTCTCACCCTCTTATACAGGCAGCAGTCAAATAGGATGTGAGCCCAGGTCCTTGACCTCTGCCGCTCTGTGGATGCAGAGACGTCCATTCTAGGGTTTAGAGTGGAATCTCCCATATCTGACCATTGTGTCAAGCTATTCAAATCTCGCTCACGTGAATATTTCCCTAAGAATTAGCTTCTGCTTGAAAAGTGTGTTTGTATTTGCTCAGCCATTTCAAGTTACCCACCCTACTAAGAATAGCTATGTCATTTTGTGCTTCAATATCCTCAATTCTTTGGGCAGCTCTATTTTTAGATCATTCCCCTGTTACGCAAGAGACAGGAAGGCAACAGCTTCTTACAAAATTTGTCAATTTAGCGAACCAGGAAGTTAGTGATTGTAATTTTATCTGCTCTAGTAGGCATAACTTGGGGAGTCTATCACTCTCCATTTCATTAATTTTATGCCAGTAATTATATGTTCTGATTTTCGATAGAGCATGAATTGTATAGATTCCCAGTTTAGCTCTAACTGCTGCAGCAGATGTTCTTAGATCTACACCCAAAATACATCTCAGGTGCTGGGACTGTGTTTGTTCTAGTGTTGTAATTGAGTATATACTCCAAACTTCTGCTCCATACAAGAGCAGAGGAGTAACCTTAGCTTTATATATTCTGATTAATGGGATAAGGGACCCTGGATAACTATGAGCAGTAGATTCAAACAAGCCTTTGCTCTGAGTGTGCTCCGTTGATGATGGTAAGCCCAAGATCCAGTGTTGGAAAACATTATGCCTAAGTGTACAAAGGTGTTAACCTGTTCAATTGGTTCACCTTTTAATTGCCATCTATGTCTCTCATGATGTTTTCCAAACACCATGATTTTTTATTTAGATTTACTGATGGTTACGGTGTTGTCCTGGCAATAGGAGCTAAACCTTCTTAATAGCCTGTGTAATCCTACTTGTGAATACGATAATAGGATCATATAGTCAGCATGAGCAAGCTGTTACAGTATGTGTTTAAGATCATCAGCATATGTACCATGGGATCCTTCATTAACCCTGGGAAGTCTTTAATGGGGCTAGGATACACCCTTGTCTTACCTCTTTATTTGTGTGAATCCTGTTAGTAAGGGCCCCATTAACTCCATACCGCATCTTCAAACAGGTACTTGTGTAAAGGGCTTTAATCAAAGGTAGCAGTCTAGGATCTATTTTAAGAGATGTCAATTTACTCCATAGTACTTCTCTGTTTACAGTACCAAATACTGCTGTAAGGTCTATAAAAGCAGTGAACAGGTTCTCCTCTTATAAGCATATTTGGCAATTAGGTGGTTCAGGACAAAACAGTTATTGATGGTAGATCGGTTTTGTTTAAAACCTGTTTGTTTTTCGGTGAGGATATGATTTTCCTCTACCCAGATTTCAATTCTATTCAAAAGGAACCTAGCATAAATTTTTGCCTATAATTACTAGGATTCTTTTTATTCCCTTTTTTATATATGGGGACAACTATTGCCATCTTCTACCCATCTGGTATATGGCAGGTGTTATTTATATGTATAAAAACACCTGCCAGGACTTCCGGTTCCGTATCGCGGCGCCTCTAGTCTCCTCGTCCGGCTAGTTTCCCTCCGTCGGTAGACCCCAGCGGGGGTCAAAAGTCGCGCCTGGAGGGCGCGACTACCATCAACGAGGCTACGCTTGGCTGCAGAGGAGCGGTGGCTCCTCTAGCTGTCCGAGCTGACTCTGAGGGCCGACAGAGCAGAAGACCAGCCATAAAATGGCCATTCACCTAGCTGCACCAACCGCAAGTCACAAGAACAACTAAGCATGAAGAACCACCATGGTGAATCCAGGTGAGACCTTTCCTTCCCTCGCTATCCTGATCTTTCCTGTAAGATTTTCTATTTTCCTTTATTAAGAAAGCGGCGGCTGCCTATATGTGGAAAGAAGAGCCAAAAAGAAAAGGATTAATTGTTTTGTGTGTGGTTGTTTTTTTTTTTTTTTTACTATTTTACTATTTGACTGCTGTGGGGTGAATTTCAGGAGAAAAGAAGGGAAAAAGAGGCATTGTTACTTTCCTTTTTTAATTTGATAATGTAGAAGAAAGTTTTGGTTGTTTTTTTTAAGAAAAAAAGAAAGAGAGAGAGAGAGAAAACTTTCATTTTTGTTCTTTTTTTAAACTTTCTCTAACTTGATTAACTTGGGGGGGAGAAGAAAAAGACTTTATAGTCCACTGAGGACATCTGGTGGTGAAAAAGCGAAATTTGAACTGTACTTCTCCCTGTTATTTGGAGAGGATTGGATTTAGGTGATTAAAAAAAAGAAAAAATAACTGGACAGCTGGGTGGTGAAGCTGGCTATTAGACTTTTGGAGGCGGATATTTGTGGATTTTCTTTAAGTAGTCTTTAATAAAGGAATAGGCAAAGCTACCACCAAAATGGCTGAAAGTTATCCTCATCTTGACTATGATTTAATACTGGAAAAAAGATCAGAAGTCAGAGAGGATTTTAAAACTTATTGGAAATCTTGGAGAAAATCCAAAGATGCCACCTTGGAATCTCATATTGATCCTTTAATAATGAATCAAGTTATGGAACAAGGAATAACAGAAGATGAACAGAATAATTCTGAACAGACCTACTTACAACTTAAAGAGACAGAGACACTATTTTTACAACCTAATTGTGAATCTGCATCAAGAGAAAATGTGGAAACCACTGAATCAACTAATGCTATGCATTATCTACAACTGTCTGAACAGACCTACTTACAACTTAAAGAGACAGAGACACTATTCTTACAACCTAATTGTGAATCTGCATCAAGAGAAAATGTGGAAACCATTGAATCAACTAATGCCATGCGTTACCTACAACTGATGGACAATTTTGATGATTAAGAAATAACTGTAATTCACCCAATTCAATTACCAAACATAACAAAGATTGACACCCAGACACAACTTTTCGGAAATTACAATAAAGAGGAAAGGGAAAGAAAATTTGTTCAGTTTGAATTTGTTAGGAAACCTCGTAATCAAATCTTGAGGTTTGATAATCGAAAAGCCTTACTATGGGAACCAAATTGGCATAGAAAGAAAGCTAGAGTCAGGTTCAAGTGTGCTACAAAATGTTACTTGACGGGTTAAAAAGGCTTAGAAATTATCTCTGATTTAACGATGTATGAAGGATGTAAAATTATTGTTACTATGGTTGATAATTATTTGAGGGAGTTAATCTTGCTAGAGGACAAAAAGACCTTATAGAAGTAGACTGATGAAATGATTAAATATATCTAGTAAAAAAAAAGAAAAAAGAAAGAGAATATGTCTGATTTAATTAGGAATGAAAGAGGAGAATTGCCTGATATTATAATTGACAAGTATTTGAAGATATAAACTTTACCAAGGCCTTAAAAAGATTTTTTTATACATGTAGATTGATGAAATGATAAAATATATTTTTTTAAAAAGAACTGTATTTGTACCTATATTATTATTTTAAATATGATAACTATGTTGTAATAGAGAGAAAGATTTATTCATGATAAGGGGAAAAAATCTGTCACAATGAACGATTGTGTATTAAGGCTACCTGAAATCACAATTATATACTTACTAAAATGTAGTTGGAGTATGACAACTGTAAGGAGTATAGCCTAAAAACAGGATATAGATTATAATTGCATGTGTTTGATGTCTTTTGTAATTGTATACATTTTAATAAGCAATACCATATTCAATTTGAGCTACATTTACATGACTTTGTCGTTGAATGATTGGACATCCTGATCACTATGTTCTGTCTTAAGCTTTTGGGGAAAGATGGGAAAAATCAGTAAATATTTACTGAGATAGAAGTATTAATGTAGGGAAATTTGGAGAGAGGAGTTGCTCAGACATTACCCCTGAACTGCATCTGAAGAGGGATGAGAGGGAAGAAAGAGTGAAGGAGGGGAGAAGGAAGTAGGAAGGTTGGAGGAGAAGAGGAGAAGTGGAGAGAAAGGGAAGGAGAGGGGTGGGGGAAGAGGGAAGTAGGAAGAGAAGAAAGGGAGAAAGAAGGTAGAGAAGAAAGAGTGTGGATGCAGTAAAAGGGGAAATGGGCGAGCAACACCAAAAGTTACGTGTAGGTATTTACCTCATTTCATTAAAAGTACTGTATATATGAATGTAAAAGAATGTATGGTAACACCTTATAAATATCATGGTATATGTATCGGGGAGAGTTTGGAATGAAATTGACAAAGTCTTAAAATAGGTTTAACAGAAATTTATGACAGAAATGGAATATATTAAATGTATATGTTTTTGGTTTTTTGTCTTGTGTAGGTGAGGGAACTAGAAAGATGAAAGTGAATGTATTAGGTTGAGCTGTTTATGTATGTTTTTATTCTGGAATTTTTGTTTACCCAATCACCATGGTGTGTTTTAAGCATCTATTGTTAAAATCATAAAATCAATAAAATATTTTTCAAAAAAACAACAACACCTGCCAGTACTGGACCCCACCAGTTGGGGAATTTCTTAAATTATTCTGCTGTTTGAAAATGTAAGCCAGTCTGTTACCCTCTGATAATAGGTCACTTACTCTGTTACACAATTAGATTTGTGAAATTCTACTCCAGCTCTTTCTTTTCAGTTTTGCAAGTTTTGCATTTTACACTAGTTTTTTTTTCCGATTCCATATAAACCTATTAATTATTCTTTGCCAATTCTGCAGATTATTGTCTGTAATTGAAACTAGAGCCAGATGAGTAGAACTTTCATCTCTCTTTCTATGGAGATTCTCAGCCATCCAGGTCCTAGTTGTCTCAAAGGTGCTTTTGCACAGGGTAGCTGGACTGTATTTTTGAAGAAGAAGAAGAAGAAGAAGAAGAAGAAGAAGAAGAAGAAGAAGAAGAAGAAGAAGAAGAAGAAGAAGAAGAAGAAGAAGAAGAAGAAGAAGAAGAAGAAGAAGAAGAAGAAGAAGAAGAAGAAGAAGAAGAAGAAGAAGAAGAAGAAGAAGAAGAAGAAGAAGAAGAAGAAGAAGACATTTCGCTTCTCACCCAAGAAGCTTCATCATTCTGAACTTTCCAAACAATTCTTATTGTTGGAAATGCACAAAGATAGAGGGCCATCAATTAATTGGTAGTGTAAGTAGTAATTTGTTAAAATTAAAGATGAGGTCACATGGAAGAATCAGAGTGTAAACAGTATAACATTAAGAACAATCAAAGAAAAGAAGGAGCTCATCATACACCAATAAATAATAAAATAGGTTTGCAATTCTGAATTATCTGTAAATGCCCTTTTTAAAAACCTAGCTCTCTTTTCATGTTCTTTACGTGCCCCTATTGGTTTTCAGATCTTCACTAAGCTTTTGGCATAGCCACATAGGATTTTTCTGTAATATTCCCCTGTCTGCCTACTGAAAGTGTTTTGAATTATGCTTTTACTATCTCATTTTTAGGAACATTTTTTGGATCATTTTCTATTAGCTTCTCCCACCATTAAATCCCACCTATCATTGTCCTAAATTATTAAACACTTTCAGTGCTTAGTTTTTTACATGAATGCATTTGTATGCCTGTACACTTTTCTAGTGATAGGCAGAATTAATCCATTTCTTGGCCCAAGGCATTTCCTCGCAAGCTTACCCATACATCCAGTCTATCTTATTTCCACATTAATCTAACGTCATTGCTGTTTTAGTTTCAAAAACCCTGTAGGAAATTTCCCGTTTAAGGAAAAATCAGGCTGCCTTTTCTGCAGATTAATGTTCAAATTCTTATGAACCTGAGATATGAGCAGAATCTGATGCTTTTCTTAAAATGAGCAAAACAGCAGCATGCCATCCTTTCCCATATATGCACATGACACCATGATAAATGTGTAAAAGGAGTAGAATTTGCATTGCGTTGGCACTATCACTATCCACAGTCCCTTGAGATATCTTTTAAGACTATCCCACTCAATTGTTTCAAAGTTTCATCTGAGAAACTTTTATCTTCCCTTGGGACAACAGGCCAAGAGGGGTCAATGTACTGAGAGTAGAAGAAGAGCATCAGTGCTTTATTTTCTTTTTCGACTCTTCTTTTTTATTTCAATAGCATCAGCACATCCTTAAGTTGCAGTGACTGTACTATAAAACTATAAACATGCATCCTCAGTTAGCAATAAGCCTATTACTCTGCAGTAAATTCACTTCTACCTAATTCAATTGAGTTTAAATGAATGGGTTCCGGTTTTAATTTTTCTGTAGTCAGAAAGATAAAATTTTACTCCTGTCACTTGTCATAATACAGAACAAATCATTATTTCAAGGAAGCCTAAATTTAATACTGTTAGCTCATTACAGAAATATTTTCTCCCCAGAAAAGAGCACTCTAATACATTAGGGTTAATTATACATTTCTTCCATGCTTCTTGTTAATTTGGAAAGCCTTGCCTTAAGGTGGAATTTTTCATACTTCACTTTATTTAATTTTGGGGTTGTTGTTTTAGTATTTCATTTGTGGAATTACTTCAGGTTTGGATCATGGTGGAAACAGAAAAATGACCTCTAGAGGAACAGAAAAACATCTTTCATTTTTTTTACAAGTACATTTTCTTCAGAATTTGTTCTATTTTCTTTGTGGAGAGGAAGAACAAACATCAGTTTTGTTCATTTTTTTTGTATTTATGTGGAAAAAATTGTGTGGCCCAGTCCCTAAATTATTTCTGATAGCATTGACATGAGCTTAGGTAACATCATCCTGAATACATCTGTAAGAAAACCACCAAGCTCCCACTATGAACAACTAAAGCATTGCACTGCATTTCTCAGATACTTACTAAGATCTCTGATTTAATGTTATGAAATTATATTGCATTAGGTTACAGTGGGGAATTCAAACATTTGTTTGGCAGATCCAGTAACTTAATCTTGAACTTAAGGTGGGAATCTGTGGTGAGTCATGGTAGCTGCCAGAGACTGTAGTCCAGCATAGCTGAGTTTGATTACAGGTGTTCAACAATCCCCAAACCCCCCAAATTTCCCATAAATAGACTCTTGAAGTATGAGAGTATTTTGTAATTTCTCTCTCTTTTACTTGATTAGTGAATGCCATGTTTTACATATCTTCCGTTCTATCTATTGTGTTTAGAGCCTTCAACGTTTGATTCCTCTTTCTTTGTTTTTCTAATTCTACCTTGCACTGAAAAAAAACTTTCTAAATATTCCAACAAATTTAAATCATTGGGCAGAAATATAAATATAATAAATAATAAATGAGTGGAATCAAATAATATTGCGTTCCAAGCACAACCTTGAAACAGACGTAGCTAACTTGAGAGGTCTTAAGAGCACTAATGAGGCATTTTGACAAAATAAATAAATAAAGAGGCAGAAGATTTGTTTGCCAGTTCAGCAAATTCCCACCTCTCAGCTTTGTTCTTAGTAAAAAGGCCAGAGATTTTCAGTTGAACAATAAGTTTAAAGCTATCTAGCTGTCTGTCTGTCTTTCTGTCTGTCTGCCTATCTGCTTACCTACCTACCTACCTACCTATCTACCTACCTATACATCTGCCCATCAATACATCTATCCATGGTTCTTCTTCCTAACAGTGGATCTCACTTTCCCAGACAACTCCTACTTTTGTTTTGTTATTTCTTGTCATATGAATAATAAATTATCCTATTCTTTGATTAGTGTTATATGCCATTACAGCCTAAACGTGCTGCTGTGAAACACTGTGAAGCAGGAACCCAACCAGAAAATCAGTTGGGCCACTTGAGAACAATGGTCAGAAGGGGATAATCAGAGAAGACAAGGAGATTGCTGAGAGGCTAAATGACTTCTTTGCCTCCGTTTTCACCGAGGAGGATAGAGAACATCTGCCTGCCACTGAATTAGTTTTCCCAGGGAGGGAAATAGAAGAATTAAACCTGATAGAGATAAACAAGGAAGATGTTCTTGCATGCCTTTCTAAACTAAACGTCAACAAATCGCCGGGTCCAGATGGCATCCACCCTAGAATTCTCAAGGAACTCAAGTGTGAAATTGCTGAACTTCTAGCTAAAATATACAATCTTTCTCTAAGATCAGGCACTGTACCAGAGGATTGGAGGGAAGCAAATATAACCCCGATCTTCAAGAAAGGATCCAGAGGTGATCCAGGAAACTATAGACCAGTCAGTCTAACCTCAGTTCCAGGCAAACTGATGGAAACCATTATTAAAGATAAAATTACAGGGCACATAGAAAAACAGGCATTGCTGAAAGAAAATCAACATGGTTTCTGCAAAGGCAAATCATGTCTTACTAACTTGTTAGAATTCTTTGAGGGTGTAAATAAATACATAGATAAAGGGGCCCCGGTTGATATTGTATATCTTGACTTTCAAAAGGCTTTTGACAAAGTTCCTCACCAAAGGCTCCTAAAAAAGCTCTCCAGCCACGGAATTAGAGGACAGGTCTTGTCCTGGATTAGTAACTGGCTAAATTGTAGGAAGCAAAGGGTGGCAATAAATGGACAATTCTCCGGATGGAAAGAAGTGAGAAGTGGTGTACCCCAAGGTTCAGTTTTGGGACCTTTACTTTTTAATTTATTCATCAATGATCTGGATGTAGAAGTTAATAGTGAGGTAGCCAAGTTTGCTGATGACACTAAATTGTTCCGGGTCGTGAAAAGTGAAACTGATTGTCGGGAGCTCCAGAAGGATCTTTCGAAATTGTGTGAGTGGGCAACAAAGTGGCAAATGCATTTTAACCTAAACAAGTGCAAAGTTATGCACATTGGGGCAAAGAACCCCAATTATACTTACCAACTGATGGGGACCAAACTTTCTGAGACAACCCAAGAAAGGGATCTTGGGGTTTTGGTGGACAGCTCGATGAAGATGTCAACCCAATGCGCAGCAGCAGTAAAAAAAGCAAATTCCATGCTTGGCATGATTAGGAAGGGAATCGAAAATAAGTCAGCAAGTGTTGTATTGCCTCTGTACAAATCAATGGTGAGACCACACTTGGAGTACTGTGTACAGTTCTGGTCACCGCACCTCAAGAAGGATATAATGGAACTGGAAAAGGTACAAAAAAGGGCAACAAGAATGATCAAGGAAATGGAGCGCCTCCCTTATGAAACCAGATTGCAACGCCTTGGTCTCTTCAGCCTTGAAAGACGGCATTTAAGGGGTGACTTGATCGAAGTGTATAAAATCATGCATGGGATAGAAAAGGTGGATAGAGAAAAATTCTTTTCTCTATCACACAATACCAGGACAAGGGGGCACTCCCTAAAGCTCATAGCTAAGAAAGTGAGGACAAATAAAGGGAAATATTTCTTCACCCAGAGGGTCGTTGATTTATGGAATTCACTTCCTGAAGGGGTCATGACAGCTGTCAGCCTTGACAGCTTCAAGGCAGGGCTAGATAGATTCATGGATGCAAAGTGTATCGGTGGTTATTAAAACGGATGTCCATGTGCCGCCTCTATGTTGGTTGAGGCAGGCAGGATTCCCTTGGGTACCATTTGTTGGGGGTCAAGGGAAAGGGAGGGTTTTGCCTTCTCCTTCTGCTCAAGATCCCCATGTACAATTGGTGGGCCACTGTGTGACACAGAATGCTGGACTCGATGGGCTTTGGCCTGATTCAGCATGGCTCTTCTTATGTTCTTATGTACCTCCAAATCTGTTATGTTGTAGTAACAAAAACAAAGAAGGCCTTTACAGGCAATGAAGAATTTCATGAAGATAAGAGGTAAGATTTATCACAATGGGATCATTTGACCCTAACTTCACTGGAATAGAATAGCCACAATACACAAAGCTGTACTTCACTAAATCAGCACTGATTGTTCTAAGCCACAGAGGGAAGGTAGTATTCAAACACTGTTACTCACATTGTGCTGTCAATGAAGGAAAGGACTTTGTAATGTATGGTAATTTGTATCAACAAAGCTCTATTAGACTGGGCTACATTAGGCACTAAATGCTATAGTCTATTAAAAAAATGAACAAGCCATTATCTCATGATATTTTTATATGTGAGAGAGGACTTATTTTTGTTTGGTTTCCATATACATTAGAGGCATTGCCCATGACTTCATGGGAACAATATTTAATATTTAAAAGCTAACTGAGGAGCTATTGTATAATATTGTATTCTTTAGATCTCAAATTTAACAAATATTCCTTAAAATGAAGTAAGTCCATAATGACACACTTGACATGGAGAGGAAGAGATTTTAATTCACTCTCTTCAAAGGAAGAAATAATTATAATGACTTCAGTCTCTTGGATAGCATTAAACTAATAATAATCATTTCATTATGCTAGTGACGTTCAAGGCTTCTATCCACAGAAAATCTCTTCCAGATTCATTTATCAACTGTAGAAATGATTGTGCCTTTCATAGAAACAACAGAAAATGAAATCCATTGCAAAAGATTGTATGACACATTCTTACATGTACAAGGCAGGTGTAAACAAATGATTTTTGCCTTATATATAGCCAAGGAAACTAGCAAATGACTCCAACTATTTTTTCTCGCACCAGTTTTGCATCCCATTCCTTGCTATCCAGGCAGAGAATATTATCAATCAATTGGAGTATCATCTAAGAGAACTTAAGTTATACAACAGTACGAATGTTGAATCTCCATCTTTAATAGCACACAATTTCCACTGACAGGAAGAACCTATCTACATTTAGTTGCAAATGCATTATTTCTCCAGGGAATGTTTCATTCAGTTTACAAGTACTGTCTAAGTTTGGAAGATATAAGCAGTAGAATGTGCCAATTGCACAGTGGGAGCTGTCATTTCATCAACTGCGGGTTCTCTACACTTAACAACACTTTGTTAAGAGCAGGCAAATGTATTATTGAGGGACAAGAATTTCTTGGAAATTTGAAAAGCCCTTGCTAAGCAGGTGGAGGATACCAAGCTCCCCTGAAATTCAATATAAAAAAATACCATCATCATACTTGTTGTGTCCTGAGCCTGCAAAAGCAGGCTTGGGATGTTGCATTGGTCCCGGGCATTCCAAAAGCTGCCCGGGACCAGACAGAGTGGTGCCGGCCTTGTGCGCATGCGCAAGGTGCAAAAACGCTCTGTTCCTATTGGTTGACACTGTCCAGGCTTCTGGCCATATAAAAAGGCCTGCATGCCTTTTGCTTTTGCTTGGTTGTTGTAGAAGGAGAATAAAGTGTTTGTTCAGCATCGCCATGTGTCTTCATCTTTCGCACGCGAATGAAGTATACAATGGGATCCTTTGCAAGCTGAAACAAAAGATTTAAAGACTTACTCAGGAAGTCCTGAAGAGGAGAAGGCAGCATCTGAATCAGAGTCCTAGCCTGCCAGTACAGCGTTGCTAGAGGATGAGCTCGGCTAAAGGACCCTTTCCCCAAACAGCAGCTTGCAGAGGAAGAGAGTGGTGAAGATTGTAAAGTTTACGATGTCGAAGATTGGCCACTTGACTGATTTTGATGTCTCACACCCAGAGAGATGGAATTCCTACATACCATGGGTGGAGAACTACTTCAGAGTAAATCAGATTAGAGAAGACAGCCTGAAGGCAGCAACTCTTTTGTGTGCCTGTGGACAAGAAGCTTTTGACATCACAGAAAATCTGGTGGCCCCTGCACCTCTGGAGTCAGTAACATATGCTGACTTGAAGAAAATGTTGAAGGAACATTTCCAGCTGAAGTTATCCATCATTGCTTGGAGGCACTCATTCGAGCAGAGAGACCAGAGGCCAGGTGAATCTGCTACTGACTTTATTGCGGCCTTAAGGCAAGTAGCCAGACCTTGTGAGTTCAAGGATATGGAAGAGAGGCTGCAAGATTGTTTTGTCTGTGGCTTAAAGAGCAGAAACTTACAACAAAAGATTTTTGCAAAATAAGATGTCTCCTTCCAAGATGCGTTGCGAGAGGTGGCAGCTGAGGAAACAGCAGGCAGGGCTGTGAAGGCCTTGCACCTCACCAGGAATCCTCCAGACACAGCTACCATTCATCAAGAGGATGCTCAAGAAGGATCAGAAGTGGATCCTGAAGAGGAGGTTGACAGACTTCACCAGCCAGCTGAAAGGAGGCAGCAGAGACGTCCGGTAAAGGCCCCAGCATCTCTTCAATGCTTTGGGTGCAGAGGATGCCACAAGCGAGCTTAATGCAGGTAAGCATGTGGCAGGCAGGGCCACATTGTATCTGTCTGTTTGGGTCACCAGAAGTTTCAACCTTGGGAAGAATTGCTTCAGAAAGCTACCAGGGTCCCCAGTCAAAACAGGGTGGGTTTCTGTGCATCGCGCAGGAGCATTCTAACAACAGGGACACACAAGCCCCTTAAGAAGAAACTTTCCATTAACGTAAGGTTGCAAGGGGTTCCCTTACTATGGAGTTGGACACAGGGTCTGCTCTTTCCAATATTTCAATTAATACCTTTAAAAGGATTTGCAGCAGTAGTGGCCTTCAAGTTAAACTCAGGCCATCGAATCTAATACTCATTGATTTTCATAATTCTATGGTGTGTGTTAAGGGGGAAGCCACCCTTAGGGTACAGTATAAGGATTTTGAAGGTTCCCTAGATGTGGTGGTTGTTGGGGGTGAACGTACGAGTCTTATTGGACTCGATTGGTTCGAGGCTCTGAGAATCCAGGTAACTGGGCTGCACAGCTTGCAAACGCTGGGTCTTGCAGAGGTTTGCAAGGAGTTTGCAGATGTGTTTAGTTCAGAGCTAGGATCCTACAAGGGGCCTCCCATTTTGCTACGGTTAAACCCAACCAGCACACACATCAGGGTTAAGCCTAGGAGGGTACCTTTTGCCCTCAAAGGTAAGATTGATGCTGAGCTGGACAAATTGCTCCAACAGGGCATTCTAGAACCTGTGGATTCTAGTCCATGGGAAACCCCCATAGTAACGCCTCTAAAGGCTAATGGGGACATACGTATATGTGCAGACTATAAGTGCACACTGAATAAGGCGCTGCAACAGCACACTTATCCAGTGCCTGTGGTAAGTCACATTCTGGCCTCCCTCAAGGGGGGGCACATTTTTGTGAAGCTTAACCTGGCACAGGCCTATCAACAGCTACCTGTTGATGAGGCAGCTGCAGAGGCCCAGACTATTGTAACTCACAGGGGGGCCTTCAAGGTCAAGAGACTGCAATTTGGGGTAAATGTAGCACCTAGCATATTCCAAAGTGTCATGGAGAGTACACTTCGAGGTATTCGTCATTGCTGGGGAGTCATCTCAAAATTTAGCAGAAAGATTAAGGGCTGTCTTGCTTTGTTTTCAAAAAGCAGACTTTAAACTAAAGAAGGATAAATGTAAGATAGGAGTCACTTCTACTGACTTCTTAGGATTCAGGATTGATGATCAAGGCATTCACCCTGCTGAAACTAAATTACAAGCTATCCAGCAGGCCCCAAGCCTAAGAGTGAGCTGCAAGTCTTCTTGGGGCTATTAAATGTTTACCATGCATTTCTCCCACATAAAGCTGCAGTGGCAGAGCCATTACACAGGCTCCCAGACAAGCAGGCTCCTTGGCAGTGGACTAAAGTCCATGACACGAGCTTCAATGAGGTTAAGGCCTTGCTACTAATGATGTTTTAGTGCATTTCAATGAGCAATTGCCTGTTTGCATTGTATGCGATGCATCACCTTATGGGGTGGGAGCTGTACTTAGCCATTTGAAGGCTGATGGGACACAGGTCCCTGTGGCCTATTACTCAAGGACTCTGTCTTCTGTAGAGCGAAATTACGCTCAAATTGACAGAGAATCCTTGGCTATAGTGGCTGGCATTAAGAAATTTCATGATTTCTTACATGGCCGCCATTTCACGGTCTATACTGACCATAAGCCTTTGCTGGGTTTGTTTACCACTAACAAACAGACCCCACATATCATTTCTCCTTGTAAGCTGAGATGGTCCATTTTCCTGTCAGCATATGACTACACATTAGTTCACAAACCAGGAAAAGAAATGGGTCATGCCGATGGCCTGAGCAGATTACCCCTGAACCAATTAGAGCCAGATCCTGCTCTAGCCATTACTATTCTTTCCATTCAGGAGTTGCCTGAGTCTCCCCTCAATGCTAGGGACATGGCTGCAGAAACTGCCACTGATCACACGCTTACACACGTGCTGACATGGGTGTTGTCAGGATGGCCTGACAAGTGCCCAGATACTGAATTCCAAAGCTTCTGGCACAAGAAGCATGAGTTTTCCACTTTCAAGGGTTGCCTGTTATGGGGTAGCAGGGTAGTGATCCCAGCCTCATTGAGGTCTAGAGTCTTGATCTCTCTGCATGAGGGACATCCTGGTATAGTCAGGATGAAAGTGCTTGTGCGCAGCCATCTTTGGTGGCCTGGGCTCGATAAAGCCATCGAGGCCCAGGTGCATGGGTGCCAAGTGTGCCAACAGTCTCAGCCTGAAATGCCTCAGGCCCCAGTACATAGGTGGGAGGAAACTCAAACCCCATGGTCTAGGGTGCATATAGATTATGTTGGGCCCTTTCAGGGGAAATTTTTCCTGGTTGTTGTTGATAGCCATTCCAAGTGGCTAGAGGTTGTTCCTGTTTCCTCCACTACTACTGCCAGGACCACCCATGTGTTGAGAGGAATTTTTGCATCACATGGACTTCCAGATATCCTGGTTTCTGATAATGGCCCTCAATTTACATCTTTTGAGTTCCAGGCTTTCTTTCCATCCATCCTCCAATGGATTGGCAGACAGAATGGTGCGCACCACCAAAGATGCTCTCAAGAAACTGACTTATGGTTTTTGGCATCACAGGTTAGCAGATTTCCTTCTTGCACACCGCACCACTCCATGCACAGCCACAGGGAAGAGCCGTGCTGAAGTCCACTGATGTCGCCGCCTCATCACCAAACTGGACAGACTGCACCCTGACCAGGTGGCTTCACAGGTGTCACAACCATGGGCACTTACAAGACTCCAGGTGGGCGATCCAGTATGGGCAAGAAACTATGGGCCTGGACATCTCTGGGTCACAGCTGTGGTCTGCAAGGTCTCTGGGCCATTGTCATACGAAGTTGCCTTGGGTGATGGCCGCGTTCTCCACAGACACATAGACCAACTGCGTTGGAGACTGGACTGCCACCCTTCTGCTCCTGGCTCTGCTCTGGGGGGGGCATAATATGCATTCTGGGTCACAGGTTCCCAGGTCTAACAGGCCCTCACTAGCTGCTGCTGAGGCAATTTGGGATTCATCCCAAGGTTCCGCAAGTACTCCAAACAGAAATTCACTGGATAGAGGGTCATCCCACACATCCATAATTACTCCAGACAGGGAATCACACCGGGGGTATCCATAGTATCCACATATGTCAGGTCATGCTCCAGACAGGGAGACTGACCGGGCTATCCACATAAATCACACACACAGCCATAGAAAGGGAATTCCATCAGGTGCACTTGCATAATTCAGCAATTGCTCCCAAGAGGAAGTCATCAGCAAAGGGCATTGCCATGGAGGCGGCTCCTGACTCTAGCACCTCTGGCACATGCTTGGGGGCCACAGAGTACTGGGGCACTTCCGCTACCCAGCCCTCTGCACCTGCTGGCCTTGGGCTTGAGGGACAGTGTTCCCAAGAGTGGTCCATTGTGGACTCAGGGACTTCCACCCCTCCAAGGTATGCTGGCTTGGACTTAGAGGGTCCAGCCAGCCAGCAGCTGGGTGGGTCAACCGGGTGCTGCTGACAGAAGTGGGAGGGGTGTACGCGAAGAGGTGCAGGAGGAGGGACTCGAGCCATTGTTCTAATGGCTGGAATCCAATAGTACAATAAGACTCAAGTTCCATTTTCCCCTTATCCTAATATCTGGTAAGAAAAAAATCTTTCATCTATAGATCTAGAGTCAGTATGTGGAACTGGAAATGGAACAGAAAGATTTTATAGGAACTGTAGTGTAAATCTATCATTATTACTTTAGGTAGTATTGTTGTATACTTCGTTCGCATGCGAATGATAAAGACACATGGCAATGCTGAAAAAACACTTTATTCTCCTTCTACAACAATCAAGCAAAAGCAAAAGGCACGCAGGCCTTTTTATATGGCCAGAAGCCCGGACAGTGTCAACCAATAGGAACTTAGCGTTTTTGTGTGTTGCGCATGAGCACAAGGCCGGCGCCGCTCTGTCTGGTCCCGGGCAGCTTTTGGAATGCCTGGGACCAATGCAACATCCCGAGCCTGCTTTTGCAGGCTCGGGACAAAACACCCCTCCCCCCCTAGATGGAACATACTTGGCATACACACATGTACATCGTGCATTGGGAAGAGTGGCATACACTTGCATTATTCAAATGCAAAAAGTGTGGAATCTTGAGTCTGCCCTGAGGCAAACCCCCTTCAATATTTATTAATACAATAAAATGTATCTGAAATCAAAAATAATACAAAATAATCTACCCACAAGTTACTCCTCTTATTCAGGGGTCTCATGAGCAGGTCCCTCATGATTTGACAGCAACCTCACAAAGTCTCTCAGATGTTTGGGTGGGCACTTGGTCTGCTGAGACCTTCTAAGGCCCGGAGAGATTGCCTGGCCAACCTGCTCGCCTACCAGGCTAGGCAAGCCAGGACGTTCCTGCCCTAAATCCCCAAGTGACCCTGGTGAGGGTGCCTGGCCAACCTGCTTGCCTACCAGGCTACGCAGGCCAGGACTTTGCTGCCCCAAAAACCCGGTTGAACATATTCCATGTGAAAATTTATTTATTCTTGTTCAATTTACGTTCTGCTGTCCTGGAACTAATGCAGCAGTTGAAAGGGTTTTTTCAATTGCTAATGATTTTTGGAAAAGTGAGAAATCGAGATTGAATGTTGATACTCTAGCTGCAGCACTTGCCGTAAAATTCAATATGAAGGATATTTCTTGTTCAGATATTTCCAATATATTGTTAGAAGATGATACATTGACAAAAAATATTCATTCAATGGAAAAGTACTCATTTAAATAATAATTAATAGGCATGTAAGCATAATTACAATATAAAATGTTATTGTTACAAATGTTTTTATTATGCATTTATCATATTATAGTGTATTCTGTATTATTGTTGCAATGAATAAAATGTTTTTTTATTTAAAAAAAAAAGAACAATGGCTCCTTGATTATGTAATGTATTATTTAGTTATGTGTTATCAGAATACCCCCATCACTGTATCACACCCTTGGGTCCTAGTTTGTGTCTGCTAGATTACCCAGAAGATTGATTTTTGTTTTCCAGCAAATAAATCAGTTGATATTGTCTCATAATATAAACATGTACCTAAAGCAGCTGACGAGAGGGTGCAATGCATCCCCTCCCCAACTTGATGTGCTGATGCATGTAATATTCCAGTTTACCTTTATTTTGTGGAATACATTTTAAGAGGCAATGCAAACAAGCTATTATGGTTCAGTAATAGGAACTGGATTATTATAATCATCACAAATCTAATGTAAAGCAAACTAATACTTTTTCATTTAAAATGACAGAACATTCATAATAATTTATCATTTTGTTTGGAAGTGTGCCCCATGCAATGTTTTCTTCTCCTTTGGCCATGAACTTTTGACATGATTGTTGATCAGCTGTTCTGTACACAAAAATAATTCTTTTCACATTTCATCATTTAGATGGATTTTGGAAGTGAGCAGAATGTATTTACCGGCATATTTCATGCTGACTAAAGTAAAATAGGTATATTTAAATTTGCAGTATGACAGAACTATTCGCTTTGCTGCAGGCAGTGAAAAGCATCTAAAATGCACCCAGAGTTAAAATTAATTCTTTAATATCTTAGCAGCTCATGGAATTCTTGGTTGAAATGAAATGGACTTGTGATGTCAAAAAAACTGAAGATGGAAAGTTCATTGTGTGTGAGAGTGAATGTGTTCATTTAATCACCAGGAAGGATATGTTTTCATACCTTGCACTTAATATTATACTATAAATTCAATGCATTTTGAATTTTAAAAAGTTCTATTTTATCTGAATGTTAAGTTTTCTCAATTGTATATTTTCCCCTCCCAAAGAACTAGTTTTTTGCTGAAGGTTATTTATCTTCCTGTTCCCCCAACTTTATAGAATATTTTGCTTGCTTAATATATCTATACGTCATCTCTTTACTGGGACCAGAATACTTTTTTATTTCCTTGTTTTTTTATGCTAAGAGGTTTATTTGTGGTTGAGAGGTTTGCTAAGAGCTACTCCAAAAAAGTAAAAATGGCTAGAATAAAGAAGTAGACAGATCCAGGATAGCAGTGAACTGTCTTTTATTTTTTTTATTTTTTTTCAGATTTAATTAATGTTACTCCATTAGAAAAAAAATTAATATGAGTACTCCCCAGGTGTTTAATCATTTCTCCTTCCTATCATGTATAAAAAAATAAATTTGAAGGCAACTATTGGAAGGATCCCGGGGCCACACCAAAGCTTTGGGGTTTGGAGGGGGTTAAATGCAGCTTTGGGAGCTGAGATTGTATTCCCCTATTTGAATCCAGAAGATTACATTCACTATTATTTTGCAGTGAATGAAAAATTCAATGGGAAGGCCTTTGCACACATACATACACATATATGTTATATAGGCTTTTTAAGCTATGTAGGCTGTGGAGTGATGTAGCAATTGGAGTGTTCTTGACTAAATTTTCATTTTTATTCTGCCTTTCCAGCTTTCCAGCATCCATGTACTCCCTGAACCTAACTAATAGCTATCAAATTAGTAAAGTCTCCCTTGAATCAAGGGAAATGAACTAAGAGGAGTCACTAGTATGGCCTCTGATAGAAAAGGAGCATTTTGTCATAAACACATAAACGTTTATCTTTCAGGAAAATTTTAGTCCAATGAGAGGCTCCTATAGGAGATGACCAAGCTGAGTCTGAGGTTAGGTTCAAATGATCATGAGTTTGAGAATAGAATAGAATAGAATAGAATAGAATAGAATAGAATAGAATAGAATAGAATAGAATAGAATAGAATAGAATAGAATAGAATAGAATAGAAGCTGGAAAGGACCATGGAGATCTTCTAGTCCAGTACCATTCAAGCAGGGGAACCTATACCATTTCAGACAAGTGATAATCTAGTCTCTTCTTAAAAATCTCCAGCGATGGAGTGCCCACAATTTCTGAAGGCAAGCTGTTCCACTGGTTAATTGTCCTTACTGTTAGGAAGTTTCTCCTTAATTCCAGGTTGCTTCTTTCTTTCATCAGTTTCCAACCATTGTTTCTTGTCCTGCCTTCTGGTGCTTTGGAAAATAGTTTGACCCCTCTTCTTTGTGGCAGCCCCTCAAATACTGGAACACTGCTATCATGTCACCCCTGCTTCTTCTTTTCTTTAGACTAGCCCAGGCATGTCAAACTTGTGACATTATGTGACTCGCACAACGTATTGGGCCGGTTTTGCCATTGCCAGCAATGGGGTGGGCGCAGCTTCCAAGTGATGAATCCGGCCCATGGGATGGCAGTTTGACATCCCTGGACTAGCGAAACCAGGTCCTGCAGCTGTTCTTCATATGTTTTAGTCTCCAGGCCTTTGATCATCTTAGTTGCTCTTCTCTGAATTTTTTCCAAATTTCCAATGTCTTTTTTGTAGTATGGTGATCAAAACTGATTGCAGTATTCCAGGTGTGGTCTTACTAGGGTTTTATAACACCATACTGATACTTTGCGTGATCTTGATTCTATGCTTCTGTTTATACAACCCAGGATTGTATTAGCTTTTTTGGAAATGTGGAAGTTTGGAATCACTACACCTCTATAAAAAACCTAACTCCATTTCCACCCCCCAAAGTCCATTGATTCTTGTCTGTTGTGAATTTGCCTTGACCTTAAGTAGTTCAGATTCTTATGTATAGATAGCATGAAATAAATTTGTTGTGCTTTTGAAGTATACTGTATCCTGGCTCCCGATTACTTATACCTGACAGCACCAACTCTTTCTCAGATTTTCTTTTAATGGCCAGTCAAACAATGTGAAAAATTCTTCTGAGATATTACATAAGTCCAGTTAAAACTCCTTGGACATTTTCTTAAGGTTCTTCAAAGTTACCGTCTGACCAAGAATCTCCGTATTCATTTCAAATTTGATTTAGAGTAGAAATGGTGGCAATTATTATATATGAAATTGTGGAAGAAATGATAATATACTTTTTATTTATTTGTTTATTTATTCTTTATTTTATTTATCCCAGTTTTATTATTATTATTATTTTTACAAAAAAAACCTCAAGGTGAATTAGGCTGAGAGAGTGTGAGTGGACCAAGGTCATCCAGTTGGCTTTCATAGCTAAAGAGGAGCTTGAAGCCAAGTGCCTTAACCGCTATACCAGACTTGCTCTCAGTTTATTTGTAATGCTGTTTCACATTGTAAGGATTTATAAGAATAAGAAAGGAGAAAAGCAATATATTTTGATTTCTTAACACTATTACCATGGGTTTAGATATATAGTTTGTATAGGAATGTTTTCTATATTTGGGTGTCTCAAACCAAAAGCCTATATGAAAGACACTCATACATACAAAGTTAAATAATTATAAATGAAATACAGCACTGTCCAACACATAAAATGGTGTTTACCAGCTTTCTTTTAATGCTATAAAAGAAATAAATAATGTTTTTTACCAATAAGTTCTTTTTTTTTTCTTATGCACTTTCTGCCATCCGAGAGGAAAGAAAATAGCTGCAGAAGGGAGCTGTGCTGAATAGCTGTCTTTCTGACAAACATTTTCCATAATATATAGTGACACTCAATTTTGCTTATTTATTTATTGGAGGAAAAATTTCATCATTAATGGCAGAACATTTAGAAAAAGGAAGACTTTGGCAGGAAAAAAAACTGCTTGTGAGGATGATGTAAATATGAGATTAAAATGTGCACTAAAGTTTTTTTTAATCTATTTGAGTTATAGTATGCAACTATTTTATTTTAAAAAACAATCTGCTATTTGTGGTAAACACATCAATAGTTGGTGAGGTTGGCTAAAGGTATAGAAAACTACTTTGTAAGTCAGAGGAATAAAAGGCAAATATTTGATGCTTTTCACTGCTGGATCATTAGAATATAGAAGGAAATGTTTCTATTTTCAATAGTTTATGGAATCGAGTGATGATTCTTTTGAACAGTCACTGAGATATTTTTTCTAATCCTTCCAAAGAAAACATTTAAACAATTTTCTGAATTCAATCTCCAGACACACACACACACACACACACACACACACACACACACACACGTGCATATATGCTTCTCAATAGGAACACATTGAATTTTTGCAATGTTCATTACAGTATTTAAGAACAAAAAAAATCATATTGAAAAATGGCTATTTTTTTGACTGCTTATAGCTTAAACTAGTCTCAAGCCATTTGATTTCACTATAATTGTAACAACAGAGAGAATCATGAATATGGTCTCCAGGAAGGCTTTGTATATAAAGAGATGCAAAGATTCCTATTTTATTCTTGGTTTTGTGTTCTGATCTTTAATGTTGGTAGCAATGTACAGAAAACAGAGATAAATTCATCTGGCTCAGTTCTCCTTTTTCACATTTAACTAATAAGGACAGAATATTCTTCAAATAATAATATTCCTTCACTCTTTATATCTGTGATACATATATACATAGACGTATACACATACACACAAACACACATACACATACAACTGTCAGAAATTGTTTGTTGTCAAGCTGGTTACTGGAAAGAAATCTTGTGGGATGGTGTGTGTCTGTGGGTATGGGTGTTGTGTGGATGTGGATGTGTGTGCATGTGTGTGTGTGTGTGTGAGAGAGAGAGAGACTGTGTGTGTGTGAGAGAGATTGTTGCACTGTATTTGTTTACTATAGCAATATATCTTTAATGAAATATAGTTCTCTTTCTGTTTCTCTGTTAAGTGTTTGGTTTTATATTGTAGACATGTAAAGCTGAAACAGTTTATTCAGATGAGTAAAAGTTTAGGTGTGGGGGTGCATATGTATGCAATCGATATATTACTGAGGAAAATTGGAGGAATGGTTTTCCCTTTTGACTGAAAATATGAAACTTGCAATAGAAAATAAATAGCAAGCTAACAAAAGGTTAGTATTTATTTAAAAACCAACAGTGTCATAATTTCATATTTGAGAAGCTTTGCTTGATAAAGAAACTTGTACCATTTTATAATTTTCACATCATTTAGGCTGTTGGGTATTAGGTGTAGTACAGTATAAAAGACATTTTTATGTCTTCCATATTATGTCTCAAAAGAAGATTAGTAGTTTGTCTTACAATAATCAGGTTTATTTTGCATAAGAGGTAAAGGTGATGTCCTTTGACATTTAAAAAGGTTGTAAAATAACTATGTTTCTCATTTGGTTGGAGATGATTTCTGATTTTTCATTTCCAGCTGATCCATCAAAATAGAAGAAGTACGGACATAGCTCATATCTTTTTTTTAAAAAAAATAATAATTTAAAACACCAGTCAATTTTGAAAATATTGAAGTGTCTGAGGCTTTTTATGTTTTTCCTTATTTTCATAAAACAACAATACCCCTATATTCATGGAAGTAGAGGGATTTCATCAGAAATGTATCCTTTGTAGCTCTTCTTTGAATGTTCCATAAGACTCTACTATATCAAAGTCACTTGGTCAGTTCAATAGAGGCAAAATCACGTCTGAAGACTTTTGTCACTAATGTGAAGCCCTGAAGTATTTTTGCCATTTTCAAAATGAATTAATAAGCACCAAGATCATAATCTGCACATAGAGCTTCAGAAAGAAATAAAAGCCCCCTCTTTCCCCAGAAATGAATGTGTGAATATTTTAAAGTAAAACAGTTCAGATCTACATTAATCTATACATTCCTAACCTTAAAATGGGGGTCCTGATGTTGAGAATGTCCATGATCTGTTTAAAGCAGCAACAGAGCAGATACTTCTTTATAAAAATCTGTTCTAAGGCAGAGATGTCCCTTTTTAAAAGGAAGCTCGTGCCTCATATGAAACTATGAAACTAAATTGTATTTTTAATCTCTGTTACTTGCTAAATGGAAAGGGATTATGAAAATGACAGGATAAACTCTTCAGTCCTTATGCCATACTAAATTTATAACTAGATTATATACAACCTACCATACCTGCTCTGCTTTTTACATCTTACATTTTCTCAAAGAGTTTAAGTGACACAGGAGAAGGAATATGGCCGGGACTCCACAGATATTGACTCCATTCTCAAGTGAGTATTTGAAACTTAATCTTCCCAACCTTCCGATTCATTTCTACTACATTACGTTGCTTCTTCCAATATTTTATTTTTCCCATTGCTGTGGAATGTGTTTAATAGGCATCATATAAAAGAGCAAGATGATTGGCTTAAACGTGTGTTAATATCATAACAAGTGAGACAGTATGGAGAATGTAAACAATGTCTACCATGTGATTTTCCAAACATGCAACTTAACTGTGGTAACAGCTACTAAAAAAAATTGTTTTTACTACATTTCATTTTCTTTAGAAGGTAGTCTCCAGAAGACAGGAGTAAATGAAACATACTGTGTAAGACATTAGTTGAATGCTGTTTGCATGGTTAGCTGACTGAAAGAGTCAATCTAATATCTTTCTATCCTTACTAGGCTGCAAATAAAGAGAACAGTTCAACAGGAAGGCCTTTGCATGCATGCTGTATCTTATCTGATAAATCCTTAGAATTCACAATATTAAGCAACCATTTTTGAACATGCAGTGTTAAATTGATCACTCGTGTGAAAATCAGTAGTAAAACTGCTCTGATAACCTGAATACCGTATTTGTATTCCTCAGAGAAATTCAGCATATTCTGCATTGTTCACATAAAGTATTAAAGGCTTTCAGTTCAAAAGTACACAGCTTACAGACACAAATTTATACATCCTTAGCTTGTGTTGGGGCTGAAGTTGACAAAGCAAAGCAGTACTGCTCTGGTGAGGAAAAAATAAAAACAACAGCCAGCCAATCATTCTATAAACTTAAGCAAGTATGTCCTAAATTAAAGTTTTGGTAAAAGAATTATCAATTCTGGCCAGGTAAAAAACCTCAAAATATATAGCTATCAAATATATGTACTCCCATGTATACACCACACACACATACACACACACATATGCGCACACACACACAGAGACACACAGAGACACACAGACACACAGAGACACACAGAGACACAGACACAGACACACATAGACACACACAGACACAGACACGGACACACACACACACACACACACACACACACACACATATATTTCCCCAAAAGATTTTAAAGGCAGATAAGCACACCCAGTTTTTCTTAATAGCCCCCCCCCCTGTAGAAACTCAGGAAACCACCTTGATCAATGAAGATTTGATAATCCCATTCAGCCCCATTCATGAGCAAATACCACCAGGCAGAAGCCCATTCAAAAAAAAACTTTTTTTTTAAATCCCCTGCAGTAAAACTGACAGCTAACAATAGCAGAGTGATAGAATTAGAACCAGCAACCCCTCACCCAAAAAATCCTACACAGAAATAAGTCATCAGCCACAGCCCCAGAGAAGCAGGATATGACCTTTGGGACATAAAAGGATTAATCCACCAATACTAAAAAGGACACATTAAAACCTCAGGTCAAAGTTCATGTCACAGGAACAGGAACTCTAAACACAAAAGCCTAAGAAGGTATAAAAACCCACCACTCCCAGCAACATATGGTCAGCTGACCCAGAGCCTCATGTCTTGTGGTTCTGCTCTTCAATAAACTACAACCTTCTTTCTAAAGCAGTCTCCATTTTGTTTATTCCTGGCTTGGACTGAACCCTGATGAAGATTTTTCATTCAACAGTATAACACAACTTATGTAGCAGTAGAAAATCTGTGTACCAAATTTACCCCTGTTATCAATTTCTGAAAGCAAAGTTTAAATTTAGACTGCTTTGATTTATAGCCATGTCTGGCATGAAGTCTGACAGCTTACCTGGGGAAGATCAGTGGCATTTACAAACATCTGTCATGTATCAGTCAGAATAAAATTTATATATTTGTTCCCGTTCTCCCATTAATATCTAGAAATAAAACTTTAAGCATGTCCAAATGACTTGACTTTTGAAATACTCTGGTTTTTTGGGGGGGGGGCAGTTGAACATGCAATTTGTTGTGGAAGTCTTCAGATATAATTCAATGACTATTTCAACCTAATGCCAATAGTTCTGAAAAATCATCTAAGCATTTGCTGGCTTCCTGTCAGATCAAGCTGGCTTTCATCTGAATGAGTATGCATTAGCTATCTCCTATTCAGTGAATTTCTTGCATCAAGTACGGTGCAGAACCATCATATTCTTAAATGGACCAACTGGTAACTGGGTGCATAGAAGAAAGTAAGGGCATAGTAATGTGTGGTTCTCATGTGCAAAAACTATAGTTGCTTTATGACCTGTTGACTGCAAGTTTAAACTGTAAACAAATCCTTAACATTCTTCTCTTCAGCCAAACAAGGGTCGCTGGAGTAAATGTGTCAAAATCTGCAAGATGGTGGCCTTGTCATTATGATTGGAGCACTCTTCCCTCACCCCACCCCCCATTGCAGGGCTGTTTGTCAGGTGAAGAAACATCTCTGCAGGTTTGACCGGAACCCTATTGATATAGGTTATAGCAGTGGTGGGATTTAGCCAGTTCACACCACTTCAGCAGGACCAGTGGCCACTTTTTGTTGCCCAGGCCCAGAATGCACTTCCGGAAGTGGCATCCACACAGAGAACCGGTTGTTCACATGTTTGAATCCCACCACTGGTTTATAGTGACTGAATCTTGAAACCTTGATTGTGTTTTCTTTTCCTTCCTTCTAATACTCCAAGAAGTAAGGGGGAACCAGTCTGAGTTCCTTTCTTATGCTTTGCTAATTTCTAATGCTTAAAACTATGCTTTTGCATAGTTTCTTTAAAATGGAAGAGGTTTCACTCATGACAGCATATCCACCATGTTGTAGACTATGACATGAAACACTCCCCTATCAGCAACTAAGTACTATAATCAAAGAAACAATTCATTCATCAGTCTTTGAGAGCACTTTTGGGGGGGGGAACCCACATTATTATTGAAGCTAACTCCAGGCACAGTAACATTATGCTTGTTTTTGTTTTATTTTAATCAAATGTATTAATTTAAGCAGGAAGCAAAGAGTTTTTATACTGCCAAAAATATTTGGGAAAGAGGGGGAATAATTTTCAGTTTTTCTCATTCCATATCTACAAATACAATTAGAGAAACTAAAGTAACATTGAAAAATTCATACAGCAACAGCACACAGCAGCAAATGTACAGCATACATTTAACTCTTCCTTATTTTGGTAAAAAGTGAGGTGCTTAAAAGACAAAAAGAAGTGTGTTAGTAGGTAGGTGTATGAATTTTATAGAATTTTGATTAGAGAAATAAACTTAATCATATTGGTCCAAGCTGGAATAAGTTAGATTTTATTTTCTTTCTTTCTTTTTTGTTCACTACTTTCTTCCCGTATCTGCATAATGTTGCTTACCCCAAAGAGCATAACATGATAACTATGTATACATCAGTGCATGCTTTTTCAGTGAAATAGCTGTGTCTAATGAACTTCTCAAGAGGATTTGTAGGAAAATAAGAAAATACTTTAAATTTTAATCAGATATTGTTTTGTGGGGAAAAGAAGAAGACTGTGACTAGAATGACAGAAATAAAAACCCCTGCAGCTATTTGTATCCTTCTGTATCCCAAATAACCACTGGCTAAATTATGCTTACAAATTGTCTCCAGCATTTAACCTTTCCTCTTAAATTGTGAATGTTTGCAAAAGCAGCATTAAAAGGGGGAAAGATAGATTAGATACATAATCACCTCTAACTCTCTAGGCATAATCAACAGTGGAAAGGAAAAGCTGTAAGTGTGCATTCCATGACCACTTTTCATAAGCAATAGAATGAGTTTAATACATTGCCATTATACTTCTGTAGTTGAGGGTTTTTTTTTAAAAAAGGTGGAATATTGAATCTATAAATAAAAAGAAATAATATCTTTCAACTTAGTTTTGAGTCCCTAATACTCTTATTTTCTTCTGGGCTTTTATTTATTTAATTCTAGGGCTTGAAGACTGTACACATATGTGTGGGCGAGCATATACTACACACTACACGCATAGACACAGATGTTTCTAATTAGCGAAACAATAAAATACACATAATGGCCCAACTTCCGTGTCATTAGACCCATCCTTCTCAATTTCAGAATGAAATGCCATCATAAATCACCTCCAGGTCCTGAAGTATCTGTATAAATGCAATATTTAATACCTTTCCCAAATAGCACAATGACTAGAACCACTATTACCTATATCAGAGAAGGGAGCAGGTTAGTTTCTAGGTTCCTATCTGTCTTATCTCCTGGAAGGTGAGACCCACGACAGGGGCAATCTGCTAGATCCTTTTGGGCAAGCAGATACTATTTAGAATGGGATAGTCTCAATGAAATTCAAATTCCAAAATACATAGGGCTTTATAGATGATTACCAGCACATTCATTTGCCCTCAGAGGTTCGTACTGCTTCCTCCCTCCTAGCTTTTCGGAAAGTGCTGAAGATGCATCTATGCCGACAGGCTTGGGGCATATGAACTGTGCTCTGCCCCTCGGCCCTAAGAGTGTCCCTCCATCAGCGACTGCGAACTGATTGTGTTTGTATGCGGTATGAATGTGGTTAATTTTAAAATTGTTATTGTATTCTTGTTGTGAGCCGCCCTCAGTCTTCGGAGAAGGGCGGCATATAAGTTTGAATAAACTAAACTAAACTAAATTTTACATTGCCGTAATAGCCCTCATATGTTATTAAGCAGCCCCAGTAGTAGTTTTAAGAAACCTTCAAGGCAGCCTTATTTAAAGTACATGTCAAAGGAACAAATAACTGCATTCAACTCAAGAAAATGTCACAATTGATGCATCAATCATATTTACCATCTGATTTTATAATTTGAGCCACAAGTGTACGAGAGACTTTGCCTACCTGCTCCTTCAAAGAGAGTTCAACTCCATATAGAGCCAAATCTGTCATTAACCTTGCCTTTCATAGCTTTCAGAACAATAGTCACTCCTTATCTGGGCTGAATTTGAGCTAGTTGCTTTCCACCTGATCTTTTATAGAGTCCAGGCACTGACTCAAGACCATCCTATTTTCTGCCTGATCATACATCACCTTCTTGCCAATGAATTATCTCTTCTAACGACTGGGAGATATTGAACATATGAGGGAGAGAAGCAAGCTTTGGGTTTGAGTCATCATGTTCTCCTCTTTCACTACTGCCAGTTGAAACCATTGACTTAAAGTGAGCATAATCCTTGCAACATACAGTAGTGCTTCCAACTTTCAGTCCTTCCAGGTAGCCTAGAAGAATGATGGTACTGAATGATGGTGCTGAAAGCCATTCAAGTGTTGAGCAAAATGAAGAATACCAAAAATGATGACATTGAAAGCTATTAGAGTACTGTATTAAGTAGAATCAAAAGGCCCACACTTTCCTTGACCAGGTCCTCCATGTACCATTTACACAAATCATCAGTATGATTCACTCCCATGCAGCTGGTTTCATGATTACGATGACACTAAAACTTCCAGTCTCACAGTTTCTAGCCTGGTAGCTTAACCACTACACCAAACTGTCTCTCTAGTCTACAAATAGTCTACAGAAAATATAATTGAGATGAGACATGACTGTAAACTTCACATATATGAAGGCTGATATATAGATTAAATAATGGGAGGAAGGACAAGAACCAGTCATTCAATATACAAGGAAGCTAGATTTCAGAAGGAGTTTCATGATTCTATGAGTTGCTAAACAGCTTGTGATAAAAATAAAACATGATTAGTACATGATTAACTAGCTATAATTTAAATTGCATTTAGAGGTACATGACACCAGATTTAACATTTCTTCTGCCTATCTCTTACTTTGAGAGTATAAATCCCTAGGCCTACCATTAATGGTCAAATATAGCTGTAGACTCAGGATAAAAATCACACATTCATATATTAAGGCGTAATGAACCCTGATTGGATGAATTGATTGGTTATTGCAACAAGCTATAAACAGTAGCTCACAAGTCATTCATAAATCACGGTAGAAAGCTATAATTAAACAAGCCAGAAGAAGACATAGTGTGTGGCATAGTCCCATCACTAATTTTCAGGAGTGTGTTGAGGATGGGGAAAAAAAAGTGTTGGCTTTGTAGGGACCATCTAGTTCTAGAATTCCTGGAGGAAAGATGTCCTACATATAAAACAATGAATAAAATTGTCCAGTCTGTTGAAATGCATTTCACATAAAAATTGGCCCATCCAAATTTAACATTAGCAAGTCAACAACGTGCCTGCTCAAACCAAACATCACAAACATGCTACTTGAGCATGCAGACAAACCAGTCATAGAAGCAGGTTGTCCCATATGGTGCCTCATATAATTCAATGGTATCCCCTGTGTAATGAAAGGAGAGCAGTCATTCTGAACTCACCCTCCACCTAACATTATGAGTGCTTTAGGAATAGGGAATAAAATATTCTTCAAGTAATGACTGCTCCACTCATCCTCTTCTCTTGCTGCATCACAATGAATTACTGAGAGCTGTTTATAGTAAAGTAAATTAACTTCTGCCAAAAGGAAATCTCTACAAGGAACGTGTACTGTTGGGTGCCGTTCAATAATGATTTTATTGCTGCTTCACTGTAAATTAAAAAGAAAGCAGTTGTTCTTGCCAGCAGTATATTTAGAATATTTAGTATGCAGGTAGAATATGCAAAAGTAAGTGAATGCTAACACAAGGTAATATTTGGTGTTTATTCCAGTTCAAAACTCCTTCTTAAGTATCTCCAGCTTCCACTTGCCTTTTCATATGCAACCAAGTGATCTTTTCAAAGCCTACCTCTAAAGCATATAAATCAGTGATTGTTCTGCACTGAATAACAATATCCCCCCATCTCTATTGAAAATCACTGTTGCTCAGATGATCTGAAAATCAAGCATCATGACTGAGATAGCCTGTATATATATATATATATATATATATATATATATATATATCTGTGTGATGTAATGGAAGTGGTCAAAAAGTACCTCTCTGCACATTTTTTCTTTAAATTTTAAAGCCATAAAAATACATTTCAGCTACTCTGGGGTCAGTGGCCATATGTGGAATGAAAAAATGACAGTCATAATAGATAAGTATATTTCTGTGATAAGGAAGAGTAGGATAGTTAAAGAAAAACTCTTTGCAGTCATAAAGTGCTCCATGAAAGTGACAGATTTAAGGTAAACAGTTTTGAAGTATGGATGAGGAATGGTTCCTAAGAAAATGACAGACTAGAAGAACCAGGACTTACTGATCCTTTGAAAGCATGATTAACGAACCAAAAATAAAAAATAAAATAAAATATGTTTTGAGCATATAACTGAGCATTGTGAGCCAGCATTGTGCATTATATGTTCAAAGCATTTTGATCCTATAATGCACATTGCTGGGACAAAAAAATCTATGCTTAGCAAAGAGTAAGGGAATAGAAGAAGGGAACATAACACATACTGGGGTGAAAGAGACTATAACAATATCCAGGGCTTTTTTTCCTCATAGAATGCCCAGAATGGAGTTCCGGCACCTTTTTTGGATGGAACCTTATAGGGTAGGCAAAGCAGGTTGTATGATGTATGTGAGTTCCGGCACCTTTTTTTTTTTTTAAGAAAAAAAGCACTGTCAATATCCTTGAAGATTTGGTTCTATTTTTTAGAGACAGGATGGCATTTGCCCATATAGTCCCCAAATATTTAGTTCAATTTCATAACAGTTATCAAACAGGAAAAACAGAAAGTTAACTGAGACTTCAAAACTGTGGTGAGCTGGCGTCTATCGTTGTAGATACCACAAAATGCATCAGTTGTCACAAAAATTAGTAATTCCACATTTTTTAACACAGAAGATGTTATGAAAAGTTGTTTGGTATTATCACAAACATATTGATGCAGTCTAATATAGATTGGCTTTTTAAAACAAGTTATTTGAGATCATTCTACCTAGACAGCCTATTATTGATCTCCTGAAAAGGATATTAAGGAGGTCCAAATCTTTTCAAAAGGTCAGTATTTTCAGCTTTATCTCCTCCAAATTCAGTACTATATGAAAACTTTTTAGGAATTTTTTGTTGGAGTATGAATACACCAAAGTCAGATTACCACTCAGTGATGACACAGTAATGAGAACAACAGGTTAAGATAACAAAAAATGCCAAAACAAAGCAAACAAGTTAGAAGTTTTGACTTCTTCAAAAATTCAGAGGGATATTGACTATGACTATGTAATAAGAGACATCTGCCAATTGGGAGAAAGACTATGAGAAATTTAGGTAAAAATTAATATGCAGAGACAGCACAATGACAACAAGTCTTTGCTGTCAAAGCCCTGATTCTCCCAGGTATTATGTATAACTATTAAAGCTGTACCATCTGTTTCTCAATATATTTAAATTCATGAATCTGTTGCAAGGTGTGAAAAATAGATTTGTGGATTTGGTTGTAATGAACACACAAATGAGGTATAATCTCAAAAAAATGAGTGAAGAAAAGGGAAAATTTTAACAGCAGAATAGGTATGAAATATCCACAAGAAAGGCAGTAAAAGAGAAAAAGGCAATATGCAACACTGGAATAAAAATATTCCTCAATGCTTGGAAGCTTATCCATCTTCAAAGGTAGCAGTTAGATTTCCCTGTATCTACTCATTATTTCTAGCATGGCCTCATCTGAAGCTCATCCCTAGGTGGAGTTTCAAAATGTATAAAGAACTGTATTGCAATTTTTCATACTTTTAATTAAACATGGTTATTATTTGCATTTTTTTCATTATCACCAAATATATGTGAGACAATTCCAGTTCCCCAGTCATTTCCTTCCTGTGCAAGTAGCTAGTCTTGAAGCTGAAGGGGAAAAAAAAAAACAGTTAATTGTGTGAAACAACTGTATGAGAGAAGAAAGTGCAGAAGTTTGCTTTTGAAAACTTAAGTTTTTACATTACTGTGCTGTGCACAAGAACATAGAAGAAAAACTATTTTGTACAGGAAAGCACAGGGAAAAAAATAGACTATAACATCTAAGCTTCCATGCTTTTAGAAATATCTTTTGCAATAGCACTAGGCCCTTAGAAAGGTTGAATGAAGAAATAAAATTGTGCTTCTCAATTGTGGTACTAGGGAAAATTCTTTAAAATACATTAGAGTAATACCGGTAGAAGAAGAGATCATTTAGTACTAGATAAAGTAAAACCAGATTGCACTAGTAGCACTAATAAAAGTAGTGCTTAAATATTTTGAACACATACTGTGAACTCAAGAGTCATTGGAGAAGACCCTGCTGCTTAGAAAAGTCAAAAGCAATAAAAGAAAAAGACAAGACGGTTAAATATTATTATTGATGAGACAAGCATGGGCTTCCAAGAAAGAATAGCTGATGCCCGAATAAGATCCATTAGACAGTGAAGAGTTAGAAGAGTTGAACAATGATGCCAATAAAAGAACATTGCTTTTTGTCATATAAACAAGGATGAAACAAATCAGAATAGTGCAATAGAAAGGAGGACATTCTCTCCTCCCATTGCAGTTGCCATGGCTACCTAAAGCTGCTCCCATTTGATGCAAATTAGAGCTTCCAGCAGGGGTAAGTTGTAAAAGTGTCACTGAAGGATTAGTTAATTTTTTTCCCACTTCAGCTCAACAATCCTAACATAGTTTGCCAACTCTAATGACAGCGGCAACTTACTAAGCCTGTGCATGGATCAACCAAACCAATTTGCGGATGGATCCTCAGTTCTGGAAATAGACTGATCCACTTTGTGTTGATCCAGCGGTAGTTTTGTTCTAATCTGGTCCACTTTTAGAAGTAAGAATAATAACAATAATTTAAAAAATTCCAAATTGTTATAACACCTCTCTAGTGCTTAAGCCTATTTTTATTAATTTCAGTCATTTTACTTGCTACATAAACGGGAGAGGCTTAGAGTCTTTGTGGCTTATTCGAGTTTTGCTGATAGTTTGCCTTGATTAGATGTTTGTGGCAGTAGAATTTGAAAGATCCCTGCCTCTAAAATTCTGCCTGAATATATTTGGTACTTTAACCATCTATTTTGGATTCCTAATAGTAACCGCTAACACTTGAGAGGGTAAATTACACTGCCTGTTCAAGCTGCTCCTTCTCTTCAAGCCTTATTTACTTCAACTTCTTCACTGAAAAGGAAACAATCCACAATTATAAAGAGAATCCTACCATGAGGCAGGGAGAGGTGGAGAGGGGTTCACTCACAAAGATTTCTTATTAGGGGTTCATCTAACAACTGGCATATATTTGGAATAAAAAGATAATTAATGAAATATGAAAAAGTATGAACTGGATATATTGATGAGCTCTCTCTCTCTCTTCCTGTCTCCTTCTGTCCCTCTCTCCCCCTCTCCCTCTCTTCCCCTCTCCCTCTCTTCCCCTCTCCCTCTCATCCAATATGAGGATAACACTCTTTCTTTCTTTCTTTCTTTTTTAAATATTTTTATTAAGTTTTACAAAATTTTTACATACAAAAAAAGAGATAATAACTCAACTGATAACAATCATATAACACATTTACCAAACAATCCAAATAACTGCTCGGTACCCCCCCACCACATCCTCCTACATCTAAACTTCCCCCTTGTCTTTCCATATAACTACTTACTTTCTCCTTTCTTTACATCTCCCCTCCTCCCACCTCTATCCCCCATCTTCACCCTCTTACCCTCTTCCTACATACCTCAACCTTCACTCCTCCTTCCTCTTTCCTCCACTGTTTCTTTTTTTTAATATTTTATTCAATACAAAGGAAAGAAAAAAAATAAAAAACATTGAACGTGATGTATCATCCTTTTTTAAACAAATTTTTATTGATTTTTTAAATTTTAATACAAAGTGCTCGAGACACTTTGTATTAAAATTTAAAAAATCAATAAAATTTGTTTTAAAAAAGGATGATACATCATCACGTTTCTCCATTTTAGAAGTGGATAAAGAAAATCCTTTCTTTTTTATTTAATGAAGGCTGTAATTAAACAGTGTCCACCCCCTCAGTTCCCACAGCTGCATCAGGTTATCTTTTCCAGGAATAGTTTGAAGGTCAGCTCCTTCTCTCCAAAGATTACTCCACAGTTGCAATATTAATTTTTCACCACTAGATGTCCTCAGTAAATAAAAAAACTTTTCCAGACACCATTTCCCCCCATTTTTTCTATCTTTTAAAGGAAAGATTGGAGGAAGAAATAATCTTCCAATATTAACTACTAATAAAATTTGAAAAAGTGTTTTTTTTCTGTATCCTAAAATAAATAAAAATAAAATGTAATCTTTAAAGATTCTTTGTTCTCAGCGCCTTTCTTCCCACACAAACAGAAGCTGCTTTTTCCAAACGGGGAAATAATTCCAACCAGGTTTTTACAGGACGTAAGAAAAGACAAAATAGGGAAAAGAGAGGGGCAGAAAGGGTCTCACCAGGATCCTCCGTGGTGGGTCTAATTATGCTTAGCTGTAATTGTGACTTCAGCTGGTGCAGCAGGATAATCGGCCATCTTGCAGGATGATCGTTGCTCCGTTGGCCCTAAGGAAATAGCTGGAGCCACAGGAGAAGCTGCCGCTCTCTCGCAGTCACCAGCAAGCCTCCTTCTTGGTGGTCGCCCCTCCAGGGTGACTTTTGACCCGCTAAGAGGTCTACTGATGCAGAAAACTCGGCCAGACTGGAGACAAGTCCCCAGACATGACCGGCGTCGCTGCGTACTGGAACCGGAAGTCGTGTATCATCTTTGACATACATCTTTGTCTAATCATTCCATATTTTACATATAAGAATAAATATTACATATACAGCTATACATATCAAGTACCCTATTTATATCCCTTCTATCAACTTCCTTCTTATTTCCCTACACTTGTAAAATTTATTCCAAATTTGGCAATATTCTGTTTCCTCCTGGTTTTTTAATTCCTTAGTCATCTTATACAATTCAGCGCAATGTAATGTTTTCCTTATTAGTGCATTTCCACTAGGCACATCAAGTGTTTTCCAGTTTTGGGCAAACAAGATCCTTGCCGCCGTTATCACATGTATAATTAAATATGTATCATCTTTGTTTATATATTTTTTAATATTCCTAATAAAACATTTCTGGTTTATACTGAATTTTTTGACCCGTCATTTCTATTATCCATCTCCAGACCCTAAGCCAATAAACCTGTACTTCTTTACAAACCCACCAAATGTGAAAGAATGTACCCTTTTCCTTTTTACACTTCCAACAAATTGGTGAGTAACCACTATACATTTTTGTGAGTCTGGCTGGTGACAGATGCCATCTATAAAGCATCTTATAAAAGAGAAATGAGGGGAAAAATGCAGAAAGGATAATAGAATACTTAGAGAAAGCAGACATACCGAAGATACTGGAGGAAATAAAATCTATGTTAAATGAGGAAATAAGTATGGCTGAAATAATCAGGGCTATAATTAAACAAAAGATCAATAAGGCAACTAGCCCAGATGGAATACCAGCGGAACTATATAAAGAACAACAAAGTGCACTCAATCAATACCTACTAGAAGTTTTCAACGCTGTATTAACCGATGCTAAAATACCTAAGTCCTAGTCAGAGGCAAATATAATACTGATTCCAAAAGAAGAAGCGGAAAAAACATGGATACAAAATTATAGACCTATATCATTATTGAATTCTGACTATAACATTTTTGCCTCAATAATGGCAGAGAGATTCAAAAAGTACCTAATTGATTTCATACATTCGGATCAAAATGGGTTTTTACCAAACAGACAGACTAAGCAGAATATAAGAACAATCTTAGACATTCTCGAATTTTATGAATCACATAGTGATCGCCAAGTGGCACTTCTGTTCCTTGATGCACAGAATGCTTTTGACAATGTCAATTGGCAATTTATAATCCAACAATTAAAATTAATGGATGTTGGGGGAAAAATTTAAATGTGATAACCGCAATATATTCTGAACAAAAGGCCCAGATCATAATAAATGGAGAGGCCACTGATAAATTCAACATACAGAAAGGTACAAGACAAAGATGTCCTCTCTCGCCATTGTTATTTATATACACATTAGAAATTCTTGCTAGAGTAGCAAGACAAGAAGAGCAGATTAAAGGATTTAAGATTAAGAAAGAAACATACAAACTTCAAGTTTATGCAGACGACTTAGCATTTATATTCGAAGACCCAGAACAATCAGGGCAGAAACCATTCAAAATATTGGAAGAATATGGGGATCTGGCAGGTTTGAAAATAAATAGAAACAAAACAAAGCTTATAACAAAAAACATGACTAACATACAAAAAGGAAACCTCGAGGCAAAATTAGGCATACAAGTAGTTTCCAAATTAAAATATCTAGGGATAGTTATTTCAGCACGCTGCTCATCAATTAAAGAAGACAATTATGGCAAATTGATAAAGAATATAAAAGTAGATTTACACCGTTGGAAAAAATTGCATCTTTCATTACTTAGGAGGATTGCTGCTGTGAAAATGAACATCTTACCTAAAATGATATTCCTGTTTCAGAATATCCCAATTCAATTAGACAAGAAATTTTTCAGGGTGCTGAATAAATTAACTTTAGAATTTGTGTGGTCTGGTAAGAAGGCAAGAATAAAATTAAAGGCATTACAGGATGCCAAAGAAAGGGGAGGTTTTGGTTTCCCAGATTGGGAGCTATATTACCAAGCAGCAGCCCTAACATGGATTAGAGACTGGATAACCTTAAAAAATAAAAGATGTTTATATTTAGAGGGTTATGACCTCCAGCAGGGTTGGCATGCTCACATTTGGATGGGACAAAGCAGAAACCACCAATATTTTTTAAGACATAAGGTTTGGCAAGAATTAATAAAAAGCTGGAATATAGTTAAATGTCAATATTACACAAAGATTCCAGCTTGGCTATCGCTATTGGAGGCAGTCACATATCCCAATTTGTATAGGAAAGACAAGGCTATTATATACAAAGACATTTTGACAGAAGAAGGTTATTTAAAATCAAAACAAGAGCTAAAACAACAAGGAATAGACTTGGAGTGGTGGTCTTATCTCCAGATACAAGCAAAATACATGAAGGATAAGCAAGAATGGGGTATTAACAGACAAGATACGGGGTTAGATAAAATACTGCTAGGCCCGGAGAAAAAACAAATAAAGAATATTTATAAACACCTGTTGGAACATAAGCTATATGAGGAGCAGGTTAAAGAAACAATGGTGAGGTGGGCAATAGACTTAGGATATAATATAAATATGAATCAATGGCAGCAAGTTTGGGAGCGGAATAACAAAATCATATTGGCGAAATCATATAAAGAAAACCTGTATAAGATGGTTTACAGATGGCATCTCCCTCTGGCCAGATTAGGCAAAATGTATAATGGATATTCTTCTATGTGTTGGAAATGTAAAAAAGAAAAAGGTACCTTTTTTCATGTAAGGTGGACATGTAGAGAAGCATAGGTGTATTGGTGTACGGTCTGGGAATGGGCAATAGAAATGACTAGGCAAGGTCGGTGGCGGCGCGGGCGCTGCCGGGATGGCGTTCACGCTGTACTCGCTGCTGCAGGCCGCGCTGCTCTTCGTCAACGCCATCGCGGTGCTGCACGAGGAGCGCTTCCTCCGCCGGATTGGCTGGGGAACGGATCAAGGCATCGGAGGATTCGGAGAAGAGCCTGGGATCAAAGGGCAGTTAATGAACCTGATCCGTTCTGTTCGGACAGTGATGAGAGTGCCGTTAATTGGAGTGAACACGGTGACAATTGTGCTGCTGTTGTTATTTGGTTGAAATCGTCTTCAGGAAAATCTGGATAAGCGTCTAAAGCCAACGGACTGAAGACCGATTTGCCCTTGGGACCCAATCTGAGGAGAGCTTCTGAAGAAAAGCTGCCTGTTTGTCTCAATAAATATGCCGTTTATATTTAAAAAAAAAAAAGAAAGAAAGAAATGACTAGGCAAAACATTCTATACAAACCTGAGGCATTACTATTAGGAATACTAGAGAAAAATGTAAATAAAGAGGACACATATTTAATTATTCATGTGGTTATGGCGGCAAGGATACTATTTGCTCAAAAGTGGAAAGCAATGGAAGTACTGAGTGAGGAAGAATTAATAAAAAAATATGTATTGCGCAGAACTTGATAGAATAACTAAAAGATTAAAAAATCAGGAAGAAACAGAATTTTATCAAATATGGAATAAATTTTATAGATGGAGGGGAAAAAATGGAGGTCACAAATAAAGAGATAAGTTAAGATACAGACCAGAATTGTATAGTTTGTATATAGATATATGTAATTAATGTACAATATGGACTGAGATGTCAATCAAAGACGATTTACCATGTTCAATGTTTTTAATTCTTTTTTTTTCTTTGTATTCAATAAAAACTTAAAAAAATATATAAAGCATCTTATAAAGATTTTCTTTATAAGATGACGCCAATGTAATTTTATTGTTACGTTCCCAAGTTTGTTGTTTCAAAACATTGCATACTTTGATCTCTAAACCAATCAGATAAGATGAAGGACAAATCCCTACCAAGTGGGAAAATGAAAAAAAAAAGTTGGTTAAATTCAAGGTATAGGGTTGTAATTCATCATTCTAAATTTTTGAAAGGGTGAATGTTTTTCATGCTTTCAGGAAAAAAGGGGAAGATCCATTCAATGTCTCCAATGTATGATTAATTTTGATGCTTAAATGAAAGGACCTAGTCTAATACTTCTAATACACATCTCTCCACATCCTCTGTCAACTCTAAAATAGTATAATATTATAATTATACTGTAATAAAGATTACACCACCAACTTTAACTCAGGAGTCTGACTATATCTTTATGGTTTTATCCTCTGAGATCGGGTGCAAAAAGTCAGAATATTCAGTCATGGCCAGTCATTTGTATCTCGTGACAGACAAAAATTCAGGTCAGTATTTCTACTGAATGGCAACCTATAAAGGTCAATGTGTAAATCATAAAGATCAGAATCATGCATTTATTCTCATTCCTCCATTTTAGATGAGATATTTGGATAAGATGGATCAAAGATGAAACTTGCAAGTAATTAATTAATTAAAAAAAGTTACTAGTCAGTCTGTTTTTCAGAGATGGCTGTGCCCAAAGAGATAAAATTGTATCTTAATTCCCATGGGAATAGCTCTGTAGTGGCAAGGTTGCCTAGAGCAGGTCAAATTGGAACACTTCATTTTTAAGTGACAACTGGTGACTGACAGAAGAGATACAGAAATTATGGCTGGAGGATGAAAAAGCACAGTAATTGACTTGACCACTTTAGCTTGCTTAGCTCGAAGTGCTTTTTCATCTCTTGCTACTTCTGCCAAGAAACAATCTGTCTGCAAAAGCATCCTTGTTATATTTTATTCTTGGGTCCATTTTTAGATTTAAACACTTTGGCCATTCCGCCTTCCCACAAGTTCTTTCAACCATAGCTAAGTCTGTACAACTTCACCTCTCTCTGCATTTGTTTTAAGCAGCAAGAACATAAATCAAAGCACCACCAATCTGTCTTCATAAGCTGATACCAGAGAAAACACTGCCTGAATCCTAACATTGTTTAATAAACTTCTGGGATTGACAATCAAGGAAATAGTTTCAGTCATTCTAGCCACTGCTAAACATTCTCTCTTTCTCTTGGTGTAGGACAGTGATGGCAAACCTTTTAGAGACCGAGTGCCCAAACTGCAACCCAAAACCCACTTATGCATTGTCGGGTGCTGGGTGAGTGTGGTCCATTGGGTGGGTGTGGCCTATTGGATGGGCTTGGCTACAGTAGTAACAGCAGACTGGGTGGGACTAAAAAGTTCAATCAATCCATTCCAACTTTGCAAGATCTTTTTTTTTCCCACGAGAAGTTGAAATTGACTGATTGATTGAACCTCTTTTTTTTGCACACAGCAGCGGAGGCCTAAAGCGAAAATGTTTTATAAAACCCAGCTGAAGGCCTAGGACTGAGGCGATGGTGCACGTGCCCACAGACAGGGCTCTGAGTGCCGCCTCTGGCACCCGTGCCATAGGTTCGCCACCACTGGTATAGGATATCAGATAAATCATCTGAAATGTATTAATGAACTTCAAAGGTATGTTGGAAATGTAAACAACATGAAAGAACATTTTATCATGTTAGTAGACACATAAAACAGCTAAAAAAATTGGATGCAAATGCATACTTTGATACAGAGGATTTTAAAGATCAATATTCAATTGGAGTCAGAACTTTTTCTTTTAGGATGAACATATAAACAGTTAGGAAAAAAGCCATGAAATATTATTTCAATACGTGATCACAGGAGCAAGATTACTGTATCACAGAGATGTTAAGATTCAATGCTACCTATTATGGAGGAATGGCTGTTAAATGGATAAAAATTGGGCAGGGCAATTGTGGTTGGGTGGCAGCAGTGGCAGGATGCAGGGCAGTGGCATCAGCAGGGGATGGAACAGCAGTCCCATACTACAATCTCAGTTTCTCATGTGGCCCTTTAGGAAACTCAATAGGCCATCTCTGGTCTATTTATGGTTGGAAGAAAAATTAGGTCTTGTTCCAAGATGGGAGAAAGATGTTAGAAATGAAATAGAGGCTAGTTGCTTAGGAAAGAAGGTTTCTGTTTATTGATTAGCAGAACCAATAGCAGCATGTAGTTCTGGGGCAGCTGACAAAATGGAGTATTGTGTTTGAGATGCCTGTTTGTTGTGAAATGTACTTTGACCTGTGCTTGAGTGTGCCCTTTTAGTATTCTAATTATTGTTGCCTGATTGTCATTGTGGCTGGGAGGTCATGCCCTGTCCTTAGAGTTGGGTAGGGAATGTAGATTTTAGGAGTCTTTGTTTTTCTAATCCCATCAGCTCCAGCCATCTGTGGGAGCTGTGGCTGAAGGCATTTTGCTTATGAATAGAGTGGCCCAGTCTTTCTGAATGGATTACAAAATCTCCATTCCTAAATATTAGCCTTTTCAGGTTTCTTATAGCAGGAAGACTGTGGCAGCTTTCTGTAAATGGATACTGAATGGAATGTTCCAGTTTTTGCAATAGATACAAAAGTATTTCATTCATAAAACTTAACTGTTGGAAGGACTGTCTGGACTGTTTTCCTGGTAGTGGAGAGAAATGAATAATTTGATCCTAGGAAAGTCTCCTGGGAGGGGATGCTGATTTTCTACACTATAGAGGCAAACACTCTGAAAAATTAACTGGTATCCCTTGTTTTAAAAGTGCTACTATCTTTTTAGTGGTATACCAGTAAAACTTTGATTTTTTTATTTGATCTGAATTTGAAATTTGTGAACAGAAAAATTTATTTCAAAGAAATTTGATTTTTTTAAAAAAAAATCAACTCAATTCTTCAACTATTTTCTAGGTTTTCTGTATCTGCTTCTTTAAGAAAATTATATACTATTGCTAAGGTTCTTCATAGACTACCACAGTGTTTTTCCTCCTCATAAAATAAGAAGCAAGGGCCATCTCTTGGTCAATTAAGCTTTGTTTTTTTTAATTAGCACATTCCTTTCAATCACTATATTTAGCTAATTGAGCCCCTCTATTATTGCTTTCCAGAGAATGGAATTACATGTGAATAACAATATCTTTCCAAATTATGTTATTCAAGAATGGCAGTAAAACCTGGCCATTGAATTCTTAGTGGCCATTGCTGTTGGGAGAGGAAAATGATATTAAACACTTTGATCATGAGAGCTGACTGAAGAATAATCTGTAATTATGTCCTGTTTAAAATTACAAACTGACAGCTACATGTACAGAGAAGATCACAAAACATAAGATGGCAGATAACAGTCATGCCATTAAAGCCTCACATTTTGGATTTGCATGCCAATGCCAAACACATGTGCAAATTATCAGGGCTTTAATTGCATTATCATGAATGCTATTTGTCTGTTTTGAACTACAACCCCTTTCAGTGGTGGGATTCAGCCAGTTTGCACCACTTCAGCAGAACCGGTAGCTATTTTTTTTGTTGCCCAGGCCCAGAGTGGACTTCTGGATGCGACATCCACACAGAGAACTGGTTGTTCACATATTTGAATCCCACCACTGCCTTGGATGCTGCTGAGTATGGAAAAGAATGGTATAGTAACAAATAATAATAACTGCAAAACCAGAATTGAGAAGACAACAGTAGCCAGCAAGTTCTGCCTCTGCAAAGAGGCTGAAGAAACAATGCCTGGCTAGCTGCTATGAGAAGATCACAAAGATTGACTACAAACTATGGCATAACAAATCATCAACAATGACTCATTGGAAGATCTATAAGAAATATCATTTGCCTACAAGCAAGAGCTGGTGGTATCATACAATAGAAAAAAATAATAGAAAATGAAGAAGCAAAAGTGCTCTGGGACTTTAGAATTCAAACAGATAGGTATATAACTAACAGTTTTTCAGGCTTTGCTATTTGAATGTATTGGACTTGGAAACAAACAATTTAATTAAAAAAAAACTCTCTCATTTAGCATTTTGTAGCTTTTGTATGAGGCTCAAAACATATCACACTCTGGAGTCCTTGATGCTCTCTGGTCTTGGTTGTTTTCTTGCAGATGTTTAATTACTCAACTAGGCAACATCATCATTGCTAAAAGGAAGTGAGATTTGCTCTCTGTTTATATACAGTCCTTACATTGTTTAACACCTGAGATTTATTTTCTTAATGAATTTTAAGTGTCAATAGTTACAATGCCATTAAAATAAAGAGACTTTATTTTCCTGTCAGTATAGTGCAGACATGTCAAACCCATGACGTCACGTGATGTCATGCGATGTATCAGAGCTTTTTCCTCATTGCTGGCAATGGGGTGGGCGTGGTTTCATTGTGATGCATCTGGCCCGTGGACTGGTAGTTTGACGCCCCTGGTATAGTGCAATGTGTGTGTGTGTGTGTGTGTGTGTGTGTGTGTGTGTGTGTGTTATTTTCTTTCTTTATCAATTAACAAAATTTATCAATGAAAGAAATAAAGCCTTCTTTCAATGATGAAAGAATTTTTTGCATTCCTGAATCTCATTCATTACTTGAGCTAAAAGTTTATTCAGAATTTTTTGGAAAAGTTGTAGCATATTGTCAAAGTACTTTCAAATCATGGAGTTTTAGTGAATTTCATTTTTAATGTCATGTTGACTAAAAACTTAATTTTATTGATCCATAAATGTTACTAGTAATAGTTCATTTAGATTATCTCTTTTCCCCCATATTATTTCCTGCTTATTTATGCAGATTCCTATATAATTTGGAAAAATAATTAACTAACTGTTGCATCCTTTCTTTCAATGTAGAAACATATTTACTTCTGTCTCAAAAAGCAGTGATTTCATTTTCAATTCAACACTGTATAATGAGAATCTAGTTAGCATTAAGATACTTTAGAATAATAAAAAGTAAAACTAGTAATCCCTACTTTGACTAATCTTTAAAAATATTACTTTGAGAATGGATGTTCAGATAAAAGTATTTATCAAAATTTCAAAAAAGTCTTCTTTTTTCATGCCTAGTTTAAACTTTAAATTGCTAGAACTTCACAAAAAGTATTATGTGATGATTTCAATCTTATTTGAATGCTTGATGTTTTCATGATGAACACCTATTATTATTTTAACAATGCATTTAGTAAGAAAAGACATTGTAAATTAATCAGATTTTAATCTCTATGTTGATTTATCATGGAATCACATGTTTATTCACAATCAAACAGTTTTGTTGCTGTGCCTTGTTTTCCACTCAGAAAATACACTTACTTTGAAAACAATTGTTAAATTATTACATTGTTAATAAAAATTGTCCTTGAATGACAAGAAGATTTGAGTTTGATGAATACATTTTAAATATAAAAACACTCTCAAAACACTAATGTACAGAAACTGAAGGCATAACATGCTAGTAAGGATAAATTAACTATAAAAAAATGCAAAATGAGTTTCAATCAATTCTGTAAGTTGAGTTCCATACATTTGAAGGGTGATTTGGTGGGAGAAGACTAAATTAAAGCACTTGATTTATGCCAGTGTGGTAGAAATTTACACACATACCAATTCAAACCAGTTTAATGATTAACCTGTAGAGAATGAAACAAAAGTGGAGATATTCATGAGGTCTGGCTGAAAAAAGCAGAATACAGAATAACAGAATTGGAAGAGATCTTGGAGGTCTTCTAGTCCAATCCCTTGTCCAGGTAAGAGGTCCTATACTAGAGGTCCCCAACCTTTCTTGATTGGTGGCTGGGAGGGAAAGGGAGGGGCAGGTGTTTTTACACGCACATGTGCACACGTGAACAGGGTCACAGCAAACGTGCGTGTGCGTGGGGCTGTGAGTGCACATGCACTGCAAATGGGGCCATGAGTGCACACACACCGCATACGGGGCCACAAGCATGCATGCATTGCAAACCGGGGTATGAGCACATGGGTGCCGCAAATGGAGCGCCAAGTGCACATTTGCCTCAAATGGGGACACGAACATGCATGTACCACAAACAGGGGCATGAGCACACACATGTCACAAATGGGGCTACAAGCACGCATGCACCACAAATGGCACAAGCATGCATATTCCGCAAATGGGGCCATGAATGCCCATGTGCCACAAAGAGGGCCACAGCCACACACATGCTGCAAATGGGGCCACAAGTGTGCATGTGCTGCAAATGGGACCATGAGCAATGCTAGCATGAGTGGGGGTGAATGCACTGTGCACATACTGGCCAGTCACTCAGGAGCCCAGTGGCCAACAGGCCACAGCCCGGTAGTAATGTGGTTGGGGACCCCTGTCCTATACCATTCCAGACAAATGGCTGTCCAATCTCTTCTTAAAACGTCCAGTGATTGAACAACTCGCAACTTTTGATAGCACTGATCAATTATTCTCACTGTCAGGAAATTTCTCCTAAGTTCTAAACTGAATCTCTAATAAGTTTCCATCCATTACTTTTTGTCTTGCCCTCAGATGCTTTGGAAAACAGGTTGTCCCCCCCCTCTTTGTGACAGCCTCTCAAATACTGGAAGACTGCTATCATGCCACAACCAGTTGTTGTGTTTTCTCAACACAGTATAGATCAGCAACTGCCAAAAATAACATTGAGTCTTCGTGAACCACCAAGACATTATCCCATCCATGTGCTTTCTTCAATGTAAGTAGTGTAGACCATGTTTACTGAATTTCTTGCATATCACAACACATTGAAAAATAAGTCAACTGCTGGGTGCTCCCAACACCTCAAGTGCAGTGGTGGGATTCAGCCACTTTGGCAGAATCAGTAGCTAATTTTTGGTTGCCCAAGCCCAGAATGGACTTCTGGAAGCGGCATTCACACAGAGAACCAGTTGTTCACATATTTGAATCCCACCACTGCTTAAGTGTGTTTATGTTTGTGTGCATTCTTCTGCTTTATCATGCCCGATTCTTGGAAAGTGACTGAACAATTTGCTGCATATTTTTGGCAAGGTTTTTTAGAAGTAGTTTGCCATTGGCTCCTTCCTATGGTTGAGAGAAAATAACTAACCCAAGGCCACCCAGCTGGCTTTGTGCCTAAGGACTAGAATTTATGGTCTCCCAGTTTCTAGCCTGAGGTTTTTTTAACCTCCACACCAAACTGTCTCTATATAAAAATATTAATCACATTAAAATGAATTAACAAATGAATTTGATTACTACATTAGATGGGAGAATATACTCAATGGAATCAGTGGTAAATATACTGTATAACTAATTCATCCTTCTGTTCATAATAATAGAAATAATTGGGTTAATGCATTCTATTCTATTCCTACCTGGAAACTTTAGTTTGTACAAAATGAAGGTGTTTGGACAATTATGGTATTATCATAAAATATTATTGCTACAGGAGATCCATTGATTGCATGTTCATTTCTGAATGCAATTCAAGGTTCAACAAATGTTAATACTATAATAATATCCTCAGCTGCAGTCTTACTGATCTCCTCCAGACGTCTGGGAACACAATCAAACATTCCAAATTAATATCCCCCTCCAAATTCAAAATAAAAAGGAAAGGGTCCTGTTTCTCTGATGAGGAATGTGTAATTGAAACAATGGGGGGTTAATTATGTTAATTACATTTCAGAACGAAATCAAATTTAAGATTTTTTCTTTCTTTCTAATCATAGCTCCGTTCAAGCCTTTGTCCTGTCTTTAGGACTGTGACACATAGCACATTATTCAAAGGCCAAATGTGGCTGATTGGCTCCTGATTTCACATCACACATACACATACAAACACTCTATTGCTGGAATTTCAAAGGAATTAAAAGCAAGTTTAACAAGAACAGTGACTTAAATTAGAACATTTCTGAATTCCCACATAGGGTTCATAGAAAACATTAATGCAAGTAACTAATCAAACAGCATTGCAGGGGCTAGTTATCTCTCCCCAGCATTGGTTTCTGTCAAAGCCAAGGTCTGGCAAAGAAACTCTCCAGAGAGTTTGAGGTTACCTTTGCATCTGGGGCTACTTTGAACTATAAATGAATGCTAGGATGCTATGCAAGGGCACATGGACACCAGAGGGAAGAATGTATTTATTTATTATATAGCTTCTGATGCAAGAATTAAAAACATATTCCAAAGCAGGGAAAGTTAAACCCTTTTGAAGTCTTATGATTCAGATTCAAAGTGCTTGTCACCCTATGAGAATCTTTGAACTATAGGCTAAAATAAGCTCCAGACTGGGAATGATGTCATGTCTATTTACAAATTAATTTAATCCCTCTATTTCTCTTTCCTTTCTTCTTTGACTATTGGTTACAGTTAGTGTTTCAAAGCTGAGAGTTTTCAGAATTGTCACGTACATTCTTCAGAGCTGTCATAATGCAAAATTGTCTCAAATTTGAGACATTATCTCTTTTCTATGGCAACAGGCAGGTATCAGTGAAAGAAAAGTAGACTTTCCCAGCAGGATCAAGCAGTAGGAAAAACAGAAATATGAAGTGGCAGAAAGGCTTTTATCCTAATGCAAATAATTCCCATAATAAGACAAAGGGAGAATGCAACTCAAAAACTGCTGGGATAATAAATTGCATTTTGTTTTGGATCTTTATTCATGCTCTAACATGAATAAAGCACAACATAGAATAGCAACATGGTGTTATATTTTTTTTGTATTTCTACCCCAGCAATCTTAAGGAGAAGCATCAATACTGGCTTCTGCTGATATTGATAGTATTCTTACAGTAAAATGTTTATTAAATGCTCCATGGAGGAGGTAGAATAATGGATTACCATTCTTTTTTTCAGTTATACGAACTCTGAGTTTTAAACTTTGACCTTTCTCTGTTATGGAGACCAGAAGGTATGGTGAAGTCCCAAGATGCTGCCTTCCTACTAAAATCTATTCCATCTCAAGCCTAATAAGATGTTACAAGTTTGATTTGATTTGCAATCAAACGGTTCCAATAAAATCGTATCAAAGTACCCACTGAAAGATATATATATTAGAGAAATGCATTAAAAGATACACACTTCATGCTGGAAAAACATGTTTGCCCAAATATGCCCACTATCAAAAGTATATCTCAAAATGTGTAGAATAGGGACAGTGTGCACAAAAATGCTCATGCATGTTTATGCAATCCTTCGCAGTTGGTTGCATAAGCCAATTGTGCTGCCCTACTCACTCATGCCCACAAGTAACTGTAGTTTAGTGAGTTTATTAATATTCCTCAGCGATTCCCTTCACCAAAACTCAGAACTGTCCCAATTAAGTCCATCCAGGAGCAGGCCAAGATTACTCCACAGAGCAATGGCCTAATAATTCACAAAGCAATTGAAAGTTATTCAAACAAAATAACTTTTAATAACTTAAATCCACACATCAGAGAGCTCACAAGGCAAGAAAAGTTCAGAGGCTCCAACTCTAAACACAGAGTCTACCCAGAGTGAAGCACAACAATCAAACAAACACCTAGAAAACCAACACTTTGTTCCCAACAATGCCTCCCTCTGTCTGCTGTGATAAATAGTCAGTTTTCTGGTGCAGTCCATCAAGATGGATGGGGTCTTCTCTTCTCAAGTAGTCTGGCTGACCTGCCTTTTCTCTGCCCTGTGTGTTCTCAGATCAGGTGCAGAAGGCAATTCCTCCTTCTCTTCATTGACCATCTCTCACTGCAAGCTTTCTCCAGCTAAAGCCTCCTCCAAATCTCTTTTGGACAGCATTCAGAGTCATCAATCAACCCAGTTCCTGACATGCAGGAATGAGCTCAACCTCCCCTGAACTGACATCTGAAGAGGAATCTGGGGAGTCGCCCAAGTGAAACATCACACCTGTTCAGAAGGCAACTATACTGAATTATGATTTGTCCATTAGAATCATCTAGGCCTGAATCATCATGATGATTTAGTATGATTGCTAAATGAGTCACAGCCAATTTTATAGCCTTTTTTTGCCATAGTCTTTAAGGGTATCTGACTTCCACATTGACTTTGTCAGAAAAGCCCTGGGAAGATTGCAAATAGCAATTGTATGACCCTGGGACACAGCAACCATAATAAATTAAAGCTAGCTGCCAAGTGCCTGAATTACCAGAATGCAGCCATGGGACAATGTCACAGTTATAAGTGTGAGGACTGCTCATAACTTTTTTCCAGCACTATTATAACTTCAAACAGTTGTGAAATGGATGGTCATAAGTTGAGGACTATTTCTACTGTATTTTGCAAAGATCAAATCCTTCTAAAATTCTCAGAGAAAACATGACCACAGTCAGTCAAGGCCAAAATATATTTTGTAATTCTTTTTAGTTAAACTGTTACATACTTGTTTTTATTATTCTTACTGTTGTTGTACTGAAATACATTTAGGAGCCTTAAATAGGATCATTGCCACAGTTCATTGCTGAGCAAAAGCCATGCAATAGCTTCTGAGGTGTGAGGTGTGAGTTCAGATATGGGGGAGTGAGTAGCAAATTCTGAATTCTCTTGATATCACCATTCTTCATTCTCCCAGTTCCCCTTTATTTTATATTTAACTATTATGCAACAGAATTCTAAAAGAAAGAAGTATTTTATTTCTGCTCTCCAGTTATATCTTTGCAAAATGCCAAAGCTTTTATGGAATTGAGATTACACTTTTAAAAAATATTTTCTTCCAGTTAATTTAAGATAATGTTGTAGTCCAAGTAGCATAATTGCTTTGCTTTTCAATTTAGCTATTGTTTCTTCCTGACACCCCCACCATCTCTTACCCAAGGAAAATAAAAGTCCTTGAAGGTAATCAGACTTCGTCCTCTTCCTACATTATTATTTTATTTATTGTATTAGCTGGGAGACTACAGTGTGAGTAAAAAAGTAGTTATTTGGCTGCTGAGGATTGCTAGTCTGTTCAGTTCATGCTTGTGCGCTATCCAGAGTGCACCACAGGGGTGGACTAGTTCCACATTTAGAAAGGTTCAACAATGTTCTGCAGCAATTGGGGTTTCTCCTTTCATTAATGTCACTTTACACTTGGGCATCACATTCGGAAAGGTCCAGCACCAGCTGGATTCACATTACTGCATAAAACATCATTATTTTCCCATCAAAGTTGTACTATTTATCTTACTTGCAGTAATATGCTTTTAAACTGTTATGTTGGCAGATGCTGAGACAAGTGATGGGATCTCACCCCGTCAAGTGATGCTAGAGCTTGAACTACCAGAGTACAGACCTTGTCCAGCATTATTAAGCCTCTTTCTACATGATGGAGCAGGGGTGTCAAACTGCCGGTCCGTGGGCCGGATGCATCATGAGGCAACTGTATCCACCCCATTGCCGGCAAATTTTTTATATTGTAATTTATCCCTTCAAGAAATTGCAATAATCATATACTGCAGTGGACTCACCTTTTATTTTTGTTTATGAAATCTGCAAAAAAAAATAATTTGGGCACCAAATAGTTCTATATATTTTTTTTACTATTGAATTGTATGGGTTTTTATGGACATCTTCATCTTCTCAATAAGCTGTATTCTTGCCTCTCATGACACTCAGTAAAAAGGGACATTTATTTTTCACTAACTATCCCAAGTATTTAAAAAAAAAACTATCCAACTCTCTCGGTACATAATATCCAATCATTTCTTGCCCTTTCAAACACAGAATCTTCTGTTCTGTTATTTCTTTCCTTTCTGTTTACTCACTGCAACCTGTCCAGCATTATTTTTCAATTATTTGTTTTCTTTTTGTCTTTTCAACTGGCCTTCCTTTGCCTTCTGTGATCAGGCAAGGCTTATGCGGCTTTTTAAAACCCTGTTGTTTCTATTGTATCTTTTCTTCAGACCAAATAAAACACACTTGAGTCAGAGGATTTTTTCTTCTTTTGTGTGCTTAACTGAAGCTTCCAGAAGAGAATTTGCAAGAATGGCAGCATATAAAGGCAAGTCAGAGTAATCAGGCAGCAGTACTAGTTTGTAGAAATGTTCCATCAATCAATCATAATGATGCTAATATACTGTGGTGACAAAATTCTAGTCATCAGGGTTGGAAAAGTTGTTTTTTGGTTCAGTGGCTAGTCTCCTAGCTTGTCCTATTTTTGAAAAGATTTCTGTGACTCGACCAATGCTTTTCTTAACTACATCAACTCCCTTTCTAATACTCTAACTGATTTTGCACTGAGCTGGGTGAAATGAACATCACTCAAGTCTCAGGAATACATGCAACATCAAGTCCCTTAATAATTAAGTCACAGCAGGACGTGTCCTTGTCTTGAGCTGACCTGGCTTTCACAATCAAGTAGGATGAGATGCCAGCCCATCCTGATGGGAAAGAGACATTTCCTCTGTAAGGATCATGTAGCTCTTTGCCCAGCTCTGGTTACTTGGTTGCCTACCTCCTCCTGTTTTTTATGCTCAGCTCCAGCTAAATTCCTTATTGTCTGCAGCCATTGTGTCATTCATGCAAAGAAGACATGGGAGGAAGGAGGAATAAATAAAAATTCACGGATTCATTTGTGGACATTCATTTGTCAAGAAATGTCCCTCTATATTTAGTCATACTATATTTAGAAAAATCACACTATATGGGGGAAAAAAATCATCCTATAAAACTAAACAACATCAGGCCTGGTTAATACCACCAGAAAGTTCTAGATATGGGCTGGACTAAAAAAGTGAAGAGAAAATAGTATTGGAAGAAGATGCTGACAAAAATTCCATATTGCTATCATGAGAACTATACATCTATGTCTCTGAGGCCGCTTTGTTTGGGGGAAATAATCCATGGGAAAGCAGTGCTATTGCTGTGTTGGAATTCTCCAAATTCAAAGCATGTTCATATATTCTAAATTTCTGATAAGAAAGAGCAGCACAGCAGGAGTAAATATGGAGAGATATTTCTTTATCGTTTTCCATTTACTGTAGAGGAAATAGCCTTACTTGCCAAAGCCTAAAACCAAATGAAACAGTTAATGCTGTTGCAAAATTTTAAACCGCCCAAAATCATTGATTGAGATGAGCGGCTGTAGAAATTAAATAAACAAATAAAACAAAAACAAAATAAAGGGTTGCTTTATTTAAAAAAAACTATATAATATAATATGTAATGAATAAATGTATGCTTGATCTTTACAAAGGGAGCAAAAATGGGACAATTGGCAGTTTAGACAGAGGTCTCCAATCTTTTTGATTAGATGGACCGACACCAGTGGCAGCAGTGTGGGGGGGATGGTTTTGCACATAAAACCTAATCCCATGCATGTGCAAATGAAGCTTCATACGCTCACCTGCCATTTGCACAGCCAGTTCCCAATGGATCAGGGCCTGCTACCAGTCCATGGCCCAGGGGTTGGGGACCCCTGGTTTAGAGAATATTATAGAAGCTAACTGAGCCAGATATTAACTGAGAATAGATTTTCATAACTGTAGAGCAAAATTTAATGAGTAGGTAACATTATTCTAGAAAGGGAAATATGTATTATAAAATTCCATATTTTGCATATTAAGAATTTTCTATCTCATTTTGAAGGTGTCAAACAAATATTTTCTTAAATTTCAATATGCTTTAAAATATGAATCTTTGGGCAACTATTTGTTCTTTTTAAAACAAATAGAAAAGATCTAGGAATAAGGAATGGAAATAGATTAGGAATGGAAATAGAATTTACCAATCTTTGTACCTAATTAAAGTCATCAAAATTATTTCTAGGGATTTTTTAAATGGGCAGATGTGCACCAATAATTTATCCTGGAAACAAACGAAATAAGTAATGTCTAATTGTGCATTTACAGCTGATTGCACTGGATTTGGAAATAAAAATAAAGGTGGAGAAATTAGATTTTACAGTCTGTAAAAACACATTTCATAAATAAGACAAGTATTTCAAAATTCCACACTTGATGGAAAATGTCAGATGAGAACTTCAAATTCTTGTATGATGAGAAGCTGCTTAGTTAAACTGTTCTTGGAAAATGGCTGGAAAAATGGAAATAAGAAGTGCCCTAATTGAAAAGGAATGTTTGGCGGTTTCCTTTATGCTATTATTTAATATTTTCTCTTCCATTATCTTCAGCAGTGAACTATAGCTATCTTTGTAGGACTATGTGTTGAGAGCTTGTATGAATTTTTTACATCTTATGGTACCTTTTAATCACACTTTCTCTTGAAAATTTGTGGAGGAGTAAATCTACAACACTATAAATTATACACTGAATTCTGCTTTGATGGCTTTCCTTTGTTCTTACAATCAGTGGCCTACTCTGTCAGGCAATTATCTAGAGCTGGGCTTTTCAACCTTTTCACAGATTATACCACTTTTAGGATATAGCAATATTCGAGTACCACCAGTCACCGAGCAAGGTGTCAAAAACTTGATGACCAAAAAAAAAAAGGAAAAAAGTACAGGTAGCTCTTGACTTACAACAGTTCGCTTAGTGACTGTTCAAAGTTATAACAGCATTTAAAAAAGTGACTTATTACCATTTTTCACACTTATGACTGTTGCAGCATCCCCAGGGTCATGTGATTTACATTCGGATGCTGGGCAACTGATTCATACTTATGATGGTCACAGTGTCCCGGGGTCATGTGATCCCCTTTTGCAATCTTTTGACAAGCAAAGTCAATGGCCGCGGTGGGTGGGTGGCCAGCTCAATGTTGCTCAGGTCACGGGGTGCATGTGAGGGTGCGGGGCTGTGGGGGGAATCCATGGGGGTGGGACTGGGGTAGGTGCTGGCCCTCTTGGGCCATGTGGGGGATTCCCGGACAGTGGCATGGGCTGCCTGGAGCCCTGGGCAGTGGAGGGCAAGCACCCAGCCTGGCCCTCAAGCTCCTGGGGCACCAGGACCCTGCAGCCCAAACCAGTCCAGCCCCACTTCCCCAAGGGGGTGCCTGGCTGCGCTTACCTCAAGGCTGCTGCTGCTGATGTACTCACTCTCCTTGGCAATGTTGCTCATGGTGGGTGCAGGAGGAAAAGTGCATGGGTCAGAGGGAGGCCCACTCCCTCTCCATGTGAGGAGACCTGGCTTTGTAACCAAAGCATCCTTAGTGATATGATGGGAGACCATTAGGATATGCCAGGAGGAGGGGGAAAGGGGATGGCCAAGTGCTAAGGCAGGACTTCCCCCAGAGCCTCCCTCTCTCTCATTCCAATCTCCCTCCCTCCCTCCCTCTCTTCCTCCCTCCCTCCTTCCTTCGTTCCTTGTTCCTTTGTTCCCTCCTTCCAATTGTCCCTTCCTTCCTTCCTTCCTTCCTTCCTTCCTTCCTTCCTTCCTTCCTTTGTTCCCTCCTTCCCATTGTCCCTTCCTTCCTTCCTTCCTTCCCTCCTTCCTTCTCTCTCTCCCTCTCTCCCTCTCTCCCGCTCATTGTCCCTTCCTTCCTCCCTCCCTCCTTACCTTCCTTCCCTCCTTCCCTACTCCCTTTCTCATTCCCATCTCCTTCCTCCCTCCCTCCTTGCCCAGGAAGGGATAAGGGGAGGGGGAGAGGCCATCAGCATGGCTGGTGGCTGTGCTGCCAGTGGCCATGCTTGAAGACCACTGTAAATTCCTGGACAAGAGCTGCACAGCCTTAAGAGCAAAGTGGCAGGAAGATGAGGGAGGGAGGGAGAAAAACAGGCAAGAAAAGCAGCTGGGGAAGGATCACCCTCTGGGAGGAATGAATAAAGTCAGCATTCCCTGAAGGAGACCAGCAAAGGGCCCTTGCCCACTTCACACACCCATGGACTCCAGGGGAGGGGACACAACGAGTGTCATGAGAGTCTATGTTACCTGCACTATGCCGCACGGACCCCAGTTGCCTATTTTTGGCATGCCGTGGTCTGCTCTCCTCACTGCGTGGAGAGGCTGGGCCAGGCAAGGTGAAGCTGGCGAGAAACTGAACCTGCCTGGGCACACTCAGAGGAGGCAGTGAGCACATGGTGCCAGGTGTTCCAGGTGAAAGGAAAGTGCTCAGAATACGGTCAGCCTGTGTGGCAAAACAGTCACCTGGTATGCCAGGCACCATACGCTCACCACGTACCACCAGTTGAAAAGCCCTGATATAGAGTATTTGTAATGATATGTAAGAAAGAACTTGGAAGACTTTCAAGATTCTGTGGTTTTACAATAAAGTAGATTTAACTCATCTGCTTGTGATTCCTATCTGGTTTACCTGGTGAGGCAACATTAGACTTTCACCTTTCTGAAAATACAATTTTCTTCCCTCTACACCCTATCTCCTTTACAAGGAAGTGTCTTTTTGGAGCCTCTTGCCCTGTCCACTATCCAGATGTGAGTTATGCTGTCTCTTATCTGACCTCTCCTTGGCAGTGTCCCTGAGATCTTTTCCACATACGATTACAGACATTGAGTTTAGTTCATTACATTGAATCAACATCGGGTTGATATTAGGCAGCGATTGTAATTGTGATTATTTTATTGCTGCTATTAATGTGATTTTCTTACTTGTTATTCACATTCAGGCATTTGAGACAGCAGAAAATATAAGCATCTTTAGAAATATGTTCTTCTCAAGGTCACTTAATAATATCACTTTGTTTTCTGAGTGGGAAGGATAGTTGGCTTAACCTTGGAAGGGAATGAGCCATTCATGAGGGAGGAGGACTTTCAGAAAAGGTTATTCAATCCTGAGAAAGAGAGCAAAAAAAATCAAAATGTTTTCGGCTTGATTTTGTTTGTTAGACATTTGGGCAGAGGGAAGCTCTGACAGGCTTTCACAATTCTGTATTTCATCCTATAATAATCAAGAGCCTTTCTGGAATCTATGCCATGCCTGTTTCTTGATTGTTGCCTACTTCAAAGAGCTGACACCAGATTTCCAACTTTTGAGTTTCAGTTAAATGACATGCAGAGTGAAGCAATGTCTATTCTGAAGATGTGAACTACGTTCATTAAAAGTTGACTTCACAACATACAACCACACAAACAAAGCAACCAAGCCAATTTAGGCATGAGTGCTGTCAAAAAGGAATATGGATTTATCCATGAAAATATTATTGTTGATTTACAGAAGCAAAAAAGCAGAAACATTTCAATAAAATATCTTAGTTTATATACAGTACAATGCATACAAGCATATCCATCACACTTACCAGACCTATTCATTTTTGAATAAGCAGTTTTGTGTAAAGTGAAAGGGAGTATTGAATAATACAAAAAGAAAATAAAAAATATGTAATAATTGGGGGGGAAAGGAAATACAGCTAAATACAGTTTACTTATCTCTCCAATCTTTTTATCTTTGTAAACCCATTCCAAATATTGCCTCATACATCGCCTTTTGTCCTTTGAAACTTTCATCTCTTTCTTTTTTAAAAAAAAACTCATAAATGCCCTCCAGTCATGACTTGGTCAGGTTTTTTTTTCCCTCTCAACCCATCTGCTCTTATTGCATATTTGTTTTGTGATTCAAGATTAATTTATTTTCTGTATATGACCAAACTATCTCAGTGTGCATCTTTTAACCATTATCCTCACTTTTGCAAAAAATTTACAACCATTCAAAACACTTTGAATAGTTCCTTTTTTTCCTAACTACATATATCATTTTTCCCACTGATAGTGGGAGAGATGGGTGTCTCCTTCAGAAACCTTATAATGCAGCAGAAGCAGAGAACTGAGTGCCATCCAGATTTTAGGACTTCCATCTTCAGCCTTAGCCAAGGCTTAGTTCACTTGGTAAACAGCAAAGGATCTTGTGATCTGGTGACTACCACTTTTTACTTTTTGCTTTAAGACCTATAAAACCTGGAGAAGATTGTTATTCTGGCAGTTGCTGAACTTTCTTTAATGCTCCCTAATGGTTCATAATTCCTTCTTTAAATCTTAACTTTATGTTGCAAACTAGAGAGAGAGATTTTATAGTCATGATTCATTTGTTTGCTGGTTTGATTAATAGCATTGCATTCTTTCTTTAATCAAAGTTTGACAAAGGCAGTCAGAGTCTTACTGTAATTAGGACTGGATTTAAATGGAGTTCTGGAATTGCATAAAAGCCCAGTTCAAACTCTTACATTTGAACAGATCATGGGGCAGTCAATTATGTATTTTATGATAGCATTGTTTCTATGAATTGTTAACCTTGACAAAGAAACTAGCAAAACACAGCAAAATGAAAGCTTGGGTTTCACTTAATAGAAAAATTGAGTGCTATTTGGATTATCTTTCTAGGTCACTCATGAGAAATAGAGTTCAAAAGAAAAAAAAGAAGGTAATATAATTCAACTGTGACAGGTATAATGCAGTTATATTGTTAAAAGCAAACCAGAAAAAACAGTATGCTATTGTTTTCTTGTCAGGAATCTGAATTGTTAGTTACTATGATGTATGATCAAAATGCATACTTCAGTAAAAGTGGAGCGTTAAGAGGCCTTCAAGATTTTTATTTGTTTAAATAAAATTTCTCCGTGTATGTAATATATATATAAGGTAGATACCGTGTTTCTACAAAAATAAGACCCAACTGGAAAATAAGCCCTAGCATGATTGTTCAGGATGCTCGTAATATAAGCCCCATCCCAAAAATAAGCCCCAGTTAAGATCATCACCCAGATGGACACCTTTAGAACCATAATTCCCGAATACAAAACCTAACCAGAAATTAAACTCCAATGCATCTTTTGGAGCAAAAATTAATATAAGACCTGGTCTTATTTTCAGGGAAATATGGTACAATCACTAGCTGGGTGGCAGTGTAAGGTTTCTTAGATACTTAACCTAATTGTAAAAGAATTATTCCAGTTGGAAATTGAATAGACAACAATGTGTATTTATGGTTAGGCTTGAGCAATCATACTTGATTGAGCTATATACCTGATGCACCTGATTTATTTTTTAAAATCTTACATAAATATAAAAGTATATGGCATAAATGACCACATTTCTCATCTTGAAAATGTATTTAAAGCATGCAATATGGAAAGGAAACTGTGTACTTTTTGCATAGTTACTAGATGAAAATCCTTTTCACTTTCATAAAGTATAGTTGGATCCAGTAGTGAGAAATGGAAATCTTTTGTTTGTCCTGTTATCCCTCTTGGAAAAAAGATTAAAATTGGATTTGTGAATGCAAAAAGCATTCCAAACACAGCTAGAGCAGCAAGTATCTTCCCCTCCTTCTCCTTTTCCTTCCTCCTCTTGTTCCAGTCATTCCGGATTATGCAACACCTACTAAGCAAATTCCCATCTCTATTTATGTCATCCTGCAGTTATTTCTCCACATGTTGCTGATTACCCTCTTGGGATGTCAACTCCTAAAACTGGCCTTAGCTACCTCAATGGCTTTGGGCAGCAAAGCTGAGGTTTTGTCATGGGAAGAGGTCCTTGACAAATGGTGAGTGGAGTGTCTGTACATCAAAGGGAGAAAACTGTGTGTATTAGCTGCAAGCATCAGCAATATGTTAGGGAGTATCATGAACTGCTTCTCTAGAAAAGTTTTTTTTTTTTTTAGCATGGAGACTACTTCCTATAAAGTGCTAAGAGTCAGGTACAACAGAACAGTGAAGAATGAATGAATGGTTTCATTAAAATGAAAGGATATATATTGTATATCTTTAATAAAATTTAAATTGTAGCAGAGAAGAAAATCTAATGAGTTTAATACAGATTGCAACATGGATTCATATTCATCTTTACTTTAGATTGAGGGTTTCTTTTTAAATAAATCTTTCCTTCTCTCACTTATTAGCATTTGCTATGAAAACTGACTCCTGCAAGTCCCCTGGACTCCAAGGCGATCAAACCGGTCAGTCCTAGAGGAGATCAACCCTGACTGCTCTTTAGAAGGCCAGATCCTGAAGTTGAAACGCAAGTACTTTGGCCACCTAATGAGAAGGAAGGACTCACTGAAGAAGAGCTTAATGCTGGGAAAGATTGAGGGCAATAGAAGAAGGGGATGACAGAGAATGAGGTGGCTGGATGGAGTCACTGAAGCAGTAGGCATGAGCTTAAATGGACTCTAGAAGATGGTAGAGGACAGGAAGGCCTGGAGGAACATTGTCCATGGGGTCGCAATGGGTCAGACACGACTTTGCAACTAACAACAACAATGAAAACGGGAAGCATTACAAAGGTCTCTTTGGTGAAAGAATAGAATAAGACTTAGAATGAGGATTAATTTGAGTAAGGATTGAAATCAATAAATAATAAACAGAGCAAATTGATCAATTATTTTTTTTAAAAAAAATGTTTCCTTTCTTTTGTTCCGATACTTCTACCTTCCGTTTTCAATAGAATATTTGCAGGCATTACAGCAATCCAGGCTCCACATGTGTTCATTTGTCATTGTTTACTTTAATGTTTTATTATTTTACTTCTGTTCTGTTTACATGCCTTTTCATTTTTATCTTCCTTTTTATTATTATAAACCTTCTGGAGTAGCTCCTTGGTGAGATAGGTGACAAATAAATAATTCTACTTGCTTCCAAATTATTTTTTCAGAAAAAGGGAAGAAACATAAAACTATAAGAAGAATCTTGGTAGATGTAATTAAAGCCATTCCCTCTTGCCAATATACTACATTCACATATGGTGGTTGGTATTGTCATTCCAGTTTATACCCATTAATAAATCAATTCCTCATTAATTTTTCTAACTGTATTTTAAAACCATCTAAGCCAGTGGGAATTACCCCATCTGATGTTTGTGACTTCTATCATCCTTTCAATAAAAAAAAGAATATATATTTATCCTTCTTGCATTAGCTGCCGATTAACCCCACAGATGGAAGCTTTAAAGATGATAAATATCAAATTGATGATACATAACAAGTTTATATAAAGGACATTGAGTGCTATCAGCTGTTGGATTTCCAGTTTCTTTCATAATAAGCTCAATGATAAAGATGGAATTTTCTACTCTTTCCCGCTGCATGTTGAATTGACATTTATTTGAGCTGTCCATCATAAAGAGATAAATCAGAAGGAAAGACCCACAGTCTTTCTGTCATTTGATAAATCCACATAAAATTATATTGTTCCAATTTCCTACTGAGCAGTCTTGCAGGATCTGTTTTATCTGGAACCCCAAAGTGAAAATTAGAAGTAAAATAATTATTGCCATTTTCCACATCCTAGTTGTCATAGCCAGCATACCATGCCAAAGGCTACACTGATGTTTTTCTGCACTTCCAGCGATAACTATTTGGCACTTTCAGTTCCTTAAATATTTATTTCCTTATGAAAGAGGCTCTAGTTTTTTTAACCTTATTTTTAACCTACTTGCTGTTTATCTACTCCAGCCTGCCACAGCAGAAGTGATGGAAATGATTATACTTAGAAATAATGGTGAAAATATGGACCTCTTTTATATGTTAGGAATCAGCGTTCTGAAGAAAACCCATAGAAATGATTTTGTTTCTTTCTTTCTTGTCATTAATGTAATTGAAGCACTGTGGGAGTAAAAACAGATTAATCAAAGTTCAAATCAGCAGAACTTTAATTTTTCTAAAACAAAAAAATATTGATATAGTTCTCAGAAATAAAAAAAGATAAAAACAAGCTAAATAAAAACTAAAGAGACTAAAGAAACTAAAAAAAGTAACAATAGGCCTAAGTGACTCAAGTATTTTTTTTATCAACACATTAAATCTTACTCATACAGAATCATATTCTCACATTCCTTTTCCCAATAAAGAGCAAATTTATAGGCTGAGAATGAACATATCTCTTCAGTCCAGAATTCATCTTTCTTTGAAATCTTATTTGAGGCAAAAGTATGTTTTCAGCTGTACTCCAAGCTGTTAACCCTCAAATACTTCATAAATTAAGGCATTCCACATTTTGATATAATGTCATCAAGACATTGATAACTGTTGGATTGCCTGTAGACTCTTTGGTCCTTTAGACCAGAGGTCCCCAACCTTGGCAACTTTAAGACTTGTGGACTTCAACTTTGCTGGCTGAGGAATTCTGGGAGTTAAAGCCCACAAGTTTTAAAGTTGCCAAGGTTGGAGACCCCTGCTTTAGACTATCCTTCGGTCAAAAGTTAAGATTGCATTGAACGTCATTGTAAAGCCAGCTCACTCTCTCAAAGTTCCAGAAACCTGCTAAGTACTGATTCCTGTGAAACAGCAAGATTCTTGTACATTCTCATTTCCTCCCAAACTTTTTTCCTTCGTTTCTCGGAACCACTGATTAGGAAGTCCCTTTTACCCAATGTAGGTAAAGCACCTTAAATCAATTTAAATGTCCCTGTTGTCAGTGAATAATAGTTTTGTGTATCTATAACCGAAAGAAAAAAAACACTTTTACCCAATTTTGGGTAATTTATTCAGGTTTAGGAAGCAGTGAATAGAGGGGTTTTCAGAGCTAGGCACAATTGGTGTTTCTATATTGCAAGCATGCCAACATCCTTGTGTATATGTTTCTGGGGAAAATTGAAAAAATCCAGCATGTCTTTCTTTATTATAATTTCTACAAGGATCTATATATAAAACACCATTAAACTTCCCCTTTTAGTGCAACTACCAAGGAGTCAAGAAAAAGTTTATATTCATTACTTCCTTTCAGACTTAAATCGTGACCTTGCCCACATAGTAGCTAAATTTATCACTGCTGCAGTTAAAACTAGGCAACAGTTAACTTTAGGTTCAACCTGATAACGCAACATCTTTGAACTATTTTGTTTTTTTTCTTCTCTTTTTCTCTCTTCTCCTCTTATAATAAACAGCTAAGTAGATATTAAGTAAGCAGCATCAATTAAACTTCAGGTTTATATTTTAGTGTATACATCTGCATTTTATCTCTAGATTTTTTTTATCTGAATGCCTTAATATATGAGTATTTTAATATTCAACCCAAATGTTATACAGCTTTGTACTTATTTAACAGCTAAACAGTTCTTGCAATTCTTATTGCCCACTTTAAACAGGCTTTCTCCAATTTCCACCTGCTGCTTTTAAAAAAAAAATCCTCCCTTTCCTCCTCATTTTTATCTAAATTTACCTTTATCTACCTTTATCCATCCCCTTTCCCCTCTATAATATTGTTTCTACATCTTTGTTGTTGACCATAATAAAGGATTTGACACTGATTGATATCAATATTTTTAGACATTGTCTTTTCACAAACATACTAACCAAAAAGTGAATGGTAGGTCAAATTGAGACACTAATGAGCAAGCCAATCATATGTTTCACCTCCCCGTCTCATATCACATCTCCAGCATAAAACAGAAGGTGGTAGACTTCTGTTCCTTCACTACCATCTGAAGTATCCAATAAACAAAAAAAAAAGGAAGTTTTGATCAAGTAATCTCACCTTAATCCAAATCAATAGGATTTACTTACTTGTTAATGTGAAATACATTTTCAGTTGTTTTTTGGTCATTGTCCTCCTCATTATATTTTATCTAGTGTTTCAATGACAATATTAAATTAAATACAAATTAAATCAACAACTAAATAATCGGACCTCTTAACCGATAAATAAGAATTCAAAACCCTTCCAAGTGTACATTTGGTAATATACGTTCAAATCAGTCAGGGTTCCTTTGGAATGGTACATTATTAACTATGGAAATAATAGAGAATGTCTTGTACATTGCCAGTCCAGGTTACATGACAAGAAATGTTTATTATTTTGTTTAGATATAGTCTTAAAATACCTAAAACAGTAAAATAGTCTAATTTCTGGTTATAAAGATGAATAGATGTATACCTTAAACCAAAGAGAGAGGTATTTGAATATATTCAGCTGAAATAACTATTGGACTTCACCAATTAGGCAGAGTGCTTCAATTGTCTCTAAAGGTTGCTGAAGAGGTATTAAAATGTTGTACTAGAAAATCAAGTTATATGCACTTTTTATGCCTCAGCTGTTCTCTTTCAATGTTTTTTTTTAAATGTAGAGATTTATTTTCTTCAAGTTTAACATTTCAAGCAATACTGGAAATCTCTGTAAAACTGATTTTTTACTTCCTTTTCTTGGGGAAGCTGGGCAATATTATCATTTGAATTCAGTAAGGAAAGGAAAGTATATTTAAAGCCTTATAGATTTTGATTTTAATTTGCTCCTTCAGTGAAATAAACTGAAAGCAATGTGCAAATGGAAAAAAAAATAAAAAACCAAGAGCTATTATTGAGTTTGACATATTTCAATACTGTATCAAAATACAATCTCTTGAATACCAGATTTTATTAACCTCCAGTCTCCAAATATTGCTTTCATCTTTGACTATTTGCACTATTTGAGATGATAGAATCATTGGTTTTCCATTTTTCCCCACTGAAATATTGAAATCTAAGAAAGTCTGAAAGCATTAGGTAACTTAGCTAATTTTGGTTAGGACTAAATGAATTCCCATGGTGCAGACTTTTCAGAAATGAATGTAAGTCCTTGCCTTCTAGCAAAAAGAAGCCATTTATCTACATTCTCTGCTTATTTGTTTCCAGGAACAATTTTAACATTTACATCCTACACTAAAAACTTCAGAAATATTAGCTTCCTTAAGCTTTCTTGCCTTTTTAAAAATTAGGGATGCAACAGTAAAAATTAATACAAACTGAAAAATATAGAAGAATAAAACAATAGAGTAGAGGATGCAGAGAAGACAAAAAATAAAGATAAAAATAAGAATCTAATAAAGAAAAAGAAATACCTATACCCATGACTGTACCTATACATATACTGTATATAAGTGACTTTCCAGCTTCATCACAAATGTGCAAACTTAGTGTTCTTTCGAAGGCATTGACCACAGTTTGAGCATTGCTTCCTCACTTTCCTGACTCTAAACCCACTAGACACAGTTGTCTCTTGTGCATCTTATCATGAAGAGCAGATTTCTGAAGCACTTGAGGGCAGTCTCAGGCCCTTGCCTTGTTCTGAGGGGAATTATCAAAGAACTGGTCCACTGGCTGCTGTTCGCTCTGCCCTTCTATTTTGGCTCTATTTTTTGTGGAACTATCATTTCTTCCTCTGGAAGTTCAGCCCTCCAGTAACTTGCTAAGAATGTTTTCTTAATTTATCACAAATCATCCTACTTCACTGTCCTGCTGCCCCAAATCTTGCTGTGCTGTCTCATAAACATCCAGGTTTTGGGAGGGGGATTCCTGGGAAGAATCAGTGGAAAATACCGTATGCTATGAATATGTAATCCCAGCAAGGTTACCAAGAAATTAATTCCTGCTTGCCAGGTAATAGGGACTTATATTGGGCATATGTTATACTAGAAGGTGCTGCAGTGTGATGAACATATTAGAAGTAGTAGCAGATGCATCATTTCATTCCCTTTCAACCTTCTGCAAATTTCTCAGGAATACCTAGTTCCCAGGAAATCCTACCAACAGGCTGTTCTTACTTTGCTATAAAGTTAGAGATGGTTTTAAGAAGCAACACATTAATGTTTGCATACCAAACAAACATTCATATATGAGGGGTGGTAGTCAAACTTAGCTTTATTTGGTGTTCCCAGCACTTTTGCAAAAAATCAAGAGGAAGACAACCTTCATGTGCTGGCCCCTATGGCCTCTCCAAGACCAAGCTGTACGGTCAGGGTATCCCTGAGTGGAAAGCTGGTGGTGCTACCTACTTAGACCCTCTGAGAGCAGAAGCAACAGGATGTGAAAACCATGAACTTTGGATATTGATTACTTAAAGGGGTGAAAGGCCAAGTAGCTTGGCACCTTGGTATGTGGGGAGAGACATTTACTCATTTTATTGATTGATTGATTGATTGATTGATTGATTGATTGATTTGATTTGATTTGATTTTGATGTTATGTGACTCAGACTCACAAAATAAAGAACAAGGTAAAAAAAACAAGTAAATGGGAATACAGTAACAACCCCACTCCCCTCAGAAAAAATGGATTGAAATGTGTAGAAGAGCTACTAGACAAGCTCAGCTTTCAGTCTGAGTTCAGAAAGATGTTTGGTAGGCAGTTTGGACAGGACATTGTACATCAGTTAGTCATAAATAGAGAAAATCTTAAATGCATGCCAAGGGAACTACAGCTTGGGCAGCTTCATTGAAGTGAATCTTTGTTGCTTTGCATTACAGATACATCATGCCAGCATTTTACAATCTTCATTGACTCAGTTTCCAGTCACAATTTAAAGTGCAGTCATCAAACTATAATTACCATCACTCTGTCACGATTTGAGTTTCTAACACCAAAATGTTCCTGCCCATAATTAGATTATCTCCAGAGATGGCATTCCAGGTGCCTTTTGTATGGAGTCCTGGTGTTTGTGTGTGTGTATGTGTGTGTGTGTGTGTGTGTTTAGTAATAGTCCCCAACTTTGAAATGTTCTTCACAGTGAGATATATTTCATGCTGATTTTGTTGTCTTTTCTTCTTGCAAGCAAAGACAGTGTTATTTCCTCAGGGATTTTCATCAATTAGCGTGTTTAGCTTAAGAAAATTTCCTGTTTATACACATATAAAACACTTTAATTACTGTTTTTGGTGTTTTATCATCTTATGTTGTGTTCTATTGCATATTTTAATTATTTAGAATTTTCAAGGACAAATTGAAACTTTTGTAAGCTGTCTTAGAAAAATCAGCTTTTGAAGGGTGACAAATTTAAAAAATGAAACAAGCAAATAAAGTGAAGTAGCTCTGCCATAAAATAGAAATTTTCTTATTTATTTTACCCTAGACACTGAATATGGAATATGAATATGAAATGGTAACACAACTCCAGTGTTCTTTTGTCCCATATAATAAACTAGAAAATGATACCCAGGCCATGCCTTTACGTAAATTTTGCAACTAAATTCTCTGGGGGGAAAGTAGTAGTAGAGGTCTCTACTTTCTGCTAGAAAGAAACTTCTCATTTCTGATAAGCAACAAATATTTGTTTATATATATGAACAAATATAGCCATATATTAGGAACTTGTGGTATATGGGCCATAGGCAACCCTTACATTCCTGAATAAATACCCAGGCAGCCGCTATCACATCTAAATTCTCTGGTGTCACCAATGATTCTCCATCCCACCTCAACTGTGACAGCTGTCCATGCATTCTTATTGTATATTTTCTATTTAATTGGTCTCTTAGCTCATGCATAATGGCAAACAGGAAGCATGCTATTGCTACAGTGAAACATAGATATATTAACTTGTCATTGGCTTTCTTGGCTATTTTTCCCCTGAAAGTAAAACACTTACCATAGTTGTATTATGCATTCTACACTGGTAATCTTATCGGAAGGGACCAAATATAAAGTCATTTTTAAATAAAGGCTAGACAGCCCTACTTTTTTTTTTGAGAAAAGCCATCAAACTATGCTAAAATATGGAGGAGTGGTATCCTCTGTGCTAGGGGTTATATTTACTATACATTTCTCACAATCCATGAAATAAACATTTTAAATAACATGGATATACTGAGAATATCAATTTCATGTTAATTTGTTTTTATTTTGTTGACAAATATATCTCCAGTGTTCTGGCATCATCACATTGCAGGGTCATATTAGAGTAGAGTAGAGCAGAGCAGAGCAGAGCAGAGCAGAGCAGAACAGAACAGAACAGAACAGAACAGAACAGAACAGAACAGAACAGAATAGAATAGAATAGAATAGAATAGAATAGAATAGAATAGAATTCTTTATTGGCCAAATGTGATGGACACATAAGGAATTTGTCTCTCAGTGTACATATAAGCAACAAGTGATAAATCTTGACCATGATCATCATAAAATCATAAGATATAACACTTAGTAATAGTCATAGGATACCAAATAAGCAATCAACATAAATCATACTAGGATACTAAATAAAACAATATAAATCATAAGATATAAGAGACAAAATTACAATCATAAGAAGATAAGGAAACAGGTAATAGGAAGGATGAGAAGGATAATATAGCAATACATTTCTACTAGGTAGTTTGACAGTATTGTGGGAATTAGTTGTTTAGCAGTGTAGTGGTATGGGGAGGAGGAAACTGTCTTTATGTCTAGTTATTTTGGCGTGCAATGCCCTATAGTGTTGTCTAATTTTAAGGGTACCCTGTAAGTCATTTAGATACAATTTATGAAACCCCAAAGTTCATTATTTCCAAAGAGCTTTTTAAAAAAAGAACAAAAACTGAAAATTCATGAAAATACTAAATTTCATGAGATTTTAGCCAGAAATGCTGAAATTACATTGAAGTGAGACCTTTAGAATGTGTTTAATTGTAAGATTTTAGGATCATGTGACATTTGAGACAGAAAGACACAGAAAAAAATTATAGGTGAGTGGTCATCAAGCAAAATAGTGCCATGATATTTAGTATTTGATAAGATTGCCATTGTTACATTATGCGTTTCTTTTCTGCTGGTTCACTCTATTGTCTGCTGGTCGTGAGAGAACTGCATGGTTTAATTTAGGAGACAAAGATAAATTACATTAGTTAGATTGAGGACAAAGGAGAGGATTATTAAACATAGGTTTGCCATTAGCAGTGTCTTCTGTGGTATTCCAATCTATGTAATTCTCAGTGATATTTCCAATAGGAACACCATTAGCAGAACAAGAAGACTATGTTATTCTCAGATGTTTTGTCCCACTCATTGGAGACAATGAGGTTTCTATTATGTACACTACGGCATTCCTCTATAACTATCAAATAATTGATTCAAAATTTCTCTGTGAATCTATCAGCAGTTATAATCATTTTTAAAGATAAATGTAGTAGACTAGGTGAATGTATGCCATTCAAATTCATATGTATTGCTATTCCATGTATGACATGCCATATGCTAAACAAATCTATTGAAAATTTTTTCTTATATACAACTTATAAACTGTATGAAAATTAAAATGAAAGTTAATATATCTATTTCATTTGTGATAGATATTTAAAATGTGATTATTATAAAAGCTAACAAAAACCAGGATCACCATATTATAAAGGATAAAAGAAGACATTTATCCAACTATATTAAAAATTCTTATCTAGCAATCCACTATTAAAGAGTGCAGGTTTTTACCAGTTTAATTGTGTATTGTGTTCCTTAAGTATGTAAAATCATTATGTCAGGTTTTTAAAAAAATCATAGTTTATCAGTTTTGCAAACTGATTTAAATATCTTTAATGTCTAGTTGATAATGCAGGTGCTTAAGGTATAATACGGTAGTTTGGATGGTATCTATTTATGCTAAAGATTTACAAAAATTCCTTTCTTCACCATCATGGGAATGTCAGCTTCTAGGCTCAGACTAAATCTTCACTACGCATTGAAGGCCTTATTTTCCACAGAGATAAACCATCTGCCTTACAGGCAACAGCATTCTCCTTTTGTTGATATAAATATGAGTTTGTATTCATATAAGCAATTATATATGATCATTTAATTACCTGATAATACTATATTGTGACTGAAGAAAAGTTATGTGCAAGACAAATGACATCCAAAATAACACTGTCTTCCATTTTAAGTAATACTTGATACGTTCACTAATCTAAGAACCTTTATAACCACCAACTACTAAACTAAGAATCTTTATAAATCACCAACCACCTTTAGTTTAGTGCTGATTATAGCAGGAGGTCCTCCACTGAATCAATCATGTATAAATTTCATTATGAGCTTTATTATGATGTTTAATATAATAAAATGAGGCTGCAATTCATTTCACTTATAAAATGCCTACCCATTGGATGCACATAAGATCTTTCTACTAGCATTAGAGTAGTTATCTCATCATGTGGCTCCTATTGTCTCCAAATGCATGACTGGAATCAATAAGATCTGAGGACACAGTAAGTGTGAATCATTCACTGTTATATTTTTCCTATGTTTATGTAATTTTATACCACATAATTGAACATTATTGAATTATTTGGCTTTCCTGAAAGTCCTTGAAACATCTCCCAAGAGTTCCTCATTTTTAAATATATATTTCCATGATATAGCTTAATGTTACTTTCATATAGCTCTGGTAGTCTCTCTCATAGTCTTTATAGAGAAAGAAAAGAGCTGATATCCAAATATAATTTGAGGACAGAGGCAACATGATGCTAACACGACCAGTGTTACCTGGAGCTTTACTTAAGCAACCATTTAAATTATTTGCTTCCCTATTATATTGCAAGCTCAATTTGTTTCAATGTTTTGCATAACCTTAATACTGTGGTCAAGCCGGCAGTCCAAAAATGCTGATGGTGGGGAACACATCACTTCCACAGTAATAATTAATATTCCTCATTTGAGGAAAAGCAATGTGCTTCAATAACCCTCTATGGAAAATAATTCTAGTAGCAATATGGAATAAAAATAAAATGACCCAAGGATGACCTTTCTAAATGAAGATTGGATAAACAGTCTCTTCAACTCTCCCTATTTGCGTGGCTAATGGCTGCATCTTGGTGAAATAATGTCAGATGTACAGTAGCAAAACAGTATCAAAAGGTAATATTGTTAGTGCCATGAACTCTTTTTAAGCTTTTCCTGTTTTGTTCCAGAATATTTTTATGCTTTTCAACAACTCTTCCTTAAAAATTCTTTTGTTAATCAAAAGGTGTCTTGAAAATCTTGCTGAATGTGTTATCCTCTTAACTCCTTGTCTTTTTCTCATTAAACTGGCTAATGTCCTAATTATTATTAATTGCTTCTTAAATCTTACATTCTAGCCTCATGCCATGTATGCTAAATAAAATAAAAACCAACCTCATATATTCTTTCTTTTGATTCATCATAATAATTCTTATTTAATTGTCCTGTATACTACTTACTTCAAACATGAGACTATAATAAACATTACAATTCATTAAATAAAATGAATTGAAATGTTTATTATAGCCTCATGTTTAGACTTCTGGACCACAGCCCCTTGTAATTTCTTAATAGGATTGGAGCACTAGAAAACTCCAGTTCATAATATTCTCTTTACTTCAGAAGTACTATATATAGACAGATACTGGATTTTTGGGTGGTGGTGGTAATACTAGAGAATTTATTTTTCTAACTTTCACATTTTTTTAAAACAAAAAAATCTTCCTGGTCTACAGTTCTGGTATTTGTTGGTGGTTTGGATTACTCAGGTGTGGTTCTGTTTAAGAGCATCCAAAATTGTCTACGCAATTTTAATTCTGATGTATACATAAATACTCCATGCTTGGTTAAAACAGGCTTGATTGAGTAAGTAACAGTTCATAAGGTATACTAAGTTATAAACCATCAAGCCTGAACTCTAATGGCTGAGGAGTTCACATATCATATAAAATGAAATAAATTATAATCAGAACAACTTGTGAATCTACACTGGTTTCCTTGGGATACACTTAAATAAGTAAAAATCATGGGACCTCTTTATTTACTCAATTATTTCTACATATTTAATTATTAAGAAAAAAAACAAGAAATGCTATATATTATTATTTTTAGACTCCAACATATTTATACACAGGTCCACCTTTAATAGCATCCAAATAAGAAAAGGAATCCATATCTGACATCTTTTATCATTTCTCTCTGTTCTGTTCTGCTCTGCTCTGCATCGGCTCAGAGGACCTCAGCCAATAAATTACTATTACAGACAGCCTTCCTCCCCCCTCTCTCCATCTCTCTTCTATCATATGCTAGATTTGATATTGGTGAAAATAAGGGAGTTGACAAATAGTGCAAAGCCAAATAGTCAGATGATTACTCCCATTCTTTATATTCCAATATAAACCTTTCATGAAGAATACAAACTATAAGATAAAAATAGCCAAGTAAATAGTGCAGGTTTATCCACTATTCTATCTCAGTCACAGGCTAATTGTGAAGTTGCTGAAGCAAGATGCATTTTGTCCAGCTGCTGCAATAATTCTGGGGCACTTAGCAATTATTATAGAGCTCCTCATGATTACCATGTTTCCCCAGAAGACTGGAAACATGTGGAACTTCTGAAGTTGCATGAGAAGAAAAATAGACAATACTGCAAGTGACCTTGGTGAGCCTTTCCATTGCATTCCACTTTTTTACAGGGTTCACTGCTATTTCCAATCTGACTGAAAGTATGTTATATGCCAATAATTTTTTTAGGATTAGAATCTCCCTTGAACTTAATGCAAGACTGTTAAGGCTAAGGTAATTGAGAATTATATATTTTTTCCCATATGCACAGTGTTGACAATGATTAAACCATCCTTCAGTTCCAACCCAATCACAGAGTATTACAACTTAATGACACTTTAGCAATCAGCTGAAACTTCTCATTTACAGAATGTCAGAATTTTAATTTTATTGCCTTTGTTGCTTTAGCCTGTGCAATTGTGGCACAGGACTGCAGAAAGAAAAATATTTTGAAAATGTTATGCTTATCTATTTGTCTGCAGCTAACATGTTATGAGATTTGACTGACTGGCATTTGACTTCTCTATTGTTAAGATTCAGTATTAACTCTCAGATGATTTTCTATAAGCAGACAAGTTTTTGTCAGCTTAATATACATGCAATATCTTCTGCAACATGATTTTGCTGAAGAACTGAAATAAATGTAAAAAGGTGTTAGGTATTGATGTGAATTACTTGGAAACTGTTGGAAACGGTCAAATGGCTGCGTCTTTTTAAACTCCAGACTGTCTGTCTACATGCTTGTTAGCTTGTGTTTAAGCGAGAAATACTGCTTTAATTCTATTGGCCGCCGCCTAGCGGTGATCTGTATAAACAGAGGTTAAGAGGCAGTTAGTGCTGCTTCTGGGTTAACTTAATAAACAGGTTGTTGTTTGCACCCATTGTCTCGTCAATGCCTCACCAATCCCAAAACATAACAAAAGGAAAGACCAACCTGATAATGAAGAAAAGTGAACCAATCAATGGGTCTTTGAGAGATTAATTCTTCCTTTTTATTAATTGCCTTTAGAGCTAGAAATTACTTGTATTGTGCACTGGCTGAGCACACCAATAAATAGAAAGATAAATAAATGCTTCTTTATAATGTTGCAAATCATCTTTTAACTATTAGGAGCATAAATGCTTTGGCTGTAATTCAAAAAGGTACTTCAAACCCAAAGGAAGCACAATTATAACACTTATTCATAATTCCTTTTCCTGGATCGTGTGGTCCTAATACAAATACAACCTTTTTTTTCTTTTTTTTTCTCACAACAGTTTTTGGAGGAATAAATGTTAGGGAGATTAGATACACAGATAATTAGTGATCTAAGATCAGTCATGGAACTCCATGGCTAAATAGAGACATTTATTCCTCCCTCCCTGGGTGCAATTTGACTCATACAACTTTTCTAACTTTCTATTATCTGGATTTTCCAAAGTGTGTACTGGCAGTTTTGGATGTTATAGGTCAATATATCTGAAAAGCTTCCATTTGGAAAAGGTTGCTTAACATCATGCCAGCATTAGACACAATTGGTCACTACGCAAGACTTGTCAGCTGCGTAGGAACTATCACCATTGAAAACCCACTTCTTAATCTTCTTTCTTCTTACTGCCATTACTTTGCTTGCTTAGGCCTTTATAGGAAAGTGAACAAAATAAGTGTGACTCAGAAGAAGTTGCATGTCATTTCCTTTTTTGTTGGAAAGTTTAGAGGACCCACTCCCAAGATTTCTACAGGCTTCTGATGCATTTTGCAGTATGCCAGTTTCTCCTTTTCTTTAATTAATCTGGCTTTTTAATATGAAAAGTTAGCACATGGAATCTAGCAGACACCAAGGAAGACAACTGTATTCCTTGTATTCCTAGGGGCCATGCTGGATAGCTCAAGCTTTAAATTCCCTATTAAAATGCAGGAAATGTGGGCTCCTACAGAGTTGTACCAAGTCTTCTATTCCTAAAACTCAGTTCTTGTTATTTAATATTATACTGGCTATACTACAGGCCATTATAAATCACAATCCTTGGCTGCATTTAACATGAGAACTAGAATAATCATGTAGGAGACACAAAATGGGTGTGGTGTGTGGGGGGGGCAGGATTGTGTTTTCAGCATTTGGGAATATTGTTAAAAAGATGATTTACTGGTTTTAAGTCTTAGTTTGTGGAAACATGGAAGGAAACAATGCCCTAGATCAGGGATCCCCAACCAGGGGGCCATGGGCCACTACTGGGCTGTGGGCTGTTGGCCACTGGGCCATGTTAGTGGTTAGCCAGTGCATGCATGGGTGTGTGCTTTCACCCCACACTCACACTAGTGCATGGCATCATGTGGGTGCTAGCAATTCTGTGAGCATCATACGGGCATTAGCATTGCCATGAGTGCACACCCCACTTGCACTAGTTTTGTGACATCATGCTGGTGCTACTGATGCCACGGGCATCATGCATGCACTAGCATTGCTGCGAGTGCACACTTCCACCACTCGCACTATCATCGTGGCATTGTGCAGGTGCTAGCATCACTGTGAGGACAAACTCCTCCCATTCACGCTAGCATCGCAGTGTCGTACAGGCACTATCACCACTGCAAGCATACATTCCCCCACTTGCGCTAGTATCCTGGCATTGTTCAGGTGTTATCGTTGCCACAAGCACACACTCGTTTAGTCATGCTAGCATCGTGGTATCACATAGGCGCTAGCATCGCCCAAGCATCGCGCAGGTGCTCAGGCCTCATTTGCATTCGCCATGCAATCACTGGCCCCTTTGTGGGTGTACTTGCAGGCTTGTTCGCATGAATTCATAAAGACACCTTCCCTCCTCCCACTCCAGACCACCAACCCAGAAAAGTTGGGGACCCCTGCCCTAGATTGTCAGCAGTGAAGGCCCATAAATTTAGAGGCATGGCCAGAGATTTGGGAATCACAGAAAAAAAGTGATAGAAGCCACTTGTTACTTAAATAAAGCAGGATGCCTGTGTGTGTGCAGTAAGCATTCATTTGCCAAGGCCATCCAGTCAAAGAGACGACATGTTACTGTAATGCAACCATGCTTTGGATTGCCCTGTTTTTCTCTGGATATCATGCTGATAGCTTCAAGCCAATGATTTACTATTATCCATCCACCTTTGTTCATGTTTGGAGACTTGTGTTCCAGAGGCTACATTAAAACAGGAGCAAATATACCAGCAAAGAGATTGTGAATATACAGCAGAAGAAAATATTTGAAGTCATCTCATGAGAGCTGAGCTTTCAAAAACAGCAGAATGGAGGAAAGCATGCAGATCAAAGGTTTTACTCCCTTTGGAGCTCTTGAACTAAAGCCTTGCAGAGAAGACTGCAGTGAACTGTTGCATAAACTCCTGCAGCAATTTCTCTTCATTGTAATTTTCTCCCTATGACTCTCACCACCAAGCCAATCTAAAACTGAACACTTTCATCTTTGCATACTCAGTCACATAAGCAAAATCTAAACAGCAAGGCACTCACATTAGCATCTTTAAAAAGTATTTTTTTTCCTTTTTTAGCTCAATATTGGGACATTAATTTTAATTTAACGTAAGCTAGCTGAAGAAACATGATAATAATAAAAAAAGAGTTCTTCATAAATAGCTTGTAAAAAAAACCTCCTAGGCACACCTGACTGGAATAGGAGACAAAAATAGGATGATCTCAAGAAAGCATGTTAATTTTGATGCTATGAATATATTTATTAATTCACTGCAGCCTTGGAATATATTACCTGTGTTATACACAGACATCATAGTATACAGTATTGTGCAGTCAGTTAAGAACTCCAGCATAAAAAAGTAAACACCATTCCTGCACCAATCTATGAACAATGAACCTCTGTGGTGGGATAAAGACTCGAAGATCTAAGAATGAGGTACTAATAGGTTGGCTATTTACCAAAATCTATTTTATATCCTTTGAAATAGTCAACTGCAAAAGAGAGATAAATGTGGCATTCTCCTACAATGTTTAGACTCTATATCTTGGGACACCTGTGTTTTTACTGGATCTCTCAGATACTATCAAAATGAAACCGAGGAAGAGACTGTATGCTCTCATTTTGGGGATGTTAGACTTCTGGATATAGGATGGGGATTAAGAAAATGTGAGACACCTCTTGGCAATATATGGCTCTGATGCATTTTTGGCCTTTCCCTTCAGATTCCAAATACTCTATGATATGGGTATCAAACTTGCCGCGTCACGTGACGTGTCGCGACGTATCACAACTTTTTTTGCATTGCCGAAGCTGGGGTGGGTGTGGCCTCCATATGATGCAAACAGCCCACGGGCCGGCAGTTTGACACCCCTGTTCTATTGTAACCATTTTGGGTTCATAAACTACTACCTGTATTTGGATAGCATCAGGCACAGAAAAACCTAACCGAGCAAACCTCATCGTAGACTTTGCTTATCTGGGGTATTATGTATTATTAATACTGGATGAAGTAAAGTTCTTACCAAAGGCAAATTTAGATATAAAAAGACCGTAAACCACAGGAATCAATAGAAGCTCTATTTGTTGAACACTGACATGCCATAAAGCTGTGTGAATACCTATTTCTCGCTTTCTTTTTCCCCTCCCCCCCCAAAAAAGTTAATAAATGAATTAAAAATGCGAGTATCATGAGATTACCATCTCATCAGTATGGAGAAAGGAGTATAAGCCTGTTCCTTGATTTTGGATTAGCGCAATTTCTACTTTCCGAGCTTTGCTTTATCATATTTACTTATAATTCCATCTGGGGTTTTTTTATCTTGATATCTTGGGGCTGGTATACTTGTGTTTTGACAGCTGATAGATAGATGGATGAGAGAGAGAACACCTATAGGAATACATGGTTCCTACCCTCATTTACTGTTTACAAGATCGTTACTTTTTAAAAGAGTTAACATATGAAGGCAAATTATTTTATAAAGAAAGTGAGAAAGAAAATGGATATTACTAGAATGCTGGAGTTTTTAACCATATAAATAGAAGAAGCCCAATAGATGCCTAGAGGGAAAAATGATAAGAGCAGCAAAGAAAGAAGGTCAATTTGAAGAATGGAACATATTGCCTTGTTTTGACAGGAGTCAAACAGATTGTGTCCAAGGATATAACTTTAATTAAAATCATTTTGCACATCTAGGATGTGGATGCTGGGCAAGAGATCTGGATATAGAGCAGAGGTGAAAATATTGATGGGTAATTCACATCTAATTCACAGTTACTGGATGATAACAATAATTTATTCAAGGCTTAGTAAATAAAGGCAGATGAGCATATTGGAATGTATTATAGATCAAAACAGAGTCCTGGAAAGAAAGCTTACCTGTTTAGTTTTGCTTTGAACATGCAGAAGAGATATCAAATTTCAGTCCAAAGTTTATACAGAGACAAACCAAGTTTGTTAACTAGTCCAAAGATCAGACTTCCAGAAGTTTGTGTTGTTTTTTTTTACACAAGCAGGGTTTCATGGTTCCGACAGATGAAACTCTTCAAAGAACTTCAAGGCATTGTTTACCTTAAAGAATCTTTATTCAAGTAGCAACACATCTGCACGTACATAGTCCAAGCCAAAATCTGACTTCCCGTCCCCTGAGCACATAGTATCAAAGCACAATTCCCTCCTCTAACTAACAGTCATAAATCACATTCTCCAATTAGTTTGAAATGCTGGCTTCCCCACCAGTTCTTTAACCCACCATGTCTTATCATCTCTTATTACAAAAACCTTGGTTCCCACCCTTATACAGTATTGTTATGTCTAACTAAACTCCAAGCACATTCCTCCTCCTCCCCCCAGTATCATCTAATTCTAACTCTAAGAGTAAAACATAAAGCAGGGGGGAAATGGCTGCATCTCCATATGTTGTCAAAGCAAGAACATTCGATGTTAGCAGTGTTAATAATAATAATAATAATAATAATAATAATAATAATAATAATAATAATAATAATAATAATAATAATAATAATAATAATAATAATAATAATAATAGTGTGGGAAGGGACCTTGGAGGTCATCAAGTCCAACCTATAAAAAAGGGACAACATGTTAGAGGAAATCAGAGAGATGTTTCTAACAGAGAAACATTTTAAGTTATGCTGTAGCTAGCTATCTGAAAGCTTCTCCCTGCTTGGAATAGAGCCTTTTTGAGCATCTTTTCTTTGTGCTCCTCTCTGCTCACTGAGTCTCAGGGCTTGAGAGCAATATGTCACCCTCTAACTGTTCCAGTTGTTCTGCTGATGTCTGTGTTTGACCAGCCTCAGGTGACTCCTGGCTAAGTGTCTTCTAAGGCTGAAATTCCACTGGTTCATCTGGAACGGTTTCTTCAAAGTCAAAGTCTGAGACATCTTATCTCATCCCCAATCCCTTGGAAAAAAACTATTCTTGCTGGTTGGGGAACTGATGTATGGGATTTTATGAGCAGTGATAGCTATTGCCAGAAAAGGTATACACATCTCCCTAAAGTGTATAAAAACATTGTGTGTACTTGTAGCTCTGGGAGAAAGTGGTCCATATTTTCACATTCCTTCACCTATATATCATACAACTATGGCTTCCCTTTGCTTGTCAAACAACACTGATGAATTAGTAGATCTGGTATTATCTGGAACTGCTGTAGATTGGCAAATTATCTGATGCTGACTTGTACATTTCTTTGTAGCAATACCCATCCATTTCTCTGTGTAGTAACAGTATCAGCAAATTTTAGACTAGCTGAAACTCTTGTTTACTACAGTTGTTCCCAGCTTTACTCTCTTGCTTGCATTTGACAATGAATTTTAAAAAAATGGGGGGGATAGCAAGTAGATCTGAATTAACCCCAAGAAACTAAGGTATATTTTATTATTCAAACGCTTCGCGAAGAATAAATGTTGTCATAAAAGCTATTCTATTCTTTGACTGAAAGTAAGTTCAGTACATGCTCAACACCTTATTATGACACATAAGTTTCACAAAATATTCAGAATGAAAGGATAGTATTCAATCTGCTTTATAAATATTCAATCTGCTTTATAAATATAAAACTTCACTATTAGTTGCAATGTAACACATTGATTTATAACATATGAATGAGTCACACGAATGTTAAGATAAAAGAAAGAGTTTAAGAATGCTGACTTATACAAAACTAAGATGGCATATTAAGACATAAAGTATATTCAAATTGTTCCTGAAAATTGATGGGGAAACAGAATTGATACTAAATTATATGATAAAGTGGATGCAGAACTTCAAAACACAAAATTATCACAGTGCAACAATTGGATGACTTATGGAAAAAAATCTATAAAATTTATTCTAAGTTATGACTTAAGGGAGAATTCATATAAAATGTTTTAGAAATGGTTACCAAATCCTTGCTCGCTCGCTGCAGACATATGGACTGGATATATATATATATTTTTGGTACCAGTGATTTTTTCCTAATGGAAGTGTGGCGCTTTTCTTCTTTTATTTCCCTTACTGACATGAGGTGCGCTTTAGTCAGTGGAATTACCCTTTTTACCTGCATGTGTTCTGGAGCCTATAGGAAAATCTAGCACCTGACAAACATTTCAAGGGCAGGGAAATCCGTACACCCCTTGGGAGGTGGGGTCATAGGACCTCTTCATTCCCAGTCTGGAGATGTTGCTGTTTGGAAATCGACATTACCCCTCCCCTTTTTTTTTTTGTGGCGTTGTAAAAGTGGAATAAAGGGTATTCATAGAATATTTTCTTTTGGTACATGATCACGAAAAGGAATTCTCACTACTGTTTTACCACTTACAAGGATTGTGGGATAGGTTTTAAATGTCTAGAACTTGACTCTTTAAAACACTCTTCCTGAACTTGTAAAAAAAAATTTTTTATTGAAATAGGGACTTTTTCATGTTTAGTTTGTATTTGTATTAAAACCGAAAAAAAAAAAAAAATAATAATGACCAAGACAGACACATTGTGAAACAATAAATGTTGGGAATGTCATGACAAACAGGAACACTTTTTCAGAGATGGTGCATGCATGCACACGCACACACACACACACGCACACACACACACACACACACACACACACTTATTCAAAAGTTTAATCTAAAGTATAAATATATAGGCTGTGGTCAGCAGTTGGGGAAAATCAGAGAAGGGTGGGAAGAATGTATTACTAAAAAAAATTCCCGTAACATTTTAATTTATGTATGCTTAGTAGTTGTTTCTTTTTTATGTTGTTCATCAATTACTATTAATTTAGACCTTTTCTTGCTCCCTGTTTTGTAAGTCATTATTCTAAAAATAAAAGCTTTAAAAAAAAAGACAGAAAGTAATGGCAAAGGCAGTGGAAAATAATCTTATCTAATTTATTAGGAGATTACATACATTGGTGGGAAAAACCCTTAAATTTCATTTTTTCTAAATTTTTCCTTCCTTGTATTATCCATTTTACTCTTCTATTTCAAGCCTTTATAACCACATATGCTGTGAAATGGCAGAGCTGTATTAAAAAAAAATCTCGCCTCCATTTAAAGAAATATAATATAAAACAGCAATTAAATCATTATAAAAAGTATTTAATCCAGTTGAGAAAAATGATCTCTACAGGGAAAAAAAAGAAATTAAAAAAAATCTGTTGATGGAAAAACAGAATGAAAGTTAACAGACATATTTTCTTATAAAGCAACTTCTATCAAGCCCTTTACCAGCATTACTTGATGAAAAGCAAAATAGAAAGCAAGATTTTTTTTAATTAATCATCTGCCATCCAGTCAGTATTGATTCTTAGTGATAGCCCAGACAGATTCTATCCAGGACAATCTGTCCCCAATCTGATTCTTTGAGTCTTCCAACACCGCACCTACCATTGCTGTAATTGAGTTCATCCATCTTGCAGTTCATCATCTTCTTCTCTTTCCTTCCATCTTTCTCCAGCATTATAGATTTTTCAGAAATGCTGTATGTTTGTATAAAGTGTCCAAAATATTGTAATTTGAGCCTAATGATTTGTTCCTTAAGTGAGGCTGATTTGTTATTTGGTTCATTTGTTGTTGTTGTTTTCCTCCTAGACTATCTATGGCATTCTGAGGAATCTTCCCCAACCCCAAAATTCAAAAGCATTAATTTTCTTTCTATTCTGCTTCTTAAAAGTCCAACATATGCATCCATAAAGCATCAAAGGAAAAAGTATTGCCTATAACAATTCTGATTTTTATAATATCTATGAGTGACGAGGAGTTGGACATGACTTAGTGACTGAACAACAACAACATTAGCATCTGAATATTTTTCCAAGGCTTTTGGTGATATTCTACTAGTCTTATAGTTAACCCTAAAATTCCTACCCTTAGGACACCACTATATTGTAGGGCATTACATGCCAAAATAACTAGACACAGGGACATTTTTTCCCAATGCCATCACTCTGCTGAATACCTAATCCCCACAAAATTGTCTCATGTCTAAGTATATTCACTTATGTTGTATAGTTGTAGTATTATTATTATCCTTGTCATCTTCTCTACTACTTCTTCTATTGGTATTATTATTATGATTATTATTACCCTATTGCTTTGAATGTACACTGAGAGCTTCTGCACCAGAGACAAATTATTTGTGTCTCTAATCACACTTGGCCAAATAAAATGTTTTGTTCTGGTCTAAAAGGTAGAAGTTATCCACCATTTCAGAATCTTCAATCTCAGTTTTTTCTTCTTTCTCAATTCTGGTTACTATACCTGCTGTTATCATATTGGTTTTCTTTATTGGTCTTCTTTAATCTTCGTCCCATTTTTTTACATTGTGTTGATTGTCCTTCAATATCCTCTGCATTTTCAGATATTGTATTAGTGTAATAGCATTATGCAGGTTGCTGGTGTTTTCTTCCTCCAACTACAGTACACTGATGTTTTTTTCAATCTGTTTCCTTCATTATATGTTCAGTATAGTGTGTGAGGCATTATACATATTACATTTCTTTCATGATATGGAGGCAATTTTTCCTACAGCATGGAACGATCAACACAATTGATGGCCTTTTGGAAATCAACAAAGCACATATTAAATTCTTCTTGGTCTTCTTGGATTTCTCTGTTATCCATCATGCATCTGTAATAATGTCTCACACTTCTCAATTCCCCAAACTAGCTTGAATATCTGGCACTTCACTTTTCACTTTAATCTGTGTTGGATGATCTTGAGCATTAAGGCTATTTACATGTTTGTTTGAAATTCTGTTAAGTTGCCTTTATTTGATATTAACCTCTTTCTATATGTTACCAATTGTGTTCAGATTTTCTGTATTATTTTCTGCTCTGATTGATCCCTCTGCCGTGACGGGGTCATAATTTGCCTTTATTTGTCCATCACTTTATACTGTCATTCATTCATTCATTCATTCATTCATTCATTCATTCATTCATTCCTCATATTTACAAGAGCATGATTCTGGGCAGTATGCAATAGTGAATTAAAAAGAAAAATAAATATACATATAAAAACAGTCATTAAAAAGCATACAAGCATGATGATAAAGTAGCCACAGTAAGGAAGCCGTCTCATGATTATTTGACCATATCTATTCCACATACAGAAATCAGTTACTGTTGTTTTGTGGTAATTCTGAAAAGTTTTCAATTTCCAAAGAATTAAATTATATTTTAATGTCAGTGATTGCCTTCTATTGGTTGCCTTGCTTGTTTTAGGGAAAAAGGGTGAAAACTACTAAAACACAAGAGAGAGAAAAAATAAGTTGTAATTAATAATGCATTTAATTCGCTTACCCCTCCAAAATAAATTTCTAAAACATATGTTAGGTAGACATTTACTTGCCACCTTTTTACAGTTGAGACATAATGTAAAAATTCTTGGCAAAAAAACAGAGAAATTTGTAAATGCAAGAATAAAAAAATATTAAACAGTATTTCAAATTTCCTCAGCTCTCTTGTTTATCTGCTAGGGGAAAAGGCGGAGCATCAAATAATTGTTGAAAGCAATTTAGACAAATCTTACTTGACACTGATTCAGTTAGTGTAAAAGACTGAATTAGCCTTGCCACCAACAAAGAGCTCTGATTGATAGAATTTAACCAAGTGATAAAGTTCATTGATCATCTGTTCATGTCTGTATTAGAAAGCCCATCATTCCCTTTCATTCATCATTTCCTATATATGGAAGATAACTATATAACAAATCTGAAACAGTAGGGAAATCTAAATGTCTGTCAAATGTCTGAATCTTGGTGGGGGTTGGTTTTTTGGTAAACATAGGGGTCAATTTGCAGTAGGTGTCCACTGTGGTTTGTGAATCTGCTTCAGTAGGGTGGCTCAGCCCAAACAATGTCAAAGCAAAGTACTCTTCAAAGCCTTGCAGTTCTGTTTTAAATATAAAAATCATGGTTCCAAACACACTTTGGTAAATTAAATGAAACAGTGTCAAACTCCATGATTTTCATATGAAATCTTATCAGAGTCTTAGTGATTCATAAAAAGACGTCATGTTATGTCAGGACAGGTCTTTGAACCAAGAATATATTGAAACATAGACAGACTGAAAATATACAAATATACTTGTAGTTGATTTCTTTGAATAACCTTCCCTGGAATTCATCCACATATTAAACAGATACTGCAGCCTTCATTTGGAAGATATCTGACCAAATTATCTAATCAATTTGAACCAAAGGATCCATATATACCTGTAATATGAACAACAACAAAAAGAGTGAAGATCTAGATTATTAGTAAACTTACGTATATGTTTCATTTCTGTTTTCACAAGGACTGGGAGAGTATTTTACTTTGAAGGAACCTTGGTGCTCTCTGAGCTTGCTTGTTTTTTTCTTCTTTTGTGGAAGTTTTATTATCCAGACTAGGTAACATCATCAATGCTGATATTTTATTTTCTCAAGTGTCACGCTTCTCTTGAGAAAGTGGAATTGGAAGCAGATGCAAACAGTCAATCAAGAATGAAAATTTCTACTCTGTGAAGGTTTATGGTTGAAGATTTATTTGTTGTTCAAAACAAAACAGAAACCTAATAAAGTCTTGTTTCAAGTTGTTTGCTGGAATTCTCATAGCCCATTCTACAATTTTGACAGATTCTCCTGCAAGTATTAGAAAAAATAGGATAAGATCAGTAGAAATATACAAACATTCACTTAGAGTGTCACCTTGATCCAACATAACAAATATATGGATTAGTTTCATTTATTGAATCAAACTGAACACATCCAAATTTAAACTGTTTCAGATGCTTTTTCTGCATTGTACACATGTTTTGGTAATCCCAATTAAATTAAGTTCAATTTGGAGATCTTTATAGCTTCAAACTAAATCAAACTGGATCAATTTTTCAAACCATATTAAATAGTTTATTTGAGTTGGACCTGATTTGCACACCCCTAATGATTCTTCTGTCTAGGTAGCATGGGTTTCTATTTTAACCTATTGAATACCAAAAGGCTTTCCATTATTGTGATCACCTGAACAGGTCTAATGGTAATTTTTGGTTAAAAAAATTATATATAAAAACATATATTTAATTATCTAATGGTTTTAACTCAAGATATAAAACAATGAATTATTCAAATGTACATGTAACATTTCGTGGACTTTTATTTTCAATAATAGCTTATTTATCAAGTTAGATATTTTTATTATTGTAGCTATTATGGAGGGGGAGGGAAGAACTTAAAATATTTTGACTCATATCTATGGAGATTCTCAGTCATCCAATGCAGAAAACATTGCAGACTATGGGAACAGGGCAGAAAACATCCTGCAGTCAGAAGGCTGAACACGAAACCTCCAAATGTCCCTAACAACTTTCTAAAAGAATGCAAATGACCAGCTGTCTGCAAGGAATATAAATGCTTCCATTCCCCACTGTCCAGTCAGAGCCAAAGAAGCTTCTTGGATGAGAAGCAAAAGAAAAACAAAAAAGTCTAGTTGCCTCCTGAAAACAGCACCTTTGGGACTATTTTGAGTCATATTCTGTAGGTAAACACTCATTTTTATTCCATGTAAGCAACTTGATTCTCAATGTTACCTCAAGCAATTTGACATTTCATGAATGATAAATGTTAGTCTTTCTTGAACTTTTTGTGGCACTGGAATATTTTAGAAGAGGTCCTGGTCTCCATATTCTTGGATGTTCTTGACAGTATCATAGCCTTACCTCTTTTCCATTTCTTCCACTGAGATGCTGATAATAATAATGATAACAACAACAAAAACAACAATAATAATAGTTGGAAGGGAGGTCAACCCCCAAGCAGTGATAAGAGTTCCATTTTGTTCTCATACTAGTTTTTGGAATAAATGTTGAGTTCCTAGTGAATATTTGGGAGTAAATAAAACATTCTGAATTTAGTAGTGTTTTCTTTTGAACTAACTTGCACCAAGTAATACTAAAAAGGAATGTACTCATTAGTCATACATTCTTAGCACAGAAAACTCATGGTTTCACATGTTAATGTTTTGATCTCATCAACTTTACCTTTGCAATCTATATAACATTTATTAAAATCTGCTTTTGCACATTTCCTAATTTATTTTTATAACAAATTATAACAATAGTTCATTACAAATATTCCAATTTGTAACAGAATCATTACTGTGTTGCAAATGTTCCAATTTGTTTTATAGTATAGTAAAAAATTATAATGGCACTTTTTTTTAGATCCTGTGGGTTTAGTAATTTTGAACAGGACAGGAATTGTTTATTTTTGTACTATGTTTGTCTAAAGAGCTATTGTTTCTTTTTGGAAGAACAGCACACTTCTTGATAACGGATTCAATGCCATGTTGCTTTAATAATGTAATATTATTAAAGTTGTGCATTGGAACAGTTTCAAGGCATATGCCAGATATGCACTATGTATTATTCAATAAGTCCACCAGCCATTTATCATGCATGCCAAATGCATTTGCAATCTTACTTAGGCAAACAGTAATAACTACAATGGGCTTTCCAGCATGTAAGGATCCACTATTCATAACTGGTGGTCTTTGTCTTTGCTGAATTTATTACATAATTCATAAAAATATTTTATGTAATATTACTAATTCGGATTTTATAATTAGTAATAATAGAATATTCTTAGGGAATCCAGAGTTCAGTGGCCTATAAAAGTACATATTTTTATGTATGTACTTTTATAGTATTCTTCAATATCTTCATAAATGACTGAAGTGAGGAAATAGAAGGGGAAGTCATCAAATTTGCACATGACAATAACTTGGCAGGAATAGTCAACACCCTAGAAAACAAGCTCAGGATCCAAAAAGATCTTGACAGACTTGAACAATGGGCCCTATCCAACATCATGGAATTTAACATAGAGAACAATAAAGTTTTATACCTAGGCAGGAAAAACCAAAGATACAAGTACAGATTAGGTGAAACCTGGCTCAGAAACAATAATTACGTATGAAGGATGGTTGCAGGAATCGGATATGGCCAGTTTTGAGAAAAAAAAAAGGACTAGGGAAGATATATGATAGCACTACTCCTGTATTTTCCGAAGCACCAGAAGGCAAGACATGAAACAATGGATGGAAATTATTATTATGTATAATAATAATAATTAAAATTAAAATAAAAGGCAGTCCAATTTCAATTCATCCTGGTTCCAGTTATTCTTTGTAGAATCCAATCCTTATTTTGCTCTATAAAAACTCTCAGCTCACAAACTTACTAGTTTTTTTACAAATTATTCAAGAAATTGCTGAGTTTCATTTTCTGAGTATCAAATTATGCAGAATTTTGCCAATAAGTTGCACCCAATATTTATTCAGGATCTTATTCCCCATTTTTTTTCCAAAAATGTTATTATAAAAATAACAAAGGAACTTTTATAATTAATAATGTTATTTAAAATTACAATTTATACAGATGAACACTAATATAAACTAAAAAAGATAGGAATAAAAATAAATAAATATGCAGAAAAGAAAGAAAAGAAAAAATTAGAACATAGTAAAGGAAAAGAAATATATAAAGAGATTAATTTCCCCTTTGTCACAAGTATAAATAATTTTAACAATTTATCACCTTTTCTTAATATGCAACAAATAATTTCTCTTCCAATATACCATGTCTTATCTATAAACAAATCCTTAAAGCTTTATCATTTTAGTCCTCGTCAGCAAAAGGTCATTAAGGGTTACCAGAGATAATAATATATTTATTTGAACCTTGATCAAATAAACCAACTTTATATTCTTCCCTTTTACTTGTAACAATCTTTATCTTTAGACCCTTCAAGTAATGTCCTAAAACTTTCTTTTCATTTTTTCTTCATGCCCTCTCACAAAATTCTTAAAATCCTTAACAAGGCTCTTTTATAAATCCAATATCGGAAGATTATCAGGTCATTCTCTTTGTTATTTATTTGTATGTCCCTTTTAATTATTAAGACATCAGCTGCCTTCTTACGTACGTCCAGTATAACATATTTGTCAATTTTATTTTTGTAGGCTGTCATTCTTAAATCCACATTCAGATCCTATCTCAGTCCGGTACTTGTTCCTCTTTCAGTCAGTATTCAAATGCAATCTTAATAGACACAGATACTGTTAAAATTAGCTTGTGAGTGTATTCTTCAAACATATCCTTCAATATCTCCAATATAAAAATATTTTGCTTCATTCTGTATTAATAAATCAAATATAAGTGTTCTTTGCTTTTGTCATCTTTACTTCCTTCTAGTGTTCAACTTTCAAATCGCATTCTATCATTTTTAAAAAGAGAATTTGAAATAACATTCTTATAATTAATTACAAAATCTCATTTCAAATCCATCTGGACCTTGGGTACATTTGTAACTTTCCAAAATCCAAAGTTTTAATCACCCTTTTACTGTTTATTCCAAAATATATATTTTTAAATCTTAAACTTGTATTTAACACTTCTTTTGCTAAAGTTTGAGGGAAATTCATTCAATGCTGTAAAACCTTTCAATCCAAGATTCCTAATAGCTGAAAATTAGTTAATAAGCTATACCTAAAAGTGATTAGAAAAAAGAAGTTTTAGTAATGTTTAATTTTTTTTTGACTGGGACTGGAATTTGATTATTTGGAAATACAGGGGATTTGTTTAAAGACACATTTGTTTGCTTATTAAATCCCAGAAACACATTTGGATCTCCTGCCTACTGGATAGCATTGTGATTGGATCTTGAAAAATTAAATTTGGGTGCATGGGTTCTAGATTTCTATGGCAAATGACTATATTATTTGCTGTTCCTTGGGAGGAGACAGCAAATATATTGTTTTCATATAAGAGGTTAATCTCCACTATTATATGCTTTATTTCTCTATTGAGATAGTAAGTTCTGTGTTGTCTTTTTGAGCAAAACATTATGTTTTTGGCTGCATTAACCTATGTTGCAGTTCTTACCTTTGTTCTCCTTCCTTTCTTTTATATTTGTCACTGTCTTGTGGATCCATTTATCATTCTCATTGCTTCTAATATAAAGAGGAGATGAACTTATAGATGGTGACTATACTTTGTTTATTAATCAATTCTTTTGTCAACCAGGACAATTTAATGACAATGCAATAAATTTAAATAAAAAAATGAAGGATTCATATTGGACATAATACATTAAGTTTGCAATTTGGAATTTTTGATAAGTCTTACTAGACTTTTGCTATTTCATATGGACAGATGATGTTTTAGAGATGGGCTTATAGAGAATGAGATAAAGGATGGAACAAAGACATTTTGGTTGCATTTTAAAAAATAGTGCTAAATTGTTAATGTTGATTATGCTTGATGGAGATTAAGATGGGGTCTATTTTTCTATTTTTTTAGTGCTTAAAAATAAATTATGTGTAAATTATTTAAAAACATTTTTATTGTGTTGTTGTATTTTATTTGAATAATATAATCTTTAATAAAGTTATTGGAAAAAAGGACAGGAAATAAGTAAAATAGTGTCCTTTTGAAAGTGCTAACCGCATTACAGCAAGATGTCTATTGCTTCATCTCCACAGCTTTAAACACACTGGACACTGAAGTTTCTTCACAAGGAGCAATAACTTAGCAACCCAATGAGCAAATAGCACAGGATAAGCATATATTTCCAATGTACTGGTTGCAAAGAATTGTTCTTTATAGGCAATTTGTTGGGAAGCCTTGGAGAATTCTATTATTTATAACAGCCTTGCAATTCATTTACATTTTATGCACACCTTGGAAATTTTATTCCCATTTGCCCAAAAAGGGGGAAAAACAAAGAAAATTACAATCAAATATACACTCAGGCACCTTCTGTAAGCTATACATTTTGGATGCACATATACATACCTAAATTGACGAGAAATATAATTATCACCAAACTAAATGGATGGGATTTACAACAATAGTAATATTAAATATTACTGTATTATATAATATATGGTGAAGAATATTGCTATTTTATTCATTTCTAGGGTGCCCATCTCTAAAACAATCTTGAGCAGTTTCACTAGATTAAAAAAAATGACTATATAAAAAAATAACAGAAGTATGTTTAGATATTGGGTATTGGATATTGGATATTGTATCATGAATACAATTTTGGTTTAGCGAATGACATGTTGAAAAGTCCTATTCAACTCTAATCAGGCTTATAATTTGTTGTCTCCTTTTTGTTGGTCTCTGGATAGTTTGGCTAATGGCTGGCAATCATGGGAGCTGCGACTAGAAGTTCTAAATCATATAAAGCTGCTTATCCCCACTTCATACAAACAGCCTCTAATATAATAAAAGCACACAGATATATACATATGCTTGTGCTTGCAAAATTAGATGTCAGAGACCAGCAAAATGTAACACCCTCTGTTTTATCCCATTCTTGTTTGATTTTCAGTTTCAGAGTAGTCCATTCACAGACTTTTATCAGCTGATGCTAGCACTGTAACCAGTGGTGGGATTCAAATATGTGAACAACCAGTTCTCATTTGGATGCCACTTTTGGAAGTCTATTCTGGGCCTGGGCAACAAAACTGGTGAGAACAGGCTGAATCCCACCACTGACTGTAGCCCAAGAATAGTTTTATCATACTATAAATGTATTTGCCTAACGTGCTTGACTTTGATATTGAATAAGCTCATTTTCTGGATTCAAACAAGCTAGCATTAATAGGTAAATTGACAGTGAGCTACCAAAATCAACAAACAACCTCCATCCAAACTAAACAGCTTTAGTATATTGTGTGAATTGAATACAGTGTGGACCGTCTTCAGTTTGTCGGGCAAACCCAGACATTAAGCATTATATTGTTATTGTCCTATGCTCTACATTACTACTCTAGTTCTGTTGGCACAGAGAGGGAAATATTTATTTATTCAATTTTTACAGCTGCCCATCTCAACATCCAAAATAGCTTAGAAAACATTGCCTATCTACAAAAACTCTAGATATAGCAGATACAAATCACCAGTCCAGTCATAAGACTATAGGACAACACACCGAAATATGGCAAGAAACAAAAGAAGAATCGGTAAGGTTCTGACCAAATTATGCCAGTAAATCTACAGAATAACACAATACTTTGGAAGAAGTCAGTCTGCATACCAATGCCAAAGAAAGTTTGCCTCAGGGGAATTACAATAATGTCCAGCATAGCTGATCTGCAGTGATACAGTTACCAATGAAAAAGGGAGAATGTTAACATAAACCCTTCTCCCCAAACTCTGTGTGATTTTGAACAATCACTTGAACACAAAGATAGTCATTCCTATCATTTTTCCAGTTTATTTTGCCCAAAGTAAAGTACATTACCATGTTTTCCCATTTTTGATATAATGTTTTCATTTTTTATTTAAGTTACATCAACATTACACATATTCACTTTCCACTGAAAGTGAAGAGAAAAGAATGACATGAACCAAACCATCATGTTAAAAAAGAAAGAAGTGTGGTTTAATTTTATGAGAAAATCTCAAACTCAATCTCTTCTTCAGGGGATTGCAAATGTTAGCAATAACACTTTTATAATATGTAGATGAAAAACATTTATATAAGTAAAAACAAACTCAATAACACATTAGCTAGGATAAAACATCATTGTCTACACAAAAAAATAAGTAAATCAAAGGAACCTACAGATTTTTTAATACATATTTGAAGCCAACACCATCTCTGTGAGTCAAATAGTTCTGCCTTCATAAAATTGCTTACTGTAGTATCAAATGCATTCTTACAACAATGCCTAAACCAAATATGGAAACTTTTTTTTTAATGTCAAGCAACCCAATGTAGACTTAATTGCAGTTTCTGTAATTCTGGTTTAGCTAAGTCAGCAAGACACATTTTGCTACAAAGTATCTATATTGGCAGTATAGTACAGAAGAACATCTTAGTCACATTTATATCACATTCATTAAACAGGCAACTGACATAAAGATCTTGATCCAATATACTAATGGTAGCATTTATATTAAGGGAATGGTTTGAAAACCGAAATGAACTACTTCTGTGTATTTTAACAAACTACTTCAGTTTGCTTATCAGAGTCTCATTGCCGTTTGTAGCAGAGAATAACAAATATCTTTTCAGATCCATCAACAATAGTTAGTGAAGAACTAAGAATATGTGTGTATGTATGTATGTAGGATAAAAAAGTAATTCAGGCCTATAGGTTCTGTGAAAATCACCATTTTTTTTCTTTATATATTGCCTCTCAGTTGGGTCCCCCATTCTGTATTTATTATCATGTATATGTTCTATCTCAGAAGCATCTACTCTTGTAATCTCCTAAAATGGAGGAAATTGTTTATTCCAGGAATAGATGACCTAATTATTTTTCTTTTTCATGTCCTAATACTGATAATTTCTTGGTAAGGGCTATGCCATTCATGCCTCCTAATAGCATTATGCTGATGTTAAAAGATACCGGTATATTAATTTTTCTGTCATATCCAGCGTTATCACTGCAAAATGGTGCTGTACATTGCTATCAGGTTCTTCGAAGCCATGGTTCTTTTGATCTTAGTTATTCTGTTGCAGATTTATTAAAGAACCTCAGATCACCTCAGAGTCACCTCCCAAAAAAGTAAAAGCACATCAAAGGCAGTTGTCTTTCTGTGGATTAATTTAGAATCATGACAGTCAGTCAGTCTACAACTCGACCTACATCATACTAACATATGCTTATTATTAAAGGGCTACTGAAACCTGGGTGGGGAGAGTGAATTGCTTTCTTATCCAACATATACCAATTGTTTCCAGTAAGTACAAAATTTTGTGCCAAGGATATTTAAAAAGTCCATAATGACAGGCAGGATAATAATTTATGAGTTTATAAATTTATAAAGGAAGGTAGCTCATGCTGAGAAAAGATCTATCTTGACTATGCTAATTTTCCCCATCACTGGGAATGAAAAAGAGTAACATAAATCAAAATCAAAATCATCTCAAGTGGAAAGAAAACTTTTATGGAGAGAATGCTGAGGACTAAATAGTAATGTTTTATGAAAAACAGGTTAAAACAGTGATAAACAAAAGTAAAAAAAATGAATTTAAACTCAAACAATAGGCTGATGCCTGGGCTGATTAATGTATTGCCATTGGATTAAAAAAAATTGCTTTGCCAAAACTTAATATGCTTCATGATACAAAAGCAACAATGCTTCTAGACTCTCAACATGCTTTGTCATACAAAGGCAACAATGTTTTTGCATCATAAAGCATGTTGAGACTATAGAAAGAGTGCAGAGAAGAACAAAGATGATTAGGAGACTGGAAGATAAAATATATGAAGAACAGTTGCAGGAATTGGGTATGTCTAGTCTAGTAAAAAGAAGGAATAGGGGCAATCTGACAGCAATGTTCCAATATTTGAGGGGCTGCCTCAAAGAAGAGGGGAGGTCAACCTATTTTCCAAAGCACCAGAAGGCAGGACAAAAAACAATGGATGGAAACTAATCAAGGAGAGAAGCAGTCTGGAATTAAGGAGAAATTTCCTAACAATTGGAACAATTAATCAGTGAAATAGCTTGCCTCCAAAAGTTGTGGCTGCTCCAACACTGGAGGTTTTTACGAAGAGATTGGATGACCATTTTTGTGAAATGATATAGGTTTCCTGCTTTAGCAGGTGGTTGTACTAGAAGAATTCAAAGGTCTGTTCCTACTCTGTTATTCTGTTATTCTGCCACACTTTGTTGTTGTTAAAGCAACATTTTGAGGTGGATGTGGAGGATTCTGTTTATCAGTACAACTCCTGTAATCCTAGAATTCATTTAAGCAGAAGCACATAACTAATCATAAACTATGATGAACTATCCATGGAATTGTGATTATAAATTTCATGTTCTCTAGTTGGAATTGAAGAAGGCAATCTCCTTGCAGCAATCATAGGGGTTTTTTTAGCAATATAAAATGGCTCCAAATAATTAATAGTCTCATCTTAAATGCTATGCAGTGGTGGGATTCAAATATGTGAACAACCGGTTCTCTGTGTCTGGGCAATTAGCTACTGGTTTTGCCAAAGTGGTGCAAACTGGCTGAATGCCACTACTGATGCTATGAAAATGATGCAGTAGGTGTCATAACCGCTGGCTTTATTTTGGCATAAATTATGCAACTAAGTATATTTGAGAATAACCTTTCATTAGGAAGAATGAGGTTTTTGCTGCCTGTTTGGAGTTATATGAAGAGAGAAGAGCGGAGATGAATGAATGGAGTTTTTGGGAAAGCATTTACAACAAAACTCAATAAAGATAACTGTAATTAATTAAATATATAATAGGTCAGTTGTAATCATAAATTACACATACATTTTCTTTGGGCCTGTTGAAATCTTTACTCATGTTTACACAAAACCCAAAGGATTAGGTTACTTATAATTCAGGCCGCCAGGTTTATCAAATGAGTTAGCAGTAGAAAAAGACTAATCGTATCCCAGTCTTCGATCAAAGGCTGCAATCCAAATTCTTTCAGGTGATCTTCATAAAATTGTTTGATAAACCTCATTTACACTTAGTTTAAACTGAGTCTAATTTTTTTTCTCATCAGCATTAAGCCTGTTTTCATACTACTGCAACAATTACAGATGTCACTTTATTTGCATGTACTTTAAGGATGTTTGTACATGTTGAAACAGTTTAATGAGGATTTAATGCATTCTAGAGAATGGAGTTTGGAGATTTCAAAAGCTGAACTGTCAACTGTCACAAGTACTATATTATACTGATATTGAATTAAGAGCAACTCTCAGCAGTATCCATACTTCTAGTTGCACATAAAATGCTTCTTATGGTGTATGTTCTTTGTTTCTTAAAAGTATATCTGAGCAGCATAAATTTATAATCTTACTAATTTTTTTCCACTGACTTTTTAAAATATAATATGGACAGGCAAAATCCTCATATCACTTTTGAACCTTTCTTTTTTTAGACAGAATGGAATGCAGATAGATATGCTTGTACTATTGATTGTACACTGTTCTAAGATTAGAGAAGGGATGTCAAGGTAAAGACCTTTAATTTCAATACATCTTCTCAGGGAAAACAAGCACTACAAGGTATTAAATTAAGCAATTATCCCCTGCTCAAATATGCTTTTCCAGCAAAACTAAACTGTCAGTTCAATCATAAAACATTTAGAAAACCCAGGAATTTTGATAGGTTGGGAAAACATACAAAGAGATAAAAATAGATGCTGGGAACCAGAAAAAGTCAAATAAAATCCATAACAATTTTCTAGAAGGAAAATATTGCCTCTGTTTCTTCAAAAACCCTGTGCTTTTTGTAGGTACGTCATCAAACTAACAGACTACTTTTTAGGCTAGCATGTTAAATGAACCGCTAACTATAGAGTATATCTAAGCTGAATTCAGCAAGATATTGAAAGAATGTATATAAGGGCATCAGGATAAAATCAAGTAATAATGCAACCCACAATTAAGATAGAATTTCCAAAATAATTCTGGAGAATAAAGAAGTTCTATATGTGTTGATTTTCTTTCAACAGAGTTGGCTGCAAGATACTTGACATTCTATAAAACATGTTAATACACAACATTTATGTATAAGGGCCTAATCAAGAGGCAAGTCATGCTCCTTTCTCCCCATAGTGGTACAGCTGATATTGGGATGACTATGAAATCAACTCTTGATGTTGGGCATGAAGAAATTTCACATTTCCTTGATAAGGAACTAGAGGTAGAAATATGGCTTGATATTGAGAAAAAGTATGGCTGCTGGACAACTCTGTGCAACATATAAATAATATGAAAGGAAACAAAGTAATGGGATGGGAGGAAGGACAAAACAGAATAGAGGAAAAAGATACAGTTGACTAGTGTGTAGAAAGTTCTGCCAAAATTAATCAAACAAAAAAAGAGTAGGAAGTCAATTACTTAGAGTAAAATACTTACATTGTCCATACCTTAGAAGAAGTGATTGGGATTCAAAATCTTTATTGATCTGTTACACCAGCGGTTCTCAACCTATGGGTCGAACGACCGTTTTGCAGGGGTTGCCGGACACCGCGGTCTGCCATTTTTTTTCATCGCACGCGCGGTTCAGGCCGTCGCAGTCCGCCATTTTGTTGTTGTTTTTTTCATCGCGCGCACGCCGTGCATGCGTGGTTCAGGCCGTTGCACGTGCGCCGTGCATGCACGGATCGGCTCGTCACAGTCCGCCATTTTGTTTTTTGTTTTTCATCGCGCGCATGCCGCACATGTGCGGATCGGGCCATTGCGCGCGCGTGCGCGGGTCGGGGTCGCGCTGCGCATGGGCGGCACAAGTGGGGTCTCAACCTGAAAAAGGTTGAGAACCACTGTGTTACACAGATCAAATACTCTGACAGGAATACACAAAATAAGCATGGTAATCCCTAAGTTTTGCAACTTACTAAACAAAACCCAACTGACTCATTTTAGGGATTCCACTTTTCTCTTCTTTATGGTCAACATGGTATTCATAATAGGTCACGATAGAAGAGGATACATTCATAAGTACACCTTCAACCAGTCTGCCATACAGTGAAATAATCAAAATATTTCAAAAGGAACATTTTTTTTTTGCTTTTGTTGAGAAGTAAGCATATATCCCATCTAAATGATACAACTCAAAAGGAGAAATCATCAGTCTGAGAATAAACCAAACTATGTAAATGTATAATTCTGCCACACAGGAATTTTGGGGTTTTTATTATTGTTGTTGTTATTATTATTATTAGTGTTGTTGTTGTTGTCGTCATTGTCATTGTTATTGTTGTTGTTGTTATTATTATTATTTTCTGTTGATTGACATCTGAGAAAAAAATGGGAGGAGGAGACAAAACATTATGGTAAAAGAAAATGGATAACCTGGGTCTAATGGCATGATAAACAGGAACATTCCACAGGAGTACAATTTAATGCAGAAGCTCCATAAAAACATAAAATATTTTTTTAAAAATAAAGGGAAATGTCAAAAAGAGAACATTTTAAAAGTTGCTACAGAAATTGTATATCTGCGTATCCATCCCCAGTACAGACTGAATCTTCTGCAAATGTTTTGGTCCTCTTAATTCTAGTCTGTAAATATGTTAGAAAGAAACATTAATCCCACATTACCAATCCTATCAATTATTCATTACATTTGGCTATCTATCCCATACTTCTGAAAACTGTCAGTGAAAGTGTGATAACGCTTTAAAAGTATACTAATTTAGCCTGGCTTCCTTTCTATGTTTACCTGACACAAGTGAATAATGACTAAGTAATATGTTTGCCTTGCAATATGTTTTCACCAGAGAATATTTTAAAAATGTAATTGTTCACAGCTGCTTAACAATGATGGACAGTTGATCTTAATTGCTAATCAAGCGGCTGGGCGGGCCCTTTGCTGCAGTTTAAAAGGTTTATCCAATTATTTTTTGATTAGAGAGGTTAAAGTGGCATTAACCACTATTAAAACCAATAGATTAATGTCAAATAAATGAAAAGACCCATGACAAATATGTTTTAAGCCAAAGTTTACTTCAAACGCTTCCTTGTTTTCTTCCTTTTCTTTCCCATTTAAATCATAATTTTGCTCAAGGGAAGATATGAGAGAATCTCTACATATAGCATTAACATACTAAGTGCTATCTTCCAGCTTTTCTTGAAAGGCCAAGTTAAAACTCAGGCATTTTTATCCAATAAATCATCAATTTATCAAGGATCAGGTAAAGATCCCAGGAAAGATCTTGAAATTTGGAAATCAGTCAGAATTTCTCACTATCGTATGTTATACCAAACACAAGCAAGGCAGGGTTATTTTGAGCTTCTCATATGTCTCACTTTTTCTGGATTGTGTAAATTTTTCTGCAAGTTATTCCCCTCTCTTAACAGCTAATTCTTTTCTTCCCCTCCCCAGCAATTCAATTCATTCAAACTTTCTCTATTCCTAAGGTAAATTCTAAAACCCTTTTATATCATTATTTTCAGAGCAGTTGAATCACTCAATGACAAAAACAGAGCTGATTTTTTTTAAATGGTTTTTTTTTTGCGTGAGGTAAAAATATAGATGGTATCTAACTGACTTTGGCCCGTTAAAAACAAATAATCAAGCAGAGTCAGAACTTGCTAGTATTAAATCGAAGACCATCATAAAATCCTAGGACTGTAAGCAACAGTAGGAAGTTGGGGGGGGGAATATCTTGGAAAAATGCCGTAGCAAGCTCCATCTGACATTATTGGCATGGAAACAACTTGGCTATATCTCTATAGTTAGTAAGAGTCAGCTCAAGGGAAAATTTACTTTTGTGATTGATCACAGATGTTTTGGGGAAAACGGTTGTTGAATGGCCAAATCTCATAAATGTGTCAACTTGTAAGAGAGATCTAAAGTTTTGTCAGCCAATATCTACTATCCCGGTGCTTCTAATGACATCTTTATGAATGAAGGCAAATATGTGTGTCCCAGGATAATGTTGCAGGATGCAATCTCGCTCAGTCACCAGGACCAGAAGTTGAGTCTTCTGAGTTTTCGGACACGTACTGGAGCCCATCCTCAGGGAACTTCTCTTTCACCAGAATGTGGTGGGAACATTCTCAAACATTCTAGTGAGACAGAAGTTGACTGAGGGTTGGCTCCAGCATGAATACAAAAGCTTGGAAGACTAAACCTCTGGTCCTGGTGACTGAGCCAGATTGGATCCTGCATACTTCTTTACATTTAGGAAAATCAGCAATAATCACCCATACTTATGTCACCCTGATTTCTAGATTGTGTTATATATAATCTGTGCCAGTGGATCATGGTTTATTCCCTATTCACTCTTCCTTTTGTTCCTTCCTTCCCTCACTTCCTCCCTATCAATCTGTGATTATCTTCCTCCTTCCCTCCCTGCCAGTTTTCCCATTTACTTTGCTTATAGGAAGTTTGCAGAGAAAAAGTTAGTGGGGAAGCCAGTAAGAAGTTTCAAGTCCAAGACTAGCAAGCAGGTAAGTCACGGCTGCTGAATGGAGCAAGGAGTAAGGGGGTGCATGTCAGGAAATGTACAGATCAGTATGCTAGTGATGCTACACAAGTTAGAAAGTGTACATGGGTGAGTGCAAGAGATATTGCGTGCCTCAGGTAGAGTGCATAAGGGGGTGGATTTGGACTGAGAAGCATGCTTGGGGGAGTTGCAGTGTGTGTATGAGGTGCTGAGCAGTTTCAGGACAATGTGCAAGGGGTTGGTACAGATCAGGAAGAGTGCCTGGAGATGTTTGGATTGTGCAAAAGATGATGTGTGGGTCAGACAGGGTACGCGGGAGGGTGGACAGCGTGCATGAGAGGAATCACATGGATTAGGAAGAATGGGGGTGTATGCAGGAGGTGCCCTGGGGTTGGCGAGGGCATATGGGGATATGGCATATGTTAGTAAGCATGTGTGAGGGTGCACAATAGGTGCCACATGGATTGGGAAAGTTGCATGGGGATTCTTTATTCCCTGTTGCTTTCTTCCTATTCTTTCGGTTTTTTTCTCTTACTCCCTCCCTTTCTCTGTCTGGCTCCTGATGGGTCAAAGAAGGAGGAAGGGATTGCCTGAGTAGCTAGGGAACTGTCATGAAAATGTTGAAAATGAATATAAAAACAGTAGCAGCCATAACTTCGCCAAAATTAATTCCTTCAGGAGTAATGTTTAACTTAGCCCAAAGTTTTGACCTATGATGTCAGTTGAAGCTTACAGTATTTTAGTAATACATCATCATTTTAGCCATTGTCTATCCACTGCAGGATGAAGGCCTCTTCCACATGTTTCCAACCAATACAATTCTGAGCTTTCTTTTGCCAACTGAGTCCACAATACTTGCTGATGTTGTTGATCTATTTTGTTTTAGGTCTCTTTCATGGACACTTTTTATCAAATGGGATCCATTCTATGACTGATTGGTCCACCATCAGTTGTTCTTGCCAGGTGACCAGCCTATTTCCATTTCAGCTCGTTTACTCTCTTGATGATATTGTGTGTGTGTATATATCTGTATATATAATATTCTTCATCCAACAAAAGAATCTGATTTTAAAAAAATCCCATTAAATTACAAAGCGTAAGGGTGCTCCACCAGATTAATACTTTTTCTCTAAAGAATTGCTGAAATAAAACAAATGAAATGATTCTTTTGATGGATAACTATTTATTTTTATATTGCTTTAGTTGACAACTAACGAAAGTTAAGACCTTATAAAAACCTTGATCCAAGTGACTCAACTAAAAGTTAAAGCATACTAAATTGATACAAGATTTGATGATATGGTAAAACTGTAGAGAGTACTAACTGAGATCACAGGTAGAAAGTTGCAATACTTTAACACATTAAGGGAGAGAGAGAGGAGGGGAGGGAGGAAGAGGCAGGGAGGTAGGTAGGAAGAGAGAGAGAGAGAGACAGAGAGACAGAGAGACACAGGGAGAGAGAGAGAGAGAGAGAGAGAGAGAGAGAGAGAGAGAGAGAGAGAGAGAGAGAGAGAGAGAGAGAGAGAGAGAGAGAGAGAGAGAGAGAGAGAGAGAGAGAGAGAGAGAGAGCTTGTTCCAGAGAGAACAAGTGAACATTTTCATTAACTTTTCACAAATACCATATCTTGCAGGAAGTATGCATTTTTTAAAACATGCATATATTAGATTTTTTTTTTACTTCCCAAAGTGCATCTCAAAATTCACAAAATGAGGTTTTATCTTCAGTCTGTATATTGGGGGCAGGCAAACATTTTGCAGTGGTGGGCCATTGTTTGTTTTGTTTAATTTTATTTATTTATTAAATTTCTATACTCTCCATCTCACTTAAGTGACTCTAATTAGCACTCCAAAAGCCATAGTGGAACAAAAAAATGTGCTATGATGTTAGTAGGAGTAGAACTGAACATATTGGCCTTATAAAAATAAACAAATAAATGGTGGATTAGGAAGGCTGTTCCACACTGATTTTTGATCTTATTTGGATTTAAAAAGCCCCTTCCTTCAATCCTCAAAGGATGTAAAAATCAGCAATACTATCCCCCACATCTTTAAGAAATCAGAAAAATGCATCAAGATGCTGCATGCAAGACAACAGATGTGCATGCAAGCCCAACGGTAGCTCATGAAGCAACTCTGCCTCAGCTTTCAGCTTTCAAATAAATATATTGAATAACAAGATAGGTTAATCTGTTCTATGTATTTCAAAAAAGCATGCTGTCTGCCACATCTCCACATGATCAAGTAACATACTTTTATTATGGTCTTTCACCAGCTTTGCAGTAAAAAAAGAGAATTAATTTAAAACAATAATTTGTGAATAGAATAGAATAGAATAGAATAGAATAGAATAGAATAGAATAGAATAGAATAGAATAGAATAGAATAGAATAGAATAGAATAGAATAGAATAGAATAGAATAGAATAGAATAGAATAGAATATTCTGTTAGGAAGTTTCTCCTTAATTCCATGAAGCTTCTTTCCTTGATTAGTTTCCAACCATTGTTTCTTGTCCTACCCTCTGGTGCTTTGGACCCCCTCTTCTTTGTGGCAGCCCATCAAATACTGGAACAGTGCTATCATGCTACCCCTTGTTCTTCTTTTCTCTAGATTAGTCAAACCCAAATCTTGCAACAGTTCTTCATATGTTTTAGTTTCCAGGCCTTTGATAATCTTAGTTGCTCTTCTCTGAACATTTTCCAAAGTCTCAACAGCTTTTTTGTAGTGCGGTTAGCAAAATTGGTTGCAGAATTCCAGGTGTGGTCTCACTAGGGTTTTAAAAAGTGGTACTAATACTTCACATGATTTTGATGCTATGCCTCTGTTTATACAATTCAGGACTGTATAATGGGACAACCCAATGGCATATCTAATTACAGGAAGTCCTTGACTTACAACCAATCACTTAGCAGCAAGCTTCATTACAGTCATAACTCATGCAAGCCCATTATCTGTAATGGTTTGATGTGATTGTACAAATTTGTATAGATATTTGACCACATAGTACATGAATGCGGGGTTAACATCTCTTAAAAAGTTATAAACATAATTAAACTAAAGTAAAGAAGATGGTTATCATTCTATAGCTCTGTATCCATTGTGTTTGCATTATTCACTTCTTGATAGATATGCTTTCCCAAAAGAAACCACTCATATTTAGTCTGACCTTTCTTATAAGGTCAGTAAAGATCATACCATTCAAAAGTCTACAGAAGATTGTATGTATTTTTAACACTTTTTAAAATGATGTAATTTAAATAAAGAAGTGAAACATATTTTCTCTGATTGAAACTGAAAAGAGGAAAAAAACAGCAATCAGGAATTTTGACTGCAAAGCTTAGGAGTTTAGGGACTCTAATTTGAATTTGCTTCAAGATACAAATGTACCCAAGTATATTTATTGCTTCCTTATAACCCCTAAGATATAAATTTGAATTGTCAATGTGTATCATAGTGATCCATTGAATGCCATTACTCTTTTCCATATTCTAATTTATTAGGCAAACCATAAATTAGTCTCTCAGTTATTGCAGCAGGTTCTGTATGTTAATTTGTTCATTACATATCATTTGGTGTTAAAGAAGAATGATTTGTTTGTTGTTGGTACTAGAAAACAGGCAGCTGCCATTTGTCCAATAGAAAACTGCTTGAAAAATGATTAAGATTCTTTACTGTAACCAGTTCATCTGAAAGGGATAACGAAAAGCTATGAGCATCATTTGTTATTTTTCCCTCTCAAGTAGCACAGACTTTCTATACATCCCTAAACCATTCTTGGATAAAGCCAGTAGTAAAACACATGCTACAATTTCCATGCCACACACCTTTTGCAAATCTTGGGATAGAAGGGATGAAACAGTGGCATATACAACTGAGATTTGTATACAAGAATAGCAATAACAATAGCACTTAAACTTATATACCACTCCATAGTGCTTTACAGCACTTGCTGAGTACTTTACAATGTCAGCATATTGCCACCAACAATCTGGGTCCACATTTTACCAACCTTGGAAGGATGGAAGGCTGAGTCAACATTGAGCCAGTCAAGATCGAACTCCTGGCTGTGGTAGAGTTAGCCTGCAATACTGAATTCTAACTACTGCACCACCAAGGCTTGGTAACGGATTTGGCCTACCTATGCCAAGGTCATTTTCCTTTCTCTATATAGATAGGAAGACTGGTGCCTTGGAAGACTCCATAGTATTTTCTTTTGTCATTTAGTCATTGCTATCAAGATAAATGATATGTCATTGATGGCAGGCTTTATATCAGGCAGGTTAACATTGAAACAATTTATTAATCACTGATGTGAAAATGGAGCACAATTATATTCAGATGAACATAGTTATACTAAAAGAACCTTTATATAGTGGGAGATTTTAGCCTGAGAAGTCCTGTAACTACAGAAAGCCTTTATTTAGACTTAAACATAGAGATAAACCACATTTATGCTCCATTCAAAGAAGGCAATAAAAAAGGCAAACAGAAAATCAAAAACATCAGAACACAACTTCAGCCAGTCAACAACCTGATAAGCAGGGATTAGCACCAGATACACAATCAAACAGGAAAAAAATACTCTAATCAAGGAAATCCCAAGGAAAACCACGCACCCACCAACACTGGCAGGGCAAGCTACTATGTATAAGCAGGGATCAAACTCCATGCTCACCAGGACTGATGAAGTTACCTAGTCAAGTAATGAAATGTCTGCAAGCAAACCACCAAGCTCAGAGAGTGCCAAGAACTCCACTGTTTAATGATTAACTTACTAAGTGATTTACTTATCTACTTATTTACCTAAAAGAAGAGAAACAATATTTCAGGAGCCAATAAAGAGATATTCTCAACTTGGGACAAATTTGGAAACATCCATAAACATAGATACTTTATAAGAAGTATATTTCCACAATGAATTTGTTATTACTGAGGAATCTTGCCCTTTATAGCAAATAAATTATTTACCACTTAGCTTTAACCTAAGTTATTTATGGATAAGAATGCAATATTTGGCAAAACAGTAGATTTAATTAAATTAATTAGGGGATATTTATAACCATAGAACTGGGCTATATGTTCCAGAGAGCAATCAATGAGCCAAATTAACTTATAGCTTTATGATTCTTTTTCAACTCTTTTTTTAAAAAGAAAAATAAGAGCCTTCAATTCTTCTTTGCTTCTTACCTTAACAACTGTCACAGCTTAAGACAAATGGCTCAGTGGATGATAGATATCTTTTTTATGTTGGAAAAAGCAAATGGGGACAAGATATTTTAAATTAAAAGATCAAGACAAATGGTTGTCATATCCCTTAATATTCTGCTAAAATAAGGATTAAAGTAAATGTGACTTGCACATCACATCTAATTTGGGTCTGAGAAAGCTTGTTGGTTCTATAGATACATAGTACAGTATATGCACAGTATTTTATTACAGTATTTTATATTTTTCTGCAATGAAAAGCATAGAGAGGGTTAGCTACATCTGTTTCAGACAAATGAATCTGAATGGGTCCAAATCAGTCACATTGTTTTAAGAAACAAAAAGACTTTAGATCCCACTGATTCCAAGCTGACAGACCTTGGGAAGTCACATTTTGGACGAATTGTGCACTTACATTCGAATTAGTGCCTTGGGCAAGGGAGAGTTGAGGAGGGGAGCTAGATAGGGAGACAAAGGAGATGGGAGCAGAGGGCACTGCAGTTGTGAAAGGCTTGGGGGAAGTATAATGGCAGATAGGGAGTGGGATGCTTTTGGGGAAGATGGTCGTAATATTTAATATTGGTACTCTACTCGGCTATAGGACCTAGCTTCTGGAGTTTGGTTGTGGTCTTCACTGCTTCTGCTGCTTAATGTCAAATCAACCTTCAATAAAGCTGACTTTATCCATTATCTAATTGTGGATGGGATGGCTGACGTAACTTGCATCTCAAAGACCTGGTTCGATACTGAAGGAGAGGATTGCTTCTTTGAAATGTGCCCTCCTGGATTTCAAGTATGACATCAGCTGTGACTCCAGGGCAAGGATGAGAGTATGGCAGTTGTTATTCCTGAGCCTCTGGTGGCTTCCAGAAGCCCTGTCCAGACATCACCAGTTGTGAGACCTTCTTTGTAAGGTTGGCCATAGGCACCAGTGGGAGTCCTGATTACTTACCTTCTTCTCTGCAATGTAAATACATCCCTGCCTGTGCTCCTGGACCTTTTCTCCAGGCTGGAGTTTGCCAGGTTTATGTTTTTTTTGGGGGGAGGGGAATTTTAAATCTGCTGTCTCTAAGCTCAGGATCAGAGACAGCCACACAGTTCATGGCCACCATGGCAACCTTGAACCTGATTCAACCTATTCATGGCCCAACTCACATAAGCATTGGTCTTCATGGTCCTTGAAAAGCTAGTAGGGTCTGGGTCACCTGCATTTCAGTGGAAACCTATTTCCAAATGGGTGAGGCACAACCTTTACTATACTTGCCAAGACATTCTAGACAGTTGCATTTTTTAGATAGTCTTCAAAGAACATAAGGCATGTTGTAAAAATCCTATTGGGAGGTGATCAAGGTGCAACTGAATATAATAGGGCCTCCTGATCCATAAATAGGCCAACTGACACATTAAATGGACTCATGGAAAGACCATCTTGGGCATGACTGTCACTTATTTTTCAAGAAGACCTGTGAGTCCAAATGGCACACAGCTACTGCCAGTCAGTCTTGTTAAGTCAGAGTTTATTTTTCCTTATCCACATACCCACCAAAATTGGGAAATTTTAATGGAACTTTTCCTTTCCAGCCCCACTAAGTACTAAACAAAATAAATATGCTTTACATCTTGCTCTGACAGATTTGCTATAGTCAAAATCTCATGAGCTGCCAAGTAAAGTGAATGCAAATATGGAGACTTGTTAACTGAGAGAGTTGTACAGCTGGTTGCCGAATGCTCAAATTTATTAAACATGAATACACATTGCTGGCATACACAAATTTACCTTTTGAGATTTGAAGACGGAGACAATCATCTCAAAACCAACAGGAGGAGGAAAGCTAATCCTAGGGTAATAAAGATCTCCTGGGGTCTAGATCTGGAAACTCTGCCAACATTTTCTGGGATAATCTTTCACAGACATTCCAGTCTTGACAAGTAAAACAAGAATGGGTATCTGGAGTAAGATTTTCTAGATCTCAACAAAACTCAGAAAGCCTTGGTTAGAACTTTGTGCTTAATGGTTTGTACCTTTTGTTGACAGCCTAGAGATGGAAAACTGATACTAAATCAACCAAAATAAACATCACAGCAGGGTAAAGGATAATACAAGCATGTTTCAAAAGAAACAAATCTCAAGGGAGCAGGGAGTTGAACAAAAAAGTTCAGACAGAATAAAATATATTGATTCATCTGCCCCAAGAAGAAAATCCATAGTTGGAGAATGAACCAAAGAAATATATAAGTTCTGTTCAAGCATTCTAGATCTTATGTGAGGAAAATCCAATGAAAATAGTTTCAACAGCTTGCTAATGCTATGCAAAATGATTAAAGAGAGAGGAAATATGCCTCTGTGTATAGTTCCTGACATAATATTGGACCCTATGCAATTAAAATTTTAAACAGGCCAGAATTTCTGTGATTGTTGTTTGTGTGTTGATTTCTTTTAATGGGAGAACCAGTTAGGCTGGGGTTGGAATAGCATTGTCAATGAATGCAGCTTGGTCTTCTCTCACTGAGCTAGGGATAGATCTTATGAAGAACCTCAAGAGGTCATTATATTGACATTTATTCATTTTGAGTAATTTAGGCTTAGGAAAGAAAATAAGCATTCAAATACTTTCTACCAGCACTAACATATTTAGTATCTTTATATTTCCACATAACTAGCCTAATGTAAGTCTAGTGAACATGTTTCTATATGGGATTAGGGAGCCAGTTTGGTATAGAGTTTAAGGTGTGAGGCTAGAAATGGGGAGACCATGTCTTCCAGTACTATCTTGGACATAAAGCCAACTGGGTGACCTTGGACCAGTCGCTCAAGGCAAGAGCAAACCACTTTGGACCAAGTTTGGACAAGAAAACTGCAGGGACTTGTCTAGGCAGTTGCCAGGATATAAAGGAACATCCACACCCCAAAAGGGATTGAGACTGAGTACACCTCAGGTGAACAAAACCTAAGTTTTATCATTTTATTTCAGAGGCATTTCTGCCTATAAAATATATTGATTTTATCAGCTCTGAAACCATATAAAAATTATGAGAAGAGAGAGGACTTGTTTATAGATATGTCTGCATCTATTTTAAAGTATGTATCCTGCTACAGTTACTTTAATACCCAGTTATTTCCTGGCTCTGCTTCTTCTGCTTCTATTCTGCCAAATGAGGGAAGTGTTTAATGCTCTCTGAGCCTGGTTGTTTTCTTGCAGATGTTTCATTACCCAAACTATGTAACATCATCTGTGCAAGTCGACTAGCACTGAAGATGTTATCTAGCTTGGGTAACAAAATGCTCAGAGAGCACCAAGGATCCCTCATTTCAACACTGAGGTACAAATATTCTCCTTTATTGGAGGGAAAAGTTTTTGTTTATTTTTAGGCTTATGTTGTTAGAATTCAAACATCTATGGCACACACACATAGAGAGAGAGAGCACACCTTTGCAGTTGTAGAAAGTCAAATCCAAAACCCTTCTTTCTTTAGCCAACAGTATGCACAGGCTAAAAAAAAAAAAAACAGGAGAGAGAATCCCACAATTTTCCTTCCAATCAGGTCTGAGAATTTCTGATAATGTAGCAGAGGAAAACAACAACAATAACAATATCATCATTCAAGAAACATTTTAGATAACAGAGAAGCTCACAATCTAGGATGCAAGGCATGAAGGTCTTCAGAACTGGAAATTATTATTTTTTACATTCTGAGGAAACTGTTAATGCATTTTACTTGAGCTAAATGTTTGTTGGGGTTCCATAAATCCATATTTTGAACAACTCAAAGTTGTCTATATCATTGTTAGGGGTAGCCTATTGAATAACAGTTGATGTTATTAATCACAAATACTCAGTGTGTGGTCCTCAATGGAACCGCATCTACATGGAGGGAAGTGGGAAGTGTGTAGTGGGATGCTTCAGGGCTCTGTTCTGGGCGCAGTGCTCTTCAACATCTTCATCAACAATTTGGATGAGGGGATAGATGGAAAAATCATCAAATTTGCAGATGACACCAAGCTGGCAGGAATAGCCAACACTCCAGAAGACAGGCTTAGGATACAGGAGGATCTGGACAGACCTGAACACTGGGTGCTATCTAACAAAATGAAATTCAGTGGTGAAAAAAGTAAGGTTCTACATTTAGGCAAGAAAAACCAAATGCACAGGTATAGTATATGGGGTACCTTGCTCAATAGTCGTAACTGTGAGAGGGATCTCGGAGTTCTAGTGGACAATCATTTAAATATCAGCCAGCAGTGTGCTGCAGCTGCCAAAAAAGCCAACACAGTGCATTAACAGAGGGATAGAATCAAGATCACATGGAGTATTAATACCACTTTACAATGCCTTGGTAAGGCCACACTTGGAATACTGCATCCAGTTATGGTCACCATGATGTAAAAAAGATATTGAGACTCTAGAAAGAGTACAGAGAAGAGCAACAAAGATGATTAGGGGACTGGAGGCTAAAACATATAAAGAACGGTTACTGGAATTGGGTATGTCTAGTTTAATGAAGAGAAGGATGAGGGGGGACATGATAGCAGTGTTCCAATATCTCAGGGGCTGCCACAAAGAAGAGGGAGCCAAGTTATTTTCCAAAGCACCTGAAGGCAGGACAAGAAGCAATGGATGGAAACTAATCAAAGAGAAGCAACCTAGAACTAAGGAGAAACTTCCTGACAGAACAATTAACCAGTGGAACAACCTGCCTCCAGAAGTGGTGAATGCTCCAACACTGGAAGTTTTTAAGAAGAAACTGGACAGCCATTTGTCTGAAATGGTATAGGGTTACCTGCCTGAGCAAGGGGTTGGACTTGATGACCTCCAAGGTCCCTTCCAACTTTTATTATTATTATTATTATTATTATTATTATTATTATTATTATTATTATTATTATTATTATTATTATTATTATTATTATTATTATTATTGTTGTTGTTGTTGTTGTTGTTGTTGTTGTTGTTGTTGTTGTTGTTGTTGTTGTTGTTGTCTGAAAGAAGCTCTCTCCATAAATGTTGTCTTAAACTCTCTTTCTTTGTGTCTATTAAGATTCTCAATCATCCAAGTCATTGTTGACCCAAAGATGCTTTTCCAAAAGGCAACTGGACTTTCTTGGGTTTTTTTTTCTTTGAAAACCTTTTGCTTCTCATTCAACTGAAAAAAGCTTCTTGGATGAGAAGCAAAAGTTTTCAAGGAAAAAGCCAAGGAAGTCCAGTTGCCTTTTGGATCTCCTTCTTTGTGATATTCTAAAAGTAGTGTAGAATTCTGAAACAGTGGGTATTTGATAAGTACTCATGTTTCAGTATAGTTTGGAATCAGGCTATTGGTATTGAAACATACATTAGGTTAAAAATTTGTGAGTGGTTTAAAACAAGCACCCTTCCCCCCCCCAATGTACTGTATTCTCTTCCCACCTTGATCATTTATATCAGGCTACTCATCCTGGCCTGATATTCCAGAACAATTAGGCCTTTAACAAATTATTCTTTTATTCTTCCTTTGCTGCTGACCTGTTCCCCAGAGATGGAGCTAAGCTGAAACACACAGATGGCATCATTTCAGTGTAAGCTGTCTGCAATTTATGTTCTTTTGAAAGGTACTATAGAGGGAATCCATTGGATGGATCCTGTTCATTTTAATGGGATTTAAAGTGTTGAAACTGACAGGTTCAGTCAAATTACAGATAAGCCGGTGGGAAAATAATAATAATTTATCCCACTCCTAGTGAGGCACTACCTCACTGTGATTATGGGGCTTGCATGCTGAGAGTTATGCCGGAGATTCAATCTTATTAGACAGGTCTCATCAAAGGAGCCAGATGAGGAGTGTCTCTCCCATAATCAATATGGTGAGATGTAACTTAAAGAAATCTAACCTGGATCAGTCTGGAACAGTACTGCATTAATAAAAGCTGTGATAGGTGTTGAAGTCCCTGGACATCTAGTGACAAGTGGGCTACAGGACTCAGGAGTGTTGGTGACGCAATCAGAGCCAGTATTTGGAAGAAAATGTCTATGGAGATTCTCAATCATCCAGGTCATGGTTGTCCCAAAGGTGCTTTTCAAAAAGCAATTGGACAAGAAAATCTAGTTACCTTCTGAAAAGCACCTTTGGGACCACTGGAAGAAAAATTGATTACCTATTGCAAATACACAAATACCCAAAAAAAAGAAACAAGATTGATATTACAAATCAATCCAAGGAAAAAAGAGACTATCAGAAAAGAATGCACAGAAAGAACAACATCCAGAATGAGAAATAAGAGAAGAGAGGCTAGCAGACCAATGATGATGTGTAATATCAAATAAAGTCAAGTCAGACTTCCGGTTCTGGTTCACGGCATCTCTAGTCATACAGGGAGACTCGTCTCCTCATCGGCTAGCTTTCCCTCCGCCGGCAGACCCTTATGCGGGTCCAAAGTCGCCCTGGAGGGTGCGACTTCTGTTGAGGAGATTCTGCTCAGCTCCTTTAGCGGTCCGAGCTTTCTCTGAGGGCCGACGGAGAAGAAGATCGGCCAGTAAAATGGCCGATCACCCTGCTGCTTCAAAGTACATCTAAGCTGTAAGAACCCCCATGGTGAATCTGGGTGAGACCTTTCTTTGCTATTCTCTCTATTCTATTTTGTATTTGGTACCTGAAAGAGCCTTGTTGGAATTACTTCCCTGGCTTGAAAACGCAGCTTCTACATTTTTTGGGAAGAAAGGTGTTCTATAAAAATAGAACAAAATTTTATATTTACTTTTATATTTTTTGGGGTACAGAAATTTTTCCCTCTTTTTCTAAAAACTGTACTATCATCCTATGCTGAAAGATTATTTCTTTTTCACATTATACTTTAAAAGATAGAAAAAGGGAAATGGTGTTTGGAAAAAAAACCTTCTTTAACTTACTGAGGACATCTATTGGCAAAAAATTAATATTGCAACTTCTGGTTACTTGGTTTGAAGACAGCTGACCTTCAAGGCACTTCTGAAGAGGAAAGATAAGCTGGGTAACTGTCGGAACTGTGGAGGTGGATATTGCCTAAATTATATTAAATATAGCCTCCACAAAAAAGAAAAAAGAGACTCTATTTAATCACTATCAAAATGGAGAAACCTCATCAAACAAAATTATTATATAATCCTAACAAGAATTTTAAACTATATACTATATACAATCTCTAAAACATTTCAATCCATTAAACAAAACAAACAAATCATCTTGTTAAGAATAATAATTTTCATTTACATATCTAAACCATCAATCTAAGTCAAACCTTAAATCACTTCGATCCATTGAGAGGTTATATAAAATCGCCCAAACAATCAAGTTTTATATACATCTTCCAGTAATCAACCTCTTTCAAACCATTGAACATCAAATAAAAAAAATTCATCTTTTTAGAAAAATAAACAAATAATATCATATCTTCCATTAAACATCCTCTCTTACATCTTACTTATAAAATTGGTCTTTAATTCAGCCCTTAATCTTAGATTAGCCTTAATTCCTAACATTTAATTTTAAATTTCACTTCTTCAATCGACTTCAGGGCTTTCTCATCTGTCAAATAAACCTCCATAACAAATACAATCTATTTATTCCATTTCTAACTTACATTCCTTCAACCTTATCAAATCACATAATGCTTATCTATCCCATCAATCAATCAATCAATCAATCTAATGTCAAACCTAGATCATTTCAGAACAAATACATTCTTCATCAATTTAATTATATCTTCCATTAATCATCTTCTCTTACATCTTACTCATAATCTTAGTCCTTAAATCAGTCCATAATTTTGAATTACCCATAATTCCTGCATACAGTTTTAAATTTCACTCCTTCAGTCGAATTCTAGGTTTTTTCTTTAACCAGGTAAACCTCCATAACGACGCCTCCCTTCCAAATAGTAAGTCTCTCTTCTTTACTTGCAATATAATTTGAGTCCAAATAAACCGTCTTTAACCTTTGCATTAATCCTCTGTTAGCCATAAACTTTTGTTGAGATAACAATTCAAATCTCTGTCTTTGCTTTTCCCAATCCTCAGGCCCATAAGTAAGTTGCTTCTTAAATTGAATCAATGTCTCTTTTTTCTCAATTAAATCCTCTTCTTTCTGCTTATCTAAAAGGAATAACCATCCCCTCCTTTCTTGAAACAAATCCTCTTCCTCCACTCCATAGATGAACTGTTTATCAAGCAAGATCCATTTCCCTTTATTCTCTTTATTCTCAGTACTGTCTTCTTCTTGTTCTTGTTCTTCTTCTTGTTTAGGTTGCACTATAAAATATTCAGCAGTCGGTTGTAAATCAGTTTCATTTG